>CM061920.1:341907470-342498339 GCA_031002005.1 Vandiemenella viatica | reverse complement strand
ATGGCATTTTTGTGTCTTTTTTCTAAAGTTTGGTCACTATTTTATTTTCTGCTGATGCTTTGTTATTTTTTAATTCTGAAATGATTTTTTTTTCAATTTTTGGTGGTTATGAATCCAGTTTGTCAAAGGTATTTGGAGTAAATTCAAATTTTTCACAAATGGGTTCACAGTTCAAGGGTTTGTTAAAATAGTCTGCTAATATCTTACAATTCTGTGTTGTTGTGAGTCATGTTCCCATTAGCAACCCGAAATTGAAGGGTTGGTACTTTGTACTATGGTAGTTTTTGTTTGAAAGTTCTATTAAAGCTTCTTGTGTTGTTACTGGTAAATTCTTCTTCAATTTGTAGAAGAGTTTTATTCTCATAAGCCTTTTTAACCTTTTTTATATTTTTATCTCTCATTTTCTTAATTTTAATGAAATTACTCTCCTTTCCTTTGTTTTCTGTGATTGTCATTGTTGCCACACCTGTTTTCTTGTTGCAATGTGTGTATCACATTCCATTGACCACCATAAATGTTTTCTAATTTTGGTTTTGGGTGCTATTTGTTCAGGTTTGTTTAGGTGGATTTCCTTGATAGATGATAGTTATCAAAGGTTTATGAAAAAACACAAGAAACACTGTAATAGTATGTTGCTTGAGAAAAATTTGTTTCTGTACAAACATATTTTGTATAGGGTGTATGACTTGACAAATGTTGTGATTACTTGACACATGTGTATTGCCCATTGGTTTAAATTTTCAGTTGAAATAGTAGATTCGTATTTCTTTACTGAAAGTGAATGTGCAGTACAATTGTCCCATGAAAAGGATTTTGGAGATCAGACTGAATATGTGTTCTCATTTTTTTTTTATTTTTTTTTTTTTTTGGTTTTGCGGTAATAACATTCTCTTCTGGTCCTGGGTAAGTAGAAATAAGATGTGATGCCACCAACTCACAATCCATTTAAAATTAACCATTCACTCACTGAAATGTATAGGAGGAAGAGCTTTCTATATTAGTTTTCGATTACTGGTGGATGCTGTGATAACATGTACGCTTTATTTATTTCTGTTGTTTATAGATGTATTGCTTGTGCCAGAAGCTATGCAAGCCACAAATTGTTGTCTGAGGGAGCTGTTCACTTTTCCGCTACCCATTTTCATCTGGAAGTGGCACATTGTAAACAACTCTAAAGCAGGGTCGTCTCTTAGTTGGGGGTGGGTTTTGTGAACATAAATTGCAGCCTGTGTCTGAAAGGACAGACAGATTGAAAATGAGGATGCAATAAGTAAGATGTGGTTGGTGACACAAGAGAAGTAAGTGTGGCGGTGAACCCAAATATTTGGCAAATAGTCCATTGATAGAATAACACTGCAGCAACTGTTAGTCAATAGTATGTTGGAAAAGCTTTCACTTATTAGTTTTCTTGTAGTGATCAGCAAGATACAGGGAGAGCTAAGCACTAACATTTGGCCAGAGCGCTACGTACAGTGACTCTTGCCTGAGTTAAGAACTTTTAATAAATTCCACAGTCAAAAATTAAAATGATACTGGGTACTAACATGGGTAGACGCATGAAGAAGAACTCTACAGTGGACCTATTTTGTGTGAGAAGTTAAGAGCTTGGTGACAGAGAAAAAGATAATGTGAATAAAAATTAATTGATATTAACCACTTCATTTATTTAATACTACTGCAAGCCCGTGACCGTTTTTTTGCATATCGTCACGGGTCTAGAATAGTTCTAGATTTTAGGGTCAAAGATTATGATAGATTTACCTGGCCTGGCCAAATACGAACTTGACCTGAGTTTCACCGTTAGAATGAATAAAATGTATTGAACCTGAAGAACTCAGACGTATAATAATAGACGTATTAAACATGGACGAAGACAATCGTGCTTTCATATAATTGTTTCAAATGTCGATGTCTTTTGACTGGAACTGGTTGAAATACAAAGTTTTATCTGACTCCAAAAGATCCCCTTGTTAAATTTGAAGAATGTCTATTTAATGTGAATGGTGTATGAAGCATAAAGACCGATTTGTGTGGGCAGATGCAGCCTGACTATGATGTGATGCATTTCCAGTGTGTTACTATACGATAACATGTTATTTAACCCCATTACTACAGTAGTGGTTTAGTTAACTACAATTAAAGTGAATACATTATGCATTACCAATCATGCAAAAAAATATTTCCTGTAGAAATTGTCATTTATTGATGCTCCAGTACCTCTCTGTAGACAATATTCTTTGTAAAAAATTTTTTAGAAGTTTACTGTGGCAATCTTATTGAAGATTTGTACTTTCACATCACCTGAGCACCGCACTCTGGAAAAATCTACATCAAGTTGTCCAGGCTCAGAGAGGTAAAGTCCAACCTTGTTGAATGTTTGACCTTGTGATTTGTTTATAGTCATAGCAAAGGCAAGCATGACAGGAAACTGTCTTTTCAGAATGAATGGGAGGTCAGAATTGCTTGGAGCAATATTAATACGTGGAACAAATACTGAATTTCCTTTTGCAGATCCAGTAAGAATTTCAGCAAAAATCAAATTTGGTTTCAAGTCTTTTACAATCAAGTGAATGCCATTGCACAGGCCTCGTTTTGTGTTAAGATTCCGCAGTAGCAAGACAATTGGGCCACATTTAGTCTCAGTTGATGTAGTAGCATTCCTGAGGGCCTTAGATTATTAATAAACTCTATGGGATAAATTTCTGTGTCTTGGTCCTTTGGATCTTCGATAGAGTCGGAACTGAAGTAGGTAACGCTTTCACCTTCAAGAATGTCCAAAATTCATTCATTAATTTCATAAACATCAACATTCTTTGGACATAAAATGGCCCTTTCACAAAAATGAAGAACACTTTCTGGTGTCAAAATTTCCCCAAATATGTCTGTCACAATGGAATCCGAACGAAATTTTTCTGCAATTTCAATGTATTCCTTAGGAAAGCCATAGTTGTTGGTCAATGTTCCATTGCCTAGTTTAGTGGAAAAATTACTGTACTCGCTGTCAACTGAACGATTGTTTGTCTTGAGTACTATAATTTTAAACTCTTTCCAAAGGTTACTAAATTTAATCATTGCTTCCACAACAGCAGCTCTTTCAGCATGAGGAATAAGAGGAAGTGTCTGGCGAAAATCTCCACCTAGAAGAATTACTTTACCACCAAAGGATATGTCATCCTTAGTAATGGTTCTCAAAAGCTCGTCAATTGCTGCCAGTGTGTGACTGGTGGCCATTGTTGCTTCATCTATAATCAAGAGCTTTGTATTTTTTACTATCTTTGAATTGTTTAGTAATAGGACTGGCAGTTTGTATAGTGAATTATACATTCTTCCACCTTGTAATAGGTATGCTGCTAGACCTGTCGAGGCCGCCGGTAAAGTAATTTTGCTATGCCCTCAGACATAGCTAAGCAATGTTTGATATAGATATGTCTTACCACTGCCACCAGGACTATATAGAGAAAAAAAAACACTTACTGGTATGAGTGTGATCATCCATCACAGTAACAATTGCTTTGATTGCATCTCTTTGTTCTCGATTGAGGCTGGTCAAATATTCCTCAGCTAACTTTCGCTCTTTCGTAATGTCATACATATCTTGCGGTTCAGGATGTTGAAAACTCGAATACTGGATTTGGTAACCCATATTGACAATAATCTTTGCCTTGCAAAAGTATTGCCTCTCAAATTTCTAGAAGAGCACAGTTCTCGCAGTATTGACATGGATCAAGATGACCGTCGTGTCTGGCAAAGTCTTTGAACATCACTCTCTTATTACACTTCCATAGCTGCAAAGCATCGTAAGGATTTCCTTCGGTACAGATTGTCGTAAATGAGAAGGCATGTTAAACAATTTTGCCTCGTTTAAAGTTTCTTCCCATACTTGATCATCAAGTAGACCTCTCAATCATGCGGCATTTCTGAAGATTTCACAGAAAATTCCATTTAATGTTTTTAGATTATCAAAATTGGTAGCTCCAGGAATATGGAGTAGCAAAATTCGTAAGTATCTTTCTATATCCGACATGTTGCCTCCTCCTCTTTGAGGGGAATCCATTCCTTGGTGTTTTGGGCTTGTCGGAAATACTTTGGAATATCAGCATAGAGATAGAGATACTGTCTAGCTTCAGGGAAGTCTTAGTTTAGTTTAAACCAAGCTGTCAATGTCGTTAACTTAAATTGAGCATCACTTGTGGAATGTTTTCGGTGGTAAAAACAACCGATTGTTTATTTGGCAGATGTACGGCCAATTGTACAATTGTATGAGTTTGGTGATGGATAGCACTACCAAAAAGTCGCCAGGCTGCTTCTGGGGCACTGACATATATTGAGTCAATGAACGTATTAATTTCGTTATATTCTAAAATGTTCTCTTCCTTTATGTGATTTTAGCGCAATAGTGGCCTTTAGAAACGTATTTGAATAAGTACTTGACACTTTTTATGGAAGCACAAATTTCAACATTAATATGGCAGTTGTATCTGAGCCTAACATATTGATTATATGGTATAACCCAACTATTTCCTTGTGTTGAACCAAGCTGGTACGACCATTATCTGGTCGCTTGTACCTTGAATAATCATCGAGGTTGTCAACAGTTTTTTTCTTGAAAATCTTTAGGAAATCCTTTGATACATGATCCGTTTTCCCTACAAGGAGAAGAGAGATTACATGTGTCACATGGGCCATGAATCATATGTCTTGTCACAATTTAATGCAACCTGGGGTTAATACTTGGATCAGGTATTTCTGCAGAAACCAAGGTGTCAATTATATCAACGGTGTGGGGTTTACGATCTGTTTGCAAAATAACCAAAACATGCATGTGTGGTAAACCATGCTTTTGAAATTCAATCACATGAAGTTTGGCAGTAGGTACTCCTCAAACGTGCTTTGTCTTAACATCGTGTAAGAGTTCTATGAGTTTTAAATTGAAAACGCGTGCCACTAAATCTGGTCAATATTCCACCTTTTGACAGTCGGCAATGTTTTCCTGAATCTATTTCCAATTAGGATTACATGTCATGGTAATAAATAAATCAGGCTTACCATACTCTCTTACAATTGCCATTGCATCTTAATAATTTTGGTGCATGTTCCTCGGAATTCCTATAAAAGATGATGGAAGAATTACGGGGATGCCAGGAACTAATCCTTCATGGTCAGCCATAGAACCAACGTGATCAGTTAAATTCTGGTATAATTCTACACGAAGGTTGGATTGGTGGGTTTTTATACAGTTTAGTCGATTACCCTCCGTTTTAATATAGGCGTCGACCATATACTGTTGTGCCAATTTGCCAGCACTCAAAAATGGGTTAAATTCTTGTCTAATTGCAAATTGGTAGCCATAGTACTGCATTTTTGTGACAGGTGTACGTACTCTTTCACCCTCAAGGGGAATATTTGGACCCCAACTTTGATCATCATATGGAAAGAGTACAGGGTAAACCATAGGTTCCAAATTACAATCCAGAATACTGATTCTTTTTGTTTTTTGAATATTTGGGTCATTAAGGTCTGGTTTAGATGAATAAGCAAATCCCTCTAAAGCAGAGGTTCTCCATCAGCATTCTGAAACACTTCAGAAACTCTAGGAGTGTTGTAGCGCCTTGTATCGGAGAGTCAGTCTTGTCGGACTGCCACTGTCATTTTATGAGGATGCACTCCTTTAATCTGTGCTTCAGCAATCGCCTCCTTTACTTCGTGCATCATTTTGTGGGCTTCCACGTAAATGTTGTTGAATCTCATAAATTCTCCTAGTTCCCTCATTAAAGATGAGTGGCATGAAGCATTTTCCAATGAAGCCATTCTCTGCTCGGCAGCTTCATCGGGATCCATAATATATAATTGAGCATACTTTCTAATGTCTCCAGAAGTTTGATGTAGTGTACCAGCTCTATGGTATAGTTGACCATGTATTCGGAAGCAATAGGGTCCGTAGTCTGGAGGAGCTGTTATGTTTGCACCCACTGATGCAAAAGCAAGGGCGCTATTAAAAAATCTTATGTTATTTTAAAAGTTTTTTGAATGTTCATGGCGGTTCGTCAGTAATTGATTAATGAGATTGCATGAGCGAATGGCAGGCAAAACTACTTTTCCTTTGTAACAACAGAGAGTGTATTTGCCAGCAGGAGGTTTCTCTTTAGGAAAATTCATTGAACCACAAAACTGGCATTTTTTCGGTTAAACTACCACCATTTGATTCTGGAATTAGTTTTTCTTTATTTATGCCTATTCTTCTTACATACCTTTGGTTTTGTCCTTGCAGTATATTTTCATGCTCACAACGTTTTTCAGCAAGACTTGCTCAACGTTGCTTATCGCATTCTGCTTTCCGCTGACGTTGTTGTTCACTAACATTAGCTTGACGCCATTTGTAATTCTGTGCTTTCTGTTTTCGTTGTTCTTCAGTACTATGTTTGGTTGCATGTTGCTTGTCATATTTCGCTTTCTTGGTCTTTTTAATAACAAATTCCTTGAGAGATGTAGTTGGTCATTTAGGTGGCATGTCTGAAGTCTGATGTCCTCTTTAAATAAATTAATAACCGAAATAAATCAATAACCGGCGTATAGTATACATGAAGAAAGAACACTAATGAAATCAGCAATTATAGCATAATTTAAACTCTGACCACAGATTTTACTATAGATCTCAGGTTATGGGTGATATTTAATAGTTAAGCAACACCGGAGAAATGAATTGACAAAATACTTGTTTAGGTCACATACCTAGTCTGTTTTCCATGTTAAATAACCTAGACCATGAGTAATTTAAGTTTCTTAAAGTCAACATATTATTGAAAAGTAGTTCCACATTGTTTTCAGCCATAAGATATTTCAATATTTTTTATTTTTTTAAGAATGAAAAGCCACGAATAATTATTCCAATGGCAAGAATATAGTTGTTAAATTATGATAAATAAATGAAAAGCCGCATTTATGTTTTAAATCGGATAAATAAAGTATGTCCTGTATTTTCTTCAAATAAGAAAAGGAAGAAAATATTATATTTACATGTTGTTATTACTAAATGCTGTAGCTAAGAAGCTAAAACATTAAATGAATTAAAGAGTTTCACATCACATATATGTAGTCTTATCCTCAATGATTTAAATGTATATTAAAAGCTAAGCTTAATGCTTGCTCATTTAATAGCTAACACATTCACTGTCATTGCAGAGATCATGAGTAATTTAAAAGTAGTCCCACATTTTTTTTAAAAATCTACCGATATTTGTTACTTATAAAATGTACGAAATGAATGTATGATGGCAATTAATTTCATAGCAGTTGCTTAGGTATTAAACACTGCATATTCTAAAATCTCTGCTTGCTGTTCATTAATGGCAAGAATATCGTTGTTGAAAGTGCTGTCTTTTCTTGAAATAAGAAGAGGAAGAAAATATTTTATTCACACGTTTTAAATACTAAATGCTGCAGCTAAAGGCAAAAATTGAGTGAATTTCACATCGCGTTTATAGTCAGTATCCTTTAAATCTAAAGAAAAAGGTAAGCTTAGCACTCATTTAATAGCCAACATGTATATAAACTTTGGTCATAAAGTAGACATCTTACTGGAAAGTAGTTCCATGTTTTTTTTTTTTTTTAACAGTAAAGTTTATCGGTATGTTTTTTTTTACCATGAAATGCTATTAAAATCAAACTTAATTTGGTGCTTAGGTATTAAATTGTGGAAATAACCTCGAATTTCTTCCAATGGTATCTCTGGTGACAGTAATTTTGCGAGCGAAGGCTGACACCATTCCCCAGCCAATAGCTATTGAGGTGAGTGAGTGACGTTATGAAATTATATAGTAGATGAACCTATGTGACAAAGTGTAAAATAAGGTGATCTGTGACTTTAGAAAAACTTCATAAAACCTAGAGAGTAGTTTGACAGGACTACTCGTGCCAGGACTGATAAGAACCTGCTAAATAGTTTGACAAAGACCCACATAAAGACAATTATTAATTATAGAACACATTTTGGGCCAATACTGACTAATGGTCCTGAAGCATTGGTGATTAACCGACAGAATTCATGCCACAGAAATGAAGTTTCAGACGAGTAAAACTGGTGCAATGTGACAGTGAGACTAAACAAGTTCTGAAATGAGCTACTCCCATTGGAAAGATCAAGACTCAAGTGGTATGGATATGTGCAGAGAATAAGTGGTAGAAGAATGCAAAAGAAAAAGTATAATTTGAAACTGGAAGGAAAGAGACCTATAGGAAGACCACAGGATAGCTAGACAAAGGAATAGGAAATAATGTGCAAGAAACAGGAATTAATTGGAATCATGTGGAAGAGGAGGAATGGTGGAAGGGCAGGAGAAGTTTGACAGGAAAGTGTTCCTGCCCAGAAAATGGATACTGTCAACAATGACGAAGACGAATAACAGTTACTCGGCAATCAATATCTCAAAATTATATTAAGACCATCAACACAATTATAAATAGGCTTTATGATCATTGCACCACGATTAACATCTCAATAGGAATTAGCAATGAAAATAATGGTTTTACAGTATAGTAATAAATACTAAATCCAATATTAATTTTAGAAATTCCCTAAATATCACAAACTCCAACTGCGTTTAAAATGCACACAATTTATGAATGAATAATTTAATTTGGCAAAAAAAGTGTATTCAAATACTTTAAAATTTGCTTCCACAGGAAAAAGCACTGGGATTTTCAAAAAAAAAATAGGAAGACTCAGGATACCGATATCAAAGCTGATAAACAACATCATTAAGGTCTTGGATAACATCAAACACACAGGTTATTCATGATTTTGTAATACTATTTAAACCATATGAGAAACTTGAAGAAGATGCTAAAGGAAATAAAAAGCTGCTATACAAAACAGTTAAAAATAAGAGAGGACAGCAAGAATCAGTGAAAGTATTAGAGAATAACGAGGGAGTAGTTATATGGAATATAGGAACGTTCAGGGAAGAAATGGAACAGTATTTTGATAAACTGTTGAATGGTGATGCAGTGGATACATACTGCAGGGATTTAAAAGAGCTTACTGAAACAGAAGCCATGCAACATGCAGAACCCCCTATAACCTGGTCTGAAGTGGAAGCTGCATTGAAATCCACGAAGAAAGGTAAATCAAGTGGTTACGATGAGGTTAACCAGACACGATAAAAGCAGCGGCGGTGAATGGTATCCAGTAGTTGTATAGGGTGATAAATGCCATTTGGAAGGACAATAAGATTCCGGAGGATTGGTCTAAGGGTGTAATGATACCCATATTTAAAAAGGGCAACAGAAAAAAAGTGTGGAAATTATCGTGGAATCACACTTCTTTCCCATGGACTGAAGATCTTGGAAAAAGTGATTGAGAAAAGGTTACGAAGACATCTAGAAATCTTATTAGAGGATGAGCAACATGGTTTCAGACCAGGAAGAAGTACTACAGATTTAATCTTTGCAACAAGAATGCTCATTGAAAAACATCTAGAAAGGGGTAAGGAAATCATCATGGTCTTCCTTGATGTCGAAAAGGCCTATGATAGAGCAAATATTTGGGAGTGCCTAGAATGAAGAAATGTACCAGGGTCTTTAATCAGCAAGATCAAAATGCTTTATGAAAACACAAAAGCATGTGAGCAAATAGGCAACGGAGAGAGCAAGTGGTTTGGGACAAGAAGAGGAGTACAACAGTGCCCTGTCACCCCAACTCTTCATTGCTGTGATGGATGACATCCTGAAGAATTTCAAAGAAGTGTATGGGAAAGAATCAAAAGCCCTAGTCTTTGCTGATGATATCATGATTTGTGGTGAAAGTGAAGAAGAGGTGCAAGTGAAGCTAGAGACTTGGAACAAGTTGTTTGAGGAGGATGGACTGAATATCAGCCAGAGTAAGACGGTGGTCATGGCAACAGGTACAGGAACTTGCAATGTAATGATATACCTAAACAACCAACAACCACAAAATGTTGACCAGTTCAAATATCTTGGCAGTACTCTGAGCAAAGATAACAACAGTAAATGCGAAATTACAAACAGGAATAATAATGCAGCAGTCTTCTATAACCAGGTGAGAACTTTATGTTGTGACAACAAAGTTCCCAGAAAGTGCAAGCATACATTATTCGAAACATATTACATCCCCATACTTACTAATGCACTGGAAGCATGTACCCTGTCAAGCAGAGACAATAGTAGACTTCAAGCCTCTGAAATGAAGTTTTTGAGTACCATGCTTCAGAGAACATGAAAGGACAAAGTGAGGAATTTGATCAATCATGCAGAGGCCGGTATAAACATCAGTGTGGCAAAATCCTTACAGTGTTCTGGCCTGAGGTGGTATGAACATGTCCAAAGGATGGAGGAAGAAAGTAGAGCAAAGACATACTTTAATATGAACATCCAAGGTAAAAGACATGTGGGAAGGCGCAAAAAGAAATGGGTTGACCAAATTAAGGAGGATATAGAAGATCTAGGGCTTAATTGGAAGACTGTTCATGAACAACAACTATTCATGGACAGGAAGAAGTGGAGAGTGCTCGTGACCAGCACTGTGGAGACTGGAGCTGGAGAATGATGATGATGAGACTGTGTGAAAAACAAAACAAGGAAAAGTAATTAATTTGGTAAAAACATTCTTACCAAAGTAAGTTTGGTGGCATTCAATATTTCAAATGTTGATACTTTTAATAACAGTTTTTGTCTTGACTTCCAGAAGCACAGAAGTCACAATACGGACTTCATTCCAAAAGGATTCCAAGAAAAATTTGACCTTGTGTTCGTATATTTAACTTCTCCAGAAGAAATAAGACCAGTTATCACATCTCATAAAATCTCATGAGAGGTAGGATACCTGGCAGATTGATTATCATGGGGACCTTCCAGATTAGGATTACATATTGTATCGTTAAACTACTGAACAAAAAAGGAGATAAGTCAGTATCAAATTATCATTTTATTTCAATACTAATACTTCACTCCAAACTTTTTCAGTAGCAGGATTATAAGTACAGCAGTGTTTATCATCAACTTACTTATAAAAATATTCTAATCAAATCCAAATTCAGTTTTCAACAGTGCCATTCAATGCAACACGTCATATTTACATTCACTAACAGTGTTTTAGAACAAACAAATGATAAACTATTACCAGCAGGAATATTACAGCATTTATCATGGAAAACTTATATGAAAGTTGTACTACAGGTTAGGGGTTCCCAATGTTTTTCATACCACTCCCCCCTTCTGTCAAAAGAATTGTTCCCATACCCCATCTCCCGGCCACAATTATATTATTAATATGGTAAAGGCCTACTTTTCAATACTATCAATGACGTGTCAGAGGAAACTCACTAATATGAATAAAAGTTTTCAACTCTAAGGGCATTTTCACACACACCGGCAAAGCCAAAGTTGGTGCCAGAGCAGGTTCCAGTGCCAGCGAGAAAGGATTTTCACACACGCCGGCAAAATCGGAGCCGTTGCCAAACTTTTTTCAAAGAGTGCAGTAGGTTTTCAGCTTTGGTGGAAGAAAAATACATATGTCATTCAACAAACATTACTTTAATAGATTATTATACCTTAGAAGGAAATACAGAAAATATTTAACTAACACACAGTGCTGGATACGTGTTCTAATTACTTAAATATATAAAGAGGTTTGGAAAAACAGTGAAATAAATTAAGTAGACAAAAATTCTGCTATAATTTTATTTCATTAAATGATTTTACTGAATTACTAAATCAACAGAAATTTTAATATCATGCAATAAGTATGATGAATGTTACTGGAATCTATAAATAGGATGCAAAAAAACATTCAATTTATTATAGTTTTTCTTTTGAATTTGGAGTATCAGGTGCAACCTTTATTGACTTACATGACACCTACAGATTGGGAATAACCACAAGTAAAGAATACTGCAGGTGTGGAAAGAGATTATGCATTTCTGAAGAAGATTTCAAAGTGAAAAGAAAAAAGAACAACTGAAAGTTGATAAGTTATACATTTATTATTAGTAATAACAATACAGAGTAGTCTACACAATTTATTTTGTTAATTTGCCACGGCAACGCGCACACAGTTCTGACAAAGTATCTTTGGGTTGATATAAAAAATAATAGCACAACCTGATGTTACTTATGCTTTACTTTACTTAAAATTGTAAATTTGGTTGTGCTATTTTTTGTAGTATCAACTCAAAAATACTTTGTCGGTATCAAAAGGGTGTTTATCAACTTTCAGTTGTTCTTTTTTTCTTTTCACTTTGAAATCTTATTTTAAAAATGTATATATCTCTTTCCAAGCCTTCAGTTTTTCCTACTCCACCTTTGAAATAGTTGGCTGTTTTATCCCACAAATACAGTTTAATCTCCACCAATCCAATTAATGTCACAGTATCGTGTTACAAAACTATGAGGAAAATTGTTGTGACTGAAATTAGATTGTATAAACACCTCTCTGTCAGCGGCACCAGTGTGCATAAGAAACAATGAAATCAAAGGGCCGCCGATTGGGCTGGTCAGGTTGTCGAGTTCACCACCAGCTACATTTGTCGGTGCCATACCAGCCAATCTGCCGGACAGGACTACGTGTGAAAGCTCTCATTTGATTACATTGCATCCGGCGCCAGTTTTGCCGGTGTGTGTGAAAGTGCCCTAAGAGGTCAAAAAGAAGACATAGTACTTGCGAAAGTGAGAACTGGGGTATCATCCAGACAAGCAGTGAAGCTACCTTGCATACCCCCCTCCTTTCCACAACATGTCTTCGCGCCCCCAGGTTGTGAACCTCCACCATAGATGGTACTGTTAGTTACAAATTGAGCTCTTATCCGTTGAAAATAAATTGTTACTACAAAATTTCAATTCTGTGTGATGTGATTCACAATGTTCTTAATAGAGATTCATCATGTAGTATCTCAAGGATCTATATAATAAGTCTGTTAAAGCTTCTGATCAATAAAAATGCATTATAAATAAAACCAAATCAATAATTGTGAGTTATGCGATATCTTTGCAATTATTTTCTTCTGTGTACTTGTCCTAGGCAAAGACCATAATGTAGTAGCTCCTTGCAGTCAACTTCCTAGATCGAAAGATTATAACAACAAACTTGATTTTTATCCCATATGAATAATTTTAGATTAATAATTTTTAATTACATAGTGCAAAATATGGTGAGATATATTTATCACGCAATCGACACAAGCAACTGAAATATATCTAATTAGTGGTATTTCCCCAGGATGTCTGGATCGAGTAGAATGAGGTAAAACTGACCATTTGAAATTATCTGAAAATGGCATAGCTAAATTTTGAGAATGCAACTAACACTGTAATCTAATAATACAAAGGCTCCAGATATTTTTGAAGCTTAGACCAAACATGTAAACTTTTTCTCAAAGTTTACATTCTCTGTGCTGATAACATAACTTTCATTCACTATCTTTGCCTAAGAAGAAAAATGCAGTATGATGGTCGAAACATCGGCTTTATGATGTGGCTTTGCCTGGTCAGCCGACTGAATCCGGCTGTTGAAGCTTAAGACTATATCTGTGTGTACTGTGTTTTCAACGATTTCATGTAACCTACAACCATGTATTGAAAGATTTCTGGTTACTGAGAATTTGAGGTTTCCATAATGCTGAAGATTTCCACTTTAATTTACTAAGATCTGAGTATAAATTTTGTTCATAGCTGCAATTTTCTTGTCTTCAGTATGCAATGGTCATTAACAAAGCACAGATAAGATTAGAGAAATCTCATACATTATGAGTTTATCACACATGCAATCAGTGGCAAACACAGGGTGGAGAGTACTTCGGTGCTCCCATCTATAGTAGTTTAGTGGACTGTAGGCTATAACTGTAGATATATAACTCCATTTGTAAGAGATACACACTTTTATTCACTGGTACAAAGAAAGAAAGAAATCCCCATATTTTTGCATTAAATTTAGTTAACTTTAGATGAAAAATTAAATTAAACAATTAGGGTAGTATTTGCATTGTTCTGAAAATAGACCACAGTCATGTGAATTGTCATCTATTCATTATTTCAGGAGATGATACAATTTTAAATTCGAAAAGGGTTCATTGGAGTAAAGGCCAGTATACAAAACTAGCTTCAAATTAAATGGTTACTTATCATGGTAATCTCCGAGCTTATAAACAAAACATGAAACATTAGAACACGTGTAAAACTGGTAGAATTTTCTACAGGAATGACAACAACTTAAAATATCCAAAGAACAACTCTCAAAATCTGTTTGGTTGCAAAGAAAATGTTAATTTTATTTAACTAACTATGACAAAACAAAGTTTTTCCCCCTACTTTCATGTCCAACTAGTGAAAAAGGTTATTAAAGAATCTAAAAGTATGAACTACAAACAGAAAATTCATTACGTCAATATATGACATTGTAAAAAAATAAATAGGAATAAATAATCAAACCAGTAATTACATTTTTAGCAAAGAAAATTCAGTAGACTCTCATTTTTCAATTGCTGATATATTTCATAAACATTTTTTTTATCTGTTGCTGATAAATTGACTGCCAATAGCTCAGTGACACAAAGTATGGATTTTGTCAGAACAGGCTTCCAATAAAATTTGACACTATGTCTGTAAATTTAACTACTCCAGATGAAATAAGAAAAATTATCAGATCTCTTAAGAACAAATACTCAAGTGGTTATGATGGAATTTCCAGCTGATTAATTAAACTGTGCTCCACAGAATTAAACAATACATTGTCACACATCAAGAGGATCAGGCCATGAAGAAGGAAAGACTGCTGCAGTGTAGTGGTTACGTTAAGAGACTGTTGGTCTAAAGGTCATGGGTTCGAATCCAAGAAGTCCCGTAAAATTTTAATTTTTTAACTTTGCATAAACTGTTCTGGAATGTTCTTGTTGTAACCAGTGTTAATGTTCTAGACCAGCGGTTCCCAACCTTTATTGGTACACGACCCACTTTTACGTAAAAAAAAAAATTTCGCGACCCACCTAATATGAGAGTCTATCTAATATCAGAATGGGAACTGTTATATGACCTCGATACGCTATTGACTATTCTATCCTACAAAAAGGCAAATTTTCGTACAAAGTATATACTATCAACAAAAACAACAATTGATAATACATAAAACAAAAAACATATTATAGACAGGGAGGGGCTGCACAGATCATCACCTCATCAAGTTGACTGCTGAAATTCCACGATTAGAAGTAAATCGATCAGCATATTAAAATGCAACTGGTCTGCCAAGTCTCTTTTTGGTGGAAACCACCTGAAGACCCATCTTTAGTGTTTGATTGGTAGGTTTATCATTGTGTTATACTGCATCCAAATGTATGAAAATGAGGAAGACTGGGAGCAGGAAAACACAATTGTAAACTTACCAGTCAACAGCTAAAAATGGGATTTGTATGTGTTTTCCACCAACATATGACTTGGCACATTAGATGCATCTTAATTTGCAAATCGAGTTTTAACTAATCCTAGAATTTCAGCCGTCAACTCGATGAGGTGATGCTATTAACAAGGATAATTGGTAAGACGTTATGGTAGTTTGTTTTGTTGGCCTGACACTGAATTTTCCATTGTAGATTTGGTAGAGAGATAATGTTGTTTTTTATTTCGAAAGAATTCAAGAGCATTACCTGTGTACTAAGGATGCTTGGTTGACAAATGCCTTTCAAGTTTTGATGGCTTCATGCGCGAGAATCTCCTCTCTAGAGCGGGGCCATAACAATTGCACGATTGCTGCCACTGCTATATCTCATAACGAGGTTATTGCATAATACCGGCTGACTGTTTAAGAAAACTTTTTAATTTAAGCTAATAGCTTTCATGATTATTGCACTTGTAAAATATCGTGTTATATTTTTTAAATAGATGGAATAAAAGATATATTTTTGTGGCAAAAACCTCGATTGTTCCGCGACCCACCAGATGGTAGCGACCCATAGGTTGGGAACCGCTGTTCTAGACTGTTCTTCATTACTATATAAGAAATACTCCCTTCTAGCAGGAGTCAGTTCGCTCCGTGCTCCTGTACTGTACGAACTGTTGTTATGCTTTAAAGTAAGTGTGTTCATCAACAACCCTGCTACCCCCAAGGACCCTGATCGTCGTTTACTACGTGACAATATTAAGTTATCTGTTTAATATAAAAAGTGCCAAGTCATGTGTGTAAGTAAGGTGACACCATTTAGCTTTGAATATACAATTAATGGTTCTGTCCTTAGAACTGTAGATTCCGCTAAATACCTAGGGGTAACAATTCATAATAATTTGTCGTGGAATGAGCATATCGAGAATGTAATTGGAAAAGCAAATTGTATGCTTCGATTTCTAGGTTGTAAATTAAAACAATGCACTCCAGAAGTTAAATCAATTGCATACAAGTCACTAGTGCGGCCTCACTTAGAATATTGTTGCTCTGTATGGGGTCCCCGTCAAAAGGGATTAATAGAGGCATTAGAAATGGTACAAAGAAGATCTGCCTGATTCATGACAGGTATATATAGTTGAAGTGAAAGCGTAAGTGTGATGTTGAAGGAGTTAGGTTGGGAAGACCTAGAGCACCGAAGGCGTTGCTCTCGACAGAAGCAAATTGAAAAATTCTTGATTGAAGTATTTCGGAATGACAGAAAACAAATATTGCTACCAGCAACATTCATATCTCGGAATGACCGCGAAAATAAGATAAGAGAAATCAGGGCCAGAACCGATTCATTTCTGTACTCATATTTTCCACGAGCGATTAGGGAGTGGAATAGAAAGGATTTACCAGGCGACTAAACATAAAATCAGACAGGAGTAGCTTTTAATAAAGTACTCAAGCCATTATGATCTGGGTTTTCCACGGTTTTCCCAGATCACTCCAGGCGAATGCTGGGATGGTTCCTCACAATAGCCCATGGGCACCTCCTGCCATATCCCGTATATCCCTTCCAAACCATTACCTTCACGGATAGGTGCAATGCACCCTACGCCACACACTTTTAGTGAATCGCGGAGTAATAGTAATATATCTTTATTTGAGGGTACCTTTCCAGAAAGTCTTATAAGTGTGCTGTAGTAAAAAGGGGGATAAGTCACCTGCATCAAATTACCACCCTATTTCATTACTAACAGACTTCTCCAAAGTTTTCGAGAAAGCAACGTACAATAGAGTCTATGAAAACCCTGAAAATAACAAACTTCTAAATAAATCACAATTTGGTTTCCAACAGAACAAGCTACGTTCGCATTCATTGACAATATTTTAGAAGGAATAAATGATAAATTAATTCCTGTGGGAATTTTTTGTGACTTATCTAAGGCATTTGACAGTGTAGATCATAAAATTCTGATACATAAATTGAAGTATTATGATATAGATGTTATTGTTAATAAATGGCTTAGTTCTTACCTTATAATAGAAAACAAAAAGTGTAAATGGAGAATTTTAAGGCTGCCTTAAGTGGTCCACTGTTTTCTGAGTGGAAATTAATCAGATGTTGAGTGCCTCTGGGTTCTATATTGGGGCCACTATTGTTTTTAATATATATAAATGATCTACCCTGAATTGTATCTAAAAACTCATAATTTGGTCAATTTGCAGATGACACAAACGTAAGAATTAAAAATACTTCAGATTTATCTACACAATATTTTTAAATTATGTCTTTGACCTTATTAACAAATGGTTTACAGCTAATGGCTTGTCTTTAAACTTTGATAAAACTCAGTATATGCAATGCAGTACACCACACAGATTAACACCAGCTATAGACATAAAATTTATAGGTCAGTCCATTCAAGAGGTAGAGTGCGTGAAATTCATAGGTTTGTATATTGATCATAATTTAAATTGGAAGGTACATGAATCGGGATTACTGGAGATCGCGATTCCACCAGGAGTTGTCAACATAATACTGCAGTACTCCACTATAAATTCTTCCCTAAGTACATTTAACGGTTTCATACTGGTCCAGGCTGTATTACAACCCAATTTGTGCTTGAAAATAATGGTCCAGGTTGTATTACAACGGAATTACTGCTTGATAATAATGCGTCTTGCGACTGACTACATCAGTATTCCAACGATATTACTATATGTTGTTGTAGCGGAATTGCGATCTCCAGTAGACCCCATGAATCTGAGTTACTTAAGTGATTGGGTGCAGCCACATTTGCAATTCGTACAATTTCAGCTAGAGGGGATCTCCATATGAGGCAGCTAGTTTATTTTGCTTATTTTCGCTCCTTAATGCCATACGGAATAATATTCTGGGGCAATTCTACCCATAGAGCCCAAAAGCCAGTAATAAGAATTATGTGTGGGGTTAGCAATAGAACTTCATGTAGAGAGCTGTTCAAGAAGTTAGTGATTTTAACATTGGTGGCTGAGTATATATACACATTAATATCCTTTGTAGTCACAAATTATACTTTGTTCGAAACAAATAGTAAAATACACAACTATGGCACTAGAAGTAAAAATAATCTTCACAAGGATCACAAATCCTAATTTGTTCAAAAGGGGTCCTATATTCAGGGATTCATATCTTCAATAAGCTCTCAATACACATTAAACGTCTAGCAGATGACAAGAATAAATTCAGGAAAAAATTGAAAGAATTTTTAATTGACAACTCCTTCTACTCTGTTGAAGAATTTATTTCTAAGGTATTATCAAAATAAACTGTCAGTAGTTTGTGTAAATGTAGTTGACATAATTAATGTACCACATGACATGACTGTACATCTTCTGGTGTATTTATTATTTTGTTATGCAATTGTTTTCTTTTTGTAAAAATTGACAACTTTCAACATCCCACAGAGCCAGTCTTTTATATTGGGATCAACGGAAAATGAATGTATTGTATAATATACTAGCTTCGCGCGTGGTATATAGGCCTACATCATTTATGGCATAGGTTAGAGTGGTGGAAAATCATTGAAGCAGTATCACTAGTTTAGTAAAACATTACTGCAGCAATATTGCAATATTCAATAATTTCCATGGTTTTTATATAAAAATATGCAATAGAGTAATCATAAACCACATATATCTGATGATTTGTAAAACACATGTAAAGACATGTTATATAGGCCTACATAAAATTATTACATGATTGATAATTACACATCACTTTGATTAATAATAAGAGTAACATAAAATGACACTTTCTAAAATAAGCATCACAGATTTATAAACAACTACAACAACTGTAATCTGATAATACACACACATTGTGTAAAAAAGACACTCCTTAATGTCATATGGAATAACAAATCTTCTGAAGTAAGTAATAAGAATTAAGTATATGGTTAGCATTAAAATATCCCATGAGAAGTAGGGAATTTTGAAATCAGTGGACGAGTATATATTCTATTTGAAACACTTAGTAAAATACATAATTATGGACTAGAAATGAAAATTCTCTTCACAGGGATTACAAGTCAATGTCATCTGTTTAAAAGGTGTCAGATAACGTTTCAAACAAATCTTCAAACTACAGCAGGGAATAGAAGTGACTTCTGGAAAAAATTTAAACAATTTTTTAAATCACAACTTGTTCTCTTACATTGAATATTTTCCTTCCACGGAAACTACAAAACAATTGTCGGTGACTTGTACAAATGTAGTGCGTCTACATTGCTATGTAATAATTTTACTGTAAACTGACTTCTTTCAACATCTCTTACACTAGAAGCTACCCAAGTAGAATGTATTGTACTGATTTAAATACAAAATCATTCGGGATTACTGGAGATCGCGATTCCGCCAGTTGTTGTCATCATTACACTAGTGTGTTCAAACGCAAGACTCCACTAGAAATTCTTTCCGAAATACATTTAACGGTTTCATGCTGGTCTAGGCTGTAATACAACCTAATTTCTGCTTGAAAATAATGGTCCAGGCTGTATTATAACGGAATAATTGCTTTATAATAATATGTCTTGCGACTGACTACAGCAGTATTCCAACGATATTACTGAATTTTGTTGTAGCGGAATCGCGGTCTCCAGTAGACCCAATCATTCATTTAAGTTAAATGCAAATTATCTTAATCTGCATTACAACACAAATGATCATGAAGACCTTACATACCGCAAGGTAACAAAAGAACCATGAAAACATAATTAACACTCAACTGGAATACGTAATATAATATTACTCTTACCTCAATATGCTGACCAAACATTGTTTTCCCTCCGGGACACATCTCTAACTTTAATACTGTTTTATTAACCGGCACAGATAAAACATTTTAATCAAATTCGTCAATTTTTATATAAAAATCTTATATATATGTACAGTAATAATTTTTTGTCACTGAAATATTGTTTTCATGCATTGTAAAACATATAAAACTCGCACTTTCCATCAAAATTTTCATATTTTTGTATACATACACAAACACGCCAATCACAAGCAGCCATACAGTCACGTGACTCTAAATCTCCCCCTCTTTTTTTTTCCGGACTGAATGTAACAACATCATTGAACGCGTCAAAGCAAAGGTTATTATACATATTTATTTATTTACTTATTTTTTTTGGCCTGAAGCGCCAAATGGCACTATACAGCCATCAGCTATTTATATAGATAAGTGGCTTGGTACAAATGAGTAAAGCATTGTACAGATAAACAAATTTACAGGATAATTATAATAAACTAGTAATTTCACATCAGCTGGAATATTTCTCAAAAAAATACATGCATGTTTACAAAATGAAGGATTAGTAAAACAATTAAATAGAGGACTCTGTAACAACAGTGCACAAACAATAATTATTGTATAATTAAAATATAAAGGAGATTTTTATGTACACATTAAATTATTATTTATATACAGGAATTAACACATTATAAAAAGGACTTATTTGCCTAAATCTTAATGTGTGTTGCTTTTATAAAACTGGCTAACAATTTATATACAATCACATTGTTGCCATGCAACAGACAAGAAATACTTGTTGGAAAAGGTATACCAAAGTTGTTAAGATCTTTCAAGAATTTAGGTCTGTGGGCTGTATATCTTGGACAAGCGAAAAATATGAGGTTTGTGTCACCTACTTCCGTATTGCAATATTCACAGATATCTGAATTTATGATGGTTAGACGATGTAGGTGCTGTGCGAATATACCGTGATTGAAACGTATTCTAATTATCGACACTAAATTCTAACCATGGAGGTAGGAATAGCTTTGCTCAATTATTCTAACATGAAAAAGGTTATTATTCCGGATATGTTTTGAAAGCAGAGGAATCTTACTGGTAGTTGTAGACATGGAGGAAGGAATATATTCCTTCCTCCATGGTCGTAGAGCTCTGAAAATGAATGGGATGGAATTACACGACGCTTTCGTCACTCTGCGACTCCCGAAATTCTGTTACTTCAATAATATAAATGCTAACAAAATAACTTTCTTAAAACAACTAACATTTTGAGTCCTGTAATACGTTATTTCAGTTTCAACCATACCCAGTCAGCCATTACTCAAAATGTTACTACATCCATAAATTTCTCTATTCTTACTAAACCCCACGCTTCATCTTCTTCCTAGCATTTATCCCGTATCGATATTGTGTATCCTTGTCTCTGTCCACAGTTGAGGCTTTGACCATGGAGGTAGCTTCCATGGAGGAAGGAATATTCCTTCCTCCATGGTAGCTCCATGGCATTGACCAGAGAATTGACTAGACCAGGGATGGTGAACCAGTGGCACGCGACCAAATAATTTGGGAACGGCATTAATAAGTAGGTATCTAATCGATATAAATAATTTACTTTTTTGTCTGCATAAGTTAAGAATGATCATCGTGAACGAAACTACCGGTGACAGAAAGACTATATATAGCGCAAAAGTGGAAGATTTCCAGCGAAGTTCTGACGAAACAGACTGAGTGAGCAAGCCCAGGAAGTGCGGGAGGGGCGCTAACTTATTCACTGGTTTGATTTTGGTAACGTTGACTGCTTTTGCCATTTACACGTGGTTCTTGTGGTTTATAAATTAATTTCGTTAACATTGCTGCTTGTCTGCTTTGTTTGAGTAATATTTGGTACTATTCAATACGGGTAGTTTGGAACAAAAAGTGCAAGATAGGTGTAATATGGAATTTCAACCTTCGAGGACTGAAAAATATGCCATCATTAATAAAGCTTTATGTTCTGGAACAGTGGTATATAGAACTTCATCAATAAAACGGCATAAATAAAAAACTAAACAGAGCAAAAGGAATTCATTACGTGTAATTAAAGATAGAAATAAACAATCGACGTCTGTGATTAAGCATGTTAGCAAGGAATGTCACACTAGTGCCACAAGTTCTTCGGCTGCAAATGTTAGGGAGCGTGCACAAACTACGTGGCTTGGTCCAGGGGGAGGGGTTGGCTGGAAGGCTACGTTGGGCGACGTGGGGGGAGGGAAGGGGTTTCGAGCCAGTTCACGTAGCTTTCCTTTCATAACATTTTTCACAGTTAAAATGAGGAACAGAACTCACAACAGCATATGAATATTTATTTCACTCAGTTCATTATCTCCTTATGTAATTTACAAAAGCCTGACAAGAGAAAAAAGGACAAATTGTCTTTTGGAATCAAAACGGAAAAAAGCTACGTAAAAGGGGGGGGGGTAGGGAGGCAAAAGCCACGCAGGGCTGCCTGGGGGAGGGAAGTTCACAGGAGGCCAAAATGGAGCTTATTGCTCGGCATGGTAAACCTTATAACGATTGATAGTTTTTGAAGGAAGCCCCGTTAACATCATGTTAACATGCGCTCTTCACTTTTTGAATACTTTGAAAATAAAGATTAGATAATTCAGCACATCAAAGATTCTCCTTTATTCAACAATATAATAAAAGAACACTAAAACTGTAGGAAAATGTAATACAACAGCAAACAAATGAAATCAAATCATCTCCTTTTATATCGTTCAGTCTTGACGAAGGTGCTGATGTAAGTGAATCAGCTCGCTTAGCTGTTTTTGCTCGGTATTGTGTAGTAAACAAGATCAAGGAACGTAGTTACCAACAACTACTAACGGCACAAATATTTGTACAGCTGTTAAAAATGTATTTACTGAGGAAGAAGTAGATTTAAGCAAAATCGTTTCGATAACGACTGATGCTGTTCCAAGTATGGGCAAAATAAATTAATTTGCAGTTTATTTCAAACACACGTAGGATATCCGATTCTTGAATTCCACTGTGCAAAGAGTGGATTGCCTCCCTCATACCTAGGTCACCCTAGACGACATTGTAATTTTGGGAACACTTTTTTTTTTCTTTTCTTTTCTTTTAATTCTAATGTTCTTATAAGGGTGACAATGTTGATATGAGATTTTCTGTCGTCGATCCATCCCATCCCATAAATCTTACACGCCCAAGTCAAACCTCCCTCCCCCCCCCCCAGAAAAAAACAAAATCCTGGATTCGCCCCTGGCCTCCCTTGATAATGTAATCGACGTAGTCACAATCATAGTGAACCTCATATCGTCGCAGGTCTTTAATAATCAAACATTTGATGCCTTTATTAATATATTTTTCTCGGGCTTCCAGCCGTGTTAATATATCAATATTCAACGCCGTGAAAAATTACGATCCTACATTTGATGCCTTGTTGGATGATATGTACAAAGGCTTACTGGTGTATAACAATATTCGCTGGTTAAGTCACAGAAAGGTACTTCTAAGATTTGTTGATTGTTTTGAAATAATAAGACTGTTTTTACAAAATAAGATGAAAATGCAACAATACTCACAATTTATGGAGGTTATGTGACTTTCAAAATTAATGTTTTTTACGCGCGTATGCCAGCTTTTCAATTAATTAAAAGTGAAGCTTCAAGACGCAAACAAAACAATTACCAACTGGATATTGTGGGCCATTTCCTCAATTGCGATAGAATCATTTTTTATGAATAATTGTCACGCCAATGCAACTGAATTTGTTGGTTTATTTCTCGAACGCATTTCACTTCATTCTCTGAAGCATCTTCAGCGGTTCTGTATTTTTCATTGCTCACATTTGCTTGTAATTGTACAGTGTTTTAGCATCAGTTGTGTCTGTAGTATCATTATGCATCTCAGGTATTTTTTACACCACACAGTAAACAAATGTAAACCATCAGAAATCGATACACTATATTACATTTAAAGTTTTACGAAATTAATCATAAACATGCAGCAAACATCTGTGAAACCATGGAGGAAGGAATATGTGGAGACGAATAACGCTAAATCTGTGAAACCTCATATAAAAACTCGTCTCCTACTGCGCATGCGCATGCGCGGCTGCCATAGAAATACCTCCAATTGGGCTGTTTACATTGTGTAATGTGAGAATATTTCATTTTCTAATATTCTGAAGTTTTCTATAGTGCCAAGTTGTGTTGCATACAGGTGCACAAACAGACAAGATACGAAACAACCTGGAATAACGTTTCATAATTAAGTCACATTGCAATTATTGTTCTTGAAGTGTCTGATAGCTAACTGCAACATTAGGGTCTTTCTTTATAAATTTATTCATTGCTCTCAAAAGGATAATGTGTCGTTCTCAAATATTTGTTGGTGTAGTGTAGACAATCAGCAAATGTTATGACTTTACACACAAAAGGCTAGCCTTATTGTAAACAAATGTTGGAAGTCTAATTTAAGCTGATCAAGTTTACATAGCGATACAATGAATATGGTATTCTGCATGCTTTAGTCCAGTTCAGTTTACACTGAAAGTATACAATGAAATTAATTGTGATAATTTGTGCTGTGCAAACTATGAAACGTGATGTAGCAAACGTTGTTGTTACCAGAAATTTAGTTCGCGATGCATTTAATGTTTTTAGGTATGTCTACATAGTTTGATTTTGTAGCGACAATATTAATGGAAATGTGGGTAGGTTGAAATCAGCCTGTACCAGAAGGGACAAACAATTTTTTATTAGTTGTTAGTAATTTCATAAGATCCATGTTAGTGACACAATGTGTATCATGGATCGCAATGTATACTACTCCCATTTAAGCTTCTGACCTTTGGAGACAGCATATCTCGAGGAATAAACGAGATATCAAAAATTTTAATTGTTTGCTTTCAATTTCTTTCGTCGTGTTACATAAGAATCTATTATCAAATTTGACTTTGGGGATATTTTTCTTCTGAATTTCAACCTAAAACACCTTACTTTTGAGACTATATATCTCGAGACCTAAGCGAGATTTCGAAAATTTTTATTCTTTATTTTTGATTTTCTCGTTGTGGTTCATAAGAATCTAACACCAAATTTGATCTTGGGGAAATGTTTCATCCCAATTTCAACCCAAAACACCTCACTTTTGGGACAGTGTATCTCGAGAATTAAGAAGGATATCAAAAAAAATTATTCTTCATTTTTGGTCTGTCTCGTCGAGTTACATAATAATCCATCATCAAATTGCGGTTCTACGGTTGTCATATGATTCCCTTGAGGTTTTTGTGCCTATTCCCAGTGTTTCTAAAGCCGACGAATATGGTGACCTCCACACCAAACTCGGCTTCACTCCAGTGCGTGGTGAAGGTCCCTTGTGTCATCTCCATATAATCCTTCCTCCATGTGTGATACATACTGCTATTACAGACACAACTGATGTTGAAATACTGTACAATTACAAGCAAACGTGAGCAATGAAAAATACAGAACCTCTGAAGATGCTTCAGAGAATGAAGTAAAACCGTTTCGGGTAATAAATCAACAAATTCAATTGCATTGGTGAGACAATCTTTAATATAAAAATGAATCGCAAAATGTGTTGGTAAGCGCATAACTCAACAATGCCAGGACCAATTCGGCTAATTCTTTTTTTATATATATATTTTCGTTACGGCACCGGGAAGGTTCTTATGGATAGATAAAACGTAAAAATTAGAAGGAAAATAGTAAAAACCACACTTTTCTTTTCCGTCAATCAAACAAAACAAAGGCGCGTTAGGATTATCTTTGGTATGACTTCATAGGCTCCATGGATATTAATGTATGTCTGAGTGTGATCAGTAAAAATAATATCACTGACGTACGTGTTATCATTATTTCCTCTGTGCGTGGCATTTTCTTGGATGCTTTTAAATTTTCGCTTCTCTCGAAAACCAATTGTGTGTTTATTTGTTCAGTGTGTTTATATGTAGACCCATGCTGCCTACCACGAAAGTTTCGACTATGAAAATAGAATGGATCAGTTTAGAAGGAAGCAATACTAAGAATACCTAAACAGCAAAATCGATTACTGGTATTTCAGTTGAGAAGCGATATGCATTATCGTCTGACACTTATCCTTTTATTTTAAGAATGCAATGTTCTGGTAAGCCTTGTGGTGATGGGTTCCATTCGTTTGAAATTATGTTCAGGTAGAATTCATAATTTAAAAACATACATTAATATCCATGGAGCCAATGAAGTCATACCAAAGATAATCCTAACGCGCATTTGTTTTGTTTTAATTGACGGAAAAGAAAAGTGTGGTTTTTACTATTTTGCTTCTAATTTTTACGTTCTCGAGTTTTGTAAATGACGGGTGAGAAAAGAAGTTTATGGAAGAAGCTTACAGAAAGAAGAGACAGACTAGTAGGTCATATTTTGAGACATGCTGGATTGGTTAATTTGGTAGTGGAGGGAACAGTCGAAGGTAAGAACTGTAGAGGAAGACCGAGATTAGAATATATGAAGCAGATAATTGAGGACGTGGGGTGTAAGGGGTATGTAGAAATGAAGAGGTTAGCACAGGATAGGAAGGGATGAAGGATTACATCAATTCTTAAAATAATAGGATAAATGTGGCTCGATCGTCAGACGCTATTGCATATCGCTTCTCAACTGAAATACCAGTAATCGATTTTGCTTTTCAGTATTGCATCCTTCTAAACTGATGCATTCTATTTCCATAGTCGACATTTTCTTGATAGGCGGCATGGGTTTACATGTAAACACACTGTACAAATAAACACACAATGGGTTTTCGAGAGAAGCGAAAATTTAAAAGCAACCAAGAAAATGCCAGGCACGGAGGAAGTAATAACAACACCTACGTCAGTGATATTATTTTCGCTGATCACACGCAGGCTTGATCACAAAACTGTATAGCATTAATGTAATTGCTGGACGTTTTGAATAAAACATAGCTATATAAAAAAAGATTAATATCCATAGAGCTTAATCAACTTGAAGACATACCAAAGATAATTCTAACGGCTCGACCAATTTGGCTAATTTTTTTTATTCATATTTTCGTTAATCCACAAGGAAGGTTATAGAGAGAAAAAACGTAAAAATTGCGAGGAAAATAGTTTTGCATACAAACCAGCCAATCAAAAAAAAAAAAAAAAAAAACCAAAGGCGCGTTAGGATTATCTCTGCTATGCCTTCAAATTGATTAGTCTATGCCTGCCCAAAATAAAGTTCGAAGGAAAAAAAGGGTTTGCGTATCACCAACGAAAATAATTTGCTGCCAGTCAATCAAAACAAAGCAAAGGCACGTGCCTGATGATTATCTTTGGAATAGCTAAGTGATCAATCTGACGAAATGTTTTCAAAAGAAGTCATTGGCATTGGTAATGACAAAAACCCTGTAGACGTTTTAACTGGCTGCATTACATTTCCTGTTACAGAGACAAAACACGGATGATGAAATAAAATTCAAAATGAAATTGCCGGTGAATTAAGGACATACAAATCAGTTGATTGTACAATTAACCAAGATGATGTCGTCAAACATCCACTAGAATTTTTGGATTTTCGAGGACTGTTGTCTCATAATCTTCAATTAAAAGAAAGATCGGTGGTCATAATGTTGCGAAATATCAACCAACCAGGTCTTTGTAATGGCACATGGCTAGCAGTGAAAAAATTACTGAGCAATGTGATCGAAGCAACCATTCCAAAGGGAAAATATAAGGGAGAGGATGTGTTGATACCTCGCATCCCAATGGTACCAACTGACGTACCAAGTTGAATTAAAACGACTGCATTTTCCAGTGCTGTTTGCTTTCGCTATGACCATAAATAAATCCCAGGGTCAGTCGTTGAGTGTTTGCGGCGTTTATCTTGAAAACCCATGCTTCTCTCATGGACAGTTGTATGTTGCCTGCTCCCGCAGTTAAACTGTTGGAAAACCGTCAGCTTTATTTGTTTATGCGCCAGGAAACCAAAAAAAATATCGTTTACCATAAAGCATTACAATAAAAATATCATCACATTATTACTAAAGTCATGCAGTGTACGAAATAGAAAACATATTTTTGTAAGTAATCGTTGTTAATTATTGAGACATTAAATCAATAAATAAAGTGATCACTCTGTAATACGTTTTATTTATTTTTTCTATTGGACTACGATAGGACAATAACATTTGACAGAAAGAAATCTGTCGGGGCAGCTAGTTATTAATAAAAATTTAAAATATTTGTCGTTATACCAGATCTCATTTGTGCTTTTGAGGCTTAACGCCATGTTTTCAATAACCATATTATTTCCAATAATTACATGTATTTTTCAAACTTGAAAAAAATAACCAGATATTAGGACGTACACGAAAAACTAAACCGGTTAAAAATCACTAACGGGTTAGCTCCAGTAATTAATTCTTCAATTGTAGAATTTTCATCGAAATTTTCTCAGTTCAAAGAATTATCGGAAATACTCAAGTTTATTACGTATCCTGATGTGACTTCACCTGATAAACTGAACTTGTCTAAATTCGATTGGTTGGAAATTGAAAAAAATGTAAATGCATATGATTAAATTCTAATGTAGTTTAATATAGACTCAAAGTTTCATCGAAATGAGGAAGGAGTTGGAATTAAATGAATTATCAAGACTATCAAGCAATATGTGTAAAAATGCCAATAACATTATTAAGGAAACTTGGAATTAAATTCCAGACACACATATCTGACTTAAGAAGCTGGCTTTTGCTATCTTAACGTTAACCTAAGCCTGTGAGTCATTATTTTCAGAAATGAATAACTTGCTTGGAAACCGTTTGACTCCACTTCAGCGTGCATTCTACTAAACGTAACAATGTATGAACCTAAGTTATTTGCAACAACAGACGTCATACTAATTTCATCCACTTAAATAATCACAAAACTGTTGTGTTATAATTGTTTAGTATAAAACATGTATATTTCCTATGGCAAATATAAAGTTTTAAGGCGATAGTATTTAGTTTTATTTGTTTTCCAATTAATCACTAATTCATGATTGTTTGATGGCACGTCTTGGCTTCAATAAACATTTCAATAGAAATAATGGCAAGACGATCAATGAAAATTTCTGTATCCCTGGAATAGACGCATGTCCTCCCGCAAAAAAAACCCACTATTTCTAATACTTTAAATACATTCAATTTGTGGAAGAAAAGCACTACTAAATAGAGAGTAAGTCGAAACAGTTAAAATTTTTTTGTAAAAACAGATAAAGAAATAGATAAACGTATCATGAATAGCTGGCCTAGTGAGTCCGTTCACAAAACATGACATTATTAGAGAGAATTTCATCTATATAAATCTCCAAGAAAACCTTTAGTTTTCCAGGAGGAAAATATTTGTAAAGCAAACGACAAGGATTTCTATGGTTACTTTCGCTTGCAGCAGCAATTTCGTAGGTTGAGCTCCGCACTCCATTTAGAACCTTAGCAGCGTTAGAGGGATGTGATGTGGTCAGTACCATGCTCCGACCATTCTTTTCTTCCCGCGGAGTTTCATCCACGGTACTCATAATATAGCAACCTGAATGGGCTTCTCCCAAGGCAAAAAATGAGGAGGAGCACAGAGCATTCAAAACTAAGGTTGTGAGGAGCTGAAAAGGTTGGCGTAGAAGATAAAATAATAGATTAAAGAAGCGGCAGGTCAGTAAAGAATGTGTGTAACAACTTCTGACATAGTACAGGTTATTCGTAGTAATTTTATTAAATTTTTGTTTGGCAAAGTTTTCCATTCAGATCCACGGACATAGTGTGTGATTGGCAAGACACTTGCGGCTCTGCGATCTCGCACTCCTACCTAGCATTCGCGAGGACGGGGGTAAGTCAAATCACGTCCGGCCAACTTGAAGACGGTTTTCGGTGGTTTCCCGCTGTGGCGGTCACTCAATAATTTTAGGATACAGTTCCTAAAATGTTAGTACAGTTGGGTGAAATTGATATAGCAGAGTTGAAACCAGTGTGGTTACAATAGAGAATCAAAACAATCAGAAGCTGTGGAATGTAAGCATGATAGCAGCAACGACTCCAAAGTAGAACAGATCGTCAGAAAAATTAGGAGTTAGCAAGACGTCTTTTGGAGGCAGATGGTAGGGAAAGAATTATTCCTATTGGCCAAAGGCACTCCCCACTACGATGGTAAAAGGGCGGGGAAATCTGCACAAAACTGGTCTGCACAGGAGGAGGAAAGGCTCCTAAATTGACTCCAGAGGGAGTTCAAACCAGACCTCACCCAGCACAGGAATAGGATGGGGGACGCCCGAGTATCGGCACTCAGGCCGGACGACGGGACAATGTGGGCCCAGACTCGCGGCTTCACGAGGAGCCAACGTTCTAGTCTATCGCCCTGAAGACAAAGCCAATTCCCTGGCGGATGGATTCGAGCGCAACTTCCGTCCCTCTGACGTTAACGTGAACGATCAGGACCTGACAGATACTCAACGCCGACTAGAAGTATACCTCCAACCTGACGACGGCGACGAGGTAATAGATCTTATTTCCACCGAGGAGGTTGCCAGCTGCCTTGCAAGGCTACGGCCAAACAAGGCTCCTGGAAATGACGGCATCGGGAACAGATGCCTGAGGAATCTGCCAACGGGGGCCTACGCGTTCCTAGCAGATGTCTTCAACCGCATCCTGCGGACGGGGGTATTCCCGCAAAGGTGGAAGCATGCGGAAGTAGTCGCTATCCACAAGAGCGGGAAGGACCCTTGTCTACCCCATAGCTACCACCCAATAAGTCTCCTACCGTCGATTAGCAAATTCTTCGAGAGGTTGCTCCTGAAGAGGATGCAAGCCTACATTACAGAGAACAATCTACTACCCAACCACCAGTTTGGTTTCCGAAACGGACACTCCACCACACAGCAAGTGCTCCGCATTGTTGAAACTGCAACCCGTGCCTTCCAGCACAAAGAGTACAGCGCTATCGTTTCCTTGGACGTAGCGCGTGCCTTTGACTCAGTCTGGCACACCGGATTATTACTAAAGCTTTACCAGCATGGCTTCCCAGGGCCAGTGGTGAAGCTTATCCGCTCCTACCTGTTTAAACGCACCTTCCACGTCAAGGTGGATATGACGAAGTCGTGCAGCAGAAGGATCCAGGCAGGAGTCCCCCAGGGGTCGGTGTTAGGCCCTATACTGTACACCCTGTACACGTCCGACGTTCCCATGGCAGCCCGAGTACAGACTGCAACTTATGCAGATGACACGGCCTACGTCACTAGCAGTAGAAGTAGAGTCGTGGCCACTACACGACTACAGGGCATCCTGCAGCAGACTGAAGCCTGGGTTAGGAGGTGGCTCATAGAAGTCAATCCTACAAAGACCCAGGCAATCATGCTTACAAGAAAGTACGGCCCACGCAACGTTGGCCCAGTTCCACTATTACGACTGCAAGGCTCCGACATATCCTGGAGTACTTCACTGAAGTACCTCGGAGTAACGTTGGATTCCAAGCTCACCTGGCGCGGACCACATCAATGATGTGAGCGGAAAAGCCAGCGCGAGACTCAATGAAATCTACCCCCTGTTGAACAGGAACAGCGTACTGTCTCCGTCACTGAGCGTGCGCATCTACCTCACCCTGGTAAGGCCTCTACTAGAGTATGCCTGCCCAGTGTGGGGATATGCTGCGCAAGTACACCTCAGACGACTACAGGCAATACGCGCCCTCCACCTGCCCTTCCGCTTCCCCACAGCGGCACTGCATGTGGCTACTGGCATCATGCCACTAAGAGACCGCTTCCGAACGCTGGCCACGGCCTTCTACCGGAAAGCGGAAACCAGTCTAAACCCGATGGTCAGCGTGCTCGGCCGATACGAAATACCCCCCGGCCGACACAGGAGACCATTGGAGCTGACAACATATGGCAACACAACACTGACAAGTGACGACAACAACAACGTCAACATAATATGACAAACCGACCGAGAAGACACAACCAACCCGATAAGAATAGGAGGAAATGTCGAAAGACAAACCCTCTAGCAACAACTGCCACTAAATCTGACTCTTTTTTTGTTTCAGGTTCGGCAGAGAATGGCGATGGAGGCGTCGCCATCGGTAGAGGCAGCCGGGAAGACTACAAAGTGATGCAGAGCGGCGACTTCACAGCCAGAACACAAGTGGGAGCAAGTTAATGACTTATAAGCAATGTAGAAAGCACGGATCAGAATAACGTGCTGGGATTGATGGGCTATGAAAGGATAGAGGGAGCTAGGAGAGCCCTTGATGTACATCAGCAATGTAAGAAAGTGTATATATGTAATTAACCTTACTGAGAGTTTTATTTATAAGTGCTACTGCTCACATGACTAGAGGTTGCTCGCAGTGTGTTTATATATATATGTTCGTCTCGGTAGGTGGCAAGGTGGACAAAAAAAAAAAAAAAAAAAAAAAAAAAAAAAAAAAAAAAAAAAATAAGTTGGATCGTGCACTACACAGCAGTCTCTCGAGGCGGATGCCAAGATGGTTCCTTTTACGGGATCTCCAGCAGCCCGCCTCCAAGGCTACCTGGAAGGAATAAAATTTGTAAAAAAAAATCAGGTATTCTTTTTTTATTATTATTGGTAAGTGCGGACCATAATAATATATTGTCACAGCCCCTCTGTCGTGTGATCGGCACTGACCCGTGAATAGTCGAAGTTATGCGGGAAGAGTCCTGGACTCACATACTTGCAGGGAACTCACCGGGCCCGGCCGTGAATACCGTAAAGCCTAGCGGCCTTATGGTTCAGCATCCGGTCGCGCCTTCCTCTTCTTCTGCTTTTTCTAACGTGGCCCGATTCAAGCCCACCTAGACTGGAGCTCCTTGCGGATTAATTCAGAGACTTTGGAATAACTGGTTTATTCGTATAGGACGATAACGGACCAAGACGCCGCCATCCATTCAGCTATACCGTAAGATTGCTATGTCTACCGGCGGAGGGCACTGGCTTGTAGGCGGGGGGACGGACGGCAAGCGAGGTGTCCCCGTCGGTCGCTTGCGATCTAATGTACAAGACTGATTGCCCGAAGGTAACCCCAATTGTGGCGTCACCCACCTGGCTTGGCCCAGCACACAGAAAATTCCTGACGCCGTTTCTCAGACTCAATACCGACTTCGGCACATTCCAAACACGCGCCACGGCTGGGTCGTACGTTGGCCAAGTCACTACATCAAACTGAAATGATGTTTAAAAAATTACTTTATAAAATAGATTCCGGGTCAATCAGATACAGTTGATTCAATCTTGAGATATTATGGAACTTTTGATGTAGGCCCCTAATTAATCAGAGGTAAAACAAAATAAAGAAAATTTGGTAATTAATTTAAGAGTTTTCATCGCAGGGCTTCTCCTGCAATCAATTCTAATACTAAGTCTGTAGCGAATCTTGCATCTGAACACGGCTGGAATCGGTATCGTTACGTTGGTTTCCAAATAAAAGAAAATAAAGAAATATTTGTATATAGAGAAAGAATAAAAATTGAAAACACGAGGTTTGACTTCAGTGAGGAGCAAATTATAATTTCATTTGTTTGCGATGGGGCACATACTGCAGTGGCAATTTGCCTACACATCTAATTTCCCCTTTAAAGTTTCTTTTTTTTTTAATCCAAACTTATTTGAATGTAATTTCCCACCTACTTTTACGCTTTAGCAGTTTTAACTTTAAACTGTTTTACCCATTTTGATAAACTATTCATTTTTTTCCCTTGGTAATTTATTCAAATCACTGATTCCCAAAACTACAAAAGAAATTATGCCTGAAATTTTCCCTTAAATGCATTACTTCTAATTCTTCCACCAATATCTTTCCAAGATTCTTCACAAATGCATGCTGTTTACCCTTGTAGCATTCACTTAACCCTTTTCCTGTCTTCCAATGAACTCAAATACAATCATAACAGTTGCTGATTTTGTTCGGAAATAATTTCTACAGACAATCTTACTGCCCTCCTTTGCACCTTCGAACGCCTCTATTTCATATACAAATTGTGGGTTTACACTAGTGATGTGCCGGATATCTGTATCCGTATCCGTATCCGCGGATATCCGAGGGGAAAAAAAGATCCGTATCCGTATCTGTATACGTTACTTTTTTTAGCGGATCCTTAACGGATCTTTTGTAAAGAATTTCATCAAGCACTTATATAAAATTTTAAAGATAGCTAGCAATGAAATACTATTAACTTCAATTCCAATTACTTTGTATTTGTTAAAATCTCATATCTGCCATATTTATATTACAAAAATTAATTATTTAAACATTTGTTTTACTAGGTTACCAAAGGTAACTGGTAACTTACCACTGTAGTAAGTTTTAATGTATTATTTTAACTATCTTTATAGTGAGATCAGATCTCTAATTTTTGTGATTTGCTAGCTGAAATTGTTATTAAGGTACTGTTAAAGTGTTTCATCAGATAAAACAATCACTTTTATAGAAACTTAAAAAAATAAATGTTATATTTAAAATTAAGTTTGGTAAATTGTACTTCCGAAAGAGTAACTTGAATGCTTTGAAAGTCATTTACGATGAGGCCGTAAATAATTCCAACTGCACTGAAAAACTGCTAACTGGGAACGCTTTTTGCAGGTGGTGATAAATATGTGCGACCCATGTGTCATAGACCTCCAAATTTTTTGCTATTATTGTTAACAGTTTTTTTAACAACTAGATGCAGCCGATGTGCTGTACACTCAATATTATCTACGTCAGATAAAGTGCAGGCACGCTTCATGTTGGATCCTCCATTTCTTACCATAAAGTGCACATTCTGTTTGGGATTCCCTACTCTTCAAACATACTTTGAAATATTCCTGAAATCTCCCCTTTTAAAGTGATAATTTTTCTTATAAAATATTTTGTAAAGGATAACAATGAAACACCTGACCAAAAAGCGTACCATATATATGATGTGAAAGAAACTATCTCAAAATCCTTCAACACGTTCTATATTTTCGATCGTAAAGTTCGCTGCACATAAATTACGTAAAACTATTTCCTTTCCTTTTAGAACATAATTTGCAACATGATCCATTAATCGTCGGGACCCAAAATCTTCTACTTTTTGAAAAGGTAATCCAGATAAAGCTATCATTTCTGCAATTAAATAGTTAATTTTTATTTTTCAATGTTCCACATTTTAACTTTTTCTATGTATTTGTTAAAAATCTTTTTCTCTATTCTCACTTTACCGATTTATAAAAGATGTTTCTTGCTGAATGTTTTTGCCGGCAATTTTCTTAGCAGAGTTTTCTTTTAAGAGTAACTCATATTCATGTGGGTGTTTCATCTGAAGGTAATTTTTTAACGTAGTTGTATCTTTATGTTAATACATTCCTTCACAAATTTTGTATTTAGCAGATTCGTCATTTACTATCGTAAAATATTTCAGTATTACACTACTATACTTTTTTTGTAGAAATTATTTTTATTTTTATTTAACTTACACAAGCGTATATAATCTACGCTATCCTATGTCATCTTAAAATATAAACATAAACACACAAAGTGCAAGGTCAAAACACGTAGCGTATGCTGGAAGTTTGTTGATAATAGATCGTAGCTGATGACTTTTTCACTGTCAGTCCAAGTTGAGAAAGTTGAGATCCGTATCCGTATTCGCGGATCTAGACACTAATGATCCGTATCTGTATCCGTATCCGCGGATATAAATTTTAACGATCCGGCACATCACTAGTTTACACCACCATATTCAAGCAATGGTCTGTCTAAAGTTTTGTAACCCAATTAAAGTTGATGGACTGTTATTTAGCCGGAAAAACTGTGAGAAAAAGGAATGGTTTGTAAGTCAATACCATGGATTTTGAAGAGGATATCCATTGTGAAGTACAGATGAAAGGGACAAGATAAGTTATGTACATACTGTGGAATTAAATCTTTCTGAGGTATTTGGTAGAGTTAGCCATAAAATTGTTGTGTATAAGGTTAAGGTAATTGGGGTAAACTAAGATTTATCTTGCTGGGCCGAGAGATTCTTAAGGGCAAGGAAGCAAAGGATCAAATTAGACGATGTAATATCAAGTGAGATGGAAGTGACAACACGTGTTCGACAGTATAGTGAGATGGGACCATTATGAATCATTATTTTGTTATTTATTTACAGTCAAAGGTTAGGTTGTTTGCAGATGGCATGTAATTGGATAATATCGATGGAGGATTATGAGCAAATGCGAAGGGATCTATACAGGATATCGCGCTAGTTTGGTACACAAGCTTGGAATGAAGATAAATTCCAAGACGAGTCAACATATTGGGTACACAAATAGGGAAAAATAATTTCGTATGGTCATTTGACAAAAGTGCAATTGCCGTTTTAATTAATAAATTGCAAATTTCTGGGAAATTTAATTGATAATCAGTTAAACATGGCAGGACACAACAGTGAAGTTTTTTAGAAAGGGTTCAAAGTAGTGCGTCTGTCGGAATGAATAATGAGATGATGTGCTAGGAAAGCAAGAGAGCTTGGTTACAAAAATTTTGTCACGTCGTTGACAGAGTATTATGAAATCTTACGGAATCCACTCCATTAAAATTAAATTTAGGAGTTGCAGCAGGTGGAAAGGGGAGCAACTGATTTGTAAATGGAAATTTACAAAGTATGCATTCAATAACCAAAATAGTTATATTGGTAGTCATTTCGTACAGAATGCGAACTAATAAAAGAATTCGTATCTGTAAGTCATGTACTGACGATGAGGCCTCGATAAATATTGTAGGGCCCATACTTAAACTGTCGTAAATTGTTAGGTCATTTGTATGTGAAAGTGCGTGTTTGGATATTTTATCCACTCAGGCCTCATCACCTAAAGTCTAATGCCAGATTATGGTCATGGTTAACTTAGGCTCCATACACCACTCAGAATTATACTACCTATATCCATTCTAACATCATTATACGCCATATACAGCTCTCCCAGCACTTTTCATATCTTCCAGTCATATCCAGCCCAGCTCCTTTATTATGTCACTTGTTGTATGTTTTCCACTAATAAATCTAGCTACCCTGCTTTGCACCCTACATTTGATGTACAAAAAATGTGGACTCCATACTACACCACTATAGCCTGACTGTGTGTTTGTACCCCAAGTACTTTGCTTCTCTGGCACACACCCTCAGCACCTTCTCCATTAAATGATTTTTACCCCGAAGTGCATATAGTTAAAAACGTAAGAAATAGCAGTAAACTGTAAACAGCACTGTGGAAGGGGATAGTGCCTAAGTCCTGAAACAATGGTTAGAAACACAAATAGATGGTGGGTATCATTCTATAACCAAATATTTTAGACTCAAATCCACAGAGAAATCACGCACACACGCACATTTCCATGCCTACACACAACAGCACCAAGATAGAACTCACACAGAGGAAGAAGACATACACACACATTAGTGGAGGAAATAAACTGCACATCCCACATCCAGACAAATGAGTTAAAGGAAGGTCTGACGATATTTACGCATATATACCCAGAGAGAGACGTACACACACACACGCTCACACGTACATGCATACAGCAAGTTCGACATAAACAACAGCAAGCATCATGGGAACGATGAAGTGGGACAGAATTGTCGTTACCACTGATTAACTGGACAGAACTCTCGTTACAAAAATCATCAGACAGACGAGTTAAAGTCAGGTATCACCATACATACGCTTACATGTACAAAGAGAGACGCAGATACACATGTCCATGTCTACAGCGTGTTCAGCACAACTACCGCCACCAATCATGGAAACGAAAAAGTGGTGCAGTACTCTCTTGCCCCCATGACTGACTGAAAAACAACAGAACCCGTCATATTCATACTAGACACGTCTGTCTGATGATTTTTGGCCAGTCATGTGGGGGTCAGCTCAACTTTTTCGTTGTCATGATTGGTCTAGTTGTTGTGTCTAGATCGCTGTAGGCATAGAAATGCACGTGTGTGTGCTTCTTTCTGTGTATGCATGTGTAAATATAGTGATACCTTCCCTCAACTTGTTTGTCTGGATTTATGATGTGATTATCCTGCACTTATGTTTGTGTGTGAGTGCTTATGTGTAGTGACGTATGGATATCTTGGTGAGACCTAATATGAATATGTGAATTATGACATCTGTCTGATGACAAAGTGTCTACTGCTACTCATGGTACCTGAGGAATATTTTACTGTATGTCCGAAAATACTTAGGTGTGGGATAAACGTGGTGGTGCTGATGTGAAAAGTTTTGTACCTAGGACACGTGATACTGGATGGTAGAGAGGTCTGTAGCGTGAGATAAATGAGACGATGTTGATGTGAATAATTTGGTACCTTGCACACATGTTACTGATGATTTTTTGGTTAGTCATGAGTCATTGGGGTTCTACACCACTTTTTGTTGCCATAATTGGTGTGGTTGTTGTGTCGATATCACTGTAGGTATGGAAATGTGTGCGACTATTTCTGCGTCTGTATGTGTGAATATGGTGATACATTACTTAAACTCGTTTGTGTGGATGTATGATTTGCTGCACCTCCACTTAAGTATCTATGTGCTTGTGTGTGGAGACGTATGGATTAGTGGGTGAGGTCTAGTATGAATATGAGGGGTTCCGGTATCTGCTGAAAGTCAAGTACCTATTGCAACTCATGGTGCCTGGGGGGGGGGGCACTGTTAATGAATGGCTGAAAGGGTTGTGGTGTGGAGGAGACGTTGTGGTGATCTGTGTGTTGATGGTACATGTAATCAATTGTGTCTGATTAACACTATTAATGGGATAAAATTTGAGGTGTGTGTCGAAACATGACATCTTTTGCACACCCTGTCTCTCGTCAGGCCGATGATGTGTGAGAAGTGTTCTGTTTTTCAGTCAGTCATGGGGGCAAGAGAGTACTGCACCACTTTTTCGTTTCCATGATTGGTGGCGGTAGTTGTGCTGAACACGCTGTAGACATGGACATGTGTATCTGCGTCTCTCTTTGTACATGTAAGCGTATGTATGGTGATACCTGACTTTAACTCGTCTGTCTGATGATTTTTGTAACGAGAGTTCTGTCCAGTTAATCAGTGGTAACGACAATTCTGTCCCACTTCATCGTTCCCATGATGCTTGCTGTTGTTTATGTCGAACTTGCTGTATGCATGTACGTGTGAGCGTGTGTGTGTGTACGTCTCTCTCTGGGTATATATGCGTAAATATCGTCAGACCTTCCTTTAACTCATTTGTCTGGATGTGGGATGTGCAGTTTATTTCCTCCACTAATGTGTGTGTATGTCTTCTTCCTCTGTGTGAGTTCTATCTTGGTGCTGTTGTGTGTAGGCATGGAAATGTGCGTGTGTGCGTGATTTCTCTGTGGATTTGAGTCTAAAATATTTGGTTATAGAATGATACCCACCATCTATTTGTGTTTCTAACCATTGTTTCAGGACTTAGGCACTATCCCCTTCCACAGTGCTGTTTACAGTTTACTGCTATTTCTTACGTTTTTAACTATATGCACTTCGGGGTAAAAATCATTTAATGGAGAAGGTGCTGAGGGTGTGTGCCAGAGAAGCAAAGTACTTGGGGTACAAACACACAGTCAGGCTATAGTGGTGTAGTATGGAGTCCACATTTTTTGTACATCAAATGTAGGGTGCAAAGCAGGGTAGCTAGATTTATTAGTGGAAAACATACAACAAGTGACATAATAAAGGAGCTGGGCTGGATATGACTGGAAGATATGAAAAGTGCTGGGAGAGCTGTATATGGCGTATAATGATGTTAGAATGGATATAGGTAGTATAATTCTGAGTGGTGTATGGAGCCTAAGTTAACCATGACCATAATCTGGCATTAGACTTTAGGTGATGAGGCCTGAGTGGATAAAATATCCAAACACGCACTTTCACATACAAATGACCTAACAATTTACGACAGTTTAAGTATGGCCCTATCTTCGGCGTAATAGAACCAGTGTCTGCACCTATGGTGACGTTTTGGATACTTTTCAGTGTGTAGGGATCTACTATGATAAATGTGGGTTATGATGTCTGTTTGATGACCCTGAAACTATGAGTTAGCTAAGAGCATTATGGTAACTTTATCGTGTGTAATGTGTTTTTTCCATACCTTTGAATGTGAATGAATTTTCAAAATGAAGTGTTTGTCGCGGCTATCTTAACTTCCCAGTCTACCGTGTATTATTACTGGCACAGTGCTATCGTTATACAGACAAATTTCAACGACCATCCAAAATTCTAGTAGTTCCAGCATATCAGGCTTTTTTCGGACTCGTCGATGTCATTGTCATTAGAGGTGAGAAAGGATGTATGGCAAGAAACGGTGAGGAATTTGGCCATGGACTTTTGAAGGTCTCTTTCCCTGCATTCGTCTGGAGTGATTTCAGGAATCCAAGCACTCTTCCATTTCACTGTTCTGTTTACAGTTTGCTGCCGTTAGTTTTGGGGTACCAACTATTTTTCTCAGGTTGTTCACTATATGTCCTTCGGAGCAAAAAAATCGTGATGAGTGGATGTACCAGAGAAGGAAGAACTTGGTTTACAAACCCACAGTCAGATCATTGCTTGTATGTAGTGGTATAATGTGGGGGTCCACAGGTTCTGGACTTGAAATGCAGTGTGCACGGGAAGACAGCTAGAGTGTAAATATGGTGGTACCTTTCTTTCTCTCGTCTGTCCGCATTTCCACCACTAATGTGTGTTTTGTGACGTATGCAGCTGTGAGTGAGCATCCAAAGTACGGTATTGCATCCTGTGTTAATAAATGCACTTGAATCTACTCATGCCTTTGTGGTACTAGGGACACGTGTTACTGGATGGCTTGTGGTTATGTGGGTGACATGGGATGATGCTGATGTGAACAGTTTCGAACTTGTGCACATGCTACTAGATAGCAAAGTTGTCTGAGGTGAGTGAGAGGCGATGCTAATGTGAACAGTTTAGTACCTGGGGGTAGCTGTTACTGATGGCTTTTCTGGTTCCAGGGTTAATGAAACTATAGAAAAAATGTGTACATATCCTCATCAGGTATTGTTCTCACTGTTTGCTGTATATTATTTACAATTACCACTCGCGTTTCACCTACAGTGCCCATACCAGAGGTATGTACCAGAGGTGAAGGTGGGTTAAGGGCTTATGAAAATCACCGCCCAGAAAGGGATTCGAACCGGTCAGACGCCTTAACCACTGAGCCACTGTCGAGATGCTGCGATTTGATGTTTATACGAATTCTTTCTTCCCTCGTGACATTCGAGTTTGAGATACACCCGTAAGATGCATGTCTATGTTATTCACAGCAATGTGTGATAGAGAGTATGTGTCACCCCCATAAATATATTTCTAATCTCATAAACATTAGCAACGTTTAAAAGGTATACATGCTTTGGCATTGAATTTCATAACGTGTAAGGCAATAAATGGATATTAAGTGAAGACTCAGGTAAAAAAGCGGACAGGATGTGAATGTAACAGAGGCCTATGACACACATGGAATCATAAGTACTGTATATGTATTATATTGCAATAAAATGTATTTTATAATTTCAATAAATCTGTAACATTTATCAAGAAATTATGTTTTTTATTTAACGAATCCCCTACCCAACAATTTTTTTATATTCCTTGAGTATGATGGATTAGTATAGTATTCTTATTACGAGTATGAAATACTAGAATTAAAAAGAGAACACGTTTAAAACTGACATATCACAAAAGGCGTGTTGGGGTAATAAGACAACTTGGAGTGGGTAAAAAAAAATGGCAGCTACAAATAAATGACCTTACATAATGTACAACGAACAGGACTTGTTATTTGAACCAATAATACTGTTTGCAGAAGGCATCAATATGTTTTGCCCGAAAAAATAGTTTTAGAAGTTAATTTTATGGTAACTAAACAATTAACGAATTATAATGATTCGAAATAATCAATAAGACATGAAAAAATGCTCCTCGAAGGTCCTAGGAAGAAAATTACAGGTTTGGTAATAACGATTGTTGAGGGATCTATCATTTGTAGCAGCTAGCAGTGTATAACATGACGCGCACATTCCACGCCAGAAAATCACGCTCGAAATAGCGGCTAATGGAATCTTGCTGTACTGCATGTTCAGACGAAAATATTCTTGAAAGACGTGTACAGTGCCTAACGAGACCCGACGCGTCACCCGGAAATAGCGCTGCGCTAGGAAACTACGCACTCCAGGAATAGTGTATAACGGGACCCGTTGCTCGCCGACGCGTCATCTGTGACGCGCGCTGGGAATAGCAACAACTGTTGTTGCCTGCGGGGGTGTGTGCCCGACTAAGCTCCACAGAATACTCAGATAGATTCAGGTTACCACTGTACGGTGCTGCCGCCTGGTGGCCGCGCGGCGCGGCGAGGAGTGGAGGGAGGTCCCCCCACCACCTCGTGACGTCATGGGTTTTCCCGGTTTCTGGCTTGCTTCCCCCTTCTCCTCCTACTGTTGTGATCGATGGGCGACTCTGTGTTACTACCACACACAAACGCCAGTGTTCTGCTATAGATAGTATTCGCTGAAAAGTGATACACCATGACACATGTGTCTTTGGCAGAAATATGAAATTGCCGCAGGTCGACCACTTTCAACCGCCATATCTCCCACACCCCCATAGCTACCGACATCTAACAACCATAGTGCACGACAGGAGACACAATTATACTACCACACACAAACACCAACGCTCTACCTGTATGCTATGTAATTGTGGCAGAAAAGTGACATATGCGGATTCACATGTCTTTCGTCGAAACACGAAAATATCCTTGATATTCCAATTTCAACCACCATATCTCCCACACTACCACGGTTACTGATATTCGACCGATGTTGTGATCGAAAGATGACACTGTGTTACTAACACATATAAACGCCAGTGATCTGCGGTAGATAGTTTTCGATCAAAAGTGACACACCATGACACATGCGTCTTTGGCAGAAATATGAAATTGCCGCAGGTCGACCGTTTCAACACCCATATCTCCCACACCCCCATAGCTACCGACATCTAACCATCATAGTGCACGACAGGAGACACGATTCTACTGTCGCGTGTAGACCGAGCGAGTGGCGAACTTACCCACTGTTGGTCCGTCCTAGCATCTTACTTACTGTCGGCTGAGGTACTTCTGGTATCCAGTCGGCATCTGTAAGCTCCTGGCAAGGATAAAAATACATGCACAGAGATTTAAATTGCGTAAAATCAGGATGTAGGTGCTCCTTGAAATGATCTGAGGAGTTGTGGCTACTTGATTTATTGTTGAAAGCGGCGGCGTGGTACAGTTACAAGTGGTTGGTACATGAAATCGGTGTTTCCTGATATTGGAATAGTGGACCATAGGATCCAATGTTAATGCAGTATGCATTCTAAGCCAGCAGAGGGAGAATTATAGGGAAAATGCCTAAAACGGCCTAATTGGGTGGTAACAGGTCTGCCCCACGAAATTTCACATCACGGACTGGGGCGAATCGTGTGCGCAAAGAGGCACCCTCGATTCCGGAAGGTGGGGAAAGCCTTCCTCTCATTGGCTGTTTGTCACGACGATCATGCGTGTGGTTCACGTGCTCATAGTGTGTAAGCCTCGTGTACCCGCCGTGCTATACAGTATTCCCACAGTAAGGACTGCCAGACCAGCGCCCTTGGCGCGTGTGTCGTATATGAGCGGTGTAACCTTCGTACTACTGAGCTGGCTTGGAAGCACCTCGCCTTCATTACCACTAAACTCTATACTAAAATCTATACAAAAATCAGCTAACGCGACAGCTCCGCCGCGTGCAAAATATTTTTCGTTGTCTTTACAGATGAAAAATCTTCCGCGAGTGTCAATTCAAACTGAAAATACCAAGAACTAAAATCTATAATACTTATAATCATACAACTTGATAATCTACCAGATATGCTGTAAATTTGGTTAGGCTGGTTGCCTTGAAATTTTTACTGATATAGAAAACACTCCTTAACTACAATGATTATACTGGCATAATGCATGACATAAAAAATTACATATAGTTCTCAATTGCTCTTGCTTTGATTAGTTTAATGGATTTGTAACCTTTGTGGCTTTAAAGTATTAAGTAGGTAGCAACTGGAGTAATGCTCAAACTAAGTTTCAGGTTCCGAGTTGCTCCGTTTACAAATATCAAGTACAACTTTGATAAACTGGGACCTTTAAATGTCTGTTTACTGCTAGTAAAGCTGTGCTGATAAGCTCACAGTTCAGTTGGTTATAGTTTTCACTTAGGAACTACTAAAGTCTTTGTTATCTTTGTAGAAACTGTAATGAAAGTTGCACAGTTGAATAATGATTTGACTAAGGATTCATTTAACACAGCTGACATACTAGATAAGTGATACTTTACAATTTTGTTGTTATATATAGCTTTCAAACAAAAGTTTGAATACAACCACTTCAATTTGTTGACATTAGACTTGCGATGTTGTCATTGCAGTCACTCCTCTTACAGCTCGTCATTTAACAACACTCCTTGTCATTCAGCGCTGCCAGTACAGCCAACTTATATTATACCGCTGTCTCTTTGAAATTATACAGAATGAAACCCAATTATACAAAGGGGTAATCCATTGATTACATACGTGAGTGAAAGTGCTGGGAGCAAAAAAATCCACGAAAAGTAAACAATGTATACATTGATAGATTTTGAATAACAAAAAGGAAATAGATATGCAGGAAGGGTTGCCAACTCAATGAAACAAAGGGTCAACACTTTCAAAAAGGTGCTGGAATGTACTTTACTTTTAAGTGCTCATTTTGGTATCCAATTATACAAGGCAATCTGTTATACAAACAGGATACAAGAGGTAACCAAATTATACAAGTTTTGTATCCAATTATACAATCTGGCAGCCCTGTTGTCATTGCAAGAACGGTAACGACTTCACTAATCTGATTATGAGATAAAAGTTTTAACTGTTACATTCTACACACAAAGATGAACATAGATATATATATGAGAAACTCAGTTCAACATCAAATAAAGAGGAGTGTATCAGATATCCTTAGCTATTTTATGCATTCTTTCTTTCAATGAAGGGTGAAATTCTCTTTTGCTGTTTTAAATTTAGCTTGGATGGTGAGCTCTCGAACACAACGTACTGCTCGTGAATATTTAACAAGATTTCAGGTGTTATTTACTTGCCTTGCAGTAAAATACTCTGTGTTTCCCTAGGTTTAATAATCCCTTTTCCTTTTGTTTTTTGTGTAAGACATGTTTAGACATATTAAGTGTAATCTCTTATGCATTTGAAGTTTAGAGGCTTCTAACTGATTCTCAATTATCACGAAATTAATTTGTCTCTCGTAAGGAAGACAGTGGATGATCGGCTTTAAGAGTGAGGTTCCTTCTGTACAAAATAAACTCTGAATTTCTTTGGTTCTTTACTTGTAACTTCAGTGTGATATATAAAATGTGCGATAGTCTTTGTTTATTCTAATTGTGCATCCCACCACTACGTGGATATCAGTACGCAAATTACTTAAACTGGCTTATTAGAATAAACATTTGTGTTATTTGTATTGTTTTATTTATAAACAGTGCGTATATTCCTCTAATATGCGAGGATGGTATATGAATGAAACGCTCGCCTTGAGCTTCGTAATATGGTTAATCTTAAATCTTACCATCGCCTCCGCCGTTAAGAATAAACTGTAGACTGTTTGGAACTTTATTATTATTTACTTTACTTATTATTATTATTGTTATTACTAAGTGCACTATACTGGGTTAGTACAGAGATGTGTTGGCAATGTATGTACTGTGTGTTAGTTCACTGAACGGAAAGCTTCGTAATATCTCCGCCGGCCTGGGCGCGGCGGTTATCACCTTAAGTAAGGCTGGCGGTTCACATAGCTTTATCAGCGGTGTCCTTGCCTTATCACTTGAAACTGCTATGTGAGCCCGGTCATCTTGGCGTTATCTGTGACGTGTGGGGTCGAGCCCCCCAGAGCACCTGCGTTTGTTGACATACAGACCACTTGGCTGTATTTACTAATAACTTTTGCCCTATTAATCGTATCGGATCCCCGTTTTACGTTATTTGCATGGCTTGGACACTGCTATTGTTTTATGTTTGTGGGGTCAACGACTAAAATGATTATTTATATGGTTTCAAACGATTAGTGTGTACCTTCGCTCGTTTATAGCGACCTCGCTGAATAATCACGTTTGGCAAGTCAAGCTCCAATATTTTATATTTGGCTTCGTCCTCTGCGGATAGATTCGTCCTTGAGGAGAACTCTATCCCCGACCTTAAATTCAACGGCGTTTTGGGTTCTATCATAGTATTACTTATTTTTCTCCTAGACTTCTTTGTTAATTTCTCTGGCTCGCTTGTGCAAGCTTTGTAATCTAGCCTTAAGCTCTGTAGCATAATCTTCATATGAGTAAACAACTTCGGTAGGGTCTCTTTGCAATACGCCTGGGATGTTAGGCACGCGCCCAAAGAATAGTTCAAAAGGCGAGAAACCTGTAGCTGAATGAATATTAATATTTATTACAAAATGGGACCCAGGAATCCCAGTCTAGCTGATCTTTATCTACGTAGTGTCTAAGGTATTCCGCGATAGTGCGATGCTGGCGTTCCAGAGAACCATGGGACTTTGGGGAATATGCTGAGGTGTGAATTTTCTCTATCTTTAGAAGTTGGCACACTTGTTTTAGGGTGTCACTAATGAAATTTCCTCCATTATCACACAAAATTTGCGATAGTATACCATAGCGTAGTATGATTTCCTCGACAAGAGCCCTGGCAACAGTGCGCGAATTTTGTGAGGGAACTGCAACCGCTGCCATAAACTTCGATAGACTATCTTGGAATGTGAGTAAGTATTTATTACCCTGGTGGGAAACAGGGAATGGTCCGAGAATATCAATGGCACATCTTTGAAGACTCGATCTGGCGTTTGGGTTAATAAAAGTGGCATCTGTGTGTTACGCGTTGTTAATTTATTCTGCTGACAGCTATGACATTTCCTAATATATTCTCTGATATCCTGTTCCATACCCTTCCATTGAATGTATCTTTTCATCTTCTCTATTGTTTTGTTTACACCTGAATGGCCAGCCAGTGGTGACTGGTGACATTCCCGTAGGATTGCTTGTTTTTCGGCCTCATCTAGTTCAGGAAATTAATCCTCTGTAGTCTGTGTCTGTGCTTCGACCTTTTGTGTTTGAATGTGTGTGGTATTAGTGTTCTCTGAGGTGTCAATGTCTTCACTAGCATAATTATTCTCATTGGTAGGAGTATCTGGGACTGAGTGAACTTCTCTGATTCGACTAAGGGCGTCAGCATTCGAGTTTACCTTTCCACGTTTATAAATTAAATGGAAATTGTACTCAGAGGGTTTTAATCAAAATTTCAACAATCTATAGGATGGACCTTTAACATTAAAAATCCACACCAATGGCTGGTGATCGCTTAATATCTTAAAATGAGTCCCAAATATATAAGGACGGAATACTTTGCTTCCAAACAAGTAGGCAAAACACTCTCGTTCGCTTACAGTGTAGTTCCTTTCTGCTTTATTCAGCGTTCTCGACGCTTAAGCTATAGGTAAATCTTCTCCTATTTTCCCTTGCGATAAGATAGCACCAAGACTTTCTCCACTGGCATCGACAGTAATTAAAAACTCCTCTCCGAATCTTGGGTATTGTAACACAGGTGGCGTAATTAATTTCTTCTTAAGGGTTTGGAATGCCTGTTCAGCCTTAGGGTTTCATTCGAATTTGACGTCCTTTTTGAGAAGATCATATAATGGCTTTGCAATTTTGCTGTAATTTTCGATGAACTTTCGATAATAACCGGTGAAACCTAGAAATGTTTTGAGTTGTTTTGTGGTTTCTGGCTGAGAGTAATTTTTAACCTTTTCAGTTTTCACAGGGTCCGGAGTAACACCTCCACTTGTTATCTTATGACCTAAATAGGTAATCTCTATACCGAGCGGGGCGGTGTAACGGTTAGCGTTCTCGCCTCGCATTCGGGAGGACGGTGGTTCGAATCCCCGTCCGGGCATCCAGATTTGGGTTTTCCATGGTTTCCCCAAATCACTCCAGGCAAATGCCGGGATGCTTCCTTCAAAAGGCCATGGCCGAATTCCTTCCCATTCCTTGCCTCCATCCTTGCCATCCATCCTTTCCTGTCTCTAAAAGACCTCGATGTTAAAAAGAGACGTAAAACAGTTACAAAAAAAAAATAAAAAATAAAATAATCTCCATACGAAGGAACTCACATTTAGCTGGCTCCAATTTTAAGTTGTGCTTTCGGAGCCTGGAAAAGACTTCCGCCAACCTTTCCTGATGTTCGACCAGACTACTGCCATAAATTAAAAGCTTCATGTATTCTGTACGATCTACAGTTAATAACAGTTCCTACTGCTTACGGTTTAAGTTTGATTTCATGTCTCACAGTGTCTGTATGCGTAAGCTTATCACCTGGAAGGAAAAATAAATCATCGTATAATAGACACAATTCTGTAATGGACTGTTTTTCCTCTGGGTTAAGATGTTCGAGTCTCAGCGTTCTCTCCTTAAGAAAGTTAGCACGTAGCTTTGTTTTGATCCTGTCGCTTATCAACATGACGTATGTGCGGTGGGCTGGGCGTGTCGGCATCAGCTGACAACTCCGCGTATGGTTGTGTTTCCAAAGCTGTATAGTAAAATTTTACTTCCTCCTCTCTAGTATAGGAATGATACACTCACCGTATTTCACTTTAACAATTGATTCGGGTACGTGGACCCCGGAAATTAGCTCTTGTTTACCTATTATAGCCTCTTCGTTCCTAATACCTTGCACTTTTATTCGTAAAATCCTCTCCTCTCTCGGACCTACTTTAATTAACTGTTCCCTTCATCTGCTGTGGTTTGTTTTGAATTATTAGATTGCCCTGGATTAAAATGTTGTTTGTTTTGATTTTCGCTCCCGCTGTCAGTGACTCCCCGATTAGGCACTGAATTGTTTTCTGCGTGTTGCTTTCTGATGTTTCTAATTGCCTTGTGTGAATGCCGAGTGTTTGGTTGTCTGTTGAGTGAAATTGTTTTGGGAGTTTCTAGCATAATAATTCTGCTTACACTTGTGCTTTGGGAAAGCATTTGCTATTATTACCCTGGCCTTCTGGTCTGTGCAACGTTTTTCCTTTCTTGACAACATGGAAATTCTATGACCTTTAACATAAACTGTTCTGTTCTCATAATTAATTACGATTCCATGCTGGGGCATAAAATCTCCTCCTAGTAACCCTTGCTCGCTAATTTCAACCTTTCCAGATACGACATGAAACTTATGAGTTAGATAATGGTTGGGACTTAAACACAATCTCAGCATAACTGTTCCGTGAGTTCTAACCAGTTGAGGTGAGATCCCTTTGATTTGGATTGTCTGTTGCCTGTTTATAGGTGTATTTGGCTTCAAAGTTGATTGATTGATAAGTATTAATTGCGCTCCACTGTCAAGTAAATATGGGATATTTTGATTTAGTATGCTAGGGCAAGGCAGCTTTAGATAATCACTGGCATACTGACAACCTACGGCATATACAGATCCGTAATTCCGAGTGCTAAGATGGTTGTCTCCTCCCGCACCCGGTCTCCGTTTCCCTGTTTGTTTGAGTGTGTTATTTTCCTCCAGATTTGCATTACAGTTAGATGGGAAATGCCCGATCACATTGCACCTTGCGCATTTGTTTCTTTTGGTTCGACAAAGCACTCCGCCTTCATTACCACTAAACTCTATACTAAAATCTATACAAAAATCAGCTACCGCGACACTGCTACCACACATAAACACCAATGGCCTGTGCTATGTAGGTGTGGCACGAAAGAGAAGTATAAGAAGACACAAATTTTTGGTCGAAATATGAAAACGCCTTGCATTGGCCAACTTTAATCATCATATCTCCCACATCCCCACAGCTATCGACATTTGGCCAATGTTGTGCATGACAGGAAACTCCATGCTACTTCCACACACAAAGACCAGTGATCTGTGCATGGTAGTGGTGGCTGAAAAGTGAAATATATGAAAACACACGTCTATTTTTATATATATATATATATAAGATAAGATTATCACCTGCCAGCCATTTAAGATGTTTTGGGCGTTTACTAAAGATATGTATTCCTGAGTATCAGCTCTCTTTTTGAACATATGACGAGTTTAATCCTTAAGAAAATCGTTTTTACTTACGGTGACGGAATGGAGTATTTTACAACTTGTTTGAAATAGATTATAACTGTTGACTCCAAAGAACATGAATGTGTATATATACTTGGGCAACAGTATTAAAATTTCTAAATTCTTTAACAGTTCTCTGAATGAAGCAGTACTATTAACCTCACACATCGTACTTATTACTAGCTTTTGGGCTTTGAAAATTCTGTTTTTATAAGAATTCTATCGGAACACTTACTTACTGTCGGCTGAGGTTTCAGGTTTCCAGTCGGCATCTGTAAGTACCTGGCTAGGATAAAACACAACGGAGACTTAGCGTACTTAGAATGAGGACGTAGGTGCTCTTCAGAATGATCTCTAAATCTGTGGGTAACTGGATTTATTACAGAAAAATGTTGCATGGTATTATTACATCGATAGGTACATAAATATGAAGTTTTCCGCTACTGAAAATAGTGGATTATGGGATCCAAAGTAGTAGCAGTTGCTTCATGAGCTAGCGGAGTGGAGAATGATAGAATTTCCACAAAAATGGCTTTTTTGGTCTATAACACGTCTGGCCTACGTAATTTCACATCGCGAACAGGGGTGGCGTCGCTACCGCCAAGAAACGTTCCCGTATCTGAAAGTGGTGAATTCGATTCTCCCATTGGCTGAATATCATGCCGTATGGACGTGTACTTCAGGTGCTAAATAGCTGTGTCCCTAGTGAAGGTTGGCATTGTTATCCATAAAAATCACATCAGCCATAAGGAATTGAGGCTGGTTGAGGCAAATAGCCTGTAGGAGTTTCCACAGGATGATGGAATACGACACGGCACTCACGGTCTCACCACGAGGCTGAACTTTAACTGTATAACGCTTTGTGTGTCCCATAACACGGTGAACAAAACATTGTTGGGGATGTGGTATGTTTCCATTCCAAGGAGGATTGTTTGGAGAACTGTTGAAAGATGTAAACCCAACACTCGCCCCCCTGTAACAATTCGTGCCATGAAGTCCTTCCTCAGTGTACCGAGTTATATGCAACAAGGATAGACCTATTCCGTTAATTTTGTGTTCCAGGAGGGGCTCCCTACGTGCACAGATTTTGCGAAACTCCAGCAGCTCATTGCTGATGTAGTAAGCAGTTCCATGTGAACAAGCAATAGCACGCGCTACGTCAACAATCATCACATGCCTATCATTAAGAATGATTTGTTTCACACGCTACACTGTGGTTTCTGTTAAAACCTCCGCAGGACGCTTCAGATCTCTGATGTTTCAACTTGCATGTTAAACTTTTAAATCCAATTGAACACAGTTTTCTGTGATTAACAGTTCTCACAATTCACTGGATGCATTTCGCTATGAACGTCGACTTTGGACAGTCCTCTTTCCAACAAACAAACAAAAAAGGACAATCACACTCTGTTATTGATGTGTTCACTCTTACATTACACTAGCCATATTTTCTGGCTGCCACTGACTGTTCGGTTGCCCATATGTCGTCGTGCACCCGCGACGACAGACATATATATGCTGCCATCGGTTGGCATAATTAACAAACGGAATTTATATATGTTGTACGGTAAACGGGTGTTTTTGTGACTTACTTATTGATACACCCGTGTAGCATCTCTTGTCAACAATACATGTAACGTGCCGTTCTCCACCATGCATCGTCGCGCTTCACCTGGCCAATGAAACACGTGACGGATCAGACATGCCGATTGGCCAGGTGGACCGAACGCTGCAGACGAGCAATAGGCTACGGTTGTTTAACATTACCCAAACCGGTAATAAATGGTTTTCTGTCCAAGACGAAGACAGCTGTCTAGCGGTCAAAACCAATCAAGACGCAACGTCATTGGGACAGCCAAGATATATCAGAGGAAGAGTTCTCTCAGAGGACATTGGTATCATGAAGTAGCTGCAGCAAACAGATGCAGTAACAACAAATAGAGGCCTATCGTTAAACCATCTCCCATCTTCGTGGCAGCAGATGAATTATGCAAGGGACTTGAGACATATCGATTGGGACATGTACAAAGCATATCTGGCGGAACACATCAATAATGTCCCCTCAATTAACGAACTCGATCCCTCTGGCCTCTCATTCTGGAGGACGCGGATTCGATTCCTGGACCGGTTAACTAGATTTCGATTTCCATGATTTCCCTGAATCAATCAAGGCAAAATTCGGGATGGTTCCTTCAAAAGACCATGGCGGAATTCCTTTCCGTTCCTGGCCTCTAGTCCTTTCCCACCTCTAATAACTCCACTGTCGTCGAGGGGTAAAGCCATAACCAAATAACACAAAAAAAATATCTTGGTACCAGCGTACCCATGGTCACGTTCGTAGATTCCGCTAATGAAATAGTAGAACTAGCGTCACCTATTACACGACCACAACAAGAACGCTCCAGGTAATTACCGCCAACATCAACTCACTAGAGATAGGCAAGATACTTGCTTTTCTGGCACCTATACATAAATAGACTATAGCTTGAAATAATGACCGAAGTCAAGATACGCCAACAACGAGATTGGGCAGAACTAATAGAAACAATCAACGCCACTGACGGTAATGCATGACGAGTCACGAACAGCATGCTCCGACGGCGCCAAAAATTGTAGTCGGAAACAAAGTGAACTGTGAACCTATAGAGATATATAACGCTCTCACTGAAAACTATGAGGCAAATTTCATCTCGGTAGGTGAAGGTGCTCATATTGGCATCGTCTTTCTGCAACTCCAATAGTATCTATCCGCGGTACCGCCACAAGAAAACGTCATCGATTTGACCACAGCAGAAGAAGCGACTGCCATGTTAAGTTCTGCTGAAACGAAAAACGCTAATGGATGCGACCACGTTGGTACACAGCTTCTCTGTCATTTACCAGCACAAGGGGTCAGTTACACAATAAATGTTTTCAATAAGATAACGACCAATCGTGAACATCCAGAAATGTGGAAGATGAACTTGGAAATCGTTCCAGTGCCCGAAGCTGGCAAAGCCCGTTATGCCACCAAATCTTACAGGCCAATTAGTCTCCTGCCTACGCTGTCCAAAATACGCGAGAAAATATACATAAGGAGACTTGTCCGCCACGTAGAGTAAGAAGAAAACCCTCTGAACAAAGAGTTTGGATTTCGTAATTGGTATTCCACATCACAAAAACACCTACATCTCATGGAATATGCAATAGGAGCCCTCGAGGGAAGAGAGTATTTAGGCGCCATCTTTTTCGATGTCTCCCGCGCTTTCGATTCTGTGTCGTATAATGGTCGCCCCTGTACTCTATTGAAACATAGGTTTCAGAGCCGTATTGGAAGAAAATGTGTTAGCCATAAAACAAATTAAAGCTGTCGTACCACAAGGCCCAGTTTCGTACGATCTATGCGCTGCTGATGTACAGAGAACTTAGCAAATTCACGCGGCACTAAACGTTGACGTCACAGTCCTTAACACACGTAGCGTCAGAGCACCGCACGATAATAATCTACATCGATGATGCAACAGTATTATTATTAGTATAATAGACAAGATGTAGCGTGTAGCACCTACGTCATGTCACGCGGTGACGTCAAGCTATGACGTTGCGATACGACGTCACGCTTTACGATATTATTTGTGGGAGTGCGCGTTATTTAATATCATTTCTAAGCAACAGTGAATAAATTAACTCACAGAACACAAATAAAAGTATGTATTGCGTTAAAATCGATATATCAATCATTAGATGCTTATATTTACGTAATATTCTTTTGATATATTGAAGTATTCCTTAAATTCTTTGTTCATAGATATTGTTGTAAGATAAAAGCTTTGTATTTCGAGCTGAGAAAAATTTGGTTAAGATTAATTAAGATGGATCAGGATTACAACTGGCATTTGACGCTACGGCAGAGGGCATGAATAATTTAGCTTTTTTTCAAAATAATTTAAACTGTACCCTATTACTGAAATTATTAATTCGTTTGAACAGAAATAGGTGCCCACTCATCTCGAATTGTGCAGCGTACACTACAATTAATAATGTAAGTTTATCAGATTTATTTTAATCTTCTTTGATTTCACTGAGTAATATTACTGAGGCTATTACGTATTTCCGCAATGTGTAACTATGACAGCTATTCGAACGTTGTAATATCGGTCGGAATCACGTTGCAGATTTTTGGTTTATTACCTTTATTTTGTTGAATGTTTTTGATGAAATTTATGTTGTTGCGTAATGTATCTCATCAATGAATTGTCGTTTTGGTCGGAAAACTGTTGTACACGTTCGTTTTGTGATATTGGCTATGGCAAAATAAAAACTAGGCCCAAACTATTCGTTTGAAATTTACCACATACGTTCCTATGGTCATACCTTTTAAGAAAAAATGTACACGAAAGCAAAATGCAGCTTACGTTAGACGTGAAGCAACATGAAAATTACGAATTAACACAACACACAACCGCCAATTCAAATATTCACGTCAAAGATAGCATCTGTACAGCAACAACTGTAAAAACGCTGGCAACGTTTCTTGATAGGATATAAATATATTCCTGCGTTGTATAATTCACTTCTTACAACAACTTATTTTATACTTATGTCGCGATACATGACATCACCATCAATGCGCATGCGATTAAAGTTTTCATTTTGTAGCGGCAGTATTACCCGAGATTGTGGTTAGGTTGAAATCCAACCTGGACATAAATAAATAAAGAACCTTATCACAGCAATAGCATGTTGAATTTAGCTATTATCAGTTATTTAAGCAGGTTTCATAACCACTATGTCACGTTTTGATATCATGAATCACGATGTAAACTACTCCCTTATGTGGTTAGTTTTAAAATGCAACCTGGACCAGGATAGCAACCGAAACCTTTTGTCATAGGGCCAGGCAATAGGAGTTGCATTTATTTTATAACAATTCAATTTATTTCAACAAATGCTAAGAAAGGAATTGCTACAATACTGAAAGAAAAGTATGAATTTTGTTTAAATTGTCATATTGATTATTAGTTGCTTTTTTAGTGATATGATTACTTGGTTTTAATGAAAGAAGTTCCAAATTGTAAGCGATCTATGCAACCTAAACCACAATTGAAACTAATGTTACATGACGTAAGAAGTTAAGATTTATTTTTAGCATCCTTCGTTTTCACTGGGGTCATTATTTCAGCCGAATGTAAGCTGTGCCAGGCGTTAAAACATCGATCTTCATCATAGACGATAAGAAAATTGTAAGAAACTGTGAGGATTTTGGATAAAGTTTGTATCGCATGATGCATGATTAGTATAGATGATGCATGATGACATTGACATGCGATTCAGGGAATGTATAAATTCGCGTGTGAATGAAGCTTTGATTTTCTACCGGCTATATTGGCGAAGATTGTAGTTAGGCTGAAACGCAACCTGGACCAAATTGACAACTGAAACATTTTGCTACATCACAAGGGACGAGAAATTACAGCATAGTGAGCTTTATTTTATAAAATTTCTATTTAGGTTAACAACCAAAAATAAATCAATTGCCAGAACAGTCCGTTAAACCCGTCATTTTTTACGGGTTTTTTGGCTAGTTATTACTAATTTGCAATTGCGATGGAGCTAACACTCCGGAGGCAATTCTCCCAGTCATCTATTTACCCCTTTTTTATATACATATTTTCTTAAATTTTCTTTTATAATTGGAATGTTAAATTCTTCTCCCATTTACTATTATGATTTACAGATTTTAATTCTAAATTCCTTAAGCGTTTTTTTGGAAAATTATTTATCACTAAACTTGGCAATTTATTCCAATCCCTGACACACCTACCAACGAAACAAAATTTTCCCACTCACTTGTGCATGAAATCGAGCGCAAGCTTGCGGTCATGAACGCCTTTCCCCTTCCATGCACTATTCCTAATTCTTTGACCAATATCTCTCCAACCTCCATCACCAACATATGCCTGTACATTCCCTGCACTCTCTTCACCCTCCTCCATTCCTCCAATGAGTCCCAACCCAGCTCCCTAATCATATCAGTTACAGACTGGGCCCTGTGAAATGCGATGACGATTAACATGCAATACTAGCAAAATTAAAGCGATAATAGTGGCGAGAAGAAGTGTATCTCCTCTTCAACTAGTCAGACTACTTGGTGAAGACACCAGGTGGCCTTTTAGCTGGTGGTGACCACTGTCAGACGACTAGCATGGAAAACCCTTGTATGAAAATTACGAGCAAAAGCAATGGCCAGAATAAAGGAATTGTATCCGTTGCTTAATCCTTGCATCCAGCTAAAGCAATAATTACAATAACTCAACCAACAGGCCTCTGCTTGAATAGGCTGTGAGAGTGTGGGGTAATCCTGCCACTACACACCTGAAACTGCTACAAATAATTCGGAATAAGGCAATATGGTATGCCTACAAACTACCAAAGGAAACAACTGTGACCATTCAGCATCAGATCAGCATACTACCGCTACTGAAGAACTGTTTCACGGTAGCAGCACAGATGCGAGGAACACACCGAACCATTAATCAATCAACTTGGCTCACTTGAACATTTCAACAACAGAAGTAGTAGGTGAGTGAACCTAATAAATGAATAATATAATAATCCTAAAATAACAACCAGGACATAAATTTTAACCAAGAACCTGATATGAAAAATCCATAAATGATATAACAACAATGAGAAGCCATAAATAATTTAGAAGGAGATGCGCCTCCTGTGCAAGCACCAACAGCCAGTCAGTCAGCATAATTTGTGTATTTAAGGGACATGCCAACAGACTATTAAGTGAGATGTCGATCATCATATAGCCCACAGTAAACGAGAAACCGTCGTCAAGGCAATGTTTCTATGGCTCCAGTCCGAAGTGAACCTAGGACTCAGGATATTGACCTGTCAAAACCACATTGTAAGCTTTACCATCATAACCTGTTGGGCCTAAAGCTGTTGGACTATACTATCTAGTGATCTGTTCTTCGCCTATATTGATTCATTCTGTAGCAGGCTTTGTTTTGACATAATTTCTGTCTCATCCCCAGATGTAATTGAAGTGTCCCAAAGCACACTATGATAAAGTAAGTGTTGCTCCCGACCGATAAGGCACATTTTACTAGACAACCGAACCCAACTTAAGGTGGGTCAGGGCCCTCTCTAGCGGTTTTGCCGCCCCGCACAAATAGACGAATTGCCGCCCCTTAATATTATGTAGAATTATTATTATTATTATTAATCATAATTGCCCTTGAGAACAGTGTTTAAACTCAAATTATTCATGATTATTCAGTTTTTGTTTGTATTTGTCTTCTTCCTCTTCTCTTCCCAAAACCTCTTCATATGCTCACTGTGTTCCTGCTTCCTTTGTTCAGTCTATTTTGTTCCTGTTTTCTTCTGTATTTTAAATTTTGAGTCCATAATTTTGTTCCTGAATTGTCCCCTTTCCTGTGTCATTTCCTTGCTGATCCCTGCGTGATTCAAGTCCTCTTCTATTTCCTGGAACCAATTGGTTTTCCTGAGTAAACCATTTACCACATCAAAGATCCTCTTTGTGAGTCTAGTACTGTTCATTCGCTGTAAATGTCCATAGAATTGTAATCTACGTCTTCTGATCATGTCTGTCAATCTATCTGTATGTTCGTATAGTTCTTTCGTTGGTCTTTTCATCCATATACCGTCTTTATATATTGCTCCAAAAATTTTCTAAGGATTTTGCGTTCAACTTTTTCCTCCTCTGTTATGCCTGAAGCCCCAATCGTTGTTGTTTCTGATGCATATAATGCTTCTGGCAGTACCACTGTTTTGTAATGTCTGAGTTTGGCCTGTCTTGATATATTTCTTTTGTTATAATATGACCATGTGAGTCTATAAGCCTTCTGAAGCTTTTTCTGATCATTCTGAATTTGATAGCTTGTTAGAGCCTCCTACTTGTATGTATTCCCCTAGATATTTGAATTTCTCAACTCTTTTTATGTCTCCAAATGTTGTGTATATTGTTTGTACATTGTTGTTTTGTTTCTCCATGTACTGCGTTTTCTCATACGAAATTTGTAGCCCTGTTTTGGCGGCAATTTGATGTAGCTGTTCCAATGCATCTTGTGCTTCCTGCCTATTGTTGCTGAGAATTGCCAGATCATCCGCAAATGCCAGGCATCTGATGATTGTTTTGGTATGTCGTGTTCTTCCTAGCAGTATTCCTTTGACCTGCGTTTCCCATTGTTTTATAACTTTGTCCAATACCATGTTGAATAAAATTGGTGATAATCCATCTCTTTGCCTGACACCCGTTCAAATTTTGAATGGTTCTGATGTTTCTCCCATAAATTTCACTTCAGACGTGGTATCCGTGAGTGTTTGTTGTATGCCGTATTCTCTCATTATGTCAAAGAGCGTCTGTCTGTCTATGGAATCATATGCCTTCCTGAAATCCACAAATGTTACTACGGTATTGTTTGTTTGTCTTATCTTCAGGAGTGTTCTCAGATTCCAGATTTGTTCTATGCATGATCTTCCTTTTCTAAAGCCTGCCTGGTATTCACCTATTTGTGGATCTACCTGAGGTTCTAGCCTGTTCAGTAGGGCTTTGGAGAGGATTTTATAAATGACTGGCAGCAAAGAGATACCTCTGTAATTGTTGGGATCCGTCTTGTCACCCTTTTTATGTAAGGGATGTATTAGTGCACATTTCCATTCTTGTGGAATTTTCTCTGTGGCCCAAATATCTGTAATAATTTTATAAATTTTCTTTGTGAGATTTTCGTCTCCAAGCTTCCAGAACTCGGCAATAATACCATCTTCTCCTGGTGCTCTGTTGTTTTTCAGTTGTTTTATGATCTCCTTTATCTCTTCGAGTGTGGGTGGTGTAGAGTCCGGATTTGGTGTAGTTTCTGCTAGGGTCAATTTTCCCGTCGGTTTCTCGCAGTTGAGGAGATTTTCAAAGTATTGTGCCAGAATTTTGCAGTTAGCTTCATTTCAATGGAACCATCTGGCCTTTTGAAACAAAAGTTTGGAGGTTGGTAGCCTGTAATATTTTCTTTGAAAGTTCTATAATAATTTCTTGTGTTATTTCTTTTGAAGTCTTCCTCAATATCTTGTATCCTTTTTCTGTCGTATGAACGCTTTTCTTATTTCTTTTGAGGTTTGTTTCTGGACTGTGTGAAATTGCTGCCATGTTTCTGTTGTTCGGTTACTATTGAATTTAGTCCATGCCTGAATCCTTCGTTCAATAGTCTCGTCGCACTTCATGTTCCACCATCTATGTCTGCGTTTTCTAGGAGGCTGTCCCCAATGCATTGCCTTTTCGACTGCATTTGCGAGGTCTTTCCAATTTTCTGCTGCATTTTGATTAATTTCTTTCATGACTTTTTCTGTTTTTCTTCAGATATTCTGGATCTGGTCTGGTGGTTACAGTTTTCTTTGTTGTTTTCCTATTTCTTGGGATTGGCCTGATCTTTACTTGTAACAAGTGATGATCTGATTCAAAGAATCCTTTACGCGTTCTCACATTTAAAATTTCCCTTATGCTTTTGTTTGATATGGCTACATGGTCTATCTGAAATTCTCCCCATAAGTAGTTGGGTGAGATCCAAGTCATAAGTTTCCGTCTGGGTTTTTGAAATTGCGTTGACATTATTTTTAGGTCAAAGTTCTGACAGTACTTTATAAGATATTCTCCACTTTTGTTTGTACGATTATGTGCTGTGCAAGGGCCCGTAAATTCTCTGTATTTTTTCTCTTTGCCTAACTGCGCGTTGAAGTCCCCTAGTAGAATTTTTGTGTGTGTTTCAGGTATTTTGTTGGCAGCTTCCTCCATATCTTCCCAAAAATTTTCAACTTCTTGCGGCTTCTTTCTGTTTTGATCGTTTGTGGGTGCGTGAGCATTGATTATGGTGTATCTTTTGTTACCTGGTTTGAAAGAGATCATGGAGATGCGTTCTGATACTGAGTTGAAGTCTGTGATGTTATCTATGACTGATTTGTGGACAGCAAATGCTGTGCCAAACATTGTTGGTGTTCCTCTTCTTACTGCAGGTTTGCCCTTATAAATCCTATAATTTTCCGTATTGAAATGACTCTCGTCTGTGAATCGCGTCTCCTGTATTGCAAGGATCTTGATGTGAAACTTTTGTAGTGTGTTTGTGAGTTGTTTAAGTTTACATACTTTCACAAGGGTATTTGCATTGAGCGTGCCGATGTAATGCTTACGTAGAGGTTTTGAGAAGCTCCGATTCTTCTCTTCATGATGTTCCTGGTCCCCCAGAATCCGATGACCAGGAGAATCCACCACATTGACTGGTGCCTGGGGTCAGGGGCGGATCCAGGGGGGGGGGCTAGGGGGCTCAAGGACCCCCCAAAAGTATCTTGGTCCACCCCCAACATTGTAGTTTTAAGATCTTTTTTTTTTTTTAGCTTTACGGATTTGAGGCCCGAGGAGGCTATAAATACTACCTTTTTCCCGACTGAAGCCCCCCCCCAAAGCCAAAATCCACTGAAGGCAAGCCCTCTGAACCAAAATTCACTCAAGCCAAGCCCCCCCAAACCAAAGTCCGCTCAAGCCCCCCCCCCCCAAAACAAAATCCTGAATCCGCCCCTGCCTGGGGTAGTAGGTTATTTCCTTGTCGTTCCATCATGATTATTTGAAGTTGAGGGTGATTGTGGTATACCTCATGTGAAGTATACGGGTGTTACAACTGGATTGTTGAGTTCCAGAGGATAGCCAGATGGAAGGCTTTGGTGCTGTTTTGGTCCACGGGTGGTATTTTATTTCCCACCTACCCTGCATATCTGCAGAGCGTTCCCCTATCCGCCACCTGGGGACGCGCCGGATGGGGGACAGCAAAACCCCTCACCGGATTATGTAGAATTATATATTTAAAAAAATAATTACAATAATTTTTAATCAAATAAAATATTTAATTTTAAATTTTAATAAAATCATATATTCATAAATAAACTTATTGAATTTTGATCTAGCGGCACGAAATAGATAAATTAATTATGAAATATCTGTACATAGCCACAAATTAACCATATTTTTTACATTTTTAAATGCTATTACAAATGGATATTATCACACAAACAATCTAAATGCCATTATTTTGAAAATAAAACGAGATTAAATCAAATACGCTAAAATCACAAAAAACTTTTTTTTATTACTTTCAGTTTGCGAATTTTTTATTAGATCTTTAAATTTACTTCATCAGCAATTTCATACTCAATTGCCAAAATGGCTAAATCATTAAATTATCAATTTCTCGGTTTTCGTAAATACTTAGCAAGGCGTCGTATACATCTCCCAAATGAAATTTTAAAGGGTTTAATGCCTCTATCCTACTCTCCCATCTAGTGTCACTCCATGTTTTCAAAGTTGAACCCTGAACATGCTTTAAAGGTATTGCCCATCGAAAAGTTGATGCCAAAAAGAATAAATATTTTTTTTTTTGGACCATGTTGAAGAAATTAGCGGTTTCCAAGGATGCTTTTGCCATTACTAACAAGATTGAAAGAATGACTATATCACGGAACATAGAATGCTCGCGAATTATATTGTTTAATTCTAGATTGCACTCCTGCTTTATTGCCCCTCATAATGGACCAATTGTCAGTCCCTGTCCTCTGATATCCTGCAAATTTAAACACAAGTGATTAAGTTCTCCAACTATAATGTCAGACATTTGTTTTCCTGTGGATCTTTCGACTGGTAGGAAGCCTTAAAAGCTTTCATTAATTTTAATTTCAGCATCAGGATTAAATTTATTGGTTGAAACATATCTGATTACAAGAGTAATTTGCTGTATCTTATTAAAGTCAGGAGTACAGTTTAAAATTATGGAAAAATATTTGCATTTTTTTATTTCATTAATAACATGAGACTTTACACTTTGATGCAGCAGATCTACTATCCAGGTTTGCATATTTTTCCCAAGATATTGAGCTTTAGATTCTACTTTTTAGAGCACTCATCGGACGCGCTCTTCCATAATGGGATCGTATTCAGACAGTAACTCAATTATTTTTAAGAAATTACTATTATTATGCTCAAACAACTTGTCGCTTGTACCTTGAAAAACCAGACAACTTTTACCAAGCATTTTGGTAATTGCAACGATTCTTAGAAGCACCTCATTCCAATGATTTATTTCGGCATTAATAACTCTTTGAGTGGCAGCATCTACAGTTTTACAACAATTTAATATTTCTTTCATTTCTAGCCATGATTTTTTTAGCTGAATATGATTTTTCGAAATTTCATGCTCTTTTAAAGTTTCGTCGAGGTGCTTCCAATTTTTAAAACCCTCCTTTGAGAGAGAACTAACTAAACAGCCGAAAATTTTTCAACAGAAGCAGTAAACGCAGTTTTGTGAGAGATAGTAGCTAATCTCGCAATATTTGCTCTCCATAGCTTAAAATTCGTGCATAATATTTTGCGCTAAAATGTCGATATGTGTAATTGGAATTTGTAATTATGCAATAGTTTAGGTGGACCTTGCCTTACTAAAAGCTTCTTACGGCGTCTCGTAAAATTCTTGGCCACAAAGTTTTAGAACGCCTTCTGTGAGTCTCACGTTGGTGTCAGTTCCAGTTGGTTTAGAAACTTCGTTCATTTGTTTGCTATTATTCTCTGACGATTCTGTACTTTTTTTGTATCCTGACCTGATATTGAATTCTAAGATTTGTTTTGGTAAACACTGAATACAGTATATTTTTTTAACGCGCCAGATTGATTCTGCCTTTACGCTTCCTTTCCCAACCTTCTTTTTTTGTACTGGTAACCAGATATTTTTCTTTGACCGTCAGACATTTTGGAAGAGGCACGCACGTAACTCAAACAATGTACACTAATAATATAATATAATATAAAAAGTAAATATTTATCCTTGTTCTAAATAAGCTAAAACCATAACTAAGATAAATTATTCTCAGTCGATATAAAAAAAATATTTATGCACAACACAAAATATTTTCCATAACCTGTGAACATAAAGAAAGTCTAGTGTTACTACACAGTCAAAGTTTATTCGCGGAGGATACGATCCGTAAATTTGCTGCAAATACAGAAACCGTGTATACAGAATGGCAATTTCTATAGGCTTAAACGGAATACGTTCCAAGTTCACATACAAAAACAAAAACAAAAAATATAAAAAAAATGATTTTGTGGAGTGATTGTCGCGCAATGCACTTATTAAAACAACTGATAAAGTTATTCACATTCACTAAAATTGTTAATGAATTTATTTTTTGTTGAGACGGCAAATGCAGTAATTAGAGTATCTGTAAACCGCATTGGTATATATAATAAGCATCATGGGTCATTATATATTAGCAGTTAACATTCTAAATTGAATATACTAATGGTATGTGAAGTAACTAATCTGTAATCAGCAGCTGGTAATATTATTCATTTATTAATGATTGTAAGTACTGTCCCACACCCACTAAACTACAGTATTTTCACAAGCGATCAAAGCTAGCGTATGTAATTTAAACCAACCATAACACTTTCAATGCCTGTATCTAATTTGTGTAACAAATCTGTGAGGCTCGGATTACAAGAAGAAATTATTACGCAAATTATTCCACTTCGATTTCCATTAACTAAGATCCATATTGATTTGGTTCATCAATTCAATAAAATAAATACTCAGCATCTCCCGCCAAGCACTATCGATTCCAATTGCGAAAATCACTCCTTTTCACCACGTCTAGTAACTTGTGGGCAGTATAACGTCGGAATCAGTGCAGGTAACCGAGATCAGGTGTAACAGCCCCCACCTACCGCGCTTCTGTTGTGCGCTTTTTTCGTTGTGCGCTTTTGTCGTTGTGCGCTTATGTCGTATATCCAACTAAATAACAGTTTAATCAGAGATGTACTTACCTCTAGAAATTATGAAATTCTGAAGTAAATTTTATGAACTTCCACTTATCACTAATAACGTAATACCATAGTAAGACTAATGCTGTTGTGTAATGAAACCACTTTTATAATTAGCAATAATAAGCAGGTTGAGACAACAAAAGTCGAAACAGCGTTCTACTCGCATGCTAAGGCCCAATTCACACAGAAGAGACATGGCGCGGACTTCGGGCAGAGACATGGCGCGGAGGCGGCGCATTTTGAAGTTACTCCTATGGCGGAATTCACACAGAGGCGGCTGGACAACGGCGCGCCCCTATGAGGTCCGCGCCCCATCTCTTCTAAGTCTCTAGGGGCGCACCCAAATAGTTAAGAACTGTAATTTTTTAACGAACGAAAAAATCGGTATGTGGATTTTTTTATTAATTGGGTATTTAACACATTAATATCATTAATATTTTTCTCACTCTAACAGCCGAAATGGCGCCCCTAAATTTTAGCGCCACGGGCAAATGCCCGGTTTACTCACCCCCCCCTAGAGCGGGCCCCGGGTGGGTATACATTAGGTGAACGCAAACAAATTCATGCGGCCGAATGGATGTGGCCGAATCTGTGTGTTGTTTATTAAAAATTTGCTTTTCCTCCACATTACAATAAAGGAATGTGTTGTTTGTCATTCTTTCATGTTCTCGGGTTTATGCGGTACAAATATTTTTACATTTTTCATAAAAATGGCGTCAGAAGTTGACTTAATCATTGAGGGGGCGTCCATAAATTACGTGAGGTGAAATATTGTGCGGGGTCCGGCGAAATCCCACCAAATCTCACCAAGGAGAGAGGGGGGGGGGGGTCATCGGAAATCTCACGTGAGATTTTCAAAATTTCTTTTGTGCTGTACAGCTAAAAAAAATGGTCTTAAAATGACGCGAAAGTCGATTTTAGGGGCATTTTTCATCGAAAAGTGGGGGTGTAAACAACTTTCGAATGTTGAGACCTAAAAAAAAAAGCTCTAAAAAGTAGCGAGGGCGATCTCTAGGGGACGGTCTCACGGACCAAATCTCACCAGAGGGGGGAGGGGTCGGACCAGATCTCACGAAGTCTCACCAGAGGGGGAGGGGGAGGGTCCGAAATTCCGGAGAAACACCTCACGTAATTTATGGATGCCCCCTGATAGTGAATCATACATTATTATGCATGTAATGAAACATGAAGACGCAGGAAATCACAACAACTTTGGTGGATGACTTCTTTTATTCAAAAGTAGAAAAAAGCATGACGGGATAGACGATCCTTCAGATGCAATTTTTGACAATTTCTGCAAAATGAAGTCGACCGACTTTGAAACCTTATTGCAGCAGATTTCAAAGCAAAAAACAAAATTCAGGGAACCGATATCGGCCACAGAAGGGTTAATGGTGACTTTACGATTCCTGGTTACAGAAGATTCATTCACAAGTTTCATGTACACATTCGAAAGTTTCAAAACAGCTTATCTCAATGAAGTACGTTCTGCTATTATTGTATATCTTATTGTATATATATTAGACGACCCGTGCGAAAATTTCGCGAATAAAATGCGATGAATAATGAGGTTTAATGCTTGTAATATAATGAAAAGTAGAACCGTACTTTTGTAGCAAATATACACACATATTTTATAGTGTAATAGGTACGCATTAAATTATTTACTACATATTACGAAACAGTTAGGAAAATTTAAAACAATCTGTATTTATGACTGTCACTGACCTTAACAGAATACAACCAACCTGAACATAATGCACACGACATATAGACATATCTGTTATAATTGTTGTCGTGAGAATAAAATAATTACATTGGAATTGTATAGCAAAAAGAAAGTGTTTCCGTAACAGAAAAAAGTATCCGAAAAGCTATTTATTGAATATAAAAAAGTTTGACATCTCTGAACTGTCTCATACGTGCTACCACTTTCAGCACCTAATTCCGAAAAATTCTTTCTTAATTTATGATATTGCCTAAATGGAGACCTTAATCTTTGGAACGATATGATATTTATCGATTTCGGCTATGTATCGAAAAAGATAAATGGCTTGTAATAAAAAAAACAACAACAAACATACAAAAAAAAAAAAACACTCTGTAGAAATAAATTGATACTTTTGCCCTTTAACGGCCGAATTCCAAAAAATTCCTTTTAAAATATGGCGTGACCAAAGCAGCCACCTAGGTCTTTAAAAGGATACCTCATTTATCGATTTCGGTTAGTTATCAAGTAAGGTAAAAAACAAAGTTTTAGAAATGATGATTTTTTTTCCCTTAAGGGCTGAATTTGGAGAAAGTTTTGTTTAAAATATGATTTGACCAAAGCGGACAATTTAATATTTAAAACGATACCTCATGTATTAATTTCATTTAGATATCAAGAGAATTAAATAGAGCGTGACAAAAATATGCGTTGTAGAAATATTAATACTTTTGCACTCTAAGGGTAGAAATATGAAAAATGTATTTCTTAAAATGTGGTTTAACGGAACCGAAGACCTTACGAAGACCTCAGTCTTTAAAATGATGACTCTTTTATCAATTTTGTTTAATTATCAAGGGAGATAAATGACTCGAGACACAAAAGACGTGTTTTAGAAATAATTCTATTTATGCTATTTATGCCCTATAAGAGTTCAATTCAGTTCTTTAAATGTGATGGGACAACAGCTGAAACCTTAATTTTTAGAATGATACGACATTTATCTATTTTGGTTAGATATGAATGGAATTAATGACTCGTGACACAAAATGTAAAACCATTTATACTTTTTCACATTAAGGGTTAAATTCCAAAAATAAATCTTTCTTATTATATGATGTCACCAAAGCTGAGACATTACTACTCATAATCTTACTTGATTTATCGATTTTGATTAGATATCCAGGCAAGGGCGTAGCCAGGATTTTGTTCAGGGGGGGCAGGCAAGAGAAAACTGATAATATGCAAGCTACAAAAACATTTATTAATGGAATACGTTTATATTAATCAATTAATTAGTTAATATAATTAATAAATATTACAATTACACTAAAAGTAATTTTTTGAACAACTTCATCTGAAATTTCATAATAATTTTCTTATAAAAATTTTCTGTGTACACCAAGCATATGCAGACAGTTTAGATGGTTCTTAAGCATCGTTGACATCAGCCATGTTTTAACAAGGCGCAGTATAGAGAAGGACTGTATGTTGCTTGTTGTACAAGGCTGAGCCAAGGAAATTAGGATTGCGTTTTTTTTTTTTTTTTTCGCACAAAAGGATATTACCGCCTCATTTAAATTTTTCATAATGTCTAGTTCTCCAAGGTTTTTAGTTGTCATACCCTTTTCCTTCCATAGTTTATCCCATATTTCGACTTCATAATCAAAAAAATTTAAGTTATAGTATTTTTAAATCAACCAATAACATACTTAAACTTTAACTAGAATGTAACTGTGGAGTTGAATCCAACAATGTGGGAGCCCGCATCATTTGGCAGTCCTGGCTGATCCAGCACCTAATTAAGCGGATCCGCAATCCGTAAAATGGGGTGAAGACATGTTTCAGTCTTCGTCACCTAGCCTCCTTGTCGTTACTTTCCGGTCCTACTCGTTCTCTACCGCAGTAGTTACCATTTTTTTTATTTTTTTTTATTTCTTTTCCACGGAATCCTAATTCATAATAAATTTTATGGCGGATCCCCATTTTTATAAGCGTAAGCCGAAAAACCAGTCTCGCATGGGTAAGCCGTCACAAACGGAAATACAACCATGATAGCATTCTCATGACGCGGTTATGACTCTTTTCAACGAACGATTTATTAATTCTCGAAAGGACACGGAATCCTTGTGACCCTTCCACGGAACCATTTAGGAACCACTGCTCTACCGGTTGTATCGCCCCGTTTACCTGTAACCGTCAAGTTGACATTTGAATCACGGCAACAAATGTCTTCCTTAGTGATCATAAGTAAATGTATTCAGTTTTACGTTTTTATAAGAACTCGTGTTTGTTTTTGTTGTATACATTACTGTAATTTGAGTTATGTAGCCCTATTATAAACCTATGTCCCAGTCGTGTACACAAAAAAGGTATAATTAGAGTAGTTTCTGTGGACGAAGTAGAAACAATACAAAAAGAAGGTTACAGCTACTGACAGCTATTTCAAAATCTATTGAATAAATGATGTGTTAAATTTTTTTGTTTTAAACTGTACTTCGTCGTATTTGAGATTTCTTTTCAAAAAGTGGATTTTAATTTCCTAATTTGCTAATTCTGTAAGATCTATTTATTATAACAAAGTTTTCAAATTCCATACACGTTGACATAATTGATCAGTTTGAATATTTCAAGAAATAATGTCAAAGACTTTCGTTTAGTGTTTGATGAATGTACGTCTCAAAAAATCATCTATATTTAAACGTTCATGTTCATCGCAAAGAAACACATTTTAATATCAGCTTGCTTAGAACACGAGGTTCCTGAATCATTGACTATTGCATCAGTTTGATCAAAGAACTACTGACAAGTTTTGGTGTTGCTGTTGAAACTGATGTTATCGGCCAAAGACATGATGGGACAAGCATCAGGAAAACGTTCTGCCTTTGTCTCTGCAATTGTACTTTTCACACAGCACACAAGTGGCAGTTGTTGACGTTTAGTACCCCTCCCACAAAAAAAAAAAAAAAAAAAAAAAAAACTGAAAGAAATTGTATGCACAGAATCAACTTTGACTCGCACGTAGACCACAAAGACCTTGACGCCACAATTGAAGCACAAAGCGTGACCGTAACACTGGTTCATCCACATACTGAGGTGATACCCAGATTTAATGATCTCAAAAAAAGTGCAGAAAGTTAATTTTTTCAAAAACGAGGAGGTAGAAAGGGTTTTCTCGGCTGCTGGCTGTATATGTAATTCTTTGCAAATAAAGTAATAGTTTCAGTGCTTATTAGATTAGTAGATTTTTTTTCAAACTGACATGCTTTATTGTAAGGCATGTAATACGATTTGAAACTGAATACTCACCTTAATTGATTATTTACTACATAACTAGAGTTAGATTTACAGCAAAAAGTGTAAAAGCGCAATATATAATCCCAAAACACTGCTCCAGAGACACTATGAAGGAATTTACACAACGTATGAAAATAGATCCCTTTCAAAAATCGTATAGATTCAGCAGGGTGATTGGAACTACATTGTTGGACAGATACAGTGCGCCGGACTTTCAAATCGGTTCCAATGGCAGCTGCAGTTCTGGTACTTGTGTTTAAAATATTTTAGCTCTCCGTGTCTGCGTTGCTGCGATGATCTTTTATGACAGACATTACTCTATTAATATGATCCATACATGTCGATCGTCTTTGATTGTAATGCAGTGGCAACAGGTTACCGTAATCCTGAGTATTCAATCCAACGCATATAATGAATTCTGGCTTCATAGCAACACACTGTAAATGGTAAGCACTTTTCTTTTCCGCATCATTCCTTCTATAGAAACATTCGAAAATCCATTGACAATGTCTTCAAAATGCTCGTTAAAATGGCAAAACACATATATTATTGAGAGCAGCGGGTCCCATATAAAAGCTAAAATATTTGGCACGTACTTTCTCCGTAAAAAGGTTTCTTGTAAAAAGTTTATGATGTACTATATGGTACTAATTGTGTTACATATTTCTGTAATTTGATTTAAATTATTTACAACCGGGTTAAATCTGTGGATTGCGCAATAAAAATACAAGGCTTTTTTATATTTCTCTTTACAAAAAAAAATTGAATCCCACCAATATCACCCGCCAATGTAGAACACCCTTCATTTCCTTTGCTTACACAACTGGCAGGTCCATGTCCTTCGTTTTCTAGAAACCTGTCAATTTTTCATGCTATGATTTGTCAATCACAGCCATCAGTTCTACGAATTCGAGAAATTTATTGCAGTTTGTATTTTTATCTACGTCACAAAAACTGATTTTTATGGAAAGCTGTTCTTTACCAGCTATGTCACACGTCTCATCTGCCAATACAATATAAGTCTTCTTTGCGGCCTACATTAGTTCATTTTTAATGACTAAGCCGCACAGGGTAATGGTTTAGTTTTGAATCTGTGGGGAGATATAACTACATCACATTTTTCGTAACCTAATATTAATAATTGATAAAATTGCGATGGAGCCGCCCTCCCTGCACCCCCGTCTTTCTCCTTTCCTCTTCCAAACTATTTTTGCCCTCTACTAACCTTTACTTCAAATTCTTTCAGTGCTTCTGGTAAATTATTCATCACTTCTCGTGGCAATTTATTCCAGCCCTTACACCATTTCCTACGAAAGAAAATTTTGCCACACCCTTATCCCTGAAATAAAGTGCCAGCTTGTGGTCATGGTCAACCTTGCCCTTCCAAGCACCTCTCTTAATTTTCCCACCAATATCTTTCCATCCTTCATCTCCAGTATAGGCCTTGTACACTCCGATGACTTTCTTCACCCTCCTTCTATCCTCCAATGAATCCCACTCCAGTTCCTTTATCATATTAATTACCGATTGTGTTTTGCGTTAATTTCCAAAGACAAATCTAGCAGCCTTCCTCTGCACCAATTCCTGTATTTGATACCCAAAATGTGGGTCCCAAACTACGCCAACATATTCCGGCAGTGGTCTGGCCAGAGTTTTGTAACCCAATTCCCTTACTTCTCTAGTGCATCCCCTGAACACTTTTTCCAACAGGTGAATGATTTTGAACCACATTCCTATTACCTGTCCAATGTGTCCTTCCCAGTTAAGTCTGGTATCAAATGTTACGCCAAGGTATTTCATTTCGAGTCTTCAATAACTAGCTCGTTCCCCACTTTAAAATCATAACTAACCTTTAGCTTTTTAACTGTGTACCTAATAATCTGGTTCTTCTTTGGATTTATCTTCATCCCAATTTTTCAATGTGCTGTTTCAAAACAAGGACACTTCAATCAATTATTAGTTTCAACAGGTCTTCATGAACACCTTGATGTTGCTCTTCCTAAAGGCCAGTCATTTGTATGGTGTACCACAGAAAATAATCTAAGATATAGATGACATGATATATCGATTGTCTTCTACTTCCGTCTGACGGAAACAACAGGTATTTTTTTTTTCTTTTTTTTTTTTCTGAGAAGATCTTAGCATCGTTAGCTGCTGATTGATGATAATGTGATGAAACATGTTTTTCTGTGTTCATAGATATTTTTAGCGACAGAAAGTTCAAGTAACAAATTAATTAGAATATACTAGCAGAGGCACGCAATTCTTCAAGCAACAATTATAAAATTTTCATTTAAAATTAGTGGCTTTAGCATCTACAGAAAAGTTTTAATTTTCAGGAAGGTACCCAGAAGTGTTTTAGCATCTCTCTCCAACACCACTGTACTTAATTCATGACTGAAGTTAATATGAAGCTGGGCCTGTGGACTGTAACACCGTATATAGCAGTATAGATACGAGTATAGAATATGTGAAACAACTTGACCATTGGACCGACCCAACTCTTATGCAGGTGAATCCGGGCACTTAGGACAAATATACTGTAAATTCAAGAGTAATAAATATTTTATCACAAAATTAGCTCTTTTCATAATCGCTTAGTGGTAATAAAAATAAATTAAATACAAACGAATGCAACTAACTATAGTTATTAAATAAAAGTCTTACTTTTGGGAGGTAATACTATTAAGAGCCGTCGTTAGCCTTACGGTAAATACAAATTAATTACTTTTTTAAAAAAACTTCCTTAAATCCACTGTTACAAAAATAAATTACTAGCGTGCCCTCCGGCGATGTCACAGAATAAACGATTCGGTGCGTTGTGTTCGTGTCGGGTCAGCCTGCAGTATAAGGGTATTTAGGCGCGCGGCAAAGGTCCTCACTACTTGGGTCGAGCGCAGTTAAGACTGAGGTGTCTTTGTTCGAGTTGGCTCACGCGGCACAGCGGGACAGCGAAAACTGTCGCCTTGTAATACAATTATACGGTGTCAAAATTTTTATGTGTAATATCAAATGTGCAGCTCAATCAGATTCCAATTGTATCACCTCCATCAACCCCACAACCATCACTTTAAACTCCAATCAACGCATTAATAGAATCGCCAAATAACATGGTTAACTCAATACACTATACCTAAGTAAGGAGTAAGTTATCGTATAGAATGCAACAAAACACTGAATAGCAATAAAAAAAATTAGTATAAAATGGGTGCCAATTCTTTCAGAGCTTCGCATAATGCGTCAAAAACATCTGGAACTGTTCAAAAAAATAACTGTTTTTGACACTCGAAAAAGGTATTGTAGGCTAGTAGACGAATATCAAATTGCTAGAAATCTTGAAGTCACAGCATCTTTCAGTAATTGAAATCGCCTTCCGAAATTGAATGTGCACTGGCTCAATTAATGATTTTAGGAACTGTGCAGTTGTCATTCTCATAACATTTGTTTATTGTATCCTCGATGGCTTCATATCTATGTCTTCCATGAGTTTCTCACCATACTGTAAGATCCGGTGAAACTGAGCGCGGGCAACGGGCGAGTGCGGGGAAGTCTGCACATAGCGGGCACTGTATTACGTTGTATTGCATCAATCCTGTCACAGCGGTCAGCCCGGGCAGCGATTAGGTTGTGAGTGCACAGTTATCACGCGATCACGTCGAGGGGGCGATTGTCGAAATAGAGAAATTAATTAATTTGATGAGCGAAAAAATTTATTTCATTCACGCCACCCCGACTAAAAAAAACAACAAGAAATTGAAGCTTGGATTCAGATTGCGGCGAAAATGAAAGAAACCTGCAATTGCTAATTGAATTACTTTTTATATATTTAAAAGCATTTTATTTCGTTTATCATTATTTATTTGTTACATTTATTTTGTTGCAACTTATTATTATTACTTGCACTTTTGATATATAACATATGATTCTGTTTATTTAAGTAAGCAGGAAAGTAGTAAGCATGTATGTTTACGATACGTTTAAATATCAATTAGAAAATTAAAATAACGACGAACTGATCGGTCACTTGAACTTGATCTCCGTTTTTTCGGCGTTGTATTTGAGAACGCCGTTCTGGACAGGTTTGGGCTATCTGACATTTCATCACTTGTGATTTCTGCAGCATTATTACATCTATGATAACTGGGCAAGCAACGTAATGCTTTTACAAATAATAAAAATAAAGAAAAAAAAAAGAAAAAGAAAAAACTCCGCTTCTGGGCTAATATGCCAATATCATTTTCAACAACACGTGACGCTCTACTAAGCCGTTTATTAAATATTTTGTTTCATCGTCTGTCGGGAAAGGGCTCATTAAATAAGTCTGCAGTGCGAAACATTCGTCGCCTACAAAAACTTGAGGGACTGGGTATCCATACTAGGCAATGGTTTCGAAGATAGAATGGTTTCACAGTGAACGAATTCACAATAAATGGAGGAATTTTGAATGATGCTAATGTTGCTGTGCCAGCCGTAGCTGTCAATATCAACTACAAGGAACTTTAAATATGGATCAACAACTGCCAGTAGAATGGGAAAAAATGTAACAGAAATAGCTTGAGACAGTATTGTTAGGACATTTTATTTTAACGTGTTTTCCGTTCACACTTCCAATGCAATTCGGAAAGTGCCAAGGTTATCTGAACTCTCCTTAGAGTTTTTCACACATCAGTCGGTCGGAACAGGCCCGCAGTAAGCGGGCGTGCAAGGCGTGCACCTCACGCGGGCGGCACTTCCAGGGGCGCGGCAAATCGGGTGATCGACTGTCGCCGCAGGGACATTGGAAGAGCTACCATTTTTTTTTTTTAGCACAACTGTGACGTCGGTGACACTCGGGGTAGTAATAACGGGGCGGCAAAATAATGTTCGAAGGGTCGGAAAACGCACATTTTTTGACCCGATTCGGAAAATTCCTGGATCCACCACTGGCTGTAGTTATACAGGGGGTGGCATAATTGGTTGCACAAAGGCTTTCTAACAGCTGGCGGCGGGCCTGGATCGGAACAGGTAAATACGAAGGCTGTAAAAAGTTCCAGTTACTTCCTTCATTTTGCTGGAGATAGTTGCATGATGACCGCGAATGAAAAAGCGATAGTTTGGTGCGAGTCACCTCCGGCCAAACACCCTATCGTTTTGCGTGACGTTTGTCACTAGATCGCCTTGTACAGCCCGCGCTGTGTTTGACATCGTCAGAACGTGGCGGGCATCCCTTGTCTCATACGCGCACGCTGCCCGCGCTCAGTATGGGCGGACGAAATACAATTTCGATATCCACCAAATCACTTTTCATTTAGGTTTCTAGTATACAGTGTGATCCATCACAATGAAAGTTGCAGCTACTAGATCACGTGAAATGTCCACGGTGGTTTCACGAAAAGACAGTGGCAAAAAAGTTTGCTTCGCAATCCGAGCTGGGTTGCGTTGCCACGCGCGGCAGCCGCGCTGTCAACAGAAATGCTTCGCGCGGCAAATAACCGATTTGACGCGCTCGAACATGCCTCGCGCGGCAACCGCACATAGTCGATACGCAAATTAAGCAGCACCCTGCGTGGCACGTTGTGCCGCCTCGCCCTCGCTAACGTCTGTTTCCTGCAGATAGCAGTAGCAAGCAGGTTTAAATCACGTGAACTGAATTAATTTTTGAAAGTTGTTTAACATTGTTTACTCTTCGATTCGGCAGAACTTTGATCGAGTGCATACCGGCGTACTGCTAAGGGGGGGGGGGCACGCCCCCCCCCCACTGCCCGTCCTGGCAACGATCTTGTATCCAGGGAGATAAATGCTAGAGACACAAGAAACGCATTTTGGAAAAATTGACATCTTTGCCCTTTAAGGGTCGAATTACAAAAAAATTCCTTTCTTAATATATAATGTTACCGCGGCGGAGACCATAGTCTTTAATATATCATCTCATTTATCTATATCGGTTAGATATCAAGAGAGATAAATAGCTCGTGACACAAAAATGCGTTGTAGTACCATTTACACTTTTCCCCTTTAAGGGTTGAATTCCAAAAAACTTCTGTCTTAAAATATGATATCACCAAAGCTGAGAAATTACTCCTTTTAATCTTACATAATCGATTTTTGTTAGATATCAAGAAGTTACATGGCTCGAGAATTTCAGAAAAATTGACATTTTTGCCCTTTAAGGTCGAATTACGAAAAATTCCTTTCTTAAAATATAATTTTACCACGGCGGAGACCTTAGACTTTAATATGACACCTCGTTTATCAATATCGGTTAGATATTAAGTGAGATAAATGGCTGGTGACACAAAAAGGCATTGCAAAAATATTGATATTTTTGCCCTTTAGGGTCGAATTCAGAAAAATTTCTGTCTTAGTATATGACGTCACTAAAGCGGTCATCAAAATCTTTAAAATTATACTTCATTAAACGATTTCAGGTAGGTATCCAGGATGATAAATGACTTGTTACACAGAAAACAACATTTCAGAAATATTGAAATTTTTCCCCTTTAAAGGTCGAATTCCGAAAACTTCCTTTCTTAAAATATGATGTGAAAAAAGTGAAGGCCATAAGCTTTAAAATGACACCTCATTCATTGATTTCGGTTTAGTATGATGGAAGATACAGGCTTGTGTCAAAAAAATACCTTAAAGTAATAATATATGACTAGACGACCCGTGCGAAAATTTCGCGAATAAAATACGATGAATAGTGAGGTTGAATGGTTGTAATATAACAAAAAGTAGAACCGTACCTTTGTAGCAAATATTTATTCTTTTAGTTTAATAGGTACACATCAAAATACTTACAACATATTACGAAACAGTTAGGAAAATTTAAAACACTCTGCATTTACGACAAACTGTCACAAAACTTAACAAAATACAACCAACCTGAACAAAATGAACACAACATATCAACATCTCTGTGACATTTGTTGCTGTGCGAATAAAATGATTACATTGGAATTGTATAGCAATTAAGATTCAACTGGTAACTAAAACGAAAGTGTTTCCATAACAGAATTTTTTTCTGAAAAGCTACATCTCTGTGATATCTGCTGCTGCAATCTAAGGACTTGGCTCTGAACTTTCTCATACGCGCTACCAATTAAAGCACCAAATTCCAAAAAATTCTTTCTTAATTTATGATTTTACCAAACTGGAGACCTTAATCTTTAAAACGATATTGATACTTTTGCCCTTAAGTGTCCAATTCAAAAATTTCTTTTATAAAATATGATGTGACCAAAGCGGCCACCTTGGTCTTTAAAATGATACCTCATTTATCGATTTCGGTTAGTTATCAAGCAAAGGAAAAAAAAAATAGAAATGATGATATTTTTGCCCCTTAAGGGTTGAATTTGGAGAAAGTTTCTTCTTAAAATATGATGTGACTAAAGCGGATAATTTAATATTTAAAACGATACCTCATGTACTAATTTCGGTTAGGTATCAAGGGAAATAAATAGCTCATGACAGAAAAATGGGTTGTAGAAATATTAATACTTATTCCCTCTAAGGTTAGAATATTAAAAAATGTCTTTCTTTAAAATGTGGTGTAACGGAACCTAAGTCATTACGAAGATCTCAATCTTTAAAATGATACCTCGTTTATTAATTTTGTTTTATTATTAAGGGAGATAAATGACTCGAGACACAAAAAACGCATTTTAGAAATACTGATATTTATGCCCTTTAAGAGTACAATTCAGAAAAAAATTATTTCTTAAAATATGATGTTACCACAGCGGAAACCTTAATTTTTAGAATGCTACCATATTTATCTATTTCGGTTTGATATTAATGGAGATATATGGCTCGTGACACAAAAATGCGTTGTAGAGCCATTTATACATTTTCCCTTTTAGGGTTGAATTCCATAAAACTTCTTTCTTAAAATATGATGTCACCATAGCTGAGACATTAGTACTCATACTCTTACTTGATTTATCGATTTTCGTTAGATATCCAGGAAGATAAATGGCTCGAGGCACAGAAAATGCATTTTAGAAAAATTGGCATTTTTGCCCATTAAGGGTCGAATTACGAAAACTTCCTTTCTGAAAATATAATGTTACCACGGCGGAGACCTTAGTATTTAATGATACCTCATTTATCTGTATCGGTTAGTTATGAAGTGAGATAAATGGGTTTGGACACAAAAACACAATGCAAAAATATTGTTACTTTTGCCCGTTAAGGGTCGAATTTCGAAGAACATTTGTCTTAGTATATGACGTAACTAAAGCGAAGATCTTAATCTTTAAAATGATACTTCATTAAACGATTTCAGATAGGTATCCAGGGAGATAAATTACTCTTAACACAAAAAACAACATTTTAGACATATTAAAATTTTTGCCCTTTAAGGGTCGATTTCCGAAAACTTTCTTTCTTAAAATATGATGAGACCAGAGTGTAGACCATAAGCTTTAAAATGACACCTCATTCATTGATTTCGGTTAACTATGAAGGAAGATACAGGCTTGTGACAAAAAAATACCTTATAGAAATAATACATACTAGACGACCCGTTCGAAAATTTCGCGAATAAAATGCAATGAATAGTGAGGTTGAATGTTTGTAATATACCGGTAGTGAAAAGTAGAACCGTACTTTCGTAGTAATTTTTTTTTTTTTTTTTTTAGCGTAATAGGTATGCTTTTAAGTACTACTACATATTACGAAACAGTTAGAAAAATTTAAAACAACAAACTGTCACTGACGTTAACAGAATACAACCTACCTGAACAAAATGCGCACATCATATCTAAATCTCTGTGATATTGTGTTGCTGTGTGAATAAAATGTTTACATTGGAATTGTATGGAAAAACGGAAGTGTTTCCGCAACAGAAAAAAAATATCCGAAAAGTTATTATTGACATCTCTTTGCTATCTGCTGCTGCAGTATAGGTACTGTCACGTCTACCTTGGGGACGTTTACTTTTGGGTCATACTGTTTTATCATTAGCAAAATTATCAATTTGGAATATCAAAAATCATACTTAATCTTCAGCTAATCACATGAAATATTATTATAATGAATAGGAAAATTGAAAATTTGGTGTACAATTTATTATTGTGAAATTAGGCAAACACGAAGTTTGTTTTTATTCTGAGGTTAACAATTACATATCATTGAATGTCAAACAGTTAGAGCAAAATCTCAGGGTCATTGCAAAATCTCAGGGTCATTACTGGGTGGAACGATTGCATGAGCTTCCGTCCGGGCCGTAGCTTTTACCATTGTTCACAGCCCAGGTCAGCGACCAGGCAAGACCCGCACCACATGAGGTCGTCCAGCTTCCTCGACCGCACCGCGTGAATGCAGTGTCCCCAGCTCTGGCGTCGTTGAACGGCTGTACTCGATGAAGATCAGAACCAGAGTGTCTCGTCGTCCGTTCTCCTCCTCCGAGCAAGACTCTGTACTTGTCGTAATGCGATGTCGGGTCGGGCCCTTGGCGAATCACCGCAATCCGCGCCAAAGGACCAGCATCACATTGGCCCAGAACAGACAAGAAAAAACACCAACACGGAAATAAATTGAGGCGGCTTCTCTATTGGCTGGATCGTCTTCCCCTACTCTCATAAAGCACTCATTTACTAGGAAACGTCACTAAGGTTTATTTTTGCTAGTCTGCGCCAGCTTTCGGCGGGAACTTTCCGAAACGTGCGAAAATAGAAAGCGGGTCTCAGTTATTTATGGGGGTTATAAATCCGCTTAATGTCCAAGTTGAGTGGGACCTTGTCAGCACCCCCCAAGGTGCGTGTAAATCTGGACGCTTTAGTTCCGTCACGTTTCTGTTCGTTGACACGACGCATCGGCAATATTCACACACACCGTGGGATCACTTAGTGCCTAATGGCACTGTACCTTTTAATTCATTACAGTACTTATCTCAGAACTGTCTCATACGCACTACCACTTTAAGCACCAAATTCCAAAAAATTCTATACTTTTGTCCCTTAAGGGTCGAATTCAAAAAATTCCTTTTATAAAATATTGTGTGACCAGAGCAGCCTCCTTGGTCTTTAAAATGATACCTCATTTACCAATTTCGGTTAGTTATCAAGTGAGGTAAAAAAAAAGTTTTAGAAATGATGATATTTTTGCCCCTTAAGGGTTGAATTTGGAGAAAGTTTTTTTTAAAATATGATGTGACCAAAGCGGATAATTTAATATTTAAAACGATACCTCATTTATTAATTTTGGTTAGGTATCAAGGGAAATAATTAGCTCGCGATAGAAAAATGCGTTGCAGAAATATTAATACTTTTGCCCTCTAAGGGTAGAATTTTGAAAAATTTCTTTCTTCCATTGTGGTTTAACGGAACCGAAGACCTTACGAAGAACACAATCTTTAAAATGATACCTCGTTCATCAATTTTCTTTAATTATCAAGGGAGATAAATGGCTGGAGACACAATAAATGCATTTAAGAAATACTGATATTTATGCCCGTTAAGGGTCGAATTACGAAAAATTCCTTTCTTAAAATATAATGTTACAACGGTGGAGACCTTAGTCTTTAATATGATATTTCATTTATCTATATCGGTTAGATATCAAGGGAGATAAATAGCTCGTGACACAAAAATCCGTTGTAGGGAAAATTTATAATTTTTCCCTTTAAGGGTTGAATACCAAAAACATTCTTTCCTAAAATATGATGTCATAAAGCTGAGACACTACTCCACATAATTCTACTTGATTTATCGGTTTGGGTTAGATATCCAGGGATATTAATGGCTCGAGACACAAAAAACGCATTTTAGATAAATTGACATTTTTGCCCTTTAAGGGTCGAATTACGAAAAATTCCTGTCTTAAAATATAATGTTACCACGGCGGAGACCTTAGTCTTTAATATGATATCTCATTTATCTATATCAGTTAGATAGCAAGGGAGATACATAACTCGTGACACAAAAATCCGTTGTAGAAAAATTTATACTTTAATACGAAAAACATTATTTCTTAAAATATGATGTCACAAAGTTGAGACATTACTCCTCATAATCCTACTTCATTTATCGATTTGGGTTGGATATCCAGGGAGATAATTGACTTGAGAGACAAAAAACGCATTTTAGATTTACTGACATTTTGGTTCTTTAAAGGTCGAATTACGAAAAATTCCTCTCTTAAAATATAATGTTACCACGGTGGTGACCTTAGTCTTTAATATGATGTCTCATTTATCTATATCAGTTAGATATCAAGGGATATAAATAGCTCGTGATACAAAAACGCATTGTAAAAATATTGATACTTTTGTCCTTTAAGGGCTGAATTCCGAAAAAATATCTGTCTTAGTATATGACGTCATTAAAGCGGAGATCTTAATCTTTAAAATGATACTTCATTAAACGATTTCAGATAGATATCCTGGAAGATAAATGACTTTTAACTCAGAAAACAGAATTTTAGAAAAATTGACATTTTTGCCCTTTAATTGTCGAATTCCGAAAACTTCCTTTCTTAAAATATGATGTGACCAAAGTGGAGACTATAAGCTTTAAAATGACACCTCATTCATTGATTTCTGTTAAGTATGAAGGAAGATACAAGCTTGTGACAAATATATATATATATATATACAGGGTGTTACAAAAGGTATGGCCAAACTTTCAGGAAACATTCCTGACACACAAACAAAGAAAATATGTTATGTGGACATGTGTCCGTAAACGCTTACTTTCCATGTTAGAGCTCATTTTATTACTTCTCTTCAAATTACATGAAACATGGAATGGAAACACACAGCAACAGAACGTACCAGCGTGACTTCAAACACTTTGTTACAGGAAATATTCAAAATGTCCTCCGTTAGCGAGGATACATGCATCCACCCTCCGTCGCATGGAATCCCTGATGCGCTGATGCAGCCCTGGAGAATGGCGTATTGTATCACAGCCGTCCACAATACGAGCACGAAGAGTCTCTACCTTCCTGCAATTGGGCCAACTGGCGGTGAATCGAGGAAGTACAGTACATACTAACGAAACTAAAATGAGTTCTAACATGGAAAGTAAGCGTTTCCGGACACATGTCCACATAACATATTTTCTTTTGTTTGTGTGTGAGGAATGTTTCCTGAAAGTTTGGCCGTACCTTTTTGTAACACCCTGTATAATATATATACGTGTATATCCCTATATTTCACCCTGCAGCCACCACTGCCAAGCGTATACTACTGATGAATATGTGTGGTAGCAGAATGGAGTTTCCTAACGTGAACAAAGTTGGACGAATGCCGGTAGCTGTGGGGGTGTGGGAGATACGGAGATTGAAAGTGGTCGATCTGGGCTGCCACAAGTACATAGCACAGACAACTGGAGTTTGTGTGTGGTGGCAGCATCGAGTCTGCCTTCGTGCAGTATTGTGGTTGCATGTTGGTAGCTAAGGGGGTACGGGAGTTATGGCCGTTGAAAGTTGGGCACTTTCATATTTCCACCAAAGGCATGTGTGTGCCTATATTTCATCATTGAGCCAAAACTACCTAGCGCCGACCACTGATGTTTGTGTGTGGCTTAGTAGAATGTAGTTACTGATCGTGCAAAACGTTGACTGAATGTCAATAGTTAAGGGAGGGGGGGGTGTGGAAGGCATGGTGGCTGAAAGTGGTCGATCGAGTACATTTTCTTATTTGGACCAAAGACATGTGGCCCCTATATTTCAGTTTCCAGCAACAGATACCTAGCGCAGACCACTGGTGCTTGGTGTGATTTTAAGTCTCCCATAGTCCACTATGGTGGTTCCATGTCGGCAGCTGTGGTAATGTGAGATATATGTTGGTTGAAAATGGTCGACCGAGGGTATTTTGTTATTTCCATCAAAGACTTGTGTGTCTTTATATTTCACTTTGCAAAAACAACTACATGGCACATATCACTATTGTTTGTGTGTTGTAGTGGACGCTAATCTCCCATCGTGCACTATGGTGGTTAGAAGTCGGTAGCTGTGAATGTGTGTGACATATCGTGTTTTAAAGTGGTCGATCTGAGGCGTTTTCTTATTTCGACCAAAGATATTATTGTCCCTACATTTAACATTGCAGCCATAAATATCATGCGCATATCACTGGTGTTTACGAAGTCTTGGGCACCAGCCACTTGTTTATAAAACTGACTAGCATTTGTTAAGGCTCAGAAAAATAATTATTGTTTGATTGCAATTCGAATAGGTGGCCTTGGTGAATTTGATGAATAGTAGTCATAGAGCAAGAGCCCGTGAACGCCAGACCTACGTCATAGTATAAAGGCTGAAATTTTTTCTGCGCTTGTACACTACAGCAGGTATGAACGTTTGGCTACTATGAACCTTGAGTGGTGGTGGCTTTGATAGATAACAGGAAGCGAAAGTGTATAAAATTGATGCCTAGTTACGTCATAGTATAAAGCCTGATTTTTTTATATTTTTTACGGGATACTATTAGAAATCACGTCATGTATTGCCAGACACTTTGTGCGGTGGAAACCCCCTGCCAGACACCTTCAAAACTTAATATAATGTAATTGTACTTACGTCATAATATAAAACCTGAATTTTATATATGTTATTTGGGCAACTATTTAAAAGTGTTTCCTAAACAGCCAGATAATTTCGATGGTTCCAACACCCTGCCAGACATAATTCAATGTCAGCTGTAGGGGCGAGCGCGGAGGCAATATTTATGTACTGCGTCTTTTGTCACGCGTCTTTCGTGCAGATATTGTTTGAATACATGTTCTGTCATTGATCGTAGAGCGTACGTTTTATTATTTTTTTGTGCAGTTGCGTGAAATATTTGTAATTAAGTTTTAATATTTTATCATAATGGAAGACGTATTAATTGGTGCTTTATGTAATAAAAACAGTGGCAAAATATTATTATTCCGTCAGGAGATTTAGAGTGAGTTAAATTTATATTACTGCGTCTTTGTCACGCATCTTTGGTATCCTACCACTGATGTTGTTTCATCATATGTTGAGTCATTCATCGTTTTATTATTTATTTTTTCATTTGTGAAAAATAAAATATTTAATTCAGTTTTAATAAAAATACCATAATGGGAGTCTGGGGCGGATCCAGGATGTTGGTTTGGGAGGGGCTTGAGCCGAAATTACAATGTCGGAGGTGGACCTAGATACTTTTCGGGGGTGGGGGGGAGGCTCTTGAGCCTCCTAGCCCTCCCCCTGGATCCACCCCTGATGGGAGACGTGAGAAAAGTAGTGGCAAAATACTATTATTCTCTGAGGAGACAATGAAAAAATGTTAAACAATTAAAGAACCAAGAAAGAAACATAACCAGAAATATAAGGACATTATTTTACCAACAGAGTATACGGGAGGTGGTTACCACAGAGAATGTTGCAAACTATTTACAGATAAAAAAATATTTTATTTCTGAATCTACAAGTTCTCAAAAAACTAATATGGAAAAAAATCGGTAAGTACATCCATCAATAATGTATCGCCAAGCCCATTGTTGCTGCCTGAGTTGACCAAAGAGCAATTTCTTTCGCATTCTCTATATAGGGAATCTTTGCCAATACCTGAACCAACTGTAATACAGCTGTCAATAGAACCATAACTTTCAGCTTAGGAAGAGAATTTTGAATTTTTGCATTATGAAGAAATAAGTGACAATAATGATTCATGAGTCACTTGACAATGGCGACAGAGTTTGCGGGCGCCGAAACGTCGTGGTTAAACCATGGACTAACTCGGCTAGTTACCCGAAAACATTTTATTCATTTGCAACGCCGAGAAAGTCTCCAGTATTATATAATAACTAGACGACCCGTGCGAAAATTTCGCGAATAAAATGCGATGAATAGTGAGCTTGAATGCTTGTAATATAATGAATAGTAGAACCGTACTTTTGTAGCAAATATTTCATTTAGTGTAATAGGTACGCAGCAAAATACTCACAACATATTACGAAACAGTTAGGAAAATTTAAAACACACTGTATTTATGACAAACTGTCACTGACCTTAGTAGAATAAAACCAACCTTAACAAAATGCACACAACATATCAACATCTCTGAAATATTTGTTGCTGTACGAACAAAATGTTTACATTGGATTGTATAGCAAAACGACAGTGTTTCCGTAACAAAAAAAACAAAAAAATATATCAGAAAAGCTACTTATTGAATAAAAAAAAGTTTAATGACATCTCTGTGATATCCGCTGCTGAAACCAGGGGACTTGGCTCGGAACAGTCTCATACGCGCTACCACTTTAAGCACCAAATTCCGAACATTATTTTCTTAATTTATGATTTTACCTAGCTGGAGACCTTAATTTTACAACGATATGTCATTTATCGATTTCGGATAGGTATCGAAGAAGATAAATGGCTTGTATTAAAAAAACATGTTCTATAATTAATATTGATAATTTTGCCCTTTAAAGGTTGAATTCCAAAAAATTCCTTTTATAAAATATCAACCAAGGTAAAAAAAAAAAAAAAAGTTTTGAGAAATGATGATATTTTTGCCCCTTAAGGGTGTAATTTGGAGAAAGGTTTTTCTTAAAATATGATGTGACCATAGCGGCTAATTTAATATTTAAATCTATACGTCATTTATTGATTTCGATTAGGTATCAAGGGAAATAAACAGCTCCTGACAGAAAATATTAATACTTTTGCCATCTAAGGTTAGAATTTTTAAAAATTTCTAGTTAAAATGTGTTAACGGAACCGAAGACATTACGAAGTCCTGAAGCTTTTAAATGATACCTCGTTTATCAATTTTGTTTAATTGTACAAAAATCATTTTAGAAAAATCGACATTTTTGCCCTTTAAGGGTCGAATTACGAAAATTCCATTCTTAAAATATAATGTTACCACGGCGGAAACCTTATTCTTTAATATGATACCTTATTTATCTATATCGGTTTGATATTAAGTGAGATAAATCGCTCGTGACACAAAAATACGTTATTGAAAATTTTATACTTTTTCCGTTTAAGGGTTGAATTCCAAAAACATTCTTTCTTAAAATATTATGTCACATAGCTGAGACATTACTACTCATAATCCTACTTCATTTATCGATTTCGGTTAGATATCCAGAGAGATAAATGGCTCGAGATAAAAAAAAACTAATTTTAGAAAAATTGACATTTTTGCCCTTTAAGGGCCAAATTACGAAAAATTCCTTTCTTAAAATATAATGTTACCACGGCGGAGACCTCATTCTTTGATATGATACCTCATTTATCTATACCGATTACATATTAAGGGAGATAAATGGCTCGTGACACAAAAATGCGTTATAGAAAAATTTATACTTTTTCCCTTTAAGGGTTGAATTCCAAAAACATTCTTTATTAAAATATTATGTCACAAAGCTGAGACATTACTCCTAATAATCCTACTTGGTTTATCGATTTTGGTTAGATATCCAGGGAGATAAATGGCTCGAGATACAAAAAACGCATTTTGGAAAAATCGACATTTTTGCCCTTTAAGGGTCGAAAAAACGAAAAATTCTTTTCTTGAAATATAATGTTACCATGACGAAGACCTCCATCTTCAATATGATATCTCATTTATCTATATCGGTTAGATATTAAAGGAGATAAATCGCTCGTGACACAATTACGCATTGCAAAAATATTGATACTTTTGCCCTTTAAGGGTCGAATTCCGAAAAATATCTGTCTTAATATATGACGTCACTAAAGAGGAGATCTTAATCTTTAAAATGATACTTCATTAAACGATTTCAGATAGGTATCCAGTGAGATAAATGACTCTTAACACAGAAAACAGCTTTTTAGAAATATTGACATTTTCGCCCTTTAAGGGTCGAATTCCAAAACCTTCATTTCTTAAAATATGATGTGACCAAAGTGGAGACCATAAGCTTTAAAATGACACCTCATTCATTGATTTTGGTTAAGTATGAAGGAAGATACAGGCTTGTGACAAAAAAATACCTTATAGAAATAATATATATGATGATTCAGTTACATACATGATTACATACGACCTCGCGATAGCCAAACTAGCCTTTCAAATCGAAGTTACGGAAAATCCTAAATTTGATAATTAATTTATACATTTAGAGCCGTTTCACATTATGATGGCTATTTTAAAACATGTGACTGTGACTTAACCAATATAATGGTTGAAAGTAATTTGCTGGCAAATGGTTCATCGGATGGATTTCTTGATGGAAAACACTTCAACCGTTGCAAGAGACTACATCCTTTGACAACATTAGGATTAGAAATATTACATTTTAAATCATTTTTACAAATAAAAAAAAACATTGACAGATGACATGAAACAATAAATAAAAATACAAAAATGTAAAATATCATCATTTCAAATAGAAAATGAAGAACTGAAGGAATTAATTAATGACTACGGTATATACAAACAACAAACTGTAAATGGCGATTGTGGGAAAACTCCACAATTTTATTTGATTTACATCAATCTTATACATAATTTCTTCAAGGAGCATTCGGAGAGGAGATTTCGAACTTTTTAAATCAGTATTGCCTAAAATTACAAATATATTTGTTTTATGTAATCAACAAAACTATGTTCGATGGACTGTTAAATATTATGATAATTTGCTGAAAGTTGCGGAAACTCATCCTGACTTATATGAGAATTCAAACTGGGTTGCTTTGGAATTAAAAGGACCACCAAACTGTTGACTTGTTATTAGAACAAACTATAAATGCAAATGCGGCTAGAAGGCTTACAGGTGTTATACATTTCACCAATTCAATTTCGGCACGTCAACGATGGGCCCATACCCATGATGTGAGATCAACAATGATAAGTAATGTTTTTCATGAATTAGGATTACAAACCGAAAAAGATATTTCAGCAGACTATAATACATGTAACATTCAAAATAGCATCAAGCAAACTGAAAAAAATTATTACTACCTTTGATCAGTTCATTGACCCCTTCAGTTTGGGAGTGCCGAAAGATCAATTAATTAATATTTCTTCAGCTGCCTCACATCAGGTAGAAGAAGTTCTTCTAAATATTAAAAAAAATGGGGAAAACGATCATTTCTGAATTTCTTACTGATATTAACAGATTTGAAAGAAGTATAAAAAATGTATTAATAATTTTTCTAAAGAGTATCAAAAGAAGAGAAGAAAGTTAAAGTGGATAGTAAAGTTCAAGAGGTTAAAATTCAACGAGATTTATTTGGACGTATGCTTGGAATTTCGATAGATTATAATATAGGCATTTCAAAAATATTATCTTACCCAATTATTCCAGTGCCTCAATATGCCTTTTAGATGGCATTATTTGCAAGACCGATAAATCTGCCTTAACGTAGTGTCTAGAAAAAGAGAGCCAGCAACAGCCACCACCTCATATCGATGTACTAATAATTGATGGTTTTTTTTCTGTTGCATACGATAAAAGATGTTCCAGAAACGTATAATGCTTGGCCATAAGCATCACCTACAAAATGATTCCCATGTTTAGATACTTGCAGGCACTGGAAATAATTTAAGATATGTAGACCTAACAAAGATCCACGCAAAATTGGGAGGATCCATTTGTAAAAGCTTATCTGGATTTAATGCAATCACATGATGTGATTATAATCCTGCGTTTTTTAGAAAAGGAAAATTAAAACTTTACAAAATATTGAAAACGAATCAAGAATATCAGGAAGTTTTTCTCAAGTTTGGAGATGTTGCATTATATGAAAATAGTGATGAACGACAAAATGTCTTTAAAATTATACAAAAATTTGATATGTATAATGTTGCTGGGATAAATTGATGTTGACGCTGCCCGTCTCCAGATATTGGTCAACACGTATATGGTCTCAAATATCAATGAATGTTTTAATCTCGAAAAATTACGGAGTTTCGGTGCTAGCTTTCTACCACCTTGAAAAAGGGAACTATTACAACAATTTCTGCGAGCAAATTATAAATCCACTATTTGGAATAATGCTCACTTAAAAAATCCCGGCATTTATTAGCCAGAAAATAATGGCTGGGTACGAGAAGACAACGAGTATTATTTCAAATGGTTCGATGGTGCTCAGCTACAAACTTTATCAGTGATTCACTGAAAAATTTATCAGGTAGGCTATGTAATTGTTATTTCCAACTATTATACATAAATTTCTAGTTATTAATAATCTCATTATTTTGTTTATATTTATACAGAAACTGATAAAGAAGACGATATTGAAAATAATAAATTCACGGACTGCAGTAGTAGTGATGACGATATTGAAAGTATCGACTACAATGATGACAATGAATAAATCTGTTTTGTATTTACATAAATCCAATGATATTTCTATTAAATCATATTCCCAATTTTTTGTAACCTTTTACTATGAATCAATTTGTTTATTACTGAAACAATTTTTTAATTATTAGATTTGCAACAAACGACAAAATTTTAATAAAATATTGAAATTTAAAATTTAATTTAATATAAATGACATTAAAATTATGTTAAGTAATTCATTAAAAACATAAATAATTACAATGTAATTGGATTATCCAATAAACCAAACTCTTAGATATCTATTGTCGTCGCGCTCACCCCTACAGTTGACATTGAAATTTGTCTGGCAGGGTGTTGGAACCATCGAAATTGTCTGGCTGTTTAGGAAACACTTTTAAATAGTTGCCCAAATAACATATATAAAATTCAGGTTTTATATTATGACGTAAGTACAATTACATTTTATTAATTTTTGAAGTTGTCTGGCAGGGGGTTTCCACCGCACAAAGTGTCTGGCAATACATGACGTGATTTCTAATAGTATCCCGTAAAAAATATAAAAAAAATCGGGCTTTATACTATGACGTAACTAGGCATCAATTTTATACACTTTCGCTTCCTGTTATCTATCAAAGCCACCACCACTCAAGGTTCATAGTAGCCAAACGTTCATACCTGCTGTAGTGTACATGCGCAGAAAAAATTTCAGCCTTTATACTATGACGTAGGTCTGGCGTTCACGGGCTCTTGGACTATCAGAAACTGTTGGAAATGAGTGTTGATCGTGCTCGGTTGAGGAGTGATCTGTTAAAGCAAGTGAGACTGGTAAGGTTACAACTGGCTCGTGTTTACCCATATCACCGTTGAATAAAATATTTCCAATAAGAAGTTCTACTAAACTTTGCGTGTGGGCACTGATTTTTATGTTTAGAGGCCACATGTTCTCTGTTAATCGTACTATCGTCTCTGAGATTATGATTAGCAACAGTGTCCTTTAATATTTAATAAGCTTCTCCCGATCCAGCGTGTGGAAAGTTTGCAGACTCTCGTTTGTTGCTGTGTGTGATTGAAGAATTGCTAGATTGATTAATTGCCTTTCTTTTAGGTATCGGGACTTCTATGGCTGATTACTTTGTGCTATTGAGTTCTGAATCATTAGGTTCTTCAAATCATTAATATCGATAATGATATTGCTTGAAATATTTTCTTCAGTCTCATCCTGATATAAAAGTGTTTCTTAGTACTAGAACAATAATCAGTCATTTTCTTATTCACACTACTTTATATATTCTTTATTTGCAGATGCCTCTTAATAAAAGTGAGTGCTTTAAAATAGCTGAAATCTATGAAAAGAAAATAATGCGTTTTGGGGCAATTAACAGCCGATATTGCATGCTGCAGGCACCAGTAAAAAGTGAAATCATTTATTACAATTACCAATAGGATTTTAGTATTGTTTTTTAGGAATTGCAGATGCCGAATACTGCTTTTCATATGCCGATGTTGGCTGCCAAGGCCGAATTTTTGATGGTGATGTAATCAAAACATTACGCTTTATAAAAAGTTGTAAAATAATTAAATTTGTCTTGTGAAAAGATTTTTGGTGATATGGAAACGAAAGTTCCTTTTTGTGAAAACAATGTAATGAAGGATCCAAAAAATGGCCTCACCACGCACTGAAGTGACGCCGAGCGGAGAGGAGTGGGAGGCGTGGTCGCCATATTACCTATCCATACAGACACCGGGGAATATGTACAAACCCTCAAGGGGACTCTAGGATAAACGCAATCTAATGATGGATTATTATGTAACTCGATGAGACAAATAAAAAGTGAACAATAAATTTTTTGATATCCTGCTTAGTTTTCGAGATATTCTGTCTCAAATGTGAAATGTTTTTGGTTGAAATTCAGGAAAAAAAAATTGGTCAAAGTCAAATTTGATGATGGATTCTTATTTAAAAAGACGGGGCAAATAAAAAATAAATAACAAAAATTTTCGATATATTACCTAGTTCTCGAGATATACTATCTCAAAAGTGAGTTGAAATGCAGAAGAAATATTTCGCAAAAAGTCAAATTTGATGATGGATTCTTATGTAACACGACGAAAAAATCGAAAATAAAGACTACAATTTTTCGATATCTTGCTTAGTTTTCGGGATATACTGTTTCCAAATAGCAACTGTATGGATACCTAATATGGCTGCCGCCGCCACTGCGCATACGCAGTATCAGCCGGGAGTTTAGAGGTGGCGTCACAGAATAAGCGATATTTCTTCTCCATATATTTCTTTCCTCCATGATCCAAACAACGGATTTCTATTTATACACTCCACTATGCTCAATGCACCATTGTAAATGTTTCCAGCGCTATGTGTCTCGTTTTTAAAGCTTTAAGAAAAGTGATGCTGTTGTCACCAGAAAAAGCAACAACAGTTGTTTTAATACGTGTTTATGAGAAAAAGTAAATTTTCTAGAAATGTATTAGTCCTCGTGGTGCAATTGTTGAGGATACAATGAAGAAGTAATTTATGGAGCTTGGCGACATAAAATAGAAAGTGTTTATTCACAGTCTTCTCGTCCAATACCCAGGATCGGACGGAAAAGCGCTACCAGTTGTGAAACAATAAGAAATGAATTTCTTGACTATTTGATGGGGAAAAGCAGTATAAGATGTCAAAATATCTATACATGAAATATAATGACTACACAAAATTTAGATATTTGTATTACCGTTATGACACTTTTATAGCAAACTGAATAAAAATTAATTATCTCAATATTTTCTTTTTCTCTTGGTGCAAACTCATCCAGGGAAAAATAAAATGTCGATTTAAATATGACATCGGTTCAGAGCTTGTTTTAAATGATTTTTCCTGTTTTTGATGTTGAAGGATCTCAATAAAAACTCAATTTTCTTTTTGTCTCTTTTGAGTCATACTTCATAATTTCACTAATTTCGTTCCAGGTATTATGCTTCCTTATTTCGTTTAATAATAATTTTGATTTGGGTTTCACAAACACTCGTGATGTCTACATAACTCTATTAATTTTAAGGAATTCTACTTAGACCACTCCATGTTCACTACAAAACAACAAAATCGTTATTTTTGACGTACTCACTGTAATTAAGCCGAATACGTGTGGTCCGCATTTTGATTTGATTTACTACCTACCAAGCAAACCCGAGCACAGGTAAAGGAATACGTTCGGAAGCATTCATTTTCCTTCGTTTCGATGTACTGTTCCTGTTTCTGACTTACTGAAACTAATGGGTGCAACCACATTTGCAATTCGTACAATTTCAGCTATAGGTGATCTCTGGATCAAGAAACTTGTAGATTTTGCTTGTTTTTGCTTCTTAATGTCATATGGTATAATATTCTGGGAGAATTCTATTCATAAAAACATAACGTTCACAGCCGAAAAGAATTATGTAAGGGCTTAGGAGTAGAACTTAATGTGGACAGCTGTTCAAGAAGTTAGGTATTTTAACATTGGTGGTTGAGTATATGTTATACACGTTAATTTCTATGTAGTCACAAATTATATTTGTTTGTAACAAGTAATAAAATATTTAATTTTGCCACCAGAAGTAAAAATGATCTTCACAAGGATTACAAGTCATCGTCATTTGTTCAAAAAGGGGTCTGATATTCAGGGATACATATCTTCAATAAGGTACCAACATATTATATTAAATGTCTAGCAGATGATAAGATAAAATTCGGAAAAAATTGAAAGAACTTTTAACAGACATCCAATTGAGAGCAAATAATCAAGTGATTATGATGGGATTTCCAGCAAATTAGTTAAACTGTGCTCTATGGAATTAAACAATATACTAAGTTTTCTGGTTAATATTTCTTTACTGAGGGTACTTTTCCAGAAAGGCTTAGATATGTTGTAGTTAAACCTCTATATAAAAAGGGAGACAAGTCGGCAGTATCGAATTACCCTTGTAGTGTATAAACAGACGTGCTTTACAAACGTGCTTTAACTCTTTATTAAACTCTCTGACTACAACGAAACTAACTATAAACAGAATCCACAGATAATCGTAGCTGCTAGTTCAAAGATAATATTGCTCTTAATCTCCGACATCCTCCCCGCCCTGGTCAATCTCCAGAGGGATGACCAGCTGGACAGGCATGGTGATAAGTTTTCTTTCTGGCGTAGGTAGGACATCAAGCCATATCTTCCTGTGTTCAACTGATGAATTCTTGCCCTTCTCCTCTTGTTACGTGGACGTACATCTTCCTGAAGAAGGAAGGACAATATCACCTACCTGTAATTCTGCTGATTTTCTTTCTGTGATTTCCTAATTTGGGGAAACGTTTAAGGTGTAACAGGTAATCCTCATTCCACCATTTCCAAAAGTGATCTTCCAATTGCTGATGCAATCTAAATTCCTTTCTGGTCCAGAGGACAATGATATGAATCGCCCTCCAAATAGGAAATGGGGCGGAGTAAGTACGTCTCCTGTTTCCTCGTATTGCGTCATGGGTCTGCAATTAAGTGCGGCTTCAATGCTGGTCAGTACCGTATGCAATCCCTCTTTGTCCATTATGGAGCGTTCAAGCACATTTTGCAGGTAGCGTTTAGTACAGCCAACTACTCGCTCCCACAATCCTCCCCACCAAGCCGCACATGGCGCAATAAATATCCACATGGTTGCTTGCTGGGTGAGAGACTGGACGTCTTGTGGAGCTGCTGGATGTGATGAATACTTATTTCCGTTTTCGAACCCAGTGATATTTAGTGTCGCATTAACCAACCTTCCTCCGATGCTGAAGCGGACAACTATACGACTTCTTAGCACTACCTGCTTTGACTCAAACCCAATAACAGATAGTACTTTGTGATTAATCACATTTAACTTGAGCTGCTCCACCAGTTTCATACTGACGAAAGTCGACTGCCTTTCGGCGTCAAATATACAGTGGGTACGCGCACTAAGTCCTTTTGGGCCAGTTATATGAACAGAAGCAGTCTGAAGATACGTGAACTGTGGTGATTCGACGTCGATTTTTCTCACTGTTACCTGTTGACTGTCACTGCAGATTGAGACGTGATGTAGCTTCTTGCACTTGGCACAAGCAACTTTGTTCCTTTTGCTGCAGACATTCATCCCGTGTCTTCGATTGAGACATAAGAAACATCTATGTGCAGACTTCAGTTTCCTTAATCGTTCATTCACGTCAGAGGATTTTTTGCAATCTTGCGCCCACTGTCTTTGAGATTCACAAAAGACACAAACTGGTATTCCTTTCTTCGGCCTTGCTCCTCTCCTTTCCTGCTTCGTGGCTACTTGATGGGCAGCAGCTGTGGATGAAAACATTCCTATATCGTGATCACCTCTTATCTTCTGTGTCGTCATAGCTCCCTCTTCCTCTTCATTTAAAAATTCCATCAGTTTAGTGATGTGGCCTTCTGGAGTGGATGATCCAGCGTCTGACGATATCCACAGGGAAGGCCCGCAAAATCTTTGGAGCCAACATTCTCCCGTAGTCATCAAACCTTTCGCCCAAGGCCCGCAACGCTTGAATCCTACGATTACATTAAATATATGTGGTATTCAATGATTCAGGGGATAGGCTTCAACCCTTCTAAGTAGTCAAGATGGGCTTGTATGATTCGATTTTTGTCCCATAGCGTGAAACAAGAATTCTCTTTGTCTCCTCATGGGCTTCTGCAGTTACCGGAATGCCTTCAACCAAGTTCTTAGGCTCTCCATCCAAGTATCCACGCAGGAAGACATGTTTGTCGACTGCAGAGACCGACGGGTTCGTGTCTATTGAGGATTGAAATAGTTCCCAGAACCTTGACCACGTCTCGACATCACCAGAGAATGGTTCCAGTCTAATGGCCGGTAGCTTGATGGTGTGAGTTACTGAGAGGTTGATGGTTGAGCTCGAAAAGATAGAACATACGTCTCAGATAAGACAGGTGATTCGTTTAGTTTTTCTCCCATCACTCGTTTTGCCTTGCCTCATAGCGAGGTCCACGTATTCTTCGCATCGTATCGCATCCTCGTTGTATTCATCGTCGGACAAATAGTTATGAATTTTGTCATCAAGGATGACAAGGTCTCTCAACGGTTCTTCAGGTCTTTTCAGGTTGTATACAAAATCATCTTGGGAAGTCTCGTCACGAATTGCAGTACTGAATTTTGTGATTAAGCTCCTTTCTGTCGCCCGTTTCCGCCTTAAAATGCGTAGATCCTGTTCATCCTCGTCTGACAGGTTTAACAGCTGCCGTCCGTTAGTCAGTCCTGATAGTTCTACCGTACAGTTTGCCAAGATTTTGATTCAAATTTACAAATGGCTTAAGCGTTGTATTGTTTCACAGTTACATGCAGTTTGTCTTTGTATTATCGCAGGTTACGCGTATTTAAAAATAAAGCAATTGAACTATGCGCTGCAATGAAATTACTGAATGCTTGTAACGTAGTAAGGTCGCTATAGCGTCTGGAACTTACATGTCGTAGGTTCGGATAGAAGCTGTCGTTTAATTTACTTCCTGTCAAATATCGTCATTGTGAAGACAGCGTATGGAAGTCGTGCTTCTTATAACAAAATGCTTCTTACCCGAGATTTCGGCACCATAAAATGTAGCGTATTAAATACTATAAACAGACGTGCTTTACAAACGTGCTTTAACTCTTTATTAAACTCTCTGACTACAACGAAACTAACTATAAGGCCGGCATTACACTGTAAAAGATTTTTGTCCAAGATCTTTTATAAAATATTTTATCATATTTATTTTATCAAATATATTTTATAATATTTTTTCAGTCCCATTACATTATATAAAATTTTTCGTCATAGTTCTCTGAAATGAATGGAGTTAACTTGTAAGCTTTTGCAGACCCAGTTAGTGCAACTGTCACAATATGCATTTTATTGAAGATAAATTAGAGAAGTAAACATATTTAGGTTAGACCGTGGATTACGAGACTTGATATGATAGGAGTTCATCAAAGTTTAGTGAAAGAGCTACAATGTTAGGACATGCCAAATTATAAAACTTATGGTTGATGCTGAAGTATACATCCAATAAATTCTTACCACAATATTTTCATAAATTTCTACATCAGAATTATTTCTCCATATATACTACTGGGTATCAAATATTAGTTTCTTAACACATTAATTTTCTCTTTTTACGTCTTCTGCAGTACAGCCTTCTATCATAGAACTAATTAAATATTCGTAAGTGTTCTCCTTTTTATTCCTAATCTTATAGTCTATATGTTTATGAATTTACTACATTTCCTTCTGTTCATACTCAGAAATAAAGATTATCGTGGATTCGACGGTCATAACCAACATTGGTAATGTGCCTTACGCCATTTTCTTTGTTTAAGTTTGCAGGGTGGTGAAATCTTGTATAAAATGTAATGCCAACGTCTTACATTTTATAAAAGAAATTTTATAAAAGAAATCTTTTATAAAATATTTCCCATTACACTGTAATTTTTTTTATAAAATATCTTTGACAAAGATCGTTTACAGTGTAATGCCCATGGAGGAAGGAATAATATGGAGACGACGCAAGAGACCTTTACCAGGCATGGGAGTGAAGCAGGAAGGCGGAGGAGTGGGGGGGCATGGCCGGAGTGGTGGGGGCTTGACCGCTTCCCAACAAACACGGGGAATATGTACAAACACCTCAAGGGGACTCTAGGATAAACGTGACGCCGCAATCTGGTGATGGATTATTATGTAACTCGATGAGACAAATAAAAAATGAAGAATAAAATTTTTTTGATATCCTGCTTAGTTTTCGAGATATTCTGTCTCAAATGTGAAATGGTTTTGGTTGAAATTCAGAAGAAAAAATTATTCAAAGTCAAATTTTATAATGAATTTTTATTTAAAAAGACGAGACAAATAAAAAATAAAGAGTAAAATTTTTCGATATTTCACCTAGTTCTCGAGATATACTGTCTCAAAAGTGAGGTGTCTTGAGTTGAAGTGCAGAAGAAAAATTTCGCAAAAGTCAAATTTAATGATGGATTCTTATGTAACACGACGAAAAAACTCGATAATAAGGAATAAATGTTTTCGATATTTTGCTTAGTTTGGGGGATATACAACATCCAAATTGAGGGGTTTAGGTTTGGATGCAGGCTGGACCAAAAATTAATTCTGTCAAAGCCACAATGATTACATGGTTGACATGCAGAATGGATATTTCAGTTTTATTACTACCACTTGTGGTTAGTCTGAAATGTGTCCTAGACCAGAAAAAAAGTAAGAGGACCCACTCTAGGGATGAGCAACCCAGACATTTTGTAGGCTGGTACGAAATAAAATGTTTATTCAGTCACCTTAATGAACATTCTCTTGATCAAGATGTGTTGTCTAATTTCACAGCCCTACTTATTAGTACAATTGTAAAAAAATTATCTCTCAGTTAGATTTAGATACGGGGGGAGAATGTTGTACAAAAAAAAAGAGACTAAATTAGAAACACATTCCCCAAATTGATTTTGTTCAAAGGCCAATAACTTCTTTATTTAAGCCCATTTTTATTTCTGCATGAACCTGTTTCGACATAAATAGATGAGAAAGATTTCAAAATCCGTAAAAATAGGCATAGACGTATTTACAAACAGAAACAAGTCTTATATGAAGCTTTAAAAATAACCTAAGTCAATGGCCTGAAATAGCTATTTAAAAAATTAATAAAACTCACAGCTTCTCACATAACAGTTAATTTCATCATCCATTGTCAGTATAATCAGCAACGTGACGAAAGAAATCGTAATAGTAAATTCACTGAATCGCGAAGTAAAACACGCCCCTTTAAATCTCATTTTAAACACTCGTTAAAAAATAATGCTAGTCTATTATGTGCAAAATAGCAAGTTTGCTGATTTTCTACACTACACCAAGAAAAATTTGAGAACAAAGTCATCCCATAGAGAGCTGTGACTAAATATTTATAGACGTGCTGCAAAGTTTGCGGTGTCTACCGCTCACTTCAACAACGATAATTACAATTCAACTTACTTATGAAATGATATTCCAGGTTCTTTCCTGTCTGGCCTATTTGTGCAACCGTACGCAACACAAGCTGGCATTTTTAAACACTTATACACAATACTAAATGAAATAATCACTGCATCTACCACAATGTGAACACCTTAATTGTTGGGAAGCGCCATATGGTCGCTGCCGGTGCTGCCACCATGCGGGAGAGTTTAGTGCTTGCTTCACCGATTTAACGTCACTTCTCCTCCATATAATTCCTTCCTCCATGGTAATGCCGGCCTAAACCATGGAGGAAGCAGAATCCACAGATAATCGTAACTTCTAGTTCAAAGATAATATTGCTCTTAATCTCCGACACCATCCTATTTCATTACTAACAGCCGTCTCTAAATTCAATGAGGAAGCAAAGTGCAATAGAGTTTATGAACACCTTAAAAATAATAATTTTCTAACTGAAACACAATTTGGTTTTCAAAATGGTTATTCAACAGAACAAGCTATATTTGCATTCACTGACAATATTTTAGAAGAAATAAATGATAAATTAATTTCTGTGGGATTTTTTTGTGACTTATCTAAGACATTTGACTGTGTAGATCATAAAATTCTGATACATAAATTAAAGTATTATGATATAGATGTTATTGTTAATAAATGGCTTCGTTCTTACCTTCTAATAGAAAACAGAAAGTGTCAATGGAGACTTTTAAGGCTGCCTTAAGTGGTCCACTGTTTTCTGAGTGGAAATTAAAATGTTGAGTACCTCCGGGTTCTATATTGGGGCCACTATTGTTTTTAATATATATAAATGATCTACCCTGTGTTGCATCTAAAATCTCAAAATTTGGACAATTTGCAGATGACACAAATGTAGGAATTAAAAATACTTCAGATTTATCTACACAATATATCTAAAATTATGTCTTTGACCTTATTAACAAACGGTTTACAGCTAATCGCTTGTCTTTAAACTTTGATAAAACTCAGTATATGCAATGACTTACATCACACAGATTAACGCCAGCTATGGACGTAAAATTTGTGGGCCAGTGCATTCAGGGGGAAGATTTTGTGAAATTTCTAGGTTTGCATATTGATCATAATTTGAATTGGAAGATACATATATCTGACTTACTAAAGCTATTGGGTGCAGCCACGTTTGCAATTCGTACAATCTCAGCAATAGGCGATCTTCGTATGAGGCAGCTAGTTGTTTTTGTTTATTTTCACTTTTTAATGTATTATAGAATAATATTCTTGCGCAATTCTACCCATAGAGACAAAGTGTTCAGAGCCCAAATACCAGTAATAAGAATTATGTGTGGGGTTAGCAATAGAACTTCATGCAGAGAGCTGTTCAAGAAGTTAGGGATTTTAACTTCCCAAGAGTACAAACCATTTTACAGATAATTAAGATATATGAAAAAATACCTGAGTGATTATCTTGTTGGCATCTCCTTCTACTTCATTCAAGAATTTGAACAAAATAATTAATTGTATTCAATATGACCTTTTGAAAATCACAGTTGTAAAAATTAATGTGTTTTTTTTTGTTATTCTCTTTATTTGTCTTTGTAACTTATGATTGTTTTCATTATGCTTATGAGTCATATTGTATGTGTGTGTATTAATGATGACATGTTTCACATCCTAGAGGTCCTTCCTCAACAGGGATCCATGAAACAAGATTGATAAATAAATAACAGTGGTGGCGGAGTAAATATACACATTAATGTCCTTTGTAGTCACAAATTATGCTTTGTTTGAAACAATTAGTAAAATACACAATTATGGTACTAGAAGTAAAAATGATCTTCACAAGGATTACAAGTCATTGTTATTTGTTCAAAAAGGGGTTCAATATTCAGGAATACATATCTTCAATAAGCTCCCAACACATATTGAATATCAAGCTGATGATGAGAATAAATTTAGGAAAAAATTGAATGAATCTTTAATTGACAACTCCTTCTACTCTCTCGACAAATTTATTTCTAAGGTATCTGCAGGGCCGGCCTTAACCATCTAGGCGCCCCGGTGAGTAATTCATGTGGCGCCAGTTAATTTTTTATTATAATGAAAAAATTTATTTCGATTTTTTATTGAATTAATAGAATACAACAAACAAGGATTTATTACTATTAATAATAACATATTTAATATTTGATTCTCTAAAGGATGTACCTATATTGTCTGTGAGTTAGTCACGAAAGATTTAATGAAAAAAGGAAATTAAAAACTCTTATATTTCTAGCTTTTTGTAAGCAAACTGTCTGTTAATACTCGCAAAATCTAGGTTTTCTGCAATTCGATTTTCATTAGACAGCGAGGCCAAACTAGTTAAATCTTGTTAAAGACATTGTAGACCACAAGTGCGTTTTTATCATCAATTTTAGTTTAGAAAAACTGCGTTCGCCACTAGCAACAGTCACTGGTATTGTTAACAGAATACGCAGCGTCATCCAGGTGTTGGGATGTAAATCCTGAAGATCATGCTTTTTGATAAAGTTTAATGTTTCGATAGCTGTTGCCTGACTGTCTTCAAGACAGTTTCATCGCACAACAAATCTCGATCAATATCATATTTAAAGTTGACTTTTCTTACAGTACATAACAATGTCGCATTTTTCTTCTCTATTTTAATTTTTTTGTTAAACAAGAAATTACACTTGACAGAAAAATCTTGCATCTGTGGAAATTCTTCCTTTATAGATATAAGAACGGTATCCAAAAAAACTCCGCTTTAAGGTTTTTTTGGATCAGTTATTGGTTTACTAACAGACTCTTCACCCGGTCTAAGTTAGTCGTGTTTGTGGGTTTGAAAATGGCTGCGTTCCTATGCTACTTCAGTTGTTTTAATAGCTTGTTAGAGACCTCTTTGTCTATATGTATTCAAATAAGAGCAATATTATCAAGCAATTCGTTAAAGACGACAAAGTTACTTTTCTCACAATGTTAATTTCTAAAAGAACAACATACCATATTATAAGAGAAACAATAAAGCTAAAATAATTTATTTGTCCTGCTAGTATGGTCGCGTCGTGTGACGTCGCAGCATCATTTTGATTGGTAACATGAGCGAAGGAGACCAAGCATCATGCATCTCAGATAATAATGATAACTAGGGTTGGGATCTTTCGGAAGTCATATCTTTTCCTGCTTTCGTTTTGAGCTGAAATGCTGAATTAAACACTTATTCAACGTTTCTGATTGCATTTAAATGTATTTTATATAGCATATAAATGCATATTTAGACCATTTTCCTAGCTTCGGTCATATTCCAACAATTTTTATGGTAATATGGTCATATTTTGAGGAAAAAATCTGGTAATTTCTTGATAGAAGTTATAGATGAGAAGAAATTAAAATAATTATTCACAGAAATATACTGTTGTTATACACTGGAGAAAGAAACAAAATTAATTGTTACTGAATTGGTCAGAATTCACCAGTCAAGAATTAAAGTTATATATTATTGTCACTCTTTAAACGTTAATGTTCCGCCCGTCTTTTAAATTCGACAATACAGCAGCAATATGCCTGTGTCGAGCCGCGTCAATCAATGTCTCCCAATGGTAACGTGGGGGTTGAGTCTACTGCAGTGACCCACCCATAAGTTGAGAAGGACCAATTGTCTACCTATGGTTCAGTACAGACTGACTGGTGCTGAACGGGAAACCCCTTCTTACCAAGATCAGGTATTCACCGCATACCAGACTCTACGCGTCAAAACAAGCACAAAAACTTCGGCCACTCACACACTATTACCAATGCTTTTAAAATAATCCTCAACCGGTGTTAAATCTGTAGTGGATCAGTGAGTACCAACATGCCGAATACAAAATTTTCTGAAAGCGCGAAGTTACGTAAAATTCCAAAGCAGAAAATAAAGAGAAGTAGAGAACCTATGTACTATAATAGGGAAGTGAGGAGGTTAAAGAGGTTGGTAAGAAAAGAACATAACAGTGTTAAGAGACAGCAGGGTAGTAGGGAATATTTAAAACAACTAAACAAGGACTTAATAACAGCAAAGAAAATGGCTAAAAGATGAGTTTATGAAGAGTATTGTCAGTGCAGGAGGACCATTGACTGATGCATCTAGAAATTTCTATGGCTATATCAGGAAACTGAGGGGAAGGGAGGGTGTAGAGACACTTATAGATAAGGATGGAGAAGAAGTTACTGACGATTTGAAAAAGGCAGAGATTTTAAGTAACTGGTTCAGTGAAAGCATTAGGGACAATGAATCAGAAACAGGGGGGTCTAATTCGGAGAACGAGCTTAACAACACAATTAGAAATGACGATAGTAAAAAATTTGATATCCATCCTGAGGAAATCATGAAGGAAATAAGAAAGCTGAAAAAAAATAAAGGGGCTGGTGAAGATAATGTTACTACAGATATCTTAAAGATAGCCGGATGTGACATTGTACCTTATCTTGAAATATTATTTAAATTGAGTCTAGACACTTGCTGCTTACCACAGGACTGGAAAAGTGCAATAGTAGTACCGGTACATAAGGGAGGGGTGAGAAATAGAGGGTAGAATTATAGGTCAATTAGTTTGACATCAGTGGTAGGTAAATTAATGGAAAGATTGATATGCAACCACATCAGAAATATATGTGAGGAACGTAAGTGGCTTTCAAGCAGTCAACATGGTTTCAGGCAAGGATATTCATGCGAATCTCAGTTGGTGGGATAGATGCAAGATATTTCAGATGAAATGGACAAGGGAGGCCAAATTGATAGTGTAGCACTAAATCTGTCTAAGACGTTTTACAGAGTAAGCCATAAAATGGTAGTAAATAAGGTAAAAACCATTGGAGTAGATGAGAAAGTGATTTGCTGGGTAGAAGAATTTTTAAAAGGTAGAACACAGAAAGTTAGGGTAGGAAATGTAGTATCAAAAGAAGTGGAAGTAAAAATTGGTGTGCCACAGGGTAAGCGTATTAGGACCATTTCTATTCATTATTCTAATGAATAATTGTGTTGATTGTTTACTATCTGAAATTAGATTGTTTGCAGATGACATAATGCTGTATAAAAGAATCAAAACGATAGAGGATTGTAAACAGTTGCAGCGTGATCTGGACAGGATATCTAATTGGGTTGGTAAACATGGAATGAAGATAAATGCAAAGAAGAGTCAGTTTATTAGATACACAAATAAAAAACAATAGGTTAATTATGAATATAAGGTGGGGGAAAGAATTGATTGCTGAAGACTTGAAATGTAAATATCTTGGAATTACTTTGATAACAAACTTAACTGGGCAGGACACATAGGACAGGTGGTAGGAAAAGGTTTAAAAGTTCTGCACTTGTTGGAGAGAGTGATGAGGGGATGTACGAGAGAAGTCAAGGAATTGGGTTACAAAACTTTGGTCAGACCATTGCTCGAATATGGTAGTGTAGTATGGGACCCTCATGTTAGGTATCAAATACAGGAGTTGGAGAGGGTGCAAAAAAGGGCTGCTAGATTTGTTTCTGGAAATTATCGCAGAATGCAATCAGTGACGGATATGATAAAGGAGCTGGAATGGGATTCATTGCAAGACAGGAGGAGGAAGAGGAGGGCCATGGGAGTGTACAGGGCATATACTGGCGATGAGGCATGGAAAGATATTGCAATAGGTATGAAAAGTAGTGCATGGAAGGGAAAAGATGACCATGACCCCAAGCTGGCACTTGATTTCAGGCACAAGGGTGTGGGAAGATTCTCTTTTTTAGGTAAGGGTGTCAGGGATTGGAATGAGTTACCAATAGAAATGATGAATAATTACCGAAAACTTTGAAAGAATTTAAAGATAAAATTTGTAGAGGGCAAATGTAGGTAGGTGCAGGGTAGGGGGAAGATGAGTGTGTAGGGAAATTGCCACCGGAGCCTGTGCTCCATTGCAATTAAATTAAATTAAAATTAAAAAGAATTCGGAGAGTAGTATTTCAGCACATTTCACATTTTTCTGTAAATTATTTGAAACTGAAGTGACTGCAACAATGCGATTTCATATGCAGCAGCTTTGCAATACATCAAGACACAAGAATATCGTATGACGGCATTCGACTCTACAAGGCAAACAGTGTCTTTTTTTTTTTTTTTTTTTTAGATACATCTACAGCTTTGTCAATTTTTTCTAAAGATCTCTAAAGATCAGCCAATATCCCACTTAATGAAGTAAAAATGAGCATTTCAAATCCTTCTTGGAGAAATACACAATACAGGCGATTCCAACCGAATCAACATTGAGGAAGAACTATTTACCGACTTGTTATGAAAATTGATTGCAGTCAGTCAGAACTAAGATAGGCACCAATAAGATCAGGGTATGAATGGATGAAAGTACTGATGCTTGTGAGAGATACGTTGTAAATGTTTTTATTGGAACCCTACTTTCTGATAGACCATGTGATATAGTTTTACTGGACTGTGAAGTTCTTGAACAATTGCAGTCCGTTTCGACAACGCTATGATACTGTTATGGAACGGTGAAGTTAAGCAAGAACATGTCTTACTATTTGTGACTGACGCTGCGACGTATATGGTAAAGGCTGTAAAAGGACTGAAGATGTTGTATCCTTCGATGGTGCATTTAACTTGCCTCGCTCATGGATTACATGGGGTTGCCGAGGAATTAAGACTAAATTTCCCTGATGTTGATAGATTAATATCAAACGTAAAAAAGGTTTTTGTCAAAGCCCCAATGAGAGTGGCAAAATTTTAAGAAGACGCACCTTCCGTCTCTCTTCCACGCCAACCAGTACGTACTTGTTGGGGCACATGGCTCGAGGCAGTTAACTATTACTGTGAATATTATGAAAACATACAGAAAATAGTTTCTAATTTTGATAGCAGTGAAGCATCTTCCATAAAAATTGTCCAAGAACTCTTTCCCATTAATTTGTTCAGAAATTTTGTGTATATAAAGTGTTTCAGGCATCACAACTGCGATTTCGCGTCTTGAAGAAATTGGTCTAGAACTGAATAAAAGTTTGGCGGTCGTTAAAAGCGTGGAAACCGACATAGGCCAAGCAGGGGGCAGTGTGGCTAGTTAGCTGAAAATCAAATTTGATAAAGTGTTGCGTTAGAATAGGGGATATAAAACAGTTTGTAAAATTAATGAAATTTTACATGGTGGTGAATCTGTTTTAACTGAAGACGACCCATAATTAAATTGCAGTGACCTGAATCTATTTAAGTAAGCTCCCGTCACATCTTGCGATGTCGAACGAAGCTTCTCACACTACAAGACAGTTTTAAGTGACAACCGGAGAAAATTCCTCTTCGAGAACTTGAAGGTGCATATGGTGATTTACTGCAATATTTGCCTGCATATTTCTCGATTTTTTTGGTCGTTATGATCCGAATTCTACTGATAACGAACCGCTTTCATGCTTTCAATTCGAGCTTCCCAGCTGGTGTTACTTAATTTTTTCAGGGTGTATATTTTAAAATGATCAGTCAACATTTTTTGTGTATTTTCCGATCCTGCAAATAAATTAAATATTTTTTGTAAAATTCCTAAGAGGGTAACGGATTTTACCGATAGTTTTGCCGCTTCGCATTATACTAATTTATAACTATGTCATCCACGAGGTACGAAATAATTTATGTCCGCAATTCTTTTCTGTACACCTTGTTTTTCTCCTTCATGTTTGCGCCATTATCATAATCATGTCCTCTGCCAACATTAATGTTATGGTCCTGATCACTAAATGTTTTAAAATTTTTTTCTGTGAACACCTGTACCCATTGTATCATCTATTTGCAAAAATGATGTCATTGTCGTTTTCGACATATATATTTATTCGAAAGAATGAGAATTTTAGGTATATGAAATATTTCGTAAAGTTAGTGGAGCCTTAAGTCAGAACAGAATGCTAGCGCGAGTGTCAGCAGGTGCTGTTTATTGGTAAAACGCTGACGGTGACTAAGAGGGCATCGCTCTGTTCGGTGACGCAAAACCGAACTTACGAGCGACCACAGCGAGCCGAACTCGCTCTCACTTTGTCGATCATTACCAACAAGTCAACATGGGATAATTCTTAGCAAAACCGTGTCTCGTTGGCTTGCCCGCCACCATGCATCCATCGTGTCAATTCGCCATTCAGTCAAGAAGTTAACATTCTTTAACAGTCAGTTTGCGCAGCCGAGATGCGGCTCAGTCAATAATTATTATTTGTAGAGGCTATCGGGAGTTATCCTTACAGATCGCGCTCTCAACTGTATTCATACAGTCTTCAGTGGTTAATAAAGGGGACTCTAAATATGATAATCGCCTGCATTATTTATTAGGTAGATTCTCAGCTAGGTTTTCATTTTGCCCTGGCCTTTCCCTGCCTAATCGGTTCTCCAACCTTAACTAATGGAGTGGTGTCATGATTCCTGACAATTAACATCAATTAACATCTTATGATAGCCCACAAGTCTTTGCTTAGATCATCAGAAGACAGAAGACATTTTCAAGAGTGAAGACAGCGCAAGAGGAATAGAAGACTTAGTAAATGTCCCGAAGGTCAGTAAACTTTCACCCTAAAGTCTGCTTCCACCACAAGCCCACAAATTCACCCCCCATCCATTCCGGCCTCTTGACAACGTAAGGTTCGGCACAGGGGGCTCAGTCCGGCCTTTACAATGAAGTAAAATATTATTTTATGCTTACGGCATCCTCTGTTATGGCGGCGCATCTTAATGTAATTGAAAGTTGCTCTTTATTACTTATATTATGAGACAGTAGCGTAGCTAGGTTAACAAGATCCCCAGTGAAAAAAAAAAAAAAAAAAAAAAAAAAAAAAAAAATAGGGCCTCTGACGACTGAACTTGGGGGGTCCCGGTGCACCGCGCTGCCTTGCCCTCCGATAGCTACGCCACTACAGGAGTACAAATAACTATGATTGCATAATACTTTGCATTTTTTATATGGGACACTATTTTAAATATAAGTTTTGAAGCAATGATTTCTTTAAACTCATTTTGTATATTTTTGCCGTAATGATGGTCAGCCAAATCTCCGTTCACCTCCGATCTGACAAGCTCTTCCAAGATGGGGTTAAACAATAATTGTACAAGGGTTGTGAATTTTCCGTTGTTTGGAGTAAATAATTTATAGGGGGACCCTCTGAATGCCATGTTGTTTTCAGCCAAATACAAGGTTATCTGCATTAATCTTTGAAGCACATTGTTCCATCGTAATATTTTTTTTTATAAATTACCCTCTGTTCTTCCTTGTGAGTAGTTGAACCAGCTTTGAACCTGATTTCAGCTTTAGTTTATTGGGTAAATGTGCATGACTATTTTCATGCATTTTCGAAGTTTCACTTAAATGTTTCCAATTTTTTATTTGAGTGGTCAAATTTGTAGTTGAGTTTAAATCACACAGTCTACAAGAAAAGCAAAAGACACTATCGTTTGAAACTTAATAAACTAACCAACGACGTCTGATAGTTTCTTCGTTTGAAAGCTTTCTTGAGTAATGAGTTAAAGAGAAATGACGCACATTTTCGTCTTTCGGAAAATTGTTTAAATGTACTTCTAAGGGTCCAAACAAAATAAAGTGATTTATATTCCTCACATGATGTACTTTTGGCCACGTAGCTACATCAGAAACATTGTATTCTTTTATTCCATGTATGTTAATATTTTTATCAGCCAGAGAAGTCATTTCTTGAGGTTACTCAGATGGATCAGGTAAGGAAATAATGAAATGGCCAATTTGGTCATCTTGAATAGATGAGCGCCTATTTTTAGTGCCTAATTGTTCAGAATCTAAAGAAATATTCTGATGCAAAACTGGTGAGATAGGATACGACATCTGATGTACTCGCCTTAGAAAATCCTTTCAAGTATTTATCGATAGTCATATGTTTTTTATTTTGTTCAAAAACTTTGTCTTTTCCAGCTTTTCTTTTACAACTTTCTGAATTAGATTGCTTTTTAAAATTATTTCTTAATTTTTTGCCATAATTCATCGAGTGTGGGTACCGCTCTATTTCAGGGTCAAAGTGTTATATTGCACTTATAATATATAAAAAAATATATTTAAATAAATGTAATCAGAAAAAAACATTTAGTATGTAACTGAAAGATAAAAATCTTGTTCAGACTTATCAAAAATAATATCACGATGCTCACTTCAGTCACTATATAATTGTCGGATAAGTAATAAAAGTAAAACATAATATCCTTTTTTTAACTATTTAGCATCGTCCAGATTCTTACAATTTAGTCTATGTAAATTACAATATTTATCACCACTCACTACGTTACTACATAGTCACTATTTATATAGTAGTGAATGAAATGAACTATTGTGGTAACCATTTGGTTGGTTCGGAGATTGTGGGGGGGGGGGGGGGATTCCATCATGTTGAAATTTTCACAAAAATATTCAATTTATTCTGTCTTCTGGCTTATACAAGGCCGGGCATATTTAACGTTACGTTAAACACAAGGTATTCAAAGAAAATAAACAACCAATACCCGGCATTTACAATTTGCCGGATAAATGCAAACATAAACAGATTTTGAATATTTCAAATATTTTGCAACGTTAATATACAATAAAGTGGCGTTGCAGGCCAACAAATTGAAGTTAACATTTACAAAAATTCCCAGGGGCACCAATTAAAGTGAAAAGCATCATTTGAATTAGTTATAATAATGAGCCAGATGATTAAAAGTTCGAAGTTAATGAATATGGAAAGTTAATAAAGCTCAGTAAATATTGTCATGATTAGAGCAGAGAGTCTAATCTCAGGGACCGCTTACAGGTTTGTAAGCCTCGTCAAAACCCTATGGAACCATTGACCTTAGTGTTGGTGCTTTACCGTTGCTGCATCTGCTTGACGAAGTGTGACACGCTGTGTCACAGTTGGATGCAACTCTACGGACCCATCCGCACTAGTGCATCTGCTGACGGCCTCTACCAGCTGAGACACTTTGTTTCCAGCAACAACTGAGCCAGAAAGCGTCTAGTTCCAACCATGGACCAATAGCTAGCAGAGTGTGTCGGACAGCACGTCTACACTCTAGCTCGTCTGAACAGCAAGTCCCTTCTCATGGCTTCCTCTTCTCCCACCACGAAAAGCCAGCTTCCCTCTCCCAGTACATGGAAAAGAAGCCTTTCATTAACAAATGTAGATCCTGTGGCCATGCACGATTGGTGAAACGACGTAGCCCACAATCATGTGTGTCATGCCGTTGCTAGTATTCGTCGCTCGTTTCGCTGACCTTGCGCCCCTCAACGGAGAGCCGGGGACATCGCCCTCACCACCTAACGGCATCTTTCCGTCCTTCACTGCCCGTTCCATTGTGTACGCGGCGTCTGGCTGTCACCAGCGTTCGGCAGTGTGCGGCTATTTGAACCCTTAAAACTGCAGTTCCAACATTTTCCACATTTAATACTTTCTTAAAAGGAATCTTGCAATGAATTAAGTTATATAACATTAAATTTGCCCGCCCAGGCAAAATACGTATTATTTACGCATCAATTAGCCCTAAAATTTACATTTTTAATAAACAAATATAATAAAAATGAATATTAATTAAGACTATATTAGTATTCATTGGGGATGACTCTGTCATACCACACTATTATAATTTCATTAATTCATTAATGACTTACGAACTACTCACTTCAGAAAAATATTTATTGAGACTCCCCTGCAAATAAAATGGCTCAACCTACCCGCACGTGTTGCCCGTTATTCTAAGCACATTCGCTCTACAGGGACTTTCCTTGCTACGAAATATAAATGGTTTTTTAGACGATACTAAGTGGGCGCTGTAATGGTACTAACTTTATCTATCTACCACGGAAGTAATAAATAAACAATTCATAGATAAGTTATTGATAATGTTACCATTTCTCACCTGTAGCTCAATGCGTCTCTTTTATTCTACTTTAGTTAGTGAGGTATGCGATAAGCGGCAAAACAACAATACTACTATAAGATAAGTTCATAAAAGTTAATACGCTGAATTTAGTTTTTCTTTATATCGATAGCGAAGTGGTTAAGTTAAGCTGGTCACCGCGGCGTGATCTAGACACAGGCGCCCCGGGCGGCCGTACGGGTCGCCCACCCCTAAAGCCGGCGCTGTAAATGTAGATTACATTATTAATTTACCATTCATGCTATTACTGTACATCTTCTGGCTTATGTATTATTTTGTTTTTGCAATTGTTTATATGTAAAATGACAACTTTCCACATCCCACAGAGCCAGTCTCTTATATTGGGATCAATGGAAAATGAATTTATTGTATTGACATCTACTTCTACTTTGTCGAAGAATCTATTTCTAAGGTGTCTACAAAATAACTGCCAGTAGTTTGTGTAAATGTAGTTGAGATAATTAATGTTAATGTATCATGTTTACTATGACTATATCTTCCGGTGTCTGTATAATTTTGTTATGCAATTGTTTGACTGTAAATTTACAACTTTCCACATCCCACAGAGCCAGTCTCTTTTATGGAAAATGAATGTATCGTATTGTGTACACAAAAATTTAGCTGGATAGGAATTTTTCACGAAGTTAAATCTTGTCGTGATGCCATGTATGCGTTCTACTACATAGTAACCAAGCATCAGGAAATTTATCGTTAGCTGTAAAAAAGTAAGATAAGTTCCACTGCCGATAGTAACCAGATTTAAAAATACTTCTCTCCACGATTTGTTTTAATCTTCGCCTTTCCTCTAATATGCTTATGTAGCGTCGGTAAGGAAATCGTTTTTCTATGTGTAAACTCTCTGGAATGCAGTATAAAGGTTGTGCATAGTGTGGCGCTTCAGTGCAGCTAATCGGTGTCCAGAACTTTCTTATGTCTGAGCTGTACGGTGGATTGGTAGGTTGTTCAGTGGTCTAAAAATTTCGTCCGCTTGCCGGTGGATGAGTTGACATATATTGTGTATGCTGTTGAATGTGATTATTGTTTGTTTGTGACGGAGAGTGAAAGTGATATATTGTGGACTTCATTATTTTAGTTGATCGCTAAATTAATTTAAGAAATCGCAGATGGCTGCAATGTCGGTGATAGGAATTGATTTCGGCAATGAATCTTGTTACGTTGCTGTGGCTAGAGCTGGTGGCATCGAAACAATAGCCAACGACTACAGTTTGAGAGCAACGCCGTAAGTATTTTACAAATATTTGACATATTTTCATAATGTTGTTTAGTCATTTGTAGTTAATCATTGTACCTTGCGAAATTTAGATCAAGGTTACCTTTAGCGCCAATAAATACCGGTATATCAAACTTATTAATTGGTGTTTCATCGTAGGTTTAGTACTAACGAGCACTGAAGGTTTCTTAGTCGGTTACGGAAAATCAGATTCCACAATCGCAACATTACTTTTTATGGAAACACTGTGTAGGGTGAAGTTGTGTAGGTTACGTTGTCAGTGTGATGACCAAAAATAGAAATCTGTCTTTTAGTCAGCGTCAGAGGTTACATTTGTTTTTTCGGAGTATGTTTTGTTCGACAAACATGTTGTAATTGTTTGATCTCTTGGCTTTTTGGTGATAATTATATTTATGGTTGCTAGTTATGAGTAACATTACGGGTCGTGATGCGGTTGGAACTATTATAAAAGAATTTTGTAATGTAGCGCTAATGAATGCATCGCAAATTTAATACCTAAAAATATAACCTCATAGGTGTATTTCTGCGATGTAAAATTGAATTCTGATCATCAAGCAGCTAATGACATATTTTCACGTTGTATTTTTGTTACTTAATTTTTTCGTAACTGGTTTTTGGTTCTTTATAGACGTCTGAATTTTTAATTTGAATTCTGTTTTACCAGTGTTGCTTCGTTGCATTACAATTACATGAGATGATCAAATCATTCGCAGGTCAGTGGTGATGTTTTTAAGATTTGTGTTTTTTCTTTCCCTTGCAGGTCATGTGTCGCTTTTAGTGGAAAGAACAGAATTCTAGGAGTCGCTGCAAAAAATCAAATGGTTACAAACATGAAGAACACCATACATGGTTTTAAGCGGCTTTTAGGTCGGAAATTTAATGATCCATATGTGCAGCAAGAAATAAAACATTTGACATACAGAGTAGGTTCGCAGGCCAATGGAGGAATTGGAATTATGGTAAGTTATATATAGACTTTAGCTCAACTGAACTAGGTAAGGGAACTCTGAATTGTTTGAGGTGTAGTTTGTTACATGTCCAACAAGCTGGTCTGTCTTTGAGTAAGATACCTTCATTGCTTACCAAGCAAAATCGTGAAGTGTTCTTGCAGTAAGACAGTTTTAAGCTACATCTTCCTCTCTTTTTTTACAAGTTATAATGAATGTCATGAAAGTATGATGAATTAGCCAAGTGGTCTTACCATTCAGATTGTGGTGTCCAGAAATTATACTAGGGATTGAGGTGCAGTTGTACACTGCAGAAGAAATTGTTCTGTGTGAAGAAATTTGGGGTAATGTCAAGATGGGGATACTGCTGTGGCCTCGTGTAGTAAACACACAGATTACGTGGTATATATGACATCATTGTGACGTATGGTCCAGGCTGCATTACAATATTATCTCAAATGATGATTGACGAAATCATATTTTATAAATATGCGTTTTGTCGTAATGCAGCCTGGACCAACGTAACCTTAAAGCATGATATTGCAGATATCCATTTTTCAGATCATATCTATAGCTGTTGGTATGTGCAGATTGAATACGTCACAATGATGTCGTATATATTACGTGATCTGTGTGTTTACTATGCGAGGCCGCAGCGGTATCCCCATTTTGGGATTACTGGAGAACGCGATACCGGTAGAACTACTTTCCGCCGCGCAAAACATGACGTTACAACATGGCGCCTATGACGTAAACACCATCCAACGCAGCAACAAATGTAACTAACGGGACAGCACGGGAACTAGGGGGTTATCTGGGCGGGGAACAAAAACTGTCAATATATTAACCCATATAAAGGGTAAAAACCAAAAAATGGTATCGTCATCTCCAATAAACCCCCACCCGCCCAACTGTATAACACGATACCACAATCTTGAAATCAAACATCACTTGAAAACTAAATTAGAACCCATGCAATCTAATAAAATTTTACACCAAAATCATGATATCCTAAGCACTTTCAACCATCCGTTCCATTGGAAACGCGATTCCGGTACATCAACATTAAATAACATACTTGTAATACTTCTACACACGAATTATCATCAAAGAATAATTACTTTATAATAAACCCTAAACCATTTTTTCCGACTGCAAAATTACGCACGAATAAAACGTACACCAATACAAAACAGATAAATCTACTTCGTAAATAATTACTAAATAAATCTTCCGTTAGACCATTATAAAATAATAATGCCAAATCCTAGAACAATTAAGATGTCCAATAATACCAAACTTTCTTCCGCCAGAAAAATTAAAAATTCGCGAAAACGTTGTCGCAAGAAACGAACGAGAAAAAATTACCAATTCACTAAACAAAAAACATATTAACTTTTACAAACACATGAACACTAACCGTATCAGTAGCCAACTAACCTTACTAATTAAAAAACAAAAAAGCAACTACAACACATAACCCACAATGTCTCATTAACCACCGACACTTATATCAAAACACTCACCAACATAAAATACCCCACAATCCACCACTAAAAGTTCCCACAAACACAAGACCGAAAACACACCAATAACTATAAAGAACCAACTACATACATACACTTTCACTACATTCATCCTAAATACACAAACAATGTCTCTTCAATCACATAACGGAAACACATTTGCAAAATCTTCAACACCAATACCATCGATTCACAATTCTACCACCCAACACAAGTCACGACACAACACTCCATCATAACATAAACTCATCCGCAATCCGACCAAACACTGACCGCCTATAAATACCCACAATATGTATCGACATCCAATATATATCGAAAATCTCAGATCGAATTCCTATGTTATTGTACCGGAATCGCGATCTCCAGTACACCCCCCATTTTGATATTACCCGAAATTTGCTGTGGAGCATGTTGTTACTTCATTTAATTTCATAACTGTGGTAGATGCCTGATAAAGGTTATTTGGATTAACTGGAGATTGTGATTCTGCTGTATTTACATTCTATGACATTGCAATACATGCCATTTTCAAGTGGTAATTAGGTTGTAATACCAGATGATGGTATTAATTGGGTTATAATCTACGTTAGACCATCCTGGCAGTCCAAGGTGTATCACAGTCTAACTATTCCCTGACAATATGTCTTGCAATTGACTACTGCATTATTAGTCCACACGGAGGAATATATTTGGTTACTGCGCAAAGTACGGCCAGTAGAAAAAAAACTGTTATTTTGGGTTTAAAATACAGTTAGCTGCTTCCTTGGCACTTACTCTTCAAGAAAAAGTGTGCCCAAAAACCGTAAAATATGTAACAAAGGTGTAATCTGCACTGAAACATGGTTATACACATTGCTCTCTTTTCATTAATAGACATCTTGAGCTTCCTGTGACATAATTGTAGTTGGAATTTAGTGTGGCCACTATCTTCTTCACTCAAAATCCACTAAATACCATGGAATATTAGTAGTCATTCTAGTTTATGCTGCCGTTCAGCCTAAACAGAACACAGTTGTGCAAATTACCGAATTAGCATCAATAGACGTCTGAAGCTGTCTCTGGCGTCATTATAATTTGGGATGGCAGCAATCTTCTTCACTCAAAATACAGGATACACCATGGAATATTCTAGTGCAGGCTGCATTTGAACCTAACCACACCGCTCCGCCAATACAGCTCCTTTTCCTGCATGTGGTAAAGCACATTCACGGTAATGATGGCTGCTACTTATCGGCTGATCCCTCAGGTAACCTGATGATTTGTATTGTTGTGTCCTGTCTGTTTTGTCAGCTCCAAGTACAATTTTTCTTGATTACTAATGCCTACGGCGTGCATAAATCACATTTTCATCCCAAAATAATGGTTTTTCTTACTGGCTGTACTTTGCACAACAACTATGTATTTTATGTTTAATTGTGAAAAGAAATGTCGGTTATAAAATGTGAGTAGTGTTAATTGCACAGTGTGTTGTTACTGTTAGTGGTTGGAATAGAAGTTGAATTTTTTGTTCATATTGACCATAATTCAGTAGACATTAAGATATTTCGACAAAAAGTTGCTTTTGCAGGGAAGTGTTACAGGAGATAGCGATACTGCTAGTACTGTCTGACTTGTGAGGTATCTTAATACTGCAGTAGCCAATCTAACTGGACACCATCAGACATGTTACGTTGGATTTCGATCTCCTCCATATATGTTGAAGGGTACACAGAATATATATCTGTGGTGTATTTGTTTCTCAAAATGCTCTCCAGATTTTGAGATATTCACATGCAAATAAACAAGAAATTTTATGTTATGTTTATACTAAATTATTTCCGCATATTTTCAAATGACAGCGTGTTCTATGTGATAGGGTATTAATTTCATATTTTTCTGACCCAAGTTCAAATCCCCGCAAAATCAAATATTTTTATTTATTTTTATCTTTAGAAATTGTCAAACTTGACTTATTTATTTTGTTAAAACTTCTTTTACACAGTTTTATTGCGCGAAATAAAATTTAAAACAAATAACATTGCTTATAATAGATACACCAAACCCAATGAAATTAACCCTTTTTTTTAACTTATGGCTTTACGCCTCGTCGAGGTCATTAGAGGTGGGATGGGACTGGGGACAAGGCCTTTTGAAGGAAGCATCCTGGAATTCGCCTGGAGTGATTTGGAGAGACCATGGAAAACCCAAATCTGGACAGGGATTCAAACCGGTGTCCTCCCGAATGAATGAAATTAAGCCAGGAGGCGAATCTGCTAGTAGACTGGAATCTGACACAAGAATATTGGGGTTTTATCTAACAAGCCATACCGCTGCCTTGCGACTGTTAATGTGTCGTCATCGTGAAGTCACGTTCACGTACAGTCAATTTTTGTGACTATTGTGACCGAGCGTAGCTAGGTCACAATAATTTAAAGCTGTACAATATCAACATAAATTGTTATGCCGAAGGTGGATCAGGTGCAGGCGGCCACAGATGTCCGATAACACATCAAAACTGAACATCTGGTTGTGTTTTCGGACATCTGCGGCCGCTTACCAGCGGCCGCCTGCATCTGATCCACCTTCAGCATATCAGTTTCAATGACGACACGTTAACAGTCGCGAGGCAGCGGTATTGCCTGTTAGATAAAACCCGAATATTGCAATGTTTATAAGCATTTGCCACTTGTTCTTCCATTTCCTTGTTGAGCTCCAGTGTTCGTCATGGATAGGCCTACAGTTTTATTTGCTATCATTTACATGCAACCGATCTTGGAACAAATCGAGTGTAGACGAAAGTTTTTTCTTTCTATCTTCCCAATGCTACGTATTTCATTTAAAGTACCTCCTAATGATATACAATTAAGAAATGACGAAGATGTAATAAATAAAATGATAGTAATGTTTTAATTGACAATGTGCTGAAACAGTAAACTTAATAACTAAAAGTGAAAAATAACGTAAGAATTGAGACTTTCTTGACATATCATTGCAATGAAGTTTTCAAGGGTGTGTGGCTGATTTGTGCTGTGAAAAGACACTCCATCGGTAGACTCGTGAATTCACTGCGAAAGAAAGATTTTCAGCAAAAAAAATGACGCTGAATTATATGCAATTTGATGTTTTTTAAATATTATTTTGCATAATAAAAGTATGTAAATGAAGTTTAAACAAAATTAAAAAGTCAAGCTTGACAGTATCTGAAGATAAAAATAAAGAAAAATATTTGATTCTGCAGGGATTTGAACTGGGGTCAGAAAACGCTGCCGTTTGAAAACATGAGGCAATACGAGGCATGTTTTTTAAGTGAGTACCGTTTTGAAATTAAAAAAAGACGTGCAAATATGTATCAATAATTTTATTTTTACATGAAAGCCTGTACCTTACTCTACTTTTCTACATAATTCCATTCAATATTGAGGCACTTGTCATAATGTTGTACCAGTTTTTGAAAACCCTCCTCATAGAAGTCTGCCGCGTGACTTGTTAACCACTGCATCACAACTGTTTTGACTTCGTTATCGTCTTCAAGACGCTGACCGCCCAGGTGTTTCTTCAAGTGCAGGAACAGATGGTAGTCACTGGGTGCCAGATCCGGGCTGTACGGAGGATGATTTCGAGTTTCCCATCGAAAAGATGTGATGAGATCTTTGGTCTCATTAGCCACATGTGGATGGGCATTGTCATGCAGCAAAACGATGCCCTTGCTCAACTTGCAATGTCTTTTGTTCTGGATTGAGCAGCGCAGATTGTTCAATGTCTCACAATAAACTACTGCATTGATTGTCTCATTAAGAGGCAGAAATTCCACAAGCAATACTCCTTTTCTGTCCCAAAAAACTGTGCACATGATTTTCGGGGCAGAAATCGTTCACTTTTTTGGGTGAATCTGAATGCCGCCATTCCATGGACTTTTGCTTTGATTCAGGTGTGACGTAGGCCACCCATGTCTCATCACCTGTAACAATTTGGCTTAAGAAATCATCACCATCGTTGTGGTACCGCTCAAGGAAAGTCAATGCACTGCCTAGAAGTTTGGTTTTGTGCACATCTGTTAACATTTTCGGTACCCAACGTAAGCACAATTCAAATGCTCGATCACAATGCCATACAAAACACTACGAGAAACATTAGGAAAGTCATCACACAAGGAGGAAATCGTAAAGCGTCTGTTTTCTCTCACCTTATTGTCCACTTTCTGCACCAAACTTTCATTAACGACCGAAGGACGCCCACTCTGTTGTTCATCATGCACATTTGTGCGGCCATCTTTAAAAGCTCTCACCCACTTTCTCACCATTCCATCACTCATAATGTTTTGTCCGTAAACTGCGCAGATCTCACGATGAATATCGATCGGTTTTAGGCCTTTAGGACAAAGAAATCTTATAACACCCCGTACTTTAGTCGGCGGGACTCACGATTATAGGAGGCATCTTAAACACTCAGTGAACAACGTAAACAAGGAAGTAAACAAGACTGTAATAGCGTCAGTACGTAGGCAAGAAATGCAGGTACCCAGTGCGCATGCGCTGAACGCCGACCGTAGAGGTGCAACCACGGTGTGACAAAACAGTACATACTTAAAAACTACGCCCCGTAATTTTCTATATACAGTACATTTCGAATTTTTTGTTTATTTGCATGTGAATATCTTAAAACCTATGGCGCATTTTGGGGAACGACTATACCACAGACATATATGCTGTGTACCCTTCGAGATATATGAAGGAGATTGAAATTCGTTCTTAAGAGATCTGATGATCTCCAAGTAAGACATTTTCATGCGGTAATTGGGTGGGAATACACACTGGACCATTGTTCTAGTGATGTAACAATGTTCGTCTAAAAGTATAATTAATTAATGAGTTTTATTGGGTCAGGGGCAAATTTAGGGATTACTGGAGATAGTGATTCCTGAAGGAACTGGCGTCTGATACTGCAGTGGTCAAATGTAAGACTCCACTAGAAATACTTTCCGAAGTACTTTTAACGTTTTCATGCTGGTCCAGGCTGTATTACAACGAAATTACTGCAGAAGTATTATGACATTATTACTGAATGTTGTTGCAGCGGAATCGCAATCTCCATGAGACCCCCCAATTTACATACCCAAGCCTAACAATGCTGAGGGGGCTAATTATATGCTTTGTTTTGGGGCAAGGTCATTCCTTGCATTGTAAAACCGAGCGTGGTGGTGTAACGGCTAGCGTTCTGGCCTCGCATTCGGGAGGACGGCGGTTCGAACTCCCATCCGGGCATCCAGATTTGGGTTTTCCATGGTTTCCCAAATCACTCCAGGCAAATGCCGGGATGCTTCCTTCAAAATGCCATGGCCGAATTCCTTCCCAATCCGTGCCCCCCATCCTTTCCCGTCTCTAAAGACCTCGCTGTTAGAGAAACGTTAAGCAGATTAAAAAAAAAAAAAAAAAGTATTGTAAATTGCGCAACTGCAATAGCTTGGATTAACATATGTCCATTGTCAAACCTAAGGCAGTTTGATATGGTTTGATAATCATTCCTGAATGAATAAAAACCATAATGAATATAATGCATTAAATAATACCGCATTGTATAAAATGTTTATGATATCACATTGGTTGCCATGTAGATCTTAGTGAAATTCCATATATTACCAATAAGATTTGAATGAAATTACTATATTTTTAGAACACATTTCAATGCATGGAAATTGTGATGTACAAAATCTGACGTTTGAGTTTCAACTGGTAATAACAAATGCATTGTTTGGTCGTGGCTACATTGTTCACATTGTTTATCATTTCTGTTATCACTTAAAAATTATCCCCCTTCCTTTCTGTGTCTTTTAAGATCCACTTGGTCGTTATTAATACAGTTGTTAGGAATGGTTATGCATACATATGTGGCATATTTTGAAGTACAAATCCTCTTTCGTATCAGAAATGTCTTGTGCCTCATAAGTAGTGAATATATTGACATGCCAATGCCGTGCTTGATTAAATTGTTTCAATAGTAGAGTTGTAAAAGTAACGATGTATTCGTCACATGACTTGAAGTACCGAATCATTACTCAAAAATTCATTTCGTTACTCGCCTGCGATTGTGGTATTAGGTATTATTATGAAGTGTGTAATATTCAGTGCAGTAAATCACAATGTACGAACAATTTACCTAAATTTACTTTACTCAATGAACAATTTACTTCAACTTTACAATGTACTAACGAAGCTTCATGTTAGTGCTCAATATTATCGCAAGTAATGTGACATAGCAATCAATGAATTTTAAGAATAAAAAATAAAATCATTAATCAGAAACACGGATGAGTGGGAAAATTTCCACAGGTGCATGTGCTCTATCGTAATTAAAAAAACATCTTTTGAATGTTTATGAAAGAATAAAGTTTGAACATAGTTTGCTGTATACATAGGCACGTATTTGTGGAAATTTTGATTTGAATTTGTTTCGTTACATATAAAAATGTTTGTGTACAAACACATTTTGCAAACATTATTTTTATGTAATTAATATTATTTACTGTTAAGTTTTGATATTTTAACGAGGTAACTAATTTTGACAGCATAAATATGTATTTTGTTTAACATTAAAATTTACATTGCATAATTTGTAAATAGGAAATTTGTATGGATAATTAGTTTTTTCATTGATCGTTCATTGATGAGGTTTATTGATTTCAATCATGTATGAAATTTGTTTATTTTAAGATTTGATACCTTCTATTTTATTTTATAGTGTAATTTACAATACAAAAGAGCTGTCAATCTGTGATATACATCTCTGCACTTGTGATATACATCTCTGCACTTGTTATGTTCTAAAAATATTTAAATTTCATTGGAGTGCACACTCTGGTGGCAATTTCCCTTCACACTGATCCCCCCCCCCCTCCTTTTCCTGCATCCACCTACATTTTCCCTTTTCAAATTTTAACTTTAAATTCTTTCAACATTTTTGGTAAATTATTCATCATTTCTCTTGGTAACTTATTTCAATCCCAGACACTTACCTAAAAAAAGAGAATCTTCCTACACCCTTGTGCCTGAAATCGAGTACCAGCTTGTGGTCATCGTCATCTTTTCCATTCCAACCATTATTTTTAATTTTTACACCATTATGTTTCCATGCCCCATCATCAATATACGCCTTGTACACTCCCATGACCCTCTTCACCTTCATGTCTTCCAATGAATCCCATTCCAGCTCTTTCATCATATCTGTTACTGATTGCATTCTGCGATAATTTCCAGAAACAAATCTAGCAACCCTTTTTTGCAGTTCCAGAATTCCATAAACAAAGAACAAAGTACGATGATTGTATTCCTTTTGGCTGGTGTTAGTTATTGTATTATTACCTCAGGACCCATGTGATCAATGCAGTACTGGCTTTGATGTTTAACGTTTGGTGTAACCGAGACGCAATAACAATTATGAATCTACTCGCATGTTTGTCCTGTACTTTTTATTGATTTAAAAGTTTCAAATATTGATATTTTTAAAATGAAACATTTAAAGCGGGAGTCAGGAGCACTCTGCCTGCAGGCCCGATTTGATGGTATGTCCACATTTTTTTAACAAATCTATCACTAAAAGTTGAAGAATTTACAAAATAAATGAAAACATTAAAGGAAGACAGTGCTGAAACCTCCTATCTAAAAATGAAATACTTTGAGATTATAATATTAGTTAAACACATGTCCCATTATCATATCGGGCTTCTCTGCAGGGTTTTGAGTAGGCTTATTTAAAAAATAACCATCATAAGTTATTCTCACTAGATATTTCGGTCAGGTTAAAGGTCAGATTTTTTTTTAATGCAAACAGATGTTTGCTTAGAAAGTAGATTATTCTTTCATATATAACATTCATTACAATAAATCAAGTGTACATTCAGAGGTTTTTCATGAGATCCATGTGATAATTACTATACTTTAAGTTTTATCCAAATGAACAACGTACCTAAACTTATTTTACTAAATAACCAATTTACTTAGACTGTACCAAGTTCGAACGAAGTCGTCCCGTATGTGACCTGACTCGATGCGGATACGATGCTTCATGATAGTTTGTATTTTATCAAAAGTAACGAGTAACAAAATGATAAGATGAAGTTATCCCGTACGCGATGTGACTCGATGAGATGCTACATGCTAGTGTTCGATTGTATCAAAAGTAACAAGTAACGATTCGAAAGTATTTGGTACTGATTGGTTTAGTACTGAATACCTACGGGTACGGAATTTCTCGTTACTTTTGCAGCTCTACGTACCGCTGTCGGATCTATGATTCTGGTATGACAAATAATCCAGTAAATGCTGCCAGGCTGTATGATCCATGTGTGACATTGACAGCTTATTGTAATTTTTTGTAAATAACCTCCATTTTTCCTTTCTTTCTGTCATCAGTCTCTAGACTGGTTTCATGCAATCCTCCATCAATTACTATCTTGTGCTAACCTTTTCATCTCAACCCACTTCTCAATTATCTGCTTCGTATATTCTGATCTGTCTTCCTCTGCAGTTCTTACCGTCGACTGTTCCCTCCACTAACAAGTTAACCAGTCCTGCATGTCTCAAAATGTGACCTACCATCTTGTCCCTTTTTCTGTAAGACTCTTCTATAAACTTCTTTCCTCACACATTATTTCCAAAACTCGTTTGTTATATACTTTATCTGTCCACTCGGTTTTCAGCATCCTTCTCAAGCATTACATTTTAAATGCTTCAATTTTCCTTCTTTCTGGTATTCTTAAAGTTCATGCTTCGCTTCCATGAAGTGCTGTGCTCCACCACAGTTTTAAAAATTTCTTTCTAAATCCTACATCAATATTTGAAACTAAACTTTAATGAAGGCTCTTTTCATTAGTCTATTCTACTTTTAATATCATTCCTGCTTTGGCCATTGGTTGTTATTTTACTTCCCAGGTAGAAAAATTCACTAATTACTATCACATGTAGTGTTGCAAATTGAAAAAAAAAGTTTCTTTTTTCAGCTTTGTGAAGAAAAAAAAACCATGAAAAAAACCTAGCACCCTGGTGTTTTTTTCTAAATTTTTTTTTCAGAAAACAATATATTTGATAAATTATAGTTTTAATTAAGGAAATTCCATTTTACAAGTGTGTTTTAAATCTTACTGAATCATATTATGTCTCATATAATGATTCATAAGTGTATCTATATAGGTAACATAATTCTATTCATCCTCTGTCAGTACCACATTCACTAGTATCAGCACTACCAACACTAGTTCGGTCTGTTTCGGAATTTTCTGTCTCTTCTTCTGTCTCCTCTAGATCCATAACTTCAGAAATAATTACATTTTCTTTTACTGGTTGTTCTTGTATTGTACGCAAAAGATTTTGAGATTTCAATTTTAAATTGTAAGCAAAGTACACACTGTGTATAAAGACTGCGCCGATAGTTCTGTATTACGGTCTTTTAAGTTTGAATTTAAATCTATTATCATACAAAATATGAGCTTGACTTCTTTTCAATAGTTGATTTACACCAAGGGTCCCCAAAGTAGTCAATACCGATCCCTTGGGGTCGATAAGAGATCTCCCATGGTCGATTAATATAGGGGGGTCAAAAGGGGGTCGATTAATACTAAAGAGGATCAATTAAACTGTAGAGGAAAAAATAGGAATGTTCTACTAAATATCAGGTCAATAAATAAAAGTAAAGCTCATCCTCCCAATTCTCGTCTGTTTGTGAAGTCATGTGAAGTAAATGATGAAACTTTCAACCAATTACTTTTGCTCAGTGAGGTAAGGTGGGTGTCAAGAGGTGATAGTTGCAGAGACCCATCCGAAGAGTGCCTTAGGATGGTGGAGCCATCGCTATGTGACAAGTTAAAACAATGCAACAACCATCTGCTCTTATTTGGTGGATTTTATAAATTATTTTGTTCAGTTGTTATGCAGGCCTCCTTATTGCTTAGCATCAGAAATGCCAAAAATGATTTAATGTTTTTATTAAATACTTGTGGGGGTCGATAAGAAGGCAAATATCGTATCAAGGGGTCGAGGGGGTAAAAAGTTTGTGGACCTCCGGTTACACCAAAGGTTGCAAGGAAACGATTCATAACTACTGACAATTTAATGAGTCAGTATCACTAAACGCTGAGAGTTTAACAAGTATATGAATAAGGAAAGCACAATAAGTAATAAAAAGAAGCAAAAAACCTTAGATAAATTTTAAATTCCTAATGTTTTTAAAAGATCTGTAGGTCTACAAATAAATTTGTAGGGCTGGCAACACTATTTCAAATAGCAAATATCAATCCAAATAATGGGGAAAGGGGATTCCTTCTCGCGCAACCTAGTCTCTTCGGGAAATCCCAAAAAGAAAATTTCAGTCAATGTTGCCAATATTTTTGTATTTTTTTTTTTTCCCTACTGAACCAGAAAAATATAGATTTTAAACTAAGATAAGTACTTAGAATAAACTCTAAAATAGTCATTTTAAATGATAACTGCCTTACAAATTTGAGATTTAGTAGTTGTGAAAAAAAACGTGTCCCAGAAAAAAAACATGGTTTTTTTCAAAGTTTTTTTCACGTTTTTTTTTCAAGCCAGAAAAAAAAACGTTTTTTTACAACACTAATCACATCCAACCCTATTTTTATATTTAATCTACTATTATTGGTATTATTTCTCTACATTTCATCACTTTTGTCTTGCTTTGCTTTTTTTAATTTTTTTTATTCAAAATCTTCCTTCAGTATATTGTTCATGACATTCAGTAACTTCTGGATATCCTAAGCCTGTTCTGCTAACAAGACAATGTCATCTGCAAATTGTAGCATTTTGTTTCCTTTTTTTCTTCCCTCTTTGAACACTTATGCTGCATACAAATCTTTCATTAACTTCCTTTCATTGCTACTTCTACATTTAAGTTGAATAATAGTGGGGATAGTCTACAACCTTTTCTCTATAATAATGAAGTAGCTATAGTAAAAGTAAAGTATTCTTCTATATTGGTGTTTTAGACCTGAGCACTTTAAAATTTAGAACATCTTGTCCCATCTAACATTAAGTTTTTTTCTAAATCAACGAACACCAGAAAAGTATATTTTTTCCTTGATCCTCCCCTCGAGTATTAATGTTAAGGCCAGAATCGCTTCTAGTGTACCAGTCTTTCCTAAACACAAGCTGATCTATCCCTTCTACTACACTTTTCATTTTTCTGTGTATTATTTTGTTCAGTAATTTTGAAGCCTGTGATTTCAGACTTATAGTGCGAGAATTCTCACATTTGTCAGCTTGTTCTTTCTTCGGAAGTGTAAAGATATTTTTTATTAAAAAATCGGTTTTAATCTCCCCTGTTTCGTAACCATTTGATAGCAGTTTGAATAATATTTGGATTCCTTCTTCTCCTTGGTATTTCGGAAGTTCTTTCTGAATCTAATTTCTAACTGACTTATTTGATTTATAATCTTTTAAATTCTGTTCTTAAAACTGGGTCTCATGAATCGTCATTAACATCCCCCCCCCCCCCCACTGTTATTTAAATTGTCCCCATCATACAGTTTCTCAATGCTTTTCCTTCCATTGGTTCTCTCTGTCTTCTGAGTTACAAAAGGTTTCCCACCAAAAGCTTTAATGTTTATATATCTTTTATTTCTCCAAAATTTTGTTTGATCTTCCTGTAGGCCACATCTGCTTTACCTACAACCATTTCCTTTTCTACTTCTTTGCACTTTTCTTGCAACCAGTCTCCTTTTGCCTTTTTATGTCCCATTTTTATTTGATTTCTAAGATGTGTGTACTGCTCTTTCTGCTTCATCCTGAGCATTTTTGGTCAACTACGACTTGGAGAAAAATGTGCAGCCTTCTTATTCCATAGCAGCTGTTTTGTTTTGGAATCAAGTCTGCTTTTTGAGCACAAAGTAGGTAGATTCCTGGACCAATAATTCATGCAGCTGTAGTGCAACACCAAGAAAATGCAGAGTATATTGTATTTTGTTGCAAGAAGTTAGCAACGTTTCATATGGTTGGTGTTACCTGTGTATATGAATCGTTATGGGTACTTACTGTGCACAGTGAATGTGTGCTAACATCACATGACATTAATATTACGATTTAATTCTAGATTGCAAAACAGCTACAGCACTGTAAACACGTTATACAAACACCATTGTTGATACAGGGATTGTATCAACCTAAACCCATGTCTTCTTCCTACCAATTGTGGTTAGGTTGAAATGTGGCCTAAACCACAAGTGGAAAATTTTATTAAAGTTTTATATATATATATGGCATTTACAGTCGGCAAAAACGGAGTACCTGTGGAAAAAATATTTTGCGACTGCAAATTTCTTGTGATTTTTTGTAACAGAGAGAAACTTAAAATTCAAGAAAACATTACAACAAAGGTATTAACAAACATTTCAAGAGATTTGTATTAATTTTGTAGCTCTGGTGGTATAGCAATATCACAATATGTAATTCAACCATATCATATCATAGCATAATGCACAGATAAACTCTAGATCATGATACCACTTGCTGCATTGTGATGTAAACACTTCTGGATGGAGAGTACAGTATGACGTCACTACGTTGCTGAATGAGACATAGCAGCATTTCTCTCGATAAGTTACTTAAATTGATGAGCCTACTATGAATAACACTAAATCTTTGCTCACCATTTTGAGAATTTCCTGTTCACTTTGTAACTCAATTCATTTAAAGTATTGAAACCTCTGTTGACTAACTAGAAATGATAGGTAATTTCTGGAAATAGATGATCATGTTCTTCCCAGAAATGACACTGTTAGAAAATAATGTTATTTTGATCTTATGATATAGAATTACGCGAATGGGTTTAATTCTACAAAATAATACCAAGAACATTGAAAATTGATATTCATTCTATGGAGAGACCGGAAGTTTAATTAGATTTTTTTTGATCACACTAAATGTGTAAATTAATTAATGTAAAATCTAGAATTAAATTTTGAAATTCGTAAAGACATAATGTATCACAATATAGAATTACAAGGACTGTATTCTAGATACTGATACCGTATGGTACACTTCGTAACTGCGATTGAAAATTCTGCTTAATATTTTGCTTCATACAGTCAATAAGATTTTTATTTAACAAAACTTGTATAGTTAATTTATCCCCACGCGTTTTCCGTGCAGTCCTTCACGGAGACTGAATACATCAATCACACCAAGTGATATTTGTGTTTACAATGCTGTAGTCAGTGAGGCTACCGTGGTTTTAACGGTATCACGATCTACAGTTTACCCAAATGTACTGCTTGCATGATGTTATTACTGATGTTTAGTGACTGAATGATTGTTATTGTTTCAGGGATCATATAAACTTCTCATATATCTGTAGGTTATGATCCTTGGACCAAGTTTGTTTATATACTGACTGCAAGGCCTAATAATTATTACTTTATATAGAGTTCATGAGCGGTCTGGTAGCTCAGTGGTTAAGGCGCTTGCTTTCAAAAAGTTCGTTGCTCCGGTCCTGGGTTCGAGTCCCAATAGGTGTGGGAATTTTCAAGAGCTGTGTCTGATCATATGAGCTATGCCAGGTCGCTCCACAGTTCGGATTCCACGTCAAACTGTAGGTCACAGGGGAAAGGAAAGGAACTGGCCATCCTACCTCTGACACAATGGATTAGTATGCCTCCTTTGGGAGGATCCAACAAACCTTAGGGTTGTGGACTAAGTTAGTTTATAGAGTACGTTTTTGTCTATAGATTTGCTTCCATTGCAGTCATGATTGATTGATGTTCAATGTCATAATTCTTAGGTGTACCATAGATGCTAAATATTGTACTTTCATACACATCATTTCAGTTATATTTGAATATGTTATGTATATATTTCATTGAAAAATAGAGCTTAATAAATGTGAGAATGGTATATTTTCAACCAGAAATGATAGATCCTGTAGCTTAACTATCTATATTTCCTAAAATTAAAGGAATATATTAGTCTCTTAAACAGAATAATAGTGCGTGCTTCCAAGAAGCTGGTGTTTATATCTATCTGGTAAGATTTAATTATTAAATTTTTTCCTAAACTTAAGAAGCTCATAGTGAATAATTAAAATGATGAAAATGGTAGGCCTACCAAAAATTACTGTTTCTTAAATGGGGAATGAAGAGTGAAAAGTAATTAAAGAAAAGGAGCTTTTGTAAATTTGTTTTGTTTAGTGATAAAATAACGTAAAATTTTATGATACATTCATATGAAGTGGAAGACTGAAATATTATTTGTAATGTTTCATCGAAATTTATAGTTATTGATATTTCTGTGGTAGACAGAGCTGATGTTTGTTTGTTTGCACCCATTAACTTTAGATTGCAAGGAGAAGCATACTTTTTATGTTGTTTGACTAAAGCCTAGCACTTTTTGTACACATATTCGGTTATATTTGGTTAAAATTACATTAAACTTAACTTAGTCCACAACCTGAAGGTTGGTTGGATCCTCCCGAAGGAGGCATACTAAGCCATTGTGTCAGAGGTAGGACGGCCACTTCCTTTCCTCTGGGACCTACAGTTTAACGTAGAATCCGAACCACGGAGCAGCCTGGCGTAGCTCATTTAGGGCACTAAATCAGTTTTGAGGCTTATTTTAACTGTGCAGTGTGTACCATCTTAGATATCTCCTGTGGTAAATCGGAAGGCAGTTGCTTGGTTTGTTTTCATATTGGGCACTGGACTTCGCTTCACAGCTTCCAACACTGCACTGTGTGCTGTGCACTCTGATAGTGAAATAATTCTATTCCAATAAGATTTAATATATAGCAATGGAAATTAGTCTGAATCGAGCATTTGCCGTAAAATAGTATTAATGTGCGACGAAATATATGCAAAATAAAAACTTTTGCTTGTTTCATTCTCAGCTTGGAAACTATTAGACATAAGCATTCTTAGTATTGTTCATTTAAATACAGCATGTCTTGCACAGAAGGCTAGGCTAAGATGCTATGGGCAGGTAAAGAGAATTTATGAATACCAAGGCAAATCCATGAAATGTAGATTCAAGGTAAATAGTTCAGAGAATAACCAGAGAAGGCTGGAGAAAGAATGTACTGAAAATAGAAGAAAATTGGAACAAGGTGGTAAGAAGAAAATGGAGAGGCTTGTGCCAAAAGCAGATACAGCCACTAGCTGGACACTGTTGAAGTATATATATACAGGGCGTTCGCCGGGAAACGCAACCCACTGTTAGCGCTACAAGGAAGAAACTGCTCCCGGCGAGCGAGCGGTCAGTTTCCGGCATTGTTCGACCGTCGGCCGCGGACTATTTCATAATAATTATGCTTCATAAACTTGTGTGCTAAGCATTTAAATGTGATGTAATTCATTAGCTTACCTTATAAAAGATGCTGGAAGTGTTGACGCTCTTGTGTAATGCACATTTCACATCTTCTGAACATATTTCGAGACACACGCTGCCCTAACTGACTTAATGATTTTGTGGTGACTGTTCTAGTCGAAAAGCGGTATCGTCAATTTTCTCCTCTGTGAAAATACTGTTGACCGACAGTCTCTTTTTGTTAAAAAATGAACCCGTTTCTCTTACTTTTTTAACCAGACGCAGAATTGTTGATTTAGCTGGCAGTAAAGTGCCAGGAAATTCGCGACGAAATTTACTGCGACGCTTTTTAAACGACTTCTTCTCACATATGTATCGTAGAGAAATATTCTTTGTTGCAAACTGTAACGTACCATAATTTTACTCACACTCAAACACGGTACAGATTAATAAGAGTATGAAGCCCCAAACCAGCCAAACCGCAAAGAAACGTTTATTCACAACACTGATTAATAAGAGACTGAAGTCACAAACTATCTACAATGCAAAGAAACCGTTCTTAACAATGTAAGGGTCACTGCACTGCACTGTTGGGGAAGCGGAGGTGTTAAACAGTGCGGTGATTCACGGTGCCGTGTGGCGGAAACTGCTGGCTCCACTGACCGAGCAAGTTGCCGACGGCAACAGACTGGGAGGGTAGCGTTTTCCGGCGAACGCTCTGTATATTGTAATAATTTTAAGTAATATTGCCATTTTTGAGACAGACCAAAATGGTATAAAATTGGCAGCTTTGTTATTCTGTCACATCTATATTAAATGAATAATGAGCTCTAAACATGTTTACCTCTCGCAGAGGAATAGAAAAAGAATATATATTTTTTTTTTACTCCCCAAATAGCTCTGTGAAAACCCTACAAAATATAACTTCGCAAAATTTTGAATACTATATTTGGTTTTGAGTCAATACAAATTGGAAGCTTCTGACTTATTCCATTAAGTATTGCAATACTGTGACTGACAGATAGATGGACACGCAGTGGAATGTCTGCAATAGAGTTCAGTTGGTTAGAGATTTCTAAACAGAATGACAGATTACTTCTGGAGGCATCTCCTATGAGTATTTACTCCTGAGTAATAAATTTTGATTAATGAATAAGCTGTAGTTTTTATAATTTATTTTTGGATTTCTTTGATCATTTGCTAAATGTGTTATGAATTTGTATTATATTTTGTGAATTAGGAATAAAATATTGAATTTCACTATGTGGTAACTAGTAGTATTCTTTTTTTTTTTTGTAGGTAAATTACTTGGAAGAAGAGCATGTGTTCTCTCCAGAGCAGATCACTGCCATGTTGTTTACAAAACTGAAAGAAATATCTGAAAATGCTCTAAAAACAAAAGTTAATGACTGTGTAATATCGGTAAGTGGAAAGAAACTATTGCTTGTATATTAGTAATTGGGAGTAAAGCTGCATTCATTCTAGCAGTTCATATTTTGGGTTTGATCAGTTCCGCTGTCAGATATTTTTTAAATGCAGTTTTTCTAAAAGATTAGTAACCTTATTGTTTATACTATGTTCGGTCTCATCTGGCGCATCAAGGTCATGTGCCCCGTGCCTCACCTCACCACCCCCTACAGATGCCTTCCCCTCCGAGTAGACCGCTGCCTACAGGCATTGTCATTTGTCGCAGTATTGTCGTGTTTATTCCGATATACCATTATGAAACGCAGTAAATGAAATGGCGTCAGATAGTTGTTACATTGGGCGACAGTCAAAATTATTTTTTGTGTGTATAATTTTTTTTAAGATTTTAGAAAACTCCGAAGAGAAAGTTAATATAATTTTTAGGGAACCACAAAAAAAATTATGGCAGAGGCGTGTGTTGTATTGTTACGAACAGTGCAGCGTGTATGTAGCAAAGCACAGCTGAGTGTTCGAGGGCCATCCTTTTTGTCTCCAAAGAAAAACATTCACCGAGAAAAACTGGTCACGGAGATGGACGACTTCAGAAAGATGTCATTCGATGTTCCGTTCTAGGATTTTATGACAGAGGTGAATACCCTACCTTACTAAAATTGAGGGAGGTACTGAAAGAGAAAATTAACTACACCGGAGGCGTATAAGTTATCAAAATCACTCGACTTCATATACAGAAAATGTAATGACGGTAGACCTTTTCTGATGGAAAGGACAGACATTGTTGCAGCAGGGGCCTCATTTTTAAGAAAAATGCATGATTTAAGGAAACATCTTGTTCGACATGTCATCTACCTTGACGAGACGTGGGTAAATCAAAACCACGCAAGGAAGTTTATTTGGCAATGGTGGTCTCATCAACGATTTTTGTAAACAGAAACTATCGCTTCGGGTAAATATCACTTTCATTTCATAATTTAAGCGACGTGTTTAGAGACTTAATTTCCACTGGGAAAGACATCTAAAAATCTGATTTGTCAAAATGTCTTGCGCTACTTTTAAAACTAAAAATAATGATTGGAAGCAGTAAGTTTTATTTATTGATATGTAAATAATTTTTATGTTTATTAACATATGAAATTGTAGTTGGTAAACACGAAATTTCTATGACATACGATTCACTCATTTTCGTCACGACAAATAGTTAAAATGTTCGATTTTACTGAAGAAATCATCAAATTAGATGCAACATATTGTACCACAAACGTTGTGATGGCGTTTGCGCATGCGTGGCAGCTGTTTCTTCTTCGCCTGTAGGGGCTGGGGTAGCGGAGTGGGGATAGAGCAGAGTGATCATGACCTGCCTTTCCTGTCTGAACATAGTATAGTGATTTAGAAGACCTGCAATCCCAGCACACTTCTGTTTTGGGTGCAAATATCTTTTAGTTTTTTCCCCAATATTATAAACATCACTGCTAGTTTGTAACCCTCCATCTTTATTCAACTTGACAGGACATATTTCAAAGTAATATTGTATTCTTGTCTTCTGCAGTTCTTCTCAGAGACTGTTCCTTTGATTAAAAAAAACCCTACCAATTGTACAAGTCTTAAAGTAGGGGTTGCTGTTATCTTCATTTTGCGGGCTTCTACAGATTTTTTTCATTACCTTTTATTTCGTGCAAATGTTGATTTTGTAGTTTATATGTCAACACTGTTTTGGGCACGCTTTTATAGAAAAAATATAATTTTTTTCTTTTCTTGTTCCTGGTTTTCAGGAGATGTAAGGTTCAATTTCATAAAGTGCAGTGCTCACTACATACAATATAAAGGAAATACTTTCTAAATCCTTGGCAGTGTTTCAAGATTTAACTTATTGAAAGCTTCTTGTTACACCATTTTAAATTTAAGATCGTTATTCCTTCGGCTATGAGCTGTAATTTTGCTTCCTAAATGCAGAAGTTTTGCTCTACACCTAATTCTGTTTTTGTATGTAGTGTTTACTCTTCTAATAATTTCTGCCAATCCCATTTTTCCCTAATGATTTTCATCTTTCTCTGATATATATTTTACCCAAAATCTCTGTCTTATTGTGGTATGTGTTTGGTCAAAACTCCTCTCCCAGCATTTAGTAATTGTGCCGTATATTCTTTTTATATTTCTCTTTTTAACAATACACTATTATCAATTACAGCATACTGATAGTTTCTTCTTCAAATGATTGTAATCCAACTTCATTATTGCCTCTACACAATTTGAATGTTATTGGAGATAACTCCTGCTTTGCTGTGCAACCTCTGTAACTGAAGCAAGTTTCATGATTCTCTAAAATTATTGTTGCCACAGTGTTGTTATCCGTATCTATATAAATGAGAAAGTTTGGATGTATTTTTGGCCTCAATCTCACCATAAAAGCTCAACAGATCTATATTAAATTTGGTAAATTGTGTGCAAAGTGAAATAGGATAATTTTTATCCGGCGGAAATGAATAAATAGTTAGTTTAGAAAGTGCCATTATAAATTCCCAAACTCCAAGGTATTTCCTACTTCATACGCAGCAGTGCCACGTTTACTCTTTGCTTTTCATGTACATCACAAACACTTCTTTTCAGAAATAAAAGCAAAAACCTTCTGATATATGTGCGTTTAGTTTAAAAGTGCTAAAAATGATGCACCTGACAAATAATAGTTAAGTAGCAAATATAAATCTGTACTTAACAATTTTTTTAAAAAAATCGTACTGTTGGTAAATTCGTGAACAGACTTCTTCAGTTGTGTACATGAAATGGTATAACACCTCAGGTATCGCACCGTAATTCCATTCGTAATGTGTGTGTCATAATATACGCGATAAATCAAAGCTTGGGGAAAAAATGTTCAATACTAAATGCATATTACCACAAAAGTCTGTTCATTAAAAGTGACAAAATGGTCGTCCACGAAATGTCGTTTTTGTATCTTCGTGACAAATATTTTTGTTACCACCTTGGTTCAATTTAATGCCTGTGTTTTTTAAACTATGCATACTCTACAAATATTACAAATTATTTTTATCAAAATTTAGTACTTATGATAAATAGCCCCGTTTTTATTTTTGTCCAAAAATTTTGTAGATATCAGTTCAAATAGTTGCTTATGATAAACGAAACTGTGTTTTTTGCTTACTGTTCAGTATTCTGCAAATAACTATTGAATCCTTCACTTTCGATGGTCTAAGGCAGAAACTTTTTGTGTTGAGAAGTCATATTAGGAGTAGTTTATATCAGGATACATGTTGTCACTAACACAGAGCTCATGAAAGCAGCTTATTTATTACTAATAAATACTAATTTCCTTTCAGCCTCATGCTATAACAAGAATATTCTGGTCCAGGCAGAATTTCAACCTAGCCACTATCTCCGCTAATAATGGCACTACAAAATCAAACGATATGGACACACCTTGACACATTAAATGAAATGGAACTAATTTCTAGTTGTAGCAACATTTTCTATATAAAGTTTCCTTAGGAACTTGGCATAAATTATCACAATTGATTTTATTATACACCTTCAGTATGAAGTGAATCTGGACTAAAGCATGCACACTAAATGTATTGTGAGGTAAACTTGGCCTTCAACATTAACGTAAGCTGTGTTAAGTGTTGTAATGATTCTGGACTTTTGCTTGTACAGCGTAAGTTACGTGCAGTATGCATTTTTAAATAACATTATTTTAATAATTGTCATGATGCTGGTGCCATAGTTCATGTGACTGGAAGTAGTTCCACATGTAATTATTATTATTAAATTAAATGATAAAATAACGCTAATGCAACTGTATTTGTAGCTTTATAGCCGTACGCATTTCGCCTCTCATCGAAGTATCATCAGCGACGAATCTATTTTAAAATTTACATTGGGTTTGGAAACTTCTTATGTGATGTTTGACATGATTCTAAATTGATACATTTTCTGCTTATTTACACTTACTATTTATATTAGTGGTTTTCACATTCGTAATCACGCACCTCTGCTTTATCTCCAAAGCCATTCGTGTTAACTGCTGCGTACAAGATGTAAACATTGCGTCTACAACTACTCGTTTTCAGTGGCCATCTTGTGTTCTTAATGTCAAATGCGCCGTCAGCACACCACCACATTTGACATGATGCCGTAAACTGATATTCTAATTTCACATTTCCTTTCCCTTCTATTTTAGATATTGTTCTAGTTAGCACATTTTAAGAATATGGTTTGGAAACTATCGTAAAATTTTTTTAAAATAGTTGACATGTTTAATTTTTATATTTGTGGTATTCATTTGATTAGTTTCAGTTCCTTATTTTCCAGTGGTCTTTATTTGTTTTTGGTTCTTTCATTACAACAGAGTCTGGTGTATACATATATTTCTCCTTTTTATATTTCTTCCTGTTGTTCCAATTGGTTTGATTCTCGCTTATGTCTTGTCGACTTTAAAACATTGTTCTCAATTTCTGAAGACTTTCCTTTCGGCTATTTTTCTTAGCTTCTTTCGATTAATTCAAATTCTAAAAGTGTACTTGTCTTCCTGTGTAGACTTGAACGTTTTTGTGAATTTTCCTCTGATCAATAAATTCCAAAATTTCTTGTGCTACATGTTCTGACCAGCTTCCTAACGTTCGTTGTCTCTTTACCACATATAATGGCCATCTGGAGTCTATTCCTTTGTTCATTGTTTTTTTCCTAGATGCACATTTACAGTATATGTAAATTTCTGTTTCAATATGAAAAAGAAATATGAAGTAGGCTAGGTTTACAATTTCCATTGAAATTGTCATACTTTCCCACCTCTGCTCTGATCTGATCCTAACAAACATAAATAACCGTTCGTTTGACTTTGTTGACTGTATGTGCCCTTTCCATGTTGTATGTCTTCCAAAGATAATCATTTACTTTTTCTCTAAATTATAACATGTTGCTTCCTTGCCCCCTCCTGAACTGAAATTCCCCTTAATATCCCCCCCCCTCTAGTATCACACTTCATTCTCCCATGATTATTATATTCATCACCATCATCATCAAATGTTTTCATTATTTTTATATTAAAGCAAGGTTCCATCTGTTTCTGGCTTGCTAGGCTTATCATAGTTTTGATAATGGAGTGGCTGTGTTTATCTGCCTGTAAAATGTGTAGGTTGTGTTCTATCTAATAAGGAGGCATCCATTAACTATGCGAGGTGTTTTTCCGGAATTCCGGACAGCCCCTGCCCCCTCTGGCGAGATCTGATAGTACCCCTTACCCCCCCCCATGATGGCGGGCAGAGGACCCCCCCCCCCCACCCTGCTATTCAACCTCTTAGTTTTTTTAGACTTTTTTTAAGCTCCACTCCTTCCTAGGGCGGTTATACCTCCCTCCCTCCCCCCCCCCCCTCCCAAGGTTGGTTTCCGCATCTATTCTAGATCTTACATCCTCATCCATGCATCATTTGTAGACTTGAGATTTCCATCGTCGTCCTCCCCTCTCCCTTGGTGAGATTTAATCAGATCCCCTCCCCATTTCACCTCACATAATTAATGGTGTCTGTGAAACATGTAGTTTGAGGAGGGAGTAAACCGCACTTGGGATGGCTGGTACGCTGGGTACAGATTTGCAGATTACAACGTGGGTCCATTGTACCTCCCTAATAAAGTGTGGCATCTTAATAAGTACAATCACACTAGCAGGTATTTGTTAACTCCCCATCAGTTTCCCTAAGAGTTTTTTTTTTCTGTTCAAATATGACCAGCAGATAAATTTCTCTTTTGGTGTTAAAAATATTGTTAACTGCTTCTTTCGCTTTTACTTTAAAAAGAAAAATGTACCTCAAAGCCAGGAACAAACGGGTAACAAAGATGTAACGTGTGCTGAAATATACAATTACGCGTATTATTCACTTAGTGGCAGTAGATGTCTTAAGCCAATTCTGATGTCGTTATAGTCAGAATTTGGCATGGCAGCCACCTTCACTCAACCACTATATGGTTAGATTGAGATGCAGCAAGTACCAGAACGACTACTTATTACGTGGTTCATCTTTCGGGAATATGGCTCCTTGAAAATCACATACTTTTTCTTTCGAACTTTGATTTTTTCATATATATTATGACATATATATTACCAACAGATTTATTGTGTGGTACCGGAGGTGTACTATTTGATGTCCACAACTGAAGACATCTCCTTGTGAACTTGTAGACAGTATGAGAAATTTTAATGTTAAGTACAGATTTATAGTTCCTACACCGTAACTATTGCTACAGATCTTTTGATACAATTTCAGTACATTGCCATACATGTCACTAAAAAAAAAGGTGCTTATGTAAGCAGCTTAAATTACTATTGCTGTTAAAAATCAAAGCTTCTATCAACTGTACATGAATACATTCACTATATCCCATGTTAGCGACTTCATGAATGGCAATGTAATCTTGTCCCACAATTTCAGACCGCGATACCAAAGTAACCGCTAAAAACTGGCTGATTAATGATGCTTGCAACATGGCTCTTGTAAAAGTGAAGTAAATTAAATACTGACTACATGTGGAACTAAATTCATACTCGTGGAAAATTTTTAATGTAACGTAATTTAAAAATGTATACTAAAATGCTCAAATAACTTTCACTGTTCAACAGAAAGTCCAGAATTAATTTTGACTCTAACAACAACTTGCATTAATATTGCTTTTTTAAGTGAAAAATCTTCTATCTTAGGGCATTATATACATTCATTTTAGGTATGTGCTGAATACTGAACAGTGAGATTAAAAGCACTGAAGATAACTAACCCCACTTTTTTGTTATAATGGAGATGGGACTAAACGGCTCGAGGAGTGAAACAAGGTTGTCCATTATCACCAATGCTTTTTAACAGATATATGGATAATACTTTTTGCTAATGATCACACGATTTTTAGCTGAGAAAGATGACACCGAGCATGTTGGTGTAACGGTTAGCGTTCTGGCCCCACATTAGTGAGGACGGCGGTTCGAATCCCCGTCCGGGCATCCAGATTTGGGTTTTCCATGGTTTCCCAAATCACTCCAGGCAAATGCCGGGATGCTTCCTTCAAAAGGCCATGGCTGAATTCCTTCCCATTCCTTGTCCCCCATCCTTTCCCGTCTCTAAAGACCTCGCTGTTAAGAGACGTTAAGCAGTTAAAAAAGATGACTTGCAATGAGTGTTTTACTTAATGATGAAAATGACAAATGATTAAGATTTGAAAATCTCCTCGGGGAAAAAAAACTTGATGGCATTCAAGGGAGACGAATCAATACTGGCTAAGATTATTAATGGCAGAACAAATTAACAAATTTGTGTATTTAGGATATGAGAAAGTTTACCAAGAATAAAAGTGTCAATACCAAGTTACAGAAAAATTTAGAAGTTGCTTCAGAATTGATTAAAAAAATAAGCCTCGATTTGCAAGCTATAGTGACAAAAATGTTCAGCATAAAAAGATACACAATAGATGAAACATTAGAATTGATAGCTAAATGAGAAAAATGTTTCTAGACATAAAATTATATTTATCGGTTTCACAATTTTGACCTATGGTCCTGACAGTATGTTCAGTAGATTCATATTAAACATAAAATTTCACTTATTTAGAATATCTTGTCGATTCCAGCAATAGTTAGGCATTAAAAGTTAGATTAAAAGTTTATTTCAAGATGGCAATATTGACATCACACATACTGGAACAATAGAATAAGATTGAGCAAATTCAAGGAAGGAAGAAGTACTTTAGGGAGTAAAGTTACCAGTAGATAGAATTTTGATAAAGAAAAATTAAAGTTATTTCAGCTCGATAGGAACAGTAATTTCTGGGATTTTTAATATTCAAGTTGATAAAAAATTGCATTATATCACGAAAATTTGATTTTCACTATTAAATACAATAAACGCAGTAATGTAACATACTGCAGAAGTTGGGGATATTTTCGTAGTTTGTTTTGACACAAAATTAGCTCAAGGGATTAAGAATTCTAGTAGTAATCGTAAATTTACAAATGTTTAACTTTGGAAATTTATATCTCAAAAACCATGAAACGTAGTAAAAAGTTCTCATAAGGTAAAATAACATTTTAAATTGCAAGCTATAACCTATAAAAATTCCGGAGCGATTAGAGTGAGAGTAAGTATCCTCTTTGCCTGATCAAAAGTCCTCCTGAACAGAATGCGTATAAGGAGGGCTGTAAACAAGGAAAAAGTGCAGATTTTGGCTGGAAATTGAACGGATTGGATACATGTCTGGGGCGGTGCAATGTGGTGTGGGATATTTCTAAGCCGTTGCTAACTAATAGCTTTCTTCTGAATGTATTTTGTAAACTACAGCATTAAGGGGAGTATGAAGAAAGTTTGCTTAGAGAGAGAGAGAGAGAGAGAGAGTGTGTGTGTGTGGTGTGTGTGTGTGTGTGTGTTTTTTTTTTTTTTTTTTTTCCTCTCTCTCTCTCTCTCTCTTGGATCTGATGTCTTGTTCAATTACTGTACTGTAAAGTGTAAAGGATACTTTTCTAAAATATACAAACTTTTAAATATTCAAGAAGTCTTCAGTGTTATCTTTTTTTCTGGACATACCTTTAATTATTGGGATCAAATCAATAGTTTGGATGCCATTTAAATCTTATAATGTACCAGGCACAGTCATAGCTAGAGGTAAACTTGTATACAATCCTTTTCTTTTTTTTTTTTTCTTTTTGAAAAAAAAATAAAAATAAAACCGTGCATAATGTTTTTTTTTTTTTTTTTTCATTCAAAATTCTTCCTCATGAAAAATATTTTGTTTCACACAATATTGCTTTTTCCTTGTGAAAAATGTTCCTCGGTACCTTTTAACTTGGAGGTGTTATTACATGAGACATATTTTAGTTTGTTTTCCTTTAAATTTACTATCATTTCCAAGTGATGTGGCAAAATTTTCACCTTCCACCTCCACTTTATTTCACACTCTAAAGTTTAAGATTGACTAAATTTTTTACTAATGAACCAGAGGGGTATATTTGTAACATCTTCGTTTTAGTGCTCACTGTTTATTGTATTTTTTACATCCATCAATCATGCTTGCGGCATCTACAATGCTGTCAGTTGAGCTGGTGCAAGTTTTTGACCATGATATTATATCAAGCAAATTGGGGTCAGTTAGTCTAAAATGAATTATAGTTGCTTGATATGGTGGAAATTAGTTCTACAATATGACATATTTCTCTTTAAACTTGTCACTTTCGTCTTCGTGGATTCAATGGTGATGAAAGGCTGTATGAATTAGGATAAATCAAGCGAAACCTAGATTTGTATGATGAATTCACTTAAGGATAGATTCATACAACAGATATTCTCACATTTGTGATACACTTGAATTGTTTGTTGTGTTATGAGTTGCTTTTATAGATAAAACAAAATTCATTCAACATTTAAAAATTCAATAATGGAGGGAATGGATATTTGGGAATGTTTTGAGTAATCGATGTATAGGGCCAATTTCCTCCTTTTTGGATGCGTTCTATGCTCATGATATAAGATACTTATGATAGAGACAAAAGATATTGTATACAGCAGGGCTTGAATGAGTCATCATATCTGGTGGTTATGAAATAAATAATTCTCGGGTTTTCTGCCGGTTAATTGATTTAGTTAATTCTTTTAACGACGTTTCGGCAACTGCCATTGTTGCCTTTATCAGGTCAACTCTTAAATACAAAGACAAGACTGTGACTGACTCGCGAGCCAGCCTGTGCTGAGGGCAGCTTCCCGCTGCTCTTCGATTGGCCGGCGATGCAAACGGCCTCAGATGGGGTGTATCACTGTCCAAATGGCTGGCGCACGATGGACCAGTGTTGTCAAGGCAGTTTTCTGCTGAGCTGTGTGATAAAAACTGGTAGCCCCCAAATACAGATCTGTGTGTGTAGCTTTCCTGTAAACGCTATGTGCCAAAAGTACCATCTGGCTTGCATTTAATTAGTACTTCCAGGAATGGACAGTGATAGCATACATGAAGAACTAATTCACCTACGACAAGTTTTCAGACGGAATGGTTATTCTGAAGAACATAATAAACAGGCTTTTATCCCCCTGAAACCGAAACTAACACCTGAACAAGAGTCTCCAAAAACCGTTGCCTTGTTGCCATGTGCCGGGAATACTTCTGGAAAGACCGGAAGAATCTTAGCACGATATGGCGTAAGGAGTATCTTCTGTCCACCTTTAAAAGACACGCGATATTTTACGCACGGTGAAAGATGACCTTGGCCTTAAGAGTCCCAGGAGATTATTCAATCCCTTGTGAATGTGGCAAAGTATACATCAGACAGACCATAAGAACTATTGAGGAATGCCGCAGTGAGCACCAACGATATTTGTGGTTACTACAATTGGACAAGTCCGCATTAGCAGAACATGCTATAAAAAATTTTCACAGCATCAACTTCGACAATACTGAAGTTCTGGCTAAGATATCGTATTTCTGGGACTCGGTGATCAGAGAAGCGCTGGAGATTGGAATAAGTTACAACAGCATCAACAGAGATGGTGGTCTTTTCCTGAGCGAGGCTTGGGAGCCAGTCGTAAAGAACCTGAAGCAGCAACGTGTTAGACACAGCCTTCCAAGCAGAATCGACCAATGGGAGATAAGTCGTCGTGATTGGTAAGTTCCAGAGCCGTAGTGTAATGCCGCTGGTTAAGCAACGATGAGTGTGGTGAGCACTTGGATGGGTGACCGCACATGCCAACTGTTAAGCAACGTTATGGGTGGTTGTTACTCGGCTGGATGACCACTCAATATACCGCCATGGAGCTACTAAATGCCATCCAGCTGATTAGCTACGGGATGCGGCCACGAGATGCAGAGATGCAGCCAAACTGGTTACAGCCCATTTGAGGCCGTTTGCATCGCCGACCAATCGAAGAGCAGTGGGAAGCTTCCCTTGGCAACAGGCTATTTATAGGAGCCAGGACTGGCTTGCGAGTCACAGTCTTGTCTTTGTATTTAAGAGTTGACCTGATGAAGGCAATGATGGCAGTTTCCTAAACGTCGTTAAAAGAATGAAATAAATCAATTAAACAGCAGAAATTCCGAGAATTATTTATTTCATCAATACGCTGGGAATAACTAAAATGTCATGGCGGTTACATTCAAATCCAGATATTTGGGGATAGAAAATGTTTTTTCCACATAATATTCATGCTGTTAGCCCATATTAATAGTTTATCATTTTTATCACCATACCCTGATGCTTCTAAGGTGGCTGCAATTTATATGAATGAAGAGTAATTGCAAATTGAATTCCCAAAAAAATCCTAATAGCCTTATTATTGAAAAAGATCAGAAAAAAATGTGAAGTTCATACAACTCCTTTCTTCATTGCATAAATATACTGGTACTGTTTTGCATTAAGTCTTTTATGGCAAAAAATTACACATTTTATTATCAGAGGCAGGAAGCCAGAACACTAATTCTGGTAGTCGTTTTCAGTTTTTTTTTCCTTCCAAGCTATTCATTTTGATAATGAATGTTTACTAATTTAATATCTGTAAAATGGTGACATTTGTTATTTGTGATGCAATGCCTGAAAATTCACTCTGTCAGTGTGTAGTTATTTCGAATAGTTATTGTGCTCTTGCAATATGAGATTATTTTTATCAGTTTTTATTTTAAATGCAGTCTTGTTATGGCTCTGATGCTCCATGATTGCATTCTGTTGCTGTCATACCACCACTATGGTTGTACTGATATCTCTAGAATGCGAAATTAAGTTTGTACATGTGATGGTGCAACAGCATTATATTGTTTGCTACTGAAATAATTGTACAAACACTGTTACTCAATGTTCTTTGAAATTCTTCATTTTTTTATTTATGCTTTCATGCCACATTCATTTATGGTAAGGAATTGTTACAAGCAAAACCTTTGACACTGTAGTAATTCAAAGACCATTATTTGCTGTTATTCGCCCAGTTCCATTCATACAGTCAAAACCATGCACATAACAAATTATCTAGTTCAAGATACCTTAAATATCTTGGACTCCCATCAGTTACTTAAGAGGGTAATCTTACCATGATAGGTTTTCAGTTGTTGGGCAGGAAATGGGGTGGGGGGTACATGGTGAGGAATTGAGACTGCAGCTTTTTCTGCAGTCTCAAATTAGCCTGCAACAAGATAAGGATTAAACCATTTCTCTCATACAAATATTGAACTTTTCTCATCCTAGGAGGAAGAAAATTAGATGCCTGACCGTAGCAGTGGTTGCAAGTGAAACATTATCAGCTTTCATTAGTGAAACCAACTTTATTCATGGAACCATCTAGTTCCCACTAGATAGAGGATGGCAAATTGACTATTTATGCAGTTACCTACTTGTACTAGATATCAGCTTCATTGTGAAGCAAGTGGTTTACTTTCTGACTGCATGTCCCATTTTGAGCTGGATGTGTTCTAAATTCTTGTTTACCCAATTGTGTGTGTTTGCTTATTGTTGTTTGGCTGCTGCTTTAGTCATCCAAAAAAGTAATTTACTCTTCTAGATATGAAGTTGTCATATGTTAATAGCAATAGATCAATTATTGTTCTTAATTTTTAGTTTATTTTTCTTGTTTGGAGACCCATTTTCATGGCCATTCTTACTAACTTAGTGTGATCATGTGTTGCTGTGCTTTGTATTTGATTTATGTTATGTTTTGGGTACTGACCACTTCTTCATGTAATGCTGCTAACTCTCTTGAAGATGTAGGTATATACAGGGCGTTCGCCGGAAAACGCAACCCTCCCAGTCTGTTGCCGTCGGCAACTTGCTCGGACAGCGGTGCCAGCAGTTTCCGCCACACGGCACCGTGAATCACCGCACTGTTTAACACCTCCGCTGCCCCAACAGTGCAGTGCAGTGACCCTTACATTGTTAAGAACGGTTTCTTTGCATTGTAGCTAGTTTGTGACTTCAGTCTCTTATTAATCAGTGTTGTGAATAAACGTTTCTTTGCGGTTTGGCTGGTTTGGGGCTTCATACTCTTACTAATCTGTACCGTGTTTGAGTGTGAGTAAAATTATGGTACGTTACAGTTTGCAACAAAGAATATTTCTCTACGATACATATGTGAAGAAGAAGTCGTTTAAAAAGTGTCGCAGTAAATTTCGTCGCGAATATCCTGGCGCTTTACTGCCAGCTAAATCAACAATTCTGCGTCTGGTTAAAAAAGTAAGAGAAACGGGTTCATTTTTTAACAAAAAGAGACTGTCGGTCAACCGTATTCTCACAGAGGAGAAAATTGACGATATCGCTTTTCGACTAGAACAGTCACCCAAAAAATCATTAAGTCAGTTAGGGCAGCGTGTGTCTCGAAATATGTTCAGAAGATGTGAAATGTGCATTACACAAGAGTGTCAACACTTCCAGCATCTTTTATAAGGTAAGCTAATGAATTACGTCACATTTAAATGCTTAGCACATACAAGTTTATGAAATAGTCCGCGGCCGACGGTCGAACAATGCCGGGAGCTGACCGCTCGCTCGCCGCGAGCAGTTTCTTCCTTGTAGCGCTAACAGTGGGTTGCGTTTCCCGGCGAACGCCCTGTACTTGGGTTATCATTTGCAATTTTTATACAGGTACTTTAAGGAAGATAGTTTAATGTGTGATAAAAGGTTAAATGTTCTAACCAAATTCTTTTCTGGTGCTTTAGGTAAATATTTTAGGTTCACAGTTTATGCTTAATTCGTATGTGATGGCAGTATAGTAATTTTTGAGTTACTATTGTGAAGCAACGTCAAAAATGTTGCAGCATACGTAACATTTTTGTTTGCAACACACTCCAGAGTAAGGTTCTATTTATGGTTAGTTTACAATAGTATTTTGAGAAAAAGTCATATCTACATGGACTCAATAAAATGTTGATTGCATTTGCTCATCAAATATACAGTTGATTTAAGAGTTCAATTTATGGAAAAAAGGGTTAATATAACCTACACACATCACCTCCCATCCACTTTTTGCAGTCGGCATAATGAGAACATTTATATTTGATATATTGCAAAAATTTCAACCACATGCAAGTCAAGTCTCATATTCCAATCAATCTGTGTGGAGTGTTAAAATAATATCCTGAGATAAGTGTTTTATATTTAACAGGTGCCGTCATTCTTCACAAATGCAGAGCGTAAGGCTCTTCTAGATGCTGCTGCAATTTCTGGTCTAAATGTCTTGAGGCTTATGAATGAAACCACAGCAACAGCTTTAGCATATGGAATATATAAGCAGGATTTACCATCACCAGAAGAGAAGCCACGAAATGTTGTGTTTGTTGATTGTGGCCATGCTTCTTTACAAGTTTCTGTATGTGCATTTCACAAAGGGAAGCTGAAGGTAAGCCTGAGTCCACAAGTGGTATTAATGTTGTATTCATAGTTCAATGCTGCTTTTCTCAACTGCATTATACATTTTTCTTGCACTTGATATTCCACTGCCAGGCGAAAAGGGCAGAATAAAATAATAAAATATTAACAATGAAATGTAAATAAGCAAAAATAAATATATATTTTTTAAATTTATATGTTTAAACCAATGAATGTATAAAGTTAATCATTTTTGATTATTGGTGGTTTAATTTATGTAGGGGTGGAGGTAAGGAGAGGATGGTGGGAAGGAAAAGTGTTAACTGAGTATCATCTTAAATTAATACCAAGTGATTGCCTTGTGCAAAGTGTGTATTGGTAAGCAAGCTCACCCTTTGAGTTCAAAGAAGCTGATGCTATGTCGAAGGATTCTGATAACTCAAAATATAATACAAGAATTAAAATTATTGGTGTTGTGGGAGATGACATGGACAGCTGGTTGTTTTGGATTCCGGGCGAATGCAGTCTGTTGGTGGCCATTCATTCTTGTGGATTGGTAGTCAAACCCATGTATGAATAGGTAGCCAGGCAGTGGCTGCAGGTCAGCTGGGAGGTTTCACAGGTGGCGTGTCCACCAGGGTTGGTAAAAGTGGTTGATATATGGTGCGTTGTACATCTCTCAGCGCAGTCTATTGTGTGGGCAATAGCCTTGGGGCTGTCTGATGGGACGAGAATATGTTTGTGGACTAGGAGTTAGCTCCGATTAGGAGGCCTGCTGAAACAAGATCGGGGGGGGGGGGGTATTTTTGGAAGAATGTATTTCTTTTCTGTCTAATTGGTGATCAGTCCAGTTTTTGTGAATCATAAAAATTGGAATTTTTCATTTTTATATTTGTTAAAAGTTTGTGAAGTTTATTTTTTTATGGATTTTCTTATAGTTTATTTAATAGATATAAACAAATAAGAGTTTCGCAAAATTATTTACCTGGAAGTAGCAAATTATATAAATGAGTGGGGTCATAAAAAATCACGAAATGAAATTTCATGAGCATCTATCATGTTTAATCGTGATTAGATTAAAATTTTAATTTTATTGTCTCTCTAGTTCAGTAATTTCAATACTTCACAATTTTGAAGAGACTATCTGTGCATCAAATAATCTATATTTTAATGTTGATAAGAGAATTAACTTGTGGTTCCTTTTTAATAGTACCAGGATTGTAGAAACTGTGACAGTGCTAAATTTGCGATGAATGTAGTCCATTTAGCAAGTGATGTTTGTTGACCTCAGTGCTCAAATACGTTTCCTCCTTTTTATTCTGAAGAAAATCACATTGAAGCTTCTAATTTAATTAACTGAAAAATGAATAAAGAAGAATTTTACGGTCACAATGGCATTAGTCGCATAAATAATTCTGCTAATATTCTGATATAATTGTCATACACTCAAGGTTGAACAATTGATTCTCTTGCTACATGTGAATGAGTGTGATAATGTCATTTGAAGTAATTTGGCTATAGTGTATGGTAAGCACTATTAATCCCTATCATACACAATATTTAATGAAATATCCTGGTATAATGAAGTTGGTGGAGTGGTGGGGGGGGGGGGGGATGTCTGTGTAAGAAATCACTGAAATAAATTCCTTTTTCAAATATTATGGTCTTGCAGTGGTGACAGATTTGTTGTTTGCTCCAGTTTCAACCCTCTCCCCAGGCAGAAGTAATTTGCTAGTAATAGGTACATGTAAATATCTGTTTATAAGAATTCCAATTTTGGATCCCTGCTGACATAAGTGTTTCATTTTTGTGCCCGATACATGTGTTCAATATTTATTGAATTTCTTCTTTGTTACAGATGTTGGCCAGTGCTTCAGATCCACAGCTTGGTGGTAGAGATATTGATGAAATTCTTGCTAACCATTTTTCTGCAGATTTCCAAACACGTTACCGAATTGATCCTCGTAGTAATGCTCGAGCTTATTTAAGGTTAAAAACAGAAGTTGAAAAACTTAAAAAGCAGATGTCTGCCAATTCTACTAAGCTACCAATGAATATAGAATGTTTTATGGAGGACAAAGATGTACATGCAGACATGAAGAGGTTTGTATTTTCACACTCGAGTTTAATCTCGGAAATAAATTTTATTCTTGAAACTAAAGCAGAATTGTATTTCAGTGTTTTAAAAAATCATTTTCCAGTATATAGGTCTAAAAAACTATTTTTTTTAGTAGTACTTATCATGGGCTTCAACTAAAAATTTGAAATTCATGATTTCAATTTTGAAGGATTTCAAATTTATCACGCTTAAAATCATTTGCCTACAGATTTTAAGAGCAATTAATACCTTAATTGAATCTTGTATGAAAACTGGAAAATTATGATGGGTGTTGCTGCCAGTCTTCAAAATATTGGCTTTCAATTTTAACTTTTTATTTATAGGACAGATATGGAGCAGCTATGTGCCCATTTATTCCAGCGTGTTGAACAGACATTAAGGAAATGTTTACAGGACTCTGGTAAGTGTCATAAAATGAATGTAAACATTAGCAGTAATGAATTTATCAGTGGTATTATACATTTTTTTCTGCGTTATTTCACCAGGTCTTAAACTTGATGACATCTATTCTGTGGAAATTGTTGGTGGCTCTAGCCGTATACCTGCAATTAAAAACCTGATAGAGGCAGTGTTTGGTAAGCACCCAAGCACAACTTTGAATCAGGATGAAGCTGTTGCAAGAGGCTGTGCTTTACAGTGTGCAATGCTTTCCCCTGCGATTAGAGTCAGGGAATTTAATGTGACTGATATTCAAACATACCCAATCAAACTGGTCTGGGATGCGTCTATGGGAGAAGATGGGTAAGTGTGTGATGTTGTTAATAACTGCTGATGTTGAAAATCATTGTAATTGAAATTGTTGAATTAATTTTGATTGGTGGTAGGAATTTGAGACTCAAAAATTTGATTGTATCACACTTACTGATTTACATTTTAAATTAGAACTAATGTTTTGTTGACCATTATGAAATGTAATGTTTTAGTGTTATTCTGCACGAAATCTTCTTCACTGGTATAAATTTTCCACAGAATTAGTTCTGCTGCCGAGTGCTTAACTGCCTCAAACACTCAATCTATTTATGTATATGATTGGGGGGGGGGGGGCAGTAGTAGAGAATGTTAATGAAAGTTTGTTGGATTTTAAATTGTTGATGTACTGTAAAGCCCACAAACTTCACTTTTGTCATAACACTTCAGTAAAATATGCATAAACTTTAAAATTGGACTTCTTTCCAAAAATTAAAGCACATTACAATAAATAAATCACATAATATCTGAGCTCTGTTCTGAGTGAGCTTGGCACTTATGAAGCTCTAAAAATGAATCCAATAGAAATCGTATGAAAACATTTAAAGCTTGTACAGAATTAATTGAAATTATAAGGAAATCATTTTAAATTAAATTAGCAAATATGTACACGCATTTTACAGTACACTGACCAAATCACTATCAAACAGTCATGTCAGCCTTTTAATTAATGTGGCATACACTGTACTGCTTTTGATACAATTAAAACAGCCATTCAGTTCAATTAAATAATTTTCACCCATCAAAAATCATACATTCTGAAAATGATGCAAATTTACTCAATTGCCTAACTTCTCTTTCACACATACAAGTTAGTTAAAAAGGTATGAGCAGAACAGAGATCAGCTTGCTGTTCTCTTTTAGTTAGACACACTGTTGGTTTTGCAATATTACAATAAACTTGTACAGAGCAAGCAGATAGAGCATGGTGAGTGAGTGGTAACTCTCTTGCCTCGCATTTGGGGGGATGTGGGTTCAAATTCCAATTGGATATCCTGATTTTGGTTTTTCATGGTTCCCCCAAATCACCCCAGGCGAATGCCAGGATGCTTTCCTTGCTCCCAGTCTGTTCCCGCTTCTAATGACCTCTATGTTGACGAGGAGTAAAGCCATAAGCAGAGCAATTAGCAATTGGCTATAGGGGAATTAACTGAATATGTAATTTTAACAGTGTTTTGTGCAAAGTACGACATTGCTACCTATGATAAGGATGATATATGACACGGCAAGGTCATTCCAAAAGATAATCGCCCAACTCTTTTTTTCTGCTGTAATAGAAATTATGTGTGTAAACATCTAAAAGCAACCCACTGCAGATAGGCGTACTTGCTGGAATGAGTGATTTCTAGGGGGGATGGTATTCTCGAGCAACTTTGAAATGGGATGCATCTTTCCTATAATCTTATCTGCATCTACATTATCTATGTTTGTGTAATATGCCAGTAAAATCTCAAATTCATTGGAATCTCTCAACTATAGGACCGTAACTGATCCCAAACAAATGGCTGCTGCATGTACATCTAGGCTGTAAGGAAGAAGCATTTGGCTTTGAATAAACCACAAATTAGGTGGAGATACTGTTGTGGCTTTATAGGCTTGAGGTAAACAGGTGCTAAGGTAGCTGTGATATCAACGACACGAAAGATAGTGTAGTTCGATAGTAAGATTTTGAAATTGAGTGGTGCATTGTTAGTCCTGTACAGGAAACTAAGGCTATTCTATTTAATTTAGGGATCCAAAAAATAGCCAAATCTTTTTGATTTCATTCATAAATGTTTCCAGTCACTTGTTACTATCTCCTTTCCAACATCGGATACCAAGACTTCTAGTCTCCTCATAATTAATCATTGTGGTTGTTTGTGCCACTTTCCTTGACCTTCATGTTCCAAACTGGTATTGCCTGACAGCTTATTTCTCAATTAGTGCCCTTGCAACGGCATTCCCAGTATTGCTTTCCACATTTGCATCGTGAACTTCGTTCTATAACAAGACTGCTTGTTGTAGCTAAAATTTGTCATAAATTCTTTGGCACAGGCATGTATCCCATTTGACTCTTACCATGGGCTAATTTTTTTCCATACTCCTTGTAAACAGTTATTCCTGTCAGTTCTGTCAGATACCTCTATATGTAGTTATAGTTCTTGTAGCTAACTAAGACCAAACTATTTCAAAAGGAATTTTATTCCCGTTCTGAGCAGTTGTCTAGATGTAAATGAATATAATGTTAACAGTGATAGATAGGAGTAAAAATGACTAAGACTTCTGTTAACCATCCTTGTAGATTAGAAACCATGAAAAGTAAATTTTTTGCAAGAAGTTTTCCTGCTCCCAGCTACTTTATTTGGGGGGGGGGGGAGAAGATGACTTGAGTTTCCCTTGTTACACACCTTCTGTTGTTAATGTACTATTAAGAGCAGGGGTGGCCAACCCAAATGATCTTGCGGGCCACTTTTCGTAAGTGCATCTAACTCCGCGGGCCGCATATAAAATTATATAGCCCCACTAGACATTTTATTGGAGTGAAAAATTGAAACATGAGTAATTATTGTGTTTACTATTACTATTACATGTAAACATAGATAATACAATAATAATTATACTAAATACACATTGTAAAAAAATATATAACATTAAAAATGATATATAAAAAATATTTTGTAAAAGTGTGATGAATCTTGTGGGCCGAAAAAGCCCAAGGCGGGCCGTGGGTTGGCCACCCCTGATTTAGAGGCTAAGATTTAAATTACCTGCTTCAGCATCAGGGTAATAAGATAGTCCACAGATTTTAAATGCTATTGTGATGATTTCGTATGCTGTTGCATACAGGGATGCGATAATATCGTGTGGTTATGTGATAATTATTGTTAGGCTTGCAGGTTCTACCAGGTCCAGAAATTATATCACGGTTCGCTTTAAAGTTCACTACGGGTTCATTCACACAACACATACACATCACCACCATTACTTTGACCATTGATAAGGCTTATCATACTTCTTCTCCTCCGATTTTAGATTTTGACCACGCTTCAGTCCCACTAAGTTACATACTGCGTTCCGACCTCTAAATTCTACCTACTAGTCATTTTTCTCGAAACACTTGTCGAAAATAGTTAAAGGATGGCATCATATTGCTATGTTTATTTTCTTATTTTTTTATTTTTTTTTTTTTGTTTTTTTTTTATTTTTTTTTTTTTGTCCATTCTATACTTAATTGAAGGAAGCCGGGATCACTTTAGGACTACATATGTCACACTATAACTTTGCCTCCGTCTCTCGCGACTGCAAGCTTCAGATTCCCTACAACACTCACTTTACTACACTGAGTGCCTTTGCACTCAACAATGCTTTGTTATATGACTGAGTCTTTACAAACAATTACTTCTATTTATTTCTCCAACTATCTTATGCTTCCCAAATATTTAATTAACCCTCAACATCATCCAAATACATTTAATGTATGATTGTCTATCCACTCTTTCTACACTTAACTTACCTAATACTGTCTTGCTACATTATCGTTAGCTTTCTAACTGTGAAAACTCGACCAAAATCTTTTGGGTAGTTCTTGTGTGATGCCATAACAAACAAAATACCGCCCTTTGCATATTTTTGTACAAGTAGAGATGGGTGTTGTAAAAGCATACAGTTGATACCAGATTTACATAAGTGTGTATTTCAATTTAGAGACTTCATAATTGTCTTAACTTCCATCCCTCAGTTATACATATCGGTTTTCATAAATGATGAATCTTAGAGTTGAGGTAATATATTTTTTTTAATACTTGAGAACATTCACACATTTTAACCATTACATATATTTACCAATAATGTCTCTTGTTTGCATCTTTTCTGAAATATCCCTCCCCCTCATTTATATTTAGTGTTAAAAACTAAAATAACTTACTTCACAACCTCAGGGTTGGCTGGATCCTCCCGAAGGAGTAATACTAAACTATTGTCAGAGGTAGGACTGCCAGTTCCTTTACTCTGGGACCTATGGTTTAAAATAGCCTGAATGATGGATTATACTGACATAGATCATATGATCAAAGCTCTTAAAAAATTACAGGCCCCACCAGGATTTGAACTCTGGACCATACCACAAACTTTTGAATGCTGATGTCTTAACCACTGGGCTACCAATCTGCTAGTTGGTGTTACAAATGGTAATTAGGAGCCCTTTAAAGCAATGTAATGAAATAAGTTTAAACAGGTGCAATGTTTGGGTTGGCCTTCTAATGGAGGTTATTAAAGTCGCCAATAATGAGCTTGGGTACTTTTTTCACTAAAGAAATGGATTTAAAACTATTAAATTGCTAAAAAGTGATGAATTTTTCTCATTAAATATTAAGACTCTTTATTATGTATGCCCTAAACACTGAACAATTTGCAAACAACATGCAAGGTATACAAAGTAAGAGCTACATACAGTCCATAATGAGATCCGGTCTGTCAGTGATCGATCAGTATCATGGGTCTGTCAATTTATCTAAAAAAAAAAAAAAAATTGGCATTGAACTAGCTAAACACTGTCATGTTCTGGGCTAAAAATTAAGGTTAAAATAGTTTTCCTATATCAGAGAAACAGATCATACTGATTTCAGTACCTTTTTGAGTATGTTTATTGAATGCTTCTGACAACTGTTCAGTATGGCTATCCAATTAATAATGAAATGACACAGTGATATAAAAGATTGCTGACGAATGTTTAGTCATGAGTTTGCTAGTCAGCAGCTAGAGGAATCTGTGAAGAATAGAAATTTAGTGCAATCGTCTAGTCTCAGCTTTTATTGGAAATCATTCAAATAACATGTTTTGTAAATAGCCAGAGTTTGAAGCAGTACTTAAGTGTAAGTAATAAAAAAAAAAGCTTTTGTCATTTACTTCAATAATTGTAGTTTTTGTTGCAAATTAAAAATACTTCGTGTATCGTTTCTTTTTTCCTCTATTTTGTGGATATTCATTCCACTTAGTAACTATGTTTGGCAAAGTCAATAAAGTGGTGCTGTTGCGAAGGTCATGTCTATTAAGTGAAATGGTAGAAAATGTAAATTGGGGTTGTGATTCAATCTAACATGAGGATATTGGAAAATTACTCAACCACAGTACAAGCATCACAGTTTGCAAAGTGCTGGAATGGGGACAAAGGTTATGGTAAAATTATGTAATGATCCTACTCAACTTCTAATTATCTTGGTTCTCCGGGTGGAGCCACGTGGATTTGTTGAAACCTAACATTTCAGCCATTGTGCGGTGGCCTTCATCAGAAGTCTCCTCTGATGGAAAAATCAATGCGGCTCCCCCTGGAGAACAAAGATAATACTTATGACGACTGTAGAAGCCTGCGCATTTAGTCAGCTCTTAATATTTGAATTATTTTGATTAATTGTTGTGAGAAATCTTTACAGCAGGTAATCTGCAGGATCTCTACAGTCTACAATTTGTGTAAGTTACTTAAACACTTCATTTTGATCCGCCTGTGTTGCTCGGTATTCTAAGGCACTGAGAACTGGGTATCGGGCAGATACTGCTGGGCAGGATCAAATCCTGTCTTTGATTGGTTGGCTCGCCTTTAAGTTTTAGATGGACTGTTTGAACTTGGCTTTCAGTTAAAAAGAAGTAAGCTAGGCTTTTACATTGACTCGCTGCAAGGGCTAATCTCAAAATAAATAAGTGGTAAACTTTGCAAAACTTGTGAATAAGGTATTATTGGTTTTCTAGACTTACAGTGAACTACAGTATACATGGTAGATAAAATTAATTTATTATTCAAATCAGCCCACATAACTATTATTGAAATTAAAATGAAGAGAGATATAGGAAGCTGTTTTAGCCTGCATAGAATGTATTCAAAGGTTTTAAATGGTGTCGATTTGAATAAATCATTAAATATTGATTGACTGTATTCACCTATCAGCTTACACTTGTTGAAGTTTTTATGGGTCAGAGTTTATTCATGTAGTACTACTTCTAATACTACTACTACTACTACTACTTTGCAGAAAAATGTTATTCAACTTAAATTGCTGCCTTGTAAGCTGTTTACATTTCAGGAAGATGGTAATACACTTGGATAGGTTTTTCCCCATATTGAGCCCTATTGGTGAGACAAAGTTACATATAATTAAGCTAGAAATGAATCGCAGCTTACCTCAAATGCTGGCAGAATGGAATGAACACACAAAATGTACAAACACATGAAATATTGCAATTATCAGGTCATTACTCATTATTAGGAGTAGAACATGGTAGATATTTTTTTAAACTGAAATATTGCTAAATTATGTTCATTTTGTTTTGGTATTTGTCACAGCCCTGCTGCCTTCAACTTTGGATAGTATGCTTTGATATTTTATCTGCCCAAAACTCTGTCCATTTATTTTTGGTGTTACATATATGCACAATCTACATAGTAGTGGTGTCCAAGCAGTTTATTGCAGAATTTAGATGTGTGATAGATTCAAATATGCTGCTGTGTGTATTCAGTCTAATTTGATGAATTACTTTTTTTCTGGAGATATTTGTTAGGATTCTTATGGAAATAAATGCTCTGAACTCATATCTTTCAGATGTCTTCCATCAGGCACAGTTGTTTAATAATGGGGATTTTAATTTTTTACACTATTTTTTTTTGTATTTACTGAAAAACGTTAAACTCTAGTCATTCTAAAAGTAACTGAAAACATTTTCAATCAATACATGAACTACTAAATACATCAACCATTGTACATAGTAAAAAAAAAAAAAAAAAAAAAAAAAAATGAAAAACAAATGAAAAACATCAGCCAAAAATATGTATTTTCTACTATTCCTAGTTTTATTTCTTCTTTTTATGGTGGATATCTTTGCAGTCCCAAATAATATTCCAACAGCAATCATCCAACATGGCAGGCATCCACTTACCTTCATACCGTTGTACTAAATTCATGATGTCCGTATGGAACCTTTCACTGTGTTCATCATACATATCGCTGCATCTTTCCAGGAAGTAATAAGAGATATGCAAAATGCAAATACTATCTTGTTTTTCTATTTCAAATACAAAATATAAAATGGTTTGAAATGTTAATATTTAAATACAAAATTCAAAATGGGTATATTTAAAATACTACTATTAAAATGAAATAGTTTTTTTCATTTATTATATATGTAATTTATTTCACTTCATTCAGGTATTTTGATAGCACTACTTATTTAGACATGTCATCTTTCATGTTCAATCTGAGGCCTCAATATCATCCCATGTTGTACTGGAGCAGATCTTGCCAAACATGTATTATTTTTAGGAATATCTGTTTTACGAAACTAGTATCATTATTATTTAAATATTGCAGTATTTCTAGATCTTTTATAGTGCACGCATCAACAGTGGCTACAGAGGACTCTGAGACCTCTACAAACACATAAGAACATTACTTTTACCTTTTTTCCAGTTGGGTTATGGTTGCTGTGAACATCATCTTATTTTTTTATTTCGAACTTCAGCAACAAACTTTTCTTTTATGCATTCTCTGTTCCCCTTCGCAACCATTTTGAGTTTGTAAAACAGATGTTAAGATGATGTCCTTTGTTTTGGGCTCTTTTAATCTCTTAAAACGCCTTTTAAGGCTTTCTTTAATTATATCCATTAACCCAATACATTGTGTAGGATTATTCATTTGTAAGCAGTTTAGCATCCACTGCATTCTCATTAATTGTGGCAGTAAACATATGTAGATAGTATCTTTGTCCCCCTCGAAATTATTGATGTTGGCAAAAGATTTTGAACAGCTTATGTATCCATTAAAAAAGGAAATTCAATTACAATAAAAGCTGCCAACCTATTTTTCTTATCATTTCATTCAGGGTATCGTGTACTGGTAAAATAAAATTATAATAAAAATTCCACCAGGGGCTATCCATAAATTATGTCACATGTTAAGGGGGAGGGAGGGGGTCGCCAAAGTGTGACATGACTTAAGGGGGGGGGGGGAAGAGTCATAACATAAACTGTGTGACATCACATACATAATTGGAATAACTTTTTGGCTCACGGCTGACATACAAGTTCACGCTTGCTGTACCTTGCTGTTGCACTTCTGCCACCTTTGACATACGCTGAAAGGCCAATAAAACACAGGATGATTAAATTTTGTATCAATTCATTTGAATTGTTATATTTGCCAATGTTCTAATATTTTTGATTTATTGTTGATTTTATGAAGAAATATTTTGAATAGAAATATATAATTAATTTTCGAAGTGCTGTATTAATTTCTAAATTTAAAATGTGATGTAACACCAGGGGAGGAGTTTCACATAAATGTGACCACACGAGACAGGGAAGGGGAGGGGCTCCAAAAATAATTAAATTTGTGTGACATAATTTATGGAGGGTCCATCATGTTGGACATAGAGAAATAGAGAATTTTCCATTAGACTCTGCTTGTTTCGCACTCTTTTGCAGACTTGAAACACAGATTTCAAAGTACTTGACCCTTTTCCCATTGCTGCATCATGAAATTTCTTGTACGAGTTGTTTGATGTCTTGTCTATAACCCATGAAGCAATTAAAAGCAATGTATGATTGGCTAGTTGATAATCCTCAAAATCTTCAGATGGCTTGGAAAATTCTCTCAGTAGTAAAACCTCATCAACAATTTAATTATTTTCAATGTTCGCGGAATCTCTTATTATATATTGTATATATTCCCAAAGCTGGTTTCGCATATATTTGGAAAGCTTTAATCATATTTGATTCTTAATAGTAATTGTCTTCACAATTTTTTATAATTTCAAATCTAACTTGTAATGCATGTCAACAGTCAGTTCAACTACTTTATTAAATATACAAGAGCCTTATAAATCTCCTGCAAGAAAGTGTAGGAATGCTTTCTTTCAAATATGTTAAAATCAATCGAATGATCCGTCACACCTGGATAGCATCCCTTGGATCCCGTCCTACAGTACAGGTGTCAAGAAGCTGTATCTGTGGAAAACAACAGATTCACACCCTCCCATTGATATGATGAAGGTATTGGGATTCATCAGACCTTACAACACTCTGCTACTGCATCAACATTCAGTGACGATGGTCACTTGCCCATTTGTCATAGCTGCCGATGTGTGGTGTTAATATTGACACATGCATGAGTCATTGGCTGCAGTGGTTCATCGTTAGGAGTTTTCGGTGCACTGTGTGTACTCTGCCCAGCATTAAAGTCTGATGTTAGTTCCACCACAGTTCGCAGGCTGTCCTGTTTAACCAGTCTGCCCAGCCTAAGACATCTGACATCAGGGGTGGCTGCACTACCCCTCGACATTTGGACGTGGTTTCACCTTGCTTTTGCCACTTGTTGAAGAAACTCACCACAGCACTCCTCGATCATCCGACAAATCGTGCAGTTCCTGAAATGCTCTTGCCCTCAGTGAAACTCTGATAGATCGTGTACCTTCCCCATTCTGAAGATAGCTAGCACGCTCACTGATACTACATTCACCGTGCATGTGTCTGACTAGCAGTCATTCTCGTCAGTTGACACTGCTATCACCTGGACGTGTTTATATTGATGGTAGGTAGGCAGGTAGTCATAATGTTCTGGCTGATCATTGTAATTTTTGGTGGGCTTGATAATTTCTGAACAACATCTGCAATAGGGAATATGCATGAAATTCAAATTTACGTCTAGTATTTTTATTTTGAAACTTTATTAGTGTAGTATTACCGCTATAACGTTTTTTCCCTATTTATTCGATTTTTATTTACTGATTTTAATTAATCATAAGTGCTAAAAATACAAGGGAAATGGAACTTCGCAAAACGCAACGCTATTGTTTGAATCGAATCGTGATGACCAAGTACACGATATTATTGTGAACAAAGGCGTAGTTGCTGCGAGTTCTAATAGCTTTGTGATTGTGTTGAAGTTTATATTAACATATCAACATAACTGGTGAGATATTGTATTCTTGCTATAATACACACACCAAATAATGACTGAAAGCGGTTTTCTGAAAGCACAGGCGGATAATTTTCCAAAAATTGATGCTTTCATGTTGACAAGAAATTTTGCAACAAATCGGAATTTTATGGCCACTCAGCTCAGAGCAGTGAAAGCTGCAAGGTAATTAAGAGATAGATATTTCAATATTCGCATGCAAATGAACAAAAAATTCTATATAGTAAATTATTAGCCGTTTTTGCCAAATGCCAGCGTGGTCTATGCGGTACGGTGTTAACTTCATAATTTTCTGACCCGCATTCAAATCCCCGCTGAATTAAATATTTTTTTCTTCATAAATTGTCAAGGTTGACCTTTTTATTTTGTTAAAACTTCATTTACGTTCTTTTATTGAGGGAAATAATATTTAAAACATATCATATTACCTCTAATTCAGCGTCATTTTTTCCTGAAATTCTTTTTTTTTTTTCGTAGAATTCACGAGCGTACCGACGGATTGTCTTTTCACAACACAAATCGGCTGCACACCCTTAAAAACTTCATTGCAATCATTCGTCAAGAAAGTCTCCATTCTTACATTTTTTTCACTTTTTGTTAATAAGTTGATTCGGTGCGTTTTCAATTGAAATAGTTCCTATCATGTTATTTATTTCATCTTCGTTGTTTCTTTACTTGTATATCATCAAGAGGTATTTTAAACGAAATACGTAGCATTGGGAAGATAGTTTTTTCTTTCTTTCTTCTACACTCGATTTGTTCCAAGAACGGTTGCATGTAAATGGTTGAAAATAAAATAGTAGGCCTATCCGTGACGAAAAATGGAGCTCGACAAGGAAATGGATGAACAAGTGTCAAATGCTTATAAACATTGTAAAATTCTTGTATCAGATTCCAGTTTACTTGCAGATTCGCCTCATCACTTATTTTAATTGGGTATGGAGCGAGTCATATTAGAAAGCCATTGTTGATAAATGGGCCGAAATTATGTTTGGTGTATTTGTTATAAGCAATGTGACTTGTTTTAAATTTTAATTTGCGCTATAAAAGTATGTAAATGAAGTTTTAACAAAATAAAGAAGTGAAACTTAACAATTTTTGAAGATAAAAATTTGAACTCGGGTCACAAAATTATGAAGTCAATAATTTAGTATATACCAGTCATCTAGAATTTTTGTTTATTTGTATGCAAATAGCACACACATATAAGCTGTGTACCCTTCAACATATATGAAGGAGATCGCAATCCGTTCTTAAAAAGTCTGATGGTCTCCAAGTAAGATATGATTAGAGTTTGAACAGGTTACGAATTTTTATGTTACTTTTCCTAAAATACATAAATACAGAAATTCTAAGTACTTACGTACAAATGATCTTCACAATAATATAAACAACTAGTTGCAGATCTATTCTCATAGCGGTACACCACTTTTTTTCTTATATTCGCATCTCGCGGGACAAGAAAATACACTTTATAAAGTGTATTTATTTTAGTATTTTTGCACACAGGTACAATACAGTACTTATAACACAGTTTTTCGACCTCCTTCCATATCGACATTATTTAGAAAACTTGCAAGTTTTGAGATGAAACACTCCACGCTATACAGTACGCCAATGTGGTCGTGTACTTACACGTCACAGTGTAGTGCGCCAAAATGGCAGCGCTTAAATCGGCGGAACTGGATTTCAGTTTTAAAGTATTTATTTTGATGTTAAATCTTAATATTTACATCAATGTTATATTTTTTTATGATTATGTACAAATGTAAATAATTGATTAAAAAAATAAAAAAATACATGCATATACCCTATTATAAAGCCCTAAATGAATCATTTTCTGCAGTCCAGTATCAACTACAAAATTCACAAATAACTTGTCAAAATCAATTAAATTTAGGAAGATAGTTGCAAGAGTGATTTAATTTTTAATTTAATTTAATTGCAATGGAGCACACACTCCGGTGGCAATTTCCCTACACACCTATCCTTCACTCACCTACATTTGCCCTCTACAAATTTTAACTTTAAATTCTTTTAACATTTTCGCTAGGTTAATCATCATTCCCCTTGGTAACTCATTCCAATCCCTGACACCCTTACCTAAAAAAGAAAATCTTCAGACACCCTTGTGCCTGAAATATGTTTCATTCTTATGGAAGTGCCAACAACGCAATTCCTCTTTTTTTGTACATTGAAGTTTGATTTTATTATAATCTTCTGAAAGGTTAGCATGATTTTTTTCCAACGAAAATAAATACATAATTTGTACTTTCTTACTTCAGTTGTTTTACTACCAGTGCAACTGAATTAAATGTAAACACTTGGCGCCCAGACCAGAAGAACTTTTGGTACTGGTTTTACAAAACAAGAATAACAAATTAATATAACAAATTGAATTACTATTATATGATTCCAGAAGTTTTTATTAGCACTAACACTTCCTTTAAGAGTTTCTAAATATCTTGCAAAATGCAGATAAGTCAATAAAACTGATGTAAAAATGATTAAATAATTGCAACATAAAAGTCGGCAGTGGCATCATAAGATGAGTCAAAGCTGTCAAACCCATAGTTATTTGTGTAAGAACAAATTATTATCTAACTTTTGTTAATGTTCCAATAGTCTTAATGAGTTAATAGTTTAATATTCATGAGATAAACCATAAATATAACATAGAAAGTATGAAAAACTAAGAAAAGTATTTAATATTTTTAAAATAGAAAATATGTTTGAAAAGGTACTTCAAATAAAATACAATTAAAAAAAAAAAAATTATTTTAAATTAAAAATAGGTATTTTGTATTTGCATTTCAAATAAATCTCTAGAAGTAATCCATATGAGAGTGCATAAAATGCATCTTCAGTGACATATTGCATCCAGATATTTTGTTTACAGTAATCATCTCATTTCCCAAATCTTTATAGTTCCCAGAAAATTATTGCTGGCATTCTTGAAACATATCCACTTGTTTTTCTTCTGCCGTCTTGAATTTCTTCTTGGCTCTCCATGAATTTATCAATTCTGGGGTCTAACAAACACACCTTTCTTTTTCTTTTCTGCTGTAATATACATTGTATTTAGTACATGTGGGCATATATTCCAAAATGTCGTATGGCTTTAGTCACACTAGCATAGGCAACTGTGACTGAGGAAATTACGTTCCTGTTGTAGAGCAGAACTGCGTTTAAGCTGATTTTGGAGGTATCTATAAAAAAATCTCCATAGTCCGGTCAAGTTGGCTCAAAAATAGGGGTAAGGTTACAATAATTCGCATAGAGCTAAAAATTTGTATGAATGTTCAGAACACCATTTTAAATGAAATATGAAAAGTCCACAAATGAAAAAAAAAAAAAAAAAAAAAATATTCAAGGTCAACTTGTTTCCTCCATAAAATGCCAGAGTATGCTACCAATATACATCACTGGACCTGTAATGTGAATAAAAATATTGGTCTGTGTAACATACGCATATAAATTGTATGATTTTGTGAATATAAACTCAAAAGAAACCCAGTTCCTCATACATTTTATAAGCCTGTATAGCATTGAACAACATGTGTTTGTTATTCAATTGTCCATGTGGCAACAGTCGTATACCTGCTCCTTTCTCAAAGATCTAAACGAAATACTATTAGTCTTCAAAATTCCTTCATAGTGAAAACAGTGGTTATGAGTAATATTTCGTAATAAAGTTTGTGCTGTTTTTAGTTTAAAAAAAAAAAAAAAATGTTGCAATTGTGCTTTATTTGTAGTAAACCTTTGACTGAAAGTGAAATTGTTACTGTCTATGGAACATAAAAAAAAATTACCTGCTTAGATTAGTGTCGATACTTATCTTTTGTTAAAAATAGTTGTAACATTAAATGAGTACAATTAGCTTGTCTTCCTGCAACCTCTGCTTCTGCCTTATCAACATCTATTTCAGGTGTATTTTCAAGCTCAAGTGTGGCTTGGTAATCAATTGGACCCAGAAGTCTGGGGTTGGAAGTTAATTTACAATACATTGGAACCAATCCACATTTTACTCCCACCTGCACCGGAAAAAACTCCTTAATACAATTTTTTCAATTACAAAAAGGGGTGTAATGCTAAATGCAGTTGTAAAAAAGTTGGATTGTTTCGTTCATCAGCATTGCACTAGTTGTCAAGTTCAGTCGTGCTCCAATGTTCAATTGCCGTAAGAAGTGGATTCTTACAATATCAGCAAGAATACATGTTATACATTGCTATTGAAACAATTTACTTGTGTCCAGAAGAAGAAGAAGAAGACATTACAATTGAAGTTCCATTAGATAGTTATGAATCGTGCTAATTTTTTTCTCCAATTACTTTGTAATCCACAGCACTTTCATTTCCAAAAATACCATATTTTTATGTAAAACAATATTATTTATTAAAATAGGACCTCATTAGACCATGAATAGGCCTACCGGGCAAACAATATTAAGAAAAACGTGCCAAATGCACTACCTCACAGGAGGCGTGGAAACGTGCATATTATGGAAGAAACTAGTTTTTCAACTCCCCGAGCATGGTGGTGAATGGTTAACGTACTGGCCTCGCATTTGGGAGGACGTGGGTTCGAATCCCCGTCTGGGCATCTAGATTTGGGTTTCCATGGTTTCCTCAAATCACTCCAGGCGAATGGTGGGATGCTTCCTTCAAAAAAAAAAAAAAAAAGGGCAATGGCTGAATTTCTTCCTGTTCCTTGTCCCAGTCCCATCCCGCCTCTAATGACATTAGCTGTCGACGAGGCATAATGCAATAAGAGAAAAAGTCAATTTTTGGTATCGTCATACCTCAAAAATGGCAATTTCTTAGGGAAAAAAGTGTAAGAACAATTTTTATAGATAATGAAATGCTCTACACATTTTTCTGACCTATATTATGATAAAACTTACCATTTGGATGAAAAATGGAAAAAAACACACTTTTTCAAACTTTAACCTTTTTTTGCATATGTGGGATCGATGGGGACTTTTCACATTTCATTTAAAATGGTGTTATGAACATTCATACAAATTTGTTACTCTATGTGAATTATTGTAACCTTGAATGTCTATTTTGACTGGACCACCAGTGCTGAGTAATCGATCTGAAACAAACTCGATTATTAATCTCTATCAATGAATTGTGCATTAGAAAATGGAGCAGAAGTATATAAAAAGGTACCAACATTTCCATATTAATTGAAATGCAGAAGTTGATGTTGCCAACTGCTTTTTTAAAAAATCCTTTGTATTGAAAAATAATTATCTGGAAGGTAAAACACGTTTTTAAATATAACTAAAAAGCTTTGCCTGATGGGCAAGTTCTTAGATTTCTGATTTGAACATCCAGATTTGGGTTTTCCATGGTTTCCCCAAATCACTCCAGGTGAATGCCGGGATGCTTCCTTCAAAAGGCCATGGCCCAATTCCTTCCCATTCCTTGCCCCCATCCTTTCCTGTCTCTAAAGACCACGTTGTTAAAAAGGGACGTTAAACTGTAAAAAAAATAATAATAATAATAAAAAATCTGATTTGAATTCCTCATGCAAAAATGCTATAGAATAACATATAATTCCGATGTCAGAAAATGTTTCTTTGTAGAACAGTGTTGCAAGAGAAGTCATGTTCATTGTTAAATCCTTTGTTCACGCTAGTGACTGAAGGCATACAGATTGGGAAGCGTGTGCATATATATATATATATATATATATATATTCACCAGTCGGTCGTCTATGTGTACACATGTGACGCCGCCTGGGGCTTCACCTTCTGCACGTTTAAGGCTGCTGTAGGCCGAAATATTGCGCTTCTCTTGTGTTTGTTTTTTGTTCGTCGTCCCAGCCGCCTTCATCTGTGGTAAGTGTTGGGTCATATTTCCCTATCCTTCCTTAATTTTATTGCCTTAAAGCTTTTTCCTGCTCATTGTTAATATATATATATTGGGTAAAATATTCAGCTTAGAATTTGTGAGCTTTATATGGAATTTTCAGTTTGCATGTAGAATTTTTCCTCTTAATCACCTGCTAAATTCACAAGAGTGAGAAAAGTTGTTTTGGTGCAGCTTAAAAGCCCATGTTGGATCAAAAGTTTGACTTTTATCATTACGTTATTAGAAGTTTTCTTTAAGAAGTAAGTTTAGGATTTTTTTATTAGCTGAAATAGTTTTTATTTTTTATATTGAGGGGAAGTGAGAAGAGATTCAGTGTATTATTAAATTATTAATAAATATGAAAACGAAAGATATACTAGGAGGTGAATCGGATATGAGAAGGAATTTGACTAACAATATTTTTTTAATCGTAGGCTTCCGCGGCCAGAGTCAATTGAGTCTTGGCTATCTGGGTGGCGCCGCGTCATGTTTCTTAAAACCGACGTTTCGACCCTCATTCTGGGGTCTGGGGTCTTCTGCCCTGGAAGAAGACCCCAGAATGAGGGTCGAAACGTCGGTTTTAAGAAACATGACGCGGCGCCACCTGGGTAGCCAAGACTCAATATTTTTTTAGTTATAATCTTTTTTTAGTAGAGACAAAATAAAAAATTAAACATTTTTGCTTGTACACAGAAAAGCTTAAATACCTGGAAGCATTGTATCTTGTATTGGTGTGGAAAAAAAAAATAACTTCATGATTTTGGTGTATAGTTTTAATTTACATAGAGCTAGGCTAGCTGGCTTACCAGAGGTGTTTGTTAAGGAGATAATATCTAAGAAAGTAGCCAGGTTTAGTATTTAGGATATGTCCAGCCTGCTCGGTCGTGAAGTTCATATAGTGTGGTTGACTCTGGGAACAATTTATTTGTCCTAGCTGTAAAGTATTGTTGAAATTGTAACAACTGTTGTGGGCCACCACTGGTTGGTACAAGAGTTAGTGAAAACCTTATGACCTACTATTCATTGTGATATAGAGCTGTTTATTGACATACTTGTGCAGTAAAATTGCTGAAGATACTTTCTGGGTCTTGCATTATTGATGGCTCAAGGAATTGGCTTCCAGAGACTATAATGGCAAATAGACTTAAATCTTTCTTGTGAACTCTTTGCGTTAACTATTGTATGCAAAGGGATGTAAGCCCTTCACTACAAGAGATTGAGACAGGTTACTGAAGTTTCTTAATGCGTTTCTCTCTGCTGAAACTATTTACATGAGTGATGTCTACTAAGCAGGTTTTAATTATTGTTACTTTTGAACTCATTAAATGTTGCAGTTGGTTATTATTGCACGTAGATGGTCACTGTGTAGAAATTATTGATAGGTTTCATCTGGGTTGTGGGGGAAGCATTCATTACCTTGGGCAGTAACTGCAGAAAAAAGGGAGAATACGAAATTTGTGTGGCAATTTCAAGTCTTTTTCCTCAGCTTAGAAAAATTTTAGATCTTTCACTGGTATTGTCACATGTAAGTTTTAAATTGAAAAAGATGTCCTTAATTTATGCCACGATTTTGTCATGCTCACTTGGTCATGTGCTTATAAATCTATCAGGTGGATTTGGCTAGTTTTTTTATATTTGTAATAGTCCAAACAAGGTTTTTAGGGAAAGAAAAATTGAAAATAAAAATACAGTTTTGCCAAATTTTCCATGGGATTTTTGTTTGTTAATTTTCCTACATCATTCGTCCAATTACGATAAAACATTGAGGAGTTGTTGCATGCATGCCAGTGAAGGTTTCTGTCCAAAAAAAAAACCCCCAAAACAACCAGCCCTCTGCCCCATTGCCTTCTTTCAGGAAAATTTAAAATTACCACCATTAAATTTGTTGCTAATGTCTAAAAATGGAAGGGAAATCGGCCAAAGTGAATGGTGATATTCTGAAAGTGCATAAAATTTATTGTTTATAGGTGTTGGACTGCATCCGATCGGATAATTAGTGCCAGCAAAATTCAAACTTGATTTTTAATAAAGTTAGTGTGGTGACACACAAATCCTCAATTTTCATCCAATCTTGATGTAACTTTGAACACTTTTACTTTAAAACAAAAACAGTGTCTCCATTTGGTTTACAAAAACACCACCACTTACCCATTTTATTGTTTGTGTATGTATATATAAATCCAATTTTTATCTGATTTTGATGAAATTGCACATGTATACTTTCAAACAAAAGAAAAATACAGCTGTTTAGTCCGCAACAATCCAACCAATCTCCACCTTTATCCCTTATATATATAATCTCGAAAATTGTATAGCAAAAGTGGTTGGTGATGGAGCATGTTTGCGACAATCCAATCAAACTTGATAAAACATTAGAACTTTCATATCCAACTCCTGAGCCAGGCTGGGTACTCTGCTAGTCTATAGTATAATCTACCGTAACCTTTTCACCTGGTTACTGGGATTCATTTTCCATTCTGTTTGTATAGGTTTGAATTATTCCTATTGTAAGAACCTTAGAATTTTGGCAAATTCTAGTTTTGGTTATGTTGGACTTAGAAATTTCGAGAAGAGTAGTTTTCAACTTTAAGGAATTTCCCTGTAATCGTTCCTACAGTTACAATTCGCCAAAAAAATCATTTTAAAGTGTATTTATCCTATCGAGAAGCGTTTAGTTTAAGAGATATTCTGGGTTGTTCAGGTTTGAAAACACGCAATCATAAAAGTAAAAATCATATTTGTAATATCTTTAAATCGCGTAAAGCTACAACTGATCTTTTTATCACCAGCTATAGTCAGCATTTTTCCCGATATTTTGGTAGTAAAAGCAAATAATTTGGCCAAGTTTAATTAGTGATTTTAATTAAGAGAAAATAATGAACTTTTTAATTAAAAGGAATATTAATTTGAAATTTATATCAGCAGATAGCCCTAATTAAGACGATTCTGAATATATAATGGTTTTAGTAAAAAGTTTTAGCATTTGTCTGGTAATTAAGTTTTTGAAGATAGATTGTTGTTGATTGTCGCTGTAAAATTTTCAGAGATTTGTATCACCACGCGGAAATTAAATAAAACTTTAAAACTAATTACTCTAAATTTCCCGCTAAACTGCCGTTGGACTTCTAGTAGACAAGTCTATACGTTGTCAAAGTTTAAACACTCTTAATAATTTGGATCGTCAAATAAATTACACACACTTTTCACCTTGTGGAAGCAAAAGGAGGTGGTACAGCTGCTTACGTCACTGATTTTGCTAATCGCTATATAAGGAACCCGCCACCATCATGCTTTGGTCTTTCTGTATCCTGGGAGCATTATGTGAGTCAGTCTTGTCGGGGCGGGTAGGAAATCTGTTGAAGGTGAAGCTACAGAGTCGGCCATGTTGGGACTTTTGTGTGATAGCCTGCGAGGATAACGGTTAACATGAACTTTTAAATTTACAAAAGGGGTTGGTTCGGTACAATTTCTCTCCACAATCTGCAATATTTTGGAAAAGAGGTTTCGATTTGCCTACTCAACTGTGAAATGCATTTTAGTAAATGTGACTTTGAAATAAAACTTTAAATTTTTCTGAAAGTGAACTCTTGTGATTTAGTAGTTATCTTGGAACCTTTTCTAGATTTGTGGCTTAGAAACGGATCTAGTGGCGACCTTCAAGCATTTACGTTGAGTTTCTATTGGGCTACATGGTCAAATTTAAATTACTTTGTGGAGATTACACAGAACTTTCAATCCACATAAACTGTTAGTTGAGGTGGTAAGGTGATACTACAGCCCCGGTATCAGCCTGGTTCCTTACACTATGTTGTTAATCCATGCAGATGTTAGTGTTCCATCTGCCCATATGAGATTATTTTACATACAATGAAAGCTGAAAAGGAATGCATTTCAGACTTTAAAAATATATGAGAAATAATTTGTTGTTTACTACTGAAACTTGCATAGGAAAAATTAAATACTGACTTATAAATTTGTTGTAATTGTACTTGTGCAAAACGCCCGAATCACAATGTATACTTACACACACATTGCAAAATATTACTACAAAAATGGAAAATTGGTCTGCATGTTACCATCATGCAACCTGCCCTTGTTGGCAGTGAAAAAAAAAAAAATACATTATGAACAAGCTCACTCACTTTTGGATAGCAATAGATACTTTCAAATTTGATTTTTTTGTCTGCTACATTTTCACTGAAATCGTTGCAAAGTTAGTTGTATGGCTAAAAAACTAAGAAGTTATTGCTGTAACTTGACTGAAATCAGTTCTTGTAACTGCAGGAAAGTATCATGTCATTACTTCCTGCAGAGGAGAGAATGTTTAATTCGGATTCTCTTGGCTCTTTTAATTGTTTAATTTGCTAAATAAAAAAGATCCCATTTGTTTCCCAGTTTCATTTCTTTCAACTGTTGTAACCTATTCATGGCGTTTGCCACAATTTTTAATGCTAACATAAATTTTGTAAGTGTAATATATATTTGTTTTAAAGAGCAATCTAAATGTGTTCATGTGCTTAATAGTAGTTTAATGTCTGATACTTATGATCATTATTTTGCCTGTGGGAAACACGATCTGTGTAGAAAGTAACAATTTGCTCCTTATGATAAAATGATGGGGTGCTTTATTTATAGTAATTCTAGTATGTAAAAGTGATTTTCAAATAGGTGGGTTAAACTTATTCAGTCACAGAATAGAAATTGAATGTTCTTTAAGCAATCCGTTTTATTGGTCACGAGGGAACTGATTTCATTTTCAGTAGTGCACCAGGTACATCGGGAACTTCTCTATCATTAAAATGTAGACAACGTAGATTCTGGAATCGTTTTAAATGTCTTCTGTACCGTACTTTCACTTCACGCATGGCTATTGTTAAGAAGTAAGTATAAAATGGCATGCTGTGGCAATAGCCTTGTAGCTAGGGGACTCTTTATGCTCTAGACTGTTAACATTGATAAAGCTTCTATATAGGTGGGGAATTTGGCTTCCTCCCTTTTGAAGCATGTATGTGAATGGTCTTTCTCAGTCTTTCTGGACTGAAGTAACCTTCACGGCATGAAGTTTCAGTAAATGTTTAATGTTTATTAACAGCTGGAAATTTATTAAATTGTTGGATGGGAGGAGTGAGTGTAGGGGGTCAATTAACCAGTTTAAAGGTGTATGGCAGAACTAATACATAGCTAATACATTTGAATAAATTCCTCATTTGTTATCAATTTGTTCAAAATTTCCCCCCCCCCCCCCAAAAAAAAAAAAAAAAAAATTTAAAATGATTTTCAAATTTTGTAGTCCAAGAAAGTTGTTTTAGATCTCCAGCATATCTGTTTTCTTAAACAGCGAGGTTTGATCGTAAAATGTGCTAATTTTTCCCTTAAAAAAAATGGGGCATGCTAGTCAGTGTAATGTTTCGTTATGCTTCTAAATATATCCGTTATAGTTGTAGCAATGTTTCGTTTTTGGTATGTGTATCCCTGATCTACTTTGACATTGGTAGGTGTATAGGATGCTTACTTTGTGCTGATTTTGAAAAGAAAATTACTCCCGTTTTGGTGTGCTTGGAAACTTTTTTACTGGTTGAAAGAATGGAATAAAGATTTTGCTTCAATAACGTCATAAAGAACAGCACTTTTTGAAAATGTTGAAGGTTGCTTTGGTGAGTCTTCTGTGGATGAACAAAGTGTTTACAAGTAGTACAAATGTTTTCCGTTTCCATGAGATCTATGTAGATATTGAAGATACAGAGTGCCCTGGATACCCCAGGACACAAACAACCAATGACATTATTAAATAAATGGGCAAGTGTGAGTAAGAGCCTTGCATATTTAGGGCTCTGTACTACAGTGATCAAACGCATATCTTCAACATGGTAAGTCAGATGGCAGTCACTTGGCACAAAAATCGATGCCAGACACTTTCGGTTAGGTAGTGGACACCGCTCCAGGAATCTCTAATACTGCACAATGTTGCCGTGTGCGATTCATTTGTTGTAGGTACTTAGAGAATGAAATGTACCCTCTATGAACCTATGGTGGCTCTAGAAACTTATATGATTAATAGCGTGCACATTTTAATTAGTTTGTTATTAAAGAGTAATATGCTAATTGATTTACTGTCCACAGTAGTACCTTGTTAACCCTTGACATATCTTTTCTATTGGTGCAGCTGAGCAGGTGGAATATTGTGTATACACTTATGTGTTAGATTGTGTAAAATCACTAGAAATTTATTGCTTTTTACTGGCTTATAGAGGTTTGTAGATTTTCCCAATTGCTAAGTGGTTTAAATTTCCGTTAAAGTATGTTCTGTAATCTCGTGAATTTTTACAATGATGAGCAGCTTCTTAAATCACGCTGTTGATAAAAACTTATTTTTTAGAAACCCTTCAGAAATTCATATGAAACTTTGCATCAGACTTCTCTCTGAAGATTAAAGCAGAATACAATAACAAATTATGATTATTCCGAGCTAGGTTGCCTTGTAACAAAAATCGGCAGCTTATTTAGACATCGTAGAATGTTCCAGAAAACTATAAGGTGCTGACCGATGCTTCTGAACCTCTGACAAAGTGCAGAAACATTAAAATAAATATGAAATTGCTTGAAATCATAAGAAGTCGCTCTTAAAATAAAATAAAAGATATTAATAAGCATTAAAACTTAAAACTGGCAAAATTAAAAAATTCTAAACAAAAATCTCATACATAACATTATAGCTTATACTACATTCTTAATTACATTTTTTAAATTTACATCCTTTGCATGGTAATACTTTTAAACACTTTACAACAATCATTCTTTCCATTTAAACTATTCTCGTCCATCGAAACACCGCACATTCGGGGAAAAAAAATTATACTGACTTGCAGTTGCTTTGTCATTCTTGGACACAAATTTAGTTAAATGATTTCAATTAGTAAGTAACTGACCTTAGAGGTGTAACAACAGCTATCTTCATTTTTGCTGTAAGCTGTTGGCCACATTATTGGCTTCCATTTGAAGACAATTAAGATTATTCCTCTTGGAAAGTTGACAAAAGTATTTCCACCATAATCGAAGTTCTTTAACATGCACTTCTTTGTGATTAAATTATTTTTCTACTAGCAATACATTAAAAATAAGATAGAATAGGGAAAATAACTCCAGATGCGTTCAAAAATGCTTTACAATATTTCAGTTAGTAACCTAATTTGTATATGAGGTGAGACATCTTTCCCCATGCCATGTCCTGCCTTATCAACTAAAATATTGTAAAGTGTTTTTGTGTTGTTTTTTTTCTCCCCCCCCCCTCTCCCCCCTGTGTTTGTCTGCACTTCCTGCCTTCATTTATGGCATGTGAGGAGTTATTTTCTGTATCCTATCTCATTTCCATTGCTGATCAACATTATTGTCACCGTTACTCAATAGCAGTAAGTTATTTTACACTGCTGATTTGGTCTGCATGTCCTTTTTAGGTGCTCTTCTTAAAGTTCTTTACATTAAACATGCTTTTAATAAAGTTCTGTCTTTTCATTTAGTTTATTTCAGAGCATGTGCATCACATATAGGAATGACTTACTTTTGTATTAGTTTTTCCATTTAGTTATCTCGTAACATTTTCTTAAAAAAACATATCAGAAAAATGTAATTCCATTCTTGAATTTCCTGCCACATTGGTCACATTTGTAGGATATATTGAGACCGATATATCAATTCTCATTTTAGGTATTAATGCTGTAAAACACCACACAGGGGAATAATAGGTAGGGTCACATCGGGAGGAAGAAAGAGGTATGAAGTATACAGGGTGGTCAGAAATTCACTCATCGGCGGGTAAGGGCAGTGTTCGGGATGTTGCACTAACGAAATAAATACAAAAAAATCTAGTAAAAGTCGTACCATTTTTTAGTTATTCGCAGCTAAAGTTGGCCAATAAGAGCACTGCGCGGGTGAATTCAAACAGCCTTCCAACGGCGGTGTTGCCAAGCGTACTCGAGGCATGCGACCGCCACAGAAAACGAAAAGAAAAATTCTCTTCGGAAGGGGGGATCGAACCCGCAACATTCAGATTGAGAGTTTACCGTCTTACCGACTACGTTGCCAAGGCACTAGAACTTCCTTGTTTTTAGAAGCCACTAGGGCGGACTATTTGTTCGTAATCGGAATTGATTGGTAATCCGTGACATTTTTCGGGAAGTCGGTGGTGGGGCTACAGGATTCTTTTTTATAGGAATTGTTTTTTAATTAATTGATCTGCTTGCTAGATTGATCTTTAATTTTTGTACAAAAATCGTTTAGTTACTGGCACAAAAAAAACTGCAAAGTTAATTTATTCGTTGCAAAGAAGCTTCTTTTATTCCACGTAATCGTATTTCACTAGATTTCGATCACAACATTTTTATTGATTAATGTGAATATCCTTGCTACTATTTTGCAACAATAAAACAAAAAAACAAACTTTTGGGAAAAAGAACGTTAAACCCATTCTATCATTTGCAATGTAACTTTCTCTGCTGCAAAAAGTCTGTTCTTATTCAAACAAGTTGTACATTTTGCTAACTTGTATCAACTCGCTAACGTGCGGCAAGCCGCAAAAGGTAAACAAGCTGTTACTCATTGAAAGCCCTTTTGTTACTGATACAAAACCAAATTACTGTACAGTAGTTTCATTCCAACTTGACGTTATCAGTCGCAACATTAAAAGTCAACAGGGATTTACATACAGTAAACGTCAACCCGCAACAGTAACCGTGGTAAAAATGTATCCCAATAAACAATAATAAAAAATACAGGTCCTTTCATTTTACAGCAACTGCTCAAAATGTCCTCCCTCAACTGCAATACCGGCACGACAATGCTGAGTTTCTGAATTTGCGAGTCTTCCAAAATTGTAACTTTCTCTAATTTCATCAAAAGCTAGAATTATCCTAGCCAAAAGTTCTTCCTCTGTTTCTACTTCAGTCTCATAATCAGTGGCCTTGACAGCTCTCCAGAGATAAAAATCCAATGGGTTGTTGTCTGGTGACCAAGCTGGCCAGTGAATTGGGCCTCCTCGACCAATCCACCTGTTAGTATACAATGCACCTAAGTGTTGACGTACCGGTACTGCAAAATGCGGCGGCGCGCCGTCATGTTGAAACCACATGTCATTACGAATTGCCAAAGGAACGTCTTCTAAGTACAACAGAAGGACGTTTTCATGAAATGCTAAATAAGAAGCACCATTTAAACGTTGCGGAAGTAGAACAGGGCCTAGTATAAACTCGCCCAAATGTTAACGCTAAATTTGTGTTGGTATGACTTGACAAAAATTGCATGCAGATTTTCGACCCAGGTATGGCTGTTTCGGCTATTAAAACACTTCTCCCTGGTATAGCACGCCTCATCCGTCCACAGCACCTTCCTTTCAAAGTTTGGATAATCGTTACATTGCTGCAGGTACCACTGTGAAAACTGAACTCGAAGTGGAAAATCGTCTTCCTCCAAATCTTGAATCTTTTGAAAGTGAAAGGGATGTAACCCTTTGTCGTGAAGGACGTCCAAAACAGTGGCATGTGAGGCCTGGTAATTAAAAAACAACAAAAATGATCCTTTTGAAAGGCTGCATTTAAACGAAGAATTTGAGGGATCACTTAGACTGGACGTATCTTCAATGCATTGGGAATGACCCTAGAGCTTGTCCTCAGATTATCAGCAATCATTTCCAGGACATTGTCTTCAAATCCTACACTCCGCCTGAACCGATTTCGTCCGGCGTCGGGCCTGTGGACAACAATACTTCCCATCTCCCTCAACCTTCTGTCAACCAACAACAAAAGTGCTGGCCGATGGAATCACAAAGTTAGGAAATCGAGTCGTGTAAATCTTAACTGCTTCGGGCCTGTCTTGTCCAGCAGCGCCATACGCCAAATGCATATCGGCGTACTTTTCAAACGAAAATTGATGATGTTCCATGATGACAGTGTCTTTATCAGTAAGTTGCGTTCCACTGTGAGACTTCTTCCGGCATGGTCCTTTAGCCCCACCACCGACTTCCCGCCCTAGTGGCTTCTAAAAACAAGGAAATTCTAGTGCCTTGGCAGCGTAGTCGGTAAAACGGTAAACTCTCAATCTGAAGGTTGCGGGTTCGAACCCTCTTCCAAAGAGAATTTTTCTTTTCGTTTTCTGTGGCGGTCGCATACCTCGAGTACGCTTGGCAACACCGCCGGTGGAAGGCTGTTTGAATTCGCCCACGCAGCGCTCTTATTGGCCAACTTTAGCTGCAAATAACTCAAACGGTAAGACTTTTACTAGATTTTTTGTATTTATTTCGTTAGTGCAACGTCCCGAACACTGCCCTTACCCGCCGATGAGTGAATTTCTGACCACCCTGTATATTTGATGGTCACTTTTGTCTTGCAGTGACACCACCAAATTTTACTATGAAGGGCAACAATATGATTGTTCCATAGGATATTTGATTTACTTTAAGCCAAAGTGCATATAATTATGTTTGAATGGAAGTAGCTGTTCCATATTCAGATCAGTAGTTTGGTGCTTCTTCAAAGCACTGAGAGTGCAACCTCAACAAGGAACTTTCTGAAAAAGGGGTGCAGCATGGTGCAAACATGTTGTGCTCCAGAGAAAAGAGTCCACACCTCTAGTATGGAATGCATTAGTCAGTTAAAGGCTTTCTGTCATTTATGGGGGTTGTTATATTCAAAATAGATGATTCTGAATTAGGATAGTTTCAGAACCACTTGTGTGATATCCACAATTACACAGAACTTGTTTAGATTAGAGATGTGGAGGGCAGCCACTGCCTCTGTAAACTTGGAATTATAGGCATTCTCTGTATATTTCATCACATTTCGTTTAACAGATTCAGTGATCCATTACTCAACAGCACTTGTAACTAACAATCGGCAGGTCTAAAACAAGTTTGTGACAGCAGAGCAGAGCACAGCAATAATGAGAGGTATGTTCCTGGTTCAAAGTAAGTTTTTTTTTTTTTTTTTGTTTTTTTTGGACAGAATGGTTGGGACAGAGACCCTCACTTATTAGTCGTAGTAATTACCAACTCATGGTTTAAAATTCTGCACTTCAATTGTTAAGGAAGGGAAGTGGGTAAAAAACTGAAGATGATATTCCCTGACATCAGTAGTGAACAATCAAAATGACCTGGTTAATTGGGCAAGGGCTTGGGTTGCTAAACCACTATTTCTGCATGTGGTAGTGGCCAGTAGTTCTTCATGGGGCATTACAATGCAGTACGGTTGAAAATGGAGATATAAGTGATTGACATGTACCTTAATTGCGAGTTTATTTATGTGCTATGAATCCTTTTGATATTACAATTTTATGGATACCATATATTATCATCTTCATTGTTTAAGGTCTATAAAATATTTTTCTCTTAAATGTGTTTGAATAGTTCGGTTATTCAGAAACATTAAGTACACAAGATGTGTTCTGTACTTTTCTACTGCAATTAAGTGTTAAGCTTTGGTTCACTGGGGGAAGCAGGTCGGAGAAAAAATATTTTTTTTCTAGATTGAAAAGTTGGCAAGATCATTCTGCCATTCCTATCTCCCATAACTCTTCAAAGTTTAGATTTTGGTTTTGCAAACATGGTGGAAATTGAGGTTCTTTTGAGACATAGAGATAGCTTTTTGGTTTTAAGTATTTTTCACACTGGTAATGAACAGAACTACATTTCATGTAATGTTAAGCTCCGTTGCTTAGTAGGGAGTTACTTTTACTCATTTGAATTCTTTGGGCTCACCTGCCACAATTGATTTTTTTTCAGTAATAATTATTAATTTGCTTTAATTTTTTTTATTGAAATCCTTTTTATGACAGATTAAAAAACAATTAAATTTCTGTAAAAGTTGTAAGAACTTTTCAAGCCCATACATTTGAAGAATCGTTTGCTTGCAACCTTCCTAACATACATAAATTAGCTGTGGCTTTCCTAATACATTAACAGAAAAAAAGACCTGTAGTTTGTGAAATGGTCAATTTTGAGGCTAACAGAATTGCCTGTTACCTTGCATTCTGACAAAACTAAAATGCTTGATAACATTTAGAAAAAAACTATGCAATAGAAATGGAGAAATATTTTTTATTTTATTTCATTTTTGTTAATTTTATAGTTTTGACATCAAGGTAGATGTCAAATGCTTGTCATAGTTTGCCAAAGTTTTATAAATGGTGCCAATAAATACTGTCTTGTGATTCTTTTCCAGAATATCAGAGTTAGAAAAGATCTCACTAACCGAAAATTGACAATATGACTTACAACACTTAGTGCTATCAATTAGAGTCTGTAGCATTGTTCTGGAGTACACCTATGTGAATGATTTTGAAATTTGTGAGCAGAAATTCACAAAAATACTTAATTTCAGAAATTTCATTTGTGAAACCCAGCTTGGACTTTCCCACCATGCATCATAGCCGTATGTAGGATCTGTAGGCCCCTAGGTGACTTCTGTGGTAGGGGCCCTATTGATTATTTATATATTGGTTAGTCGAAATGTATGCCTACTTTCTGAATCATTTCCAAAACCAAAGTTAACGAGGTTAGCAAGTGATGCTTTCACGTTCAATTCTTCGACTGATGATCGATAGTTAAGCTGCTGCCTATTGTAGTTGTAGCGTTGCCACCAAATATCCCCCAGCTAAAGCCTGCAGAATTACACTCAAGTTTTAGTAACAGTATGAAAGATTTAGGACTACATATTAAAATAAATCATAAATGGTGATTAAGAAAACTGAAACGCACAATGCTGATTATTCACACATGCATGTCAACAGGAAACAGCAATTCAATTTCTTTAAACAACACTGCACTGACCAAAGCCATCTCAAGCGACACCAAGCATTTGAAATTCCTGATTGCTGAGATAGTTTTAAAAAGAAATAAAGAATATCTAAAGAACCCAAATAATAATAATAAAAATAGAACTAATATTGAGTTCTAAATACACCTGCTTCAATTATATATATATATAATTCCAAACAAAATGTTAAAACATGAATCTTTATTCTGCCGCCACTCACTGTTTACATTAGTTATATATGATACATCTTGATAAGCCTTCTGGACATTAAAACTAGGGAATTTAAGTTGGTATTGCAATTGCACGATGGAGACGTTAATCTACATTCGTACTCCTTTACCACACTATACTGCAACCTTATGTTACAAGGGTTTTAGGTCCTCATTGTTGTGCTGCAAAGTTGTTACTTTTAAATATAGGTGTTTCGAAATGTCATTTTACAATACACCCATACTGCGCAGACGTGAACATTGTTTTCAATTTTCACAAGCTTTTAGAACTTTGTGTTAAAAACTGTTTTGGAATTGGTTACATTTTTTTAACATTACCCCACGTTTGGTGTAGGCTTATGTAACCTATGCTTAATTGTGGCTCTGCCATGCGTAATAATTATCTTATGTGAAAAATTGATCTTGTGTTCTAACATTATTTAAAAAAGGTTTGACACAATATATGTGCTGATTCTTAAGTGATGCTTAGATGCAGAATACTGTCCTTGCTTATTTTAGAATGAATGCCGATGTAAAATAATCTGTACTTTTTGTGTAGAGGAAGGCTTGAATTGTGTGAGAAGAGCTGCATTCCCCTTTCTGATTACATTTGAGCTCTTCTTTTCTATTGCGCGCACTTCACTGGGGAGGAATGGATATATATGCGATATTACAATGTTTCAAGTGTTTTTATGTCTGAAAGCAGTGGTTTATTCCCATATTCTAATTTTTATTAGATATACAGGTTGTTCACAAAGTCCTGCTACTGTTGGAACCATATAGCTTTGTGGAGATGAAATTGCCACCAGTAACAGTCTCAGAAATAAATAAACTCATTAAACAATTAAAACCTAAAAATTCTTCCAGCTATGACAATATTTCAAGTAAATTACTGAAAAGATGTTCAGACTGTATCAGTCATGTACTTGCTCACATTTTTAATGAATCCTTAATACAAGGTGTTTTTCCCGATAGACTAAAATATGCTGTTGTAAAACCATTATTTAAAAAAGGAGAAGTAACATGTGTAGACAACTATCGTCCCATTTCATTACTTTCAACATTCTCAAAGGTTTTTGAAAAAGTCATGTATAGTAGAGTAATAAAACATGTTACACACTATAATATCCTAACTAATTCATAATTTGGGTTCAAAAAAGGATCATCCATAGAAATGGCTATATATTCATTTTTAAATAACACATTTGAGGAACTGAATAATAAAATGAATCCTGTAGGAATATTTTGTGATCTTGCAAAAGCATTTGACTGTGTAAATCATGAATTACTTTTGAAAAAAATGGAATACTATGGTATTTTTGGGACCGCAGGTAAATGGTTTAAATCATACATTGAAAGCCGAATGCAAAAAGTTTCAATTTTTGATTCAAAAATAAGTAAAGATGCTTCATCAGACTGGAAGAAAATAAAACATGGAATTCCACAAGGCTCTGTCTTAGGTCCCCTCCTCTTTCTGTTATACATCAATGACCTTCCTGGAAATTTATCCGACAAAGTTAAGAGTGTTTTATTTGCAGATGACACTAACCTGACTGTGCGTAAAACACCAAACAGTACTATAGAATTTAATGTAAATGAAGTACTTAGAGTAGTAGCAAATTGGTTTAAGGCAAATTCATTAAAATTAAATTTTGAAAAAACACATTATATTAGGTTTAAAACAAAAAACTATGCACAGCCAGATATATGTATAAACTATAAAAACAACACAATCTTAGAAACAGAGAGTATAAAATTTCTTGGTATTAAAATAGATCAGAAACTCTGTTGGCATGATCATATCACTACACTACTGGCAAAGTTAAGTAGTGCCACCTTCGCAATACGAACACTTTCTCTAACAGCAGATCTAGAATTAATGAAACAGGTGTACTCCTCATATTTTCATTCAGTTATGTCATATGGCATAATTTTTTGGGGAAACTCTTCGCAAAGTAAAAAAGTTTTCATAGCACAGAAAAGAGCTATTAGGTTTCTGTGTAGGGTAAAACCAAGAACTTCTTGCAGACAACTCTTTAAGAAACTCAATATTCTTACAATGTATTCTCAGTATATATATTCTCTCATGAGCTTTGTCATAGAAAATTTTAACCTGTTTACACCTAATTCACAGGTACACAGTTTCAATACAAGAAACAAAAATAACTTGCATAAAACACAAACATCTCTGTCATTAGTACAAAGAGGAGTTAATTATTCTGGGATACATCTGTTTAATAAACTACCTAATCGTTAAAACAGCTTTCAGATAATAAAGATGTATTCAAACAAAAACTTGGAGATTATCTTATTGGCAACTCCTTCTACTCCATTCAAGAATTTGAAGAAAATAATTAATTGTACTCATTATGACGTTTGCAAAACTCAGTTGCAAAAATGTATGTTTATTATTATTTCCTGTATTTGTAAAATATGTATATATATATATATATATTTACTATGATATGACTCATATTATGTGTTTATGTATCAACAATGACATGTTTCACATCCCATAGGTACTTCCTCAGCAGGGATCCATGGAACAAGATTGATAAATAAATAAATAAATAAAACGTACCTTGTAAACCATACAAGATGGACATACAGTTTTTTTGTGACATGTTCTCCATTCTTTACATTACCACCATTTTGACATGTGCATGTCTAGTTGTCCTCTGAATGTCGAGACTATATATAGTTCCAACTCACACAGTACAGGGCAATACCAACCATCTGCACAACTGTCTACAAAATGTTTCGATATCTGGAATGGGTTTTGTAGACATGATCTTTGATGCATCCCTGCAAGAAAAAAATTCCAAGGGGCTGATGTCATGGGCGAGCGCTGGCCATGCGATTGGTACATCGTGGGCAATCCATCTGCAGGGAAATTTCTATTCAAAAGATCCCTAAAATCATCAGACCAATGAACAGGTGTACTGTCTTGTTGGACCATTGTGGTTGGCTGCAGGACCAACACCAGTGGGTGTAGGCATTCATGTCACAGTAAATTGTCCTTGTAATCATCGTCACAGCAAATAGTCCCTGTAATCATCATCACAGCAAATAAGAATGTCAGATTGCTGTATTATGCATGAAGCTGTAAAGTAATGAGAAATTCTGTACCCGTATGTATTTGTTACTAAACCAATCAGTACTCATTAATATCAAATCGTTACTGTTCATACAATCGAACGCTAGTATAAATGATTGCATCGAGTCGCATCACGAATGACTTTGTTACTGTCGTATTGTTTTGTTACTCATTTTCTTTTGATACAATCGAGCACTAGCATGAAGCATTGCATCGAGTCATGTTTTGTGGGATGACTTCATTAATACTTTGTAAAGTTTAAGTAAATTGTTCATTTAATAAAGTAAGTTTAGCTAACTGTATGTGAGATTAAACTTAAATTGATTACCATGTAGATCTCACGGAAACCTACTGAATTTAAACTAAATTTACTGCATTAAATATTATATATGTAAAAATAATACCTAATGCCACAATTGCAGCACACTTAAACTAATTTCAAAACAAATACCTGTTCACCATTCCAACTCACGCATGATGCACAATATGTCGTTTGTTTGTTCATCGAATCAAACTGACATCTATACGACAAATGACAGTTACGAAATATGCAAGTAATGAAATGAATTTGTGAGTAATATTTCGGTACTTAGTCAGGCGATATATTTATTACCCAATACAAATACATACGGTTTGCTACAGCTCTAATCATGTGTAAGAACACACCAAACTTTAACTTTCAGGCTTCCACAAACGTTTGCGTGTGATGTGTACCCGTTATGTGAATGTTATGGCTTCATCAGAGACCACCATCTGCAGGTACAAATTTTTACATATCATTGTTGCCACCAAGGAAGTAGAAAATTCAGCATTTGCAGAATGGTCATTTGCCTATGAAATTGTGTAAGTTGCAATTTATCCACAACAAATAAAAAGAAAACTTTGAGAGATGCAGAAAATGTTGCAAAAAACTGCATCGCTCCCACTATCTTCTATAGTTCAGGTATTTGTTTCATTCTAATGGTAACAGGACTTCGAGGACATATTGTTTATTGAAGGTAAAGTAGTAGAGATAAATCATTTATCACAGTTGAAGGCAGGTCAGTGTAGCATAAGAAATATGCAAACACATAGAGAAAAAAAAATGAAATTTTCAGATGTATGCTTTTCCCCAACACATTTTATTTTGGTATCCAGAATCTTTGTTTTTTGGTGTGTGTGTGTGTGTGTGTGTGTGTGTGTGTGTGTGTGTGTGTGTGTGTGTGTGTGGTGATCACAGCTGGGCAGAAAACCGTTAATTAACAAAGTTAACGAAATTGCAAAATTAACTTTTAAGTTAACCTAACAAATCGTTAATGGTTTTCCTAACTTCCGTTAAATTGAACTACCATTAACTTTAGTCCATTACATTGGATGTTGACATCATTTGGTATGTTTGAATCGCATGCTACACCACACTCATACGTTCCACGAATCGGAATGTGAATGAATAATAGGTAATACGAAGTGCAAGCGTGATGCATATAGGCTACAATTGCTATGCTAGGCATGGTGTGGGTGTGAGCAGGAAAGCGAGTTTTGGAGCGTTTTTATTTTACATCTGCAAGCCACAGAACTTGAAGGCATGGACTTGTTATTTTTTAGTTGGTATTGGTTTGGTGTTCGTTAGTGAAATACTTTAAACTGACATTCGTTAGATGAATAAGTCATTTAAACTGAACTCTTGAATCTGTTAGTGAAAGCAGCAACACTAACAATAGCACCGAGAATATAAAAATCCTTGGCCACATTCATACAATTATGTTGCATTTAAATCAAGACTGGGGGAACAGTTGATTTATGAATGCAAGCTGTGTTTGCCTGAATTTTCTACAATCAAGGCTCATGTGTCGTAATCTAACAACATATGAAGATTATGCATATATCCAAAGATATATGAAGAAAAAGTATAATCGGGGCCAATTTGTGGGTAAAAGAAAAATAATTCCATGCCTTCAAGTTCTGTGGCTTCTTCTGATGTAGATAACAGGAGAATTGATTTTTTTTTTTTTTTTTTCCCCCATCTCCATCTGCTAATAAAAGTTTATGCCATTGTAGCTACCTGCACCATCATATTTCAAGCTGGTGTGAACCGATGTATTGTAAACATTTTCATTGTGAACATGATTCCACTATATGCTGAAGAATCCAATATGTTTGAGAAGCTTGTTAAAATGGTGAACTCCAGTAAAAACTCAATTTCCAGAAGGACATTGGGTAGACGTATTATTGATTCACATTACGGTACATAGCACCTTGGTATTGCTTGCAGTAATACCTATTGCTATACATAAACATTAGATCCACTTTTGTATGGTTAAATTTTAACAATTAACTTGCATTAAATTTGTAAAAATGTAACTCTTTAACGATTATCGAAGTTAAATTTTTAAGTAGCGGATTAACGATTAATGAACTTCTTGATTAACTGTGCTCACCTATGGTGATAATGTAGAATCAGCCAGTAAATTTTATTTAAAAGTTGTGCCAAAAGAGCAATGCAGCTTCCCTCTGCCCCCCCCCTTTTCCCCATTATTTTAATTTTCAAAATAGCAGTTTATTCTTCAGCACTATCAGTTTTGTAGAATACTTCTGGGTAATCCAGAAATCTATAAAATTCGCTTACATGCTATTATTGAGAAGACTAGTCCTTACAGCATCAGTCTTGAATCAAAATTATAGTAATTTGATTTCGGAACCAGTTTCTTCACTAACTATGAAAGCTTATATTTGAGGGATTATTACTTTAATACAGTGGGAAAGTTTAGTAAAAAAAAATGGAAAATTTTGTTTCTATTCTGCAGTTGTTTAATAACGTGAAGTCTTTGCCTTTCATCCTGGTTTGTCGACAATGTACGGATCAATTAGCGTTTCTAACTTGTGTGCAAACCCAAATGAAATCTCCAGTACAAATTAAGGTTTGGAATTTGGGGGATATTGGTTCAATTCTTATTACTACTATCCAAATTTTGATTTTTGCTTTGCGGCGTGTCCTTGAGCAACACTTCTTAACACGACAACTGTTTTTTAAAATTTTCATTAAATTGAACGAATAAGTAGGTGTTAAATGACTTTGAATTAGCTGAAGCTAATGTTTAAAAAAAAACTCTCTGTAAACTCTCTAAGCCAAACAAATTGTGGAAAATATTGCTATTGCTTAGCTAGCCTATATTTGGTAAAAACAGTGAAGTACCCTGAGTACTCAAAGTATGGAGGAAATTGAGACTAGAGACAAAATAGAAGACATGATTAGATATATAAAGAAACAGTTGGGACTGAATGAAAAGAATATTCTAGCTGGCACTGATGCTGGAAAAAACTTGCAAAGAGCAGTTTCGTTGGCTAGCTAATATGGAACATCAATCTGTGTCTTGGTCATGGGCTCCATAATTTCATGACAGTGGAGGCATAAATAGAGTTTCAGAAATTGAAATGCTCGTAAAAAGAATGCAAGAATATTGTCAAGAGAGAGATCTCTTGCCAGAAAAGAGAAGTAAAAGCTGAAAACATGGATTTCCTTGTTAATGTTAATTCCTAGAAAATGATGAGACTGATCCTATTTTAGAAAATGATTAGAAGGAATCGGTACACACAGACAGATTGAATGAAGTAGATGCAGAGAGCTCGCTCTTCATATCAGTATTAGGAAATATTATATACACTAGTTCTATCAAAACTGCAAGACCAACTTGTTGGTACAGATTTCCAGAGTTGCTGGAAAGCTTAACCCACATATGCAACCGTGAGCTAGAAGATTGGACAAGATGAGATAAAGATTAATAAGTGATTCAAATCTTTTTAGACATAAAGGAGCTAGTAAAATTTTTGAAAAGGTTTCGCTAAGCATTTGAGGTCATACAGTCTCAAAGACGTACAATGAATGTGAATCTTCTGTTCAGTTCTGAAATAATGACATCCTGAATTCTATCTTAGATGTCAAATTATTGATTATATTTCGCAGCATGGGGGCAGAAATTAAAAAATGATTCGCTGCCACTAGAATGGTAGCAGTATCACTTTTGGATGATCATTTTACCGGGCTCAAACAAATACACACATTTGGAGTCAATAAAAAAAGTGCTTCCTTTCTTGCCTCATACTCTGAAGAGCCAAAGAAACATGTATAGACATGCCTATGCAAACACAGTGAGATGTAAACACTCAGAGTACGACACTGCGGTCAGCAATGCCTACATAAGACACGAGGTGCTTGGCGCAGGCGTTAGATTGGTTACTGCTGCTACAATGGCAAGTTATCACGATTTACGCGAGTTTTAATATGTTGTTACAGTCGGCGCACAAGAGATGGGACACAGCATCTCTGAGGTAGCGATGAGGTGGGGATTTTCCTATTTCACGAGTGCGCAGTGAATATCAGGAATCTGGTAAAACAACAAATTTCTGACATCGCTGGGGCCGGAAAAAAGATCCTGCAAGAACGGGAATAACGAAGACTGAAGAGAATCGTTCAACATGACAGAAGTCCAACCCTTTCCCAAATTGCTGCGGATTACAACGCTGGGCCATCAACAAGTTTCAGCGTGTGAAACATTTAACAAAATATCATTGATATGGGCTTTCGGATCCATAGACCCATTCGTGTACCCTTGCTGAGTGCACCACACAAAGATCTACGCCTTGCCTGTGCCCGTCAACACCGACCTTGGACTGTTGATGATTGGAAACATGTTGCTTGGTCTGACGAGTCTTGTTTTCAATTGTATTGAGCAGATAGACGTGTATGGGTATGGAGACAACCTCATGAATTAATGGACCCTGCATGTCAGCAGGGGACTGTTCAAGCTGCTGGAGGCACTAATGGTGTGGGGCGTGTGCAGTGGGAGTTAAATGGGACCCCTGATACGTCTAGATACGATTCTGACAGGTGACATGTACGTATGCATCCTGGCTGATCACCTGCATCAATTCATGTCCATTGTGCATTCAGACACATTTGGGCAATTCCAGCAGGACAATGTGACACCCCACACATCCAGTATTGCGACAGAGTGGTTCCAGGAACTCTCTTCTGAGTTAAACCACTACCACTGGCCACCAAACTCCTTAGACATGAACATTATTGAGCATATCTGGGATGCCTTGCAATGTGCCATTGAGAAGAGATCTCCACTCCTTCACACTCTTACGGATTTATGGACAGCCCTGCAGGATGCATGGTGTCATTTCCCTCCAGCACTACTTCAGACATTAGTCGAGTCCATGCCACGTCGTGTTGTGGCACTGCTGTGTGCTCGCGGGGGCCCTTCACCATATTAAACATGTGTTTCTTTGGCTCTTCAGTGTATATCAAAGGTATTCATTGCCCTTTTTGAGCCAGAAACAAATGAAGGTTGGGATCCTATTGCTTTTACATACTCCGCCAATGATGCATTGTTGCTACAAAAACTGTCGATGAAACATCATGTATATGCCGATAACTGTAATCCGATTGATCAAGAATGTTGGAGATATTTATTTTCATCCGATTCATCAGATCCTGAGGTGGAAATCTTTTAAGTTACCTTGAACACACACACACACACACACACACACACACACACACACACACACACACAAGAAATCCTGTCATCAGTTTTCTGCCCTTGTCAAGACTTTTGTTTGTGTGCCTGCACAAGTACACCGAGCTAAGGAGTATTTTCTGTGACTTGGTTAGTCATTTATACAAAAAAGTCTTGGCTAAGCTCAGTTCACTTAAATAAAATTATCTTTATACTAAATAACTACAAAGAGTGCAAATATTTTCAAAATTTTGAATATACAGGGTGTTACAAAAAGGTACAGCCAAACTTTCATGAAACATTCCTCACACACAAACAAAGAAAATATGTTATGTGGACATGCGTCTGGAAACGCTTACTTTCCATGTTAGAGCTCATTTTAGTTTCGTTAGTATGTACTGTACTTCCTCGATTCACCGCCAGTTGGCCCAATTGCAGGAAGGTAGAGACTCTTCATGCTCGTATTGTGGACGGCTGTGATACAATACGCCATTCTCCAGGGCTGCATCAGCGCATCAGGGATTCCATGCGACGGAGGGTGGATGCATGTATCCTCGCTAACGGAGGACATTTTGAACATTTCCTGTAACAAAGTGTTTGAAGTCACGCTGGTACGTTCTGTTGCTGTGTGTTTCCTTTCCATGTTTAATGTGATTTGAAGAGAAGTAATAAAATGAGCTCTAACATGGAAAGTAAGCGTTTCCGGACACATGTCCACATAACATATTTTCTTTGTTGGTGTGTGAGGAATGTTTCCTGAAAGTTTGGCCGTACCTTTTTGTAACACCCTGTATAAGTGAAACGTTACTTATTTTTTCTTTTTGAGATTAAGTAATGATATACACAAATGCTATAAAATCTATATATAAAAGTCACGCCGTCGGCGTTACGCTGCCGTCTGCTAAAAATGTTCGCCGCGCCGCCACCGAGATTTTAGCAAGCGGCGCTCCCCTCTACTGCCGGGAATAAACTAAGAATAGTGTTTTATTTGAGGTTAAGATGATTGCCAAATGCTTTTCTCTGGTTTCTCATTTTTGTCTGCTCAGTAACTGACAAATTGTTTAAACGCTTAAATTGCACTGACAGTGTGAGAGTAATCATAGTTCACATGCACTGGTTTAATAATGTTTGGCTTCTGTTGTATGTAGCTTTTGAGCTATTTTTAGAAAATCATATATAGAAGAAAGTATTAAAAAAAAGCTTTTTCGGATATTTTTTATTTTTTCTTCTTCTTCCAGAAATTGCTCCTTATGACAAAATTCAAAATTACAGTTGTTCAGCAGTGATTTTTAATTCTGTTAATCTAATAGTCTTTGCTTATTGAATTAAGTTTACAAAGTTAAAAGAATTATTAATATTGTGGTCTAACAGAACCACTAAGTTGTTTTGGCATTAGTAGACAAACTATTTACGGTTGGAAACTTTTTGTTTGTAGAGAAATGGAAGTCTTCACACAGAATCATCCTGTACCTTTCTCGAAAATGCTGACATTCTATCGGAAGGAGCCATTTTCAATGAATGCTTACTATACTGGAAACATTCCTTATCCTGATCCTTACATTGGTAAGTATTTTTGTTTCCTTAGCAGTAAATAAAGTTATGAGAGAAGTGTTGTAGTAGTATATATAGAGTTTCCAACACTTTGTGTTTCAGTATGTCTTAAAACTGTTTGATATGATATCTGTATCTATGGCAGATGTTAGTTTTCACGATTCCTCAGAAATAAAATTAAAAAATATCTTTATGGAATATAAATCAGAGGCCTTGACTATTCTTAATCTGATTGCTTTTGGGGTATTCTGCTACAAATTTGACTGTACATCACTTTGATAAGAGATTTCAAAGTATGTTGAATTCACTTAATTCTTAACAAGTTACTTGTAAAGGAGCATAGCATTTTAATCTTGATTACTGATGGAATTTGATTTTTTTTTTTTTTCCCCTCAGATGATTTGAAGTTTAAAAAAATTGTAAAAGAATTTCAGTTGATATTAGTTGTATGTTTCAACAAATGACAATTTTATGTGATTAGCTTATAAAAGTGTAAGGGATTCTTTGCTCAGCATATGACCGTTACTGTGACCATTTTTTTTCCGTTTCGTTTAGAAAGTAGTTTGTCTATGTTAATGCAGGAAAGGGGAAGCAATATTGCAGGTACAAGATTAAACCCAAAAGTTAGAACTTAATTTATGTTTGTTAATCAAGGAATTCAAAGAATAAACTTATTTTGTTCATTCATCTAATATTTTTTAAATGTTTGTTACTTTACTTGTTATCTCATTGCTTTTACTTCGTGCGCCCACTCAACACTTGTTCACTGTTGGACAGTAATGAAACACAGTTAATTGCTGCTTATTATTTCTTTATAAAAATGTTTTTCTTTCAACAAAAAATCTTAAAGCATTGTAGTGTTTCTTTTTGTCAAGGCACGGTGTCACAGGAAAGTTTATTGGCGCTGGAATGTTTAATGGTGTGCATGTAACATCGCTTCTCCCACTATCTGGCAGTTAGAAAATAGTTTCACTCATGAAGTTGTATAATTCACTGTCTGGCCACCACTTTGAGATTTAGCATTAAAAAAATAAAATGCTAGATAGCTAAACAAAGAATCAAATAATGTTGCAAAGATTTAAACAGAGTAAAACATGAATGGTGCAGCCAAAGTTCTTTTAATAAGTTGGAAAACGTTCCTACCAACACAGATGAAAGTTAATCTGATCTTTGAGACAGCTTCTTGGATTTGAGTGACTTACTATTGTTTGAACTTCTAGCTAGAACTTCAAACAATAGCAACCGCTCAATTCACATTATTTTGACTCCAAAATTAACTATTCCATGGGTAGTCAAGCTTAAATCGATGAGTTCTTTGCTTTAGTTAAACAATTTAAACACTGTGGGCCATAGATAAAAAATTAGTTTGCCACCTGAAGTGACACAGAATTTACCTGACAACTATTGAGAGCAAAATGAACCACTGGCTCCTGAAAATTGGTTTATACAGCATAACAGTCTCCTCTTTTGGTTATCCCACGTAAGCGTAGCTAGCCAACCACAGATTAGCTTCTTCAAAACTCATTTCACTAATACCCACCATGATTCCTGAAGTCATTTTCACATTTTTTCTTAATTTTCATAAAGATACTTATTTCCCCAAATTCATAGGATATGCTGTTCTTATTTATTGTAACACTTTTTTTTCTTGGTGATCACCCTCATTTAATCCTGCTTTCTCTCAAAAACTTCTTATATATTACACTTATTTAAATCATCTTTAAATACCTCATTATTTCTCTTTTCCTATATATATATATATCACCCAGGAATTATTTCACATTACTACCCTTACTTTTTCTTTGATATAATATCTTTTTTTATCGAATATTAAATTTCATCATTTTACATTGTTGCATGCCTTTCTTCCTTTAATATATTCAGAACCTTATCTGAACTACTCACATTTTAAAAACTTTTTGGGTTATGCTTATCTTCTTCAGTACTTTTCTTTAAACAACTTGAAACTTCTGAATGCTTCATTTTTCTTTTCCAATTACATTGGTTTATGCTGTTCTTTAAATTATGTAGTCTTCTGTAAAATAACTATATAAGCTTCAATTCACACAACAGACAAAGTGTGGATGTTTGGTGCCAACACGGCTTGTTATGAAGTCCTTTCCATGGCGACAAATGGCGCTGAGGTGGCAGGCAGTGGCATGCCCCTTAGATCTCTGCTTTGCAGCTCTTTGAAGTATCAAGATACACATTGAAGTGGTGCTTCGCGTGGGCCTCCATCTGGCATATGGTGTGGTCCTCAAAGTGGTGCATTCTCGTGATTATAAAAATTCGCGGCAGTTTAGCTTGTGGTTTTCTAAAATCATTGAAATATTTCTAAATTTTGCAATTTTAAACATTTGGATAGTTGCAATTGCAGTATTTGGGTCAAGATTTGAGGAAAAATTGCTATGGAATTAAACAGATAACTTTCAAAATTTAACACTCAGTTATTAGTTATTTCCAAAGGAAGACTTAAGTCCCAATATATATTCATAATAATTACTGTTATTAATCCACACAATATCTACCTTGATTTTGAATATTCAACACAATACTTGCATGGGTATTCCCTCGTGCTTTTTGTACTTTGTCTTCTCTGCTTTTCTTTGGTGATTGGGTAGTAAAATATAAAATCTTTAGCGAGGGATGTTGAATATTTTCAATCGTGCTACCATGTGCCATTGTTCCACACACACACACACACACACACACACACACACACACTCACACATTGCTTAAATTATTACTAAAATTTTAGGAGCTCAACATACTAAAGTCCCTGAATTATACCAGAAGTACATTCTATAGAATTCCTTCCTCTTTGCAACCTTATGTCAAGTATTTGTTGATTATTGGGTAACAGGTTGCGAGATAAAGGTTTCATTGTGTTCATTTTAAGTGGGAATACTTCATACAATATGAAATGGAAAGGGATGTTCTTCGTATCTCTAGCAGGTGGAGATACTGACTGTCAATCACTGAAAGCTCTTACAAAACTGCTACTATTAAGTGCTCTTCCTTCAATATTTCAGCCGTGTGATCACAAATAAACTATCCTGATCTCTGACTACCAACAATACTGTATTTAACTGTAGTAGATGGAACTGTGGCTGAAATTTTCACCATATTGCCTCAGATTTTTTCTTTTACAGTTTGTTGAATAGTTTACTGTTCTTTCAGAAAATATATAAAAAAAACTAAAGCTTCAAATGATCGCCCCAGTTACAATTGTGCCTGGAAAAAAAGAGAAATAATTATTTTTATTATCACTAGACTTTTTTCCAGGGAGCAATCCTAAGGATAGGTGGAAATTTTTTTATATTTTATGTAACACCCTACAATCTAGGTGTTCTGTTATCAGCTTCTGCAGGAATTTATTACTTTGCAACACATCTGTTATTTTGTTAAAAAAAATATTTAAAAATCTAGCCCCCCCCCCCAAAAAAAAGATGAGAGGCAGAAAATGTTTCAGTTAATGATGAAGTAGACCAGAAGCCCATTGCAAAAAAATGATTCCTGCACTATTTGTGTATCCATACTAGAGGAGGGCACTGCACTAGCGTGACTCCGCCATGTCTCAGTGGCGTGCTGCTGCCGCCAAATGCTTCGCAATGTGTCCTTGAGCCAAGCTTCCTAACACAACAATGCATTTAAAAAAAATTAGATTGAGTGAATAAGTAGGTGTTAAAATGACTGAATTAGCTAAAAGTAATATTAAAAAGCTCACTGTAACAGTGTTGTGTGACTATCTAAGCCAAACTAGTTTTTGTCAGAAATATTTCGGAAGTTTAGTGATAGAAGAAGCCAATAAAAAGAAAATTGTGAATTCCGATCAAGTCTATTGCTTAGCTAGTCTAAATGTGAAAAAACAGGGAAGTATTTAACCCCGAGTAATCAAGGTAAGCAGGAAATGAAGACTGGATACAAAATTGAAGGCATGAAAGAAACAGTTAGGACTGAATGAAAAGAAGATTCTAGCTGTCATTGATGCTGGATAAAATGTATGAAGAGCAGTTTCGTTGGCTAATATGGAGCATCATCTGTCTCTTGGTCATGGGCTTCATAATCTCGTGACAGCGGAGGCATAAACAGAGTTCCAGAAATTGAAACGTTCATAAAAATACTGCAAGAAGATTGTAAAGAGAGAAATATCCTTTGTCAGGGCTAGAAAAGCATTCAGAAAAGATGGAAAAAGGGTTTCCCTTGATAACGTTCAATACATAGAAAGTGATGAGACCGGTCCTGTTTTAGAAAATGATTAGATGGTACCAGTACACCCAGAAAGATTGGATGAAGTAGTTGAAGAGAGCCCGCTTTTCATATCTGGATCAAGAAATATTATATACAAGACCAACTCGTTGGCACAGATTTCCAAAGATGCTGGGAAGTTTAACCCACATACGCAACCGTGACCTAATAATCAAGAAGTTTAGAAAGATTGCACAAAATGAGATAAAGATTAATCAAAGTGAGTCGAATCTTTTAGACATAAAGGGTCTAGCAAAAAAATTCAAAGATTTCGCGAAGCAGTTGAGGTCATGTCACCTAAAAGATATGTACAATGAATGTGATTCTTCTGTTTCATTCTGAAATTAATGACATCATGAATTCTGTCTTAAATGACGAATTATTGATTATGTTTCGGCATTAGCAAAACATCGTTTTATTGGTCTCAAAGAAATAGATACATATTTGGAGTCAATCCAAAAGACCAGTACTTCCTTTCTTGCCTCATGTATCAGGGAAGTAATCACTGCCCTTAACCCTTTGACTGCTCACGAAACCTCACCAAAGTAACAAAAAGCGGTATCTGGACATAAGTTCACCAAGAATTGTGGTATTTAGAAGAACATCTCTGGTCCAATATTAGCTAATTTTCAATTTTTTTCACGTGATGCGTCGGAAGACAAATAGCTATGAAACAAAAAATTTCATCATATTCAGTCTTTCCACTTTGATATTCAAGAATGCACTGATTCTGGAATATTCTCCATAGTGGTAATATAAAACCGATTCCTTTCATCAGCTATATATTTCATCAGTTCTTCTGTAAAAAAATAACATAAAAACTGACAGAATATTTGGCACATTCCCTATTTGATACACATGTCCCGACAGCGTATCATCAAATGTGTGTCTAACTGAACGAAAATCATTTTTTTCCAGTCAGATTTATCACTAAGACGTAATTTCTTCGTAAGCGTTTCACTATCACTTTCTGATTCTTCAGATTCAGAACAACTAACATCTCTTGTTGAAACATGAGACTGCATTGTCACCCCTGCTGACGAGTATGGTTTATGACTACAGCCTTCCAATTCTGTGGAAAAGCTATCACTTCCATCAAAATCAAGTAGTTCATCCTCGGTGTCACTCCTCGTAAGAATCTCCATGATTTCTTCCTCAATGCACCCATGACGTCTTCCCATTTTCTTCATAAAATACAGGACACAAAGAAGACTGATATAATTTCTGTTGAATAGTGAACTGTAAAGCAACGCGTAGGCTCCCTACAGACAAACATTCGGACGATAAGCTAGCGACCAGAACTGCAAAAGGCTATTGAGAAATGGGTCGTGAAGTCCGCTGTACGACTCGGGTAGCGGCGCATCTATATTCGTCATCAGCACACAGGTAGCGGCAGGCGGGTGCGGCTTAACTCGTCAACAGCACTCGGGGGGGGGGGGGGGGGAAACTGGCGGCTGCGTCTAAACTCGTCATTAGCACTCGGGGCCAGCAGGAAGCATGACGTGTATACACGTCAACAGCAGTCAAAGGGTTAATGTGCCAGAAACAAATGAAGGGAGGGATCCTATTGCTTCTACAAAATCCATCATTGATACATCATTGCTGCAAAGACTATCGATGAAACATCATGTATATGCCGATAAAGATTATCCGATCTATAAAAAGATAGTTGGAGATATTTAGCTTCATCCAATACATCAGATCCTAAAGATGGAAATCTTTTATGTTACTTCAACAGCAAACAATTTTAAAAAAAATGATTTTCATTGGTTTTCTGCCCTTGCGGAGACTTTTCTTCGTGTGCCTGCACAAACACGCCGAGTGAAAGAGTATTTTCTGTGACTAGATTAGTCATTTCTGTGAAAACATTTAGGGTAAGCTTAGTTTGCCCAAATAAAATTATCTGCAAAATTTTAATATATAAGTGAAATGTTACTTACTTTTCTTTTTTAGACAAAGTAATGGTATATACAAATATCATAAAACCTATATATAAAATAGTCATGCCGCTGCCGGCTGAAAATGTTCAGTGTGCTGCCGCCGAGATTTTGGCAAGTGGTACACACCTCTAATCCATACGCAACATTTTCAACATACAATCAAACAAACGTAGCTGCGGATTGCCTTTCTATTTGTAATAATATTGCAAAACTATGAAGAAATTAGTTAAAAACTGCTCTAAAATATTTTGAAGACAAACTGTTTATTTATTTATTTTTAAAAAAAAAGATCCAAAAGAACTTGATATATGTATATATTTTACATTTACGAAAGCTATAACTGCACAGCAAAATCATAGTCTGAACAGAAATTTTAAATTTAAGTCCTGAGGGCTGGGTAACGATACTGATATTGTCATCGGCAAATCATAGTCTTCACCATATGTCACATAATCAAATCTTCCAACCTGCAGAAAAACATTCCATGCATCAGACGAGCAGACTGGGGCGTGAAAATCACCTGAGGCTTTGCTCTTGCAGGGGCATCGCACAACTACCCGACTAGAAATTTTTTTTTATTTAAAACTTCTTATTTTATTCTTACCTATTAGTTACAACATGTAAGAACAAGATGTGCAGTGGGGTTGTGCATAAACTTGAATCTTAACTCTGACCGTGTGTAGCCTTGGATGTAACAGTTTTGGCTTAGATAGAATTATACGATCGCCACATAGATTTTAACCCAAAAAATTATGAAAAGGTAAAGGTTCAGTAATGATAAATAGTTCATTGCCATTTAAATAATTATATGCTTCAATTTCACAAAGCCAAAAACTGTACAGGCAATCGGACGACATTTTCTAAAGAAATGTTTTAAAAGTTCGATTAACCGGTCAAGCCAGACCACACCCCAATAGTTCAAACTTTTAGTTGTAATAATTAAATGAAAGAGAATCACACGCTCCCATTGTTCCACAGTTTAGTAAAATCAAACAATCCCGAGGCTCCACATTGCGAAAAATTACTTTAATGCAACATTATGTTCAACTTGAATAAAAGAAGAGACATTACTCCCAAAATATAACTTGCACTGACTACTGAAGCTAACGTGGTGTCGCGCCGATTGCTACTTGAAGACTGAGAGCGGACAACTGCACGCACGCATCTATATCACATAGCGCTTCTCGAAAATTCCTAGCGACTGTTCTCACGCGAAGCATGGGAACGTATTCACTTCCTCTTTCACAGGGGTGGCTGATCAGATATGAAATCGCACCCTGAAGTCCTTATATTAGCTAATCTGACCTTGACACTAAAAATAATTCAATCTCCTTGAAACTTTACAAATTGCTAGATCTTTAAATAAATGTTAACTTTAGTTATTATACCAAATATCCTAACTTTAATAATTAAGCCGAAAATAAATAATTTAAGTATGAACTTTCCCTCCAGGTGAATGCCGAAGAATGTTGAAAAATATTGAAAATACTATCTTAAAAACTGTAAAACTGCTTTCTAATTTGAATAAAAATGAAATGTTATAATATTCTATCCAATCTAACTCTGAGAGCAAAATTTTGTCAGGCAGTTACACAAAATTTAACTGATAGCTTACAAACAATCAATAAGTTGGTTAATTCATAGTATAGAAATAAGTGCCTAAATAAAGTTTCTCATTTGGATTTATTCAATGTCACATTAATATAAAAGTAAGGTTAATGATATCAAAATTCATCAGATTATACGTAAATATTTTTTTGTAATTTTACTGTAAAACTTAGTTGAAAAATTCTTTGAATTTCGCTCCTTGTGTGTCAGAATACTCACTTAAATGCTCAGATTTGTTAAGTTCATCATGTTTACGATTTACGCTTGGGGAATTCCAGTGTTTCATTTCATTAGTCAATTCTTCTCCCCTTGTGCTTATTTTGCTAGCACTTGACCGATACTGATCCCCACAGTCACCGCACTGACAGTTAGCCGAGTGATGGCTCACCCCTCCGTCTTCACACTTGGCCATAGCTCGTCCGTGTAGTGGGCTTATTCCTACTCAGTCTTCAGCCTTACTTAACATTTTCACATGGTTATTTCACAGATCAATGTTCAAAAATTTCCGTAAAAGTGAGTTTCGTAAGCATACTTCATTATCTACGAAAATAATAAAGTACATTAAAATACTTTCTTTACGTGACTCACATTATCTTCTCACTGGTATTGAAACACAGTCTTTGTAAACCGTTATTGAAAGTCTTTCGCACACTATACTGGAGTGAAAGATGCAATTGAATGCAATCGGAATGAAATGTCAAATGTCAGTCACCTCGCACTTGACGTATTTCTTCTATTTGTAGTTACTTTTGATTCATTTAATATTTTTTTATTAATGAAGAATGAGATCATTGTATATTTTAACGTAAACAAAGACCTTAAATATGCTGTATAAAATTTTATACAGTCTCAAAGACCTAGTCGCAGAGTTTCTTACCATCCGCATGGTGCACCTCTTGCAGCCACCTAACTTACTCTGGAAATCTTTCTAGGAAAAGGAGATCTACATTTTAACATGGAATTCGAACCACGGAGTGTCCTTGCATTTCGCAGTAAGAAATCAATGCTTTACTAGAGGTAAAATCCAATTTTAAAGCACCTAAAAGTTGCAACTAAGACTTGGATTTTAGCTGGGGTTCTTCTTTACCACAATTGCATGCCTTACATTATGCCAAATTTGTAAGTAATGAAGTATACTTTGTTTCTACTATCCCAAAATGCACACACAAATAGAAAAAAAGGTGCTATCTTTGTCACAGTATCTGATGGATGATGAAAGAAATTTTATGAATGCTTTAGAACAGGGTTCCTGAAAGTGGAGCCTGCCAATTGAACCAGGGGGTTCACAACTAGATTTACATTACAGTGGCTGACTGGGTGTCTCGAATGTAACATGGTGAATTGAGATAAAAAATGAGCAAAATTGCTTCTAAAATCAACTTGCAACAAGAAACAAGCTCATCCATCAGATTAATTAATAACATATTGATCTTTGTGACTATTACATTTTTTAGACAAAAATCCTTTTTTTAAAAAAGCCATTTTTTTAAAGTGTTCGTCATGGTTTATGAAATTTAGAGGGTTACTTGGAGCTGTGAGTTTGCATCATTCTAAAGAAGGATTTCTCAATCTACACTTTACAATCACCTGGTGAATATTGAAGTGAGGTTGAAGAAAAGACACGTTTTTAAGGTAATCGATAATACAAAAACATTTGGCCGTAAAGGATCGAAAATTTCTTAACTCCACATTCACAAACACGACACCAGCCACATGGTCAAAAAGTAAACCAAACTAATGATGTTGGCCACGTGTCAGATGCGTGGTGTCATTTGAACTAACTTCAATCGAGTGAGCACCTATATAATAAGAGAAATAAGTGTCATTGCGGTGACTGCGTGGACCAGTGTCAGTCTAGTATGGCCTGACCTCTATGCATTATAAAATCGTTTGTAGTGCATATATCTTTCAGTAGGTAAATAAACATTAAATGATATTAAATTTTTGTGACTTACTTTATTATCACTACGATTACTAGTGAGTTGTTAAAAATGTCTAAAACTACTTATAAATTATTTCTGAGTTAGTTTTATGTGCAAAACAAGATTTATGAAATGGGTTCTTGTGATTCCGGTAGTAAATTTGAGGCGGGCAGTTCGAAAGGGAAGCAAGCTATCAAAATTAGTTTTAGGAGAAAGCCACAAACATTATTTTTAAATCCCTGCGTATATCTTTCAAGGCATTTATATACATCAGTTTATCATTGTTAATAATTTGTCATCTCTATGATTTGTTAACTTTTAAAAATCTTCTAATATAATATTTTAATTTTTTTAATAACTTTTGCATTTCTCATCAATCATAAGAAATACCTAGTTTTTGTTGATATATTTTGCACAAAGGGCAAGGGCCTCACGAAAATCTGCCACCCGGAGCCTCGCAATGGTCAAGGCTGACGCTAACAACTAGTCATACATTTAATGAGTTCACTAGTTTTAGTAAACAAATTTTTTTGAGTGAATTATGTCACGTAATTAACATCCTTTCTTTTTGATATAATGTTGTTTAGTTGGCATCTTTTTTTCTGTATATCACCCTTGACTTTCTTCAGTATATTAAAGAAGCATAGTTTGGACATTCTGTAAAAGGTTTGAAAATGTTCAGGATACATTTCAAAGTTTTTCATCGGATAAAAGCGCTCCACATTTTTTCTGCTTTAAAAGATGGATCCAAAAAATCTCTGTTGAGGGGTCATTTATATAGGAAGGTTAGGACATTGTCACTGGGGAAAGACATGGCTTACTCCAAGCACCAATCTGTTCTTAGTCCCTTCTATCCAACAAACCTCCACCAGATATCCAAACCACATATATTCTGCATGAATTGGGTCCAAGGACAAACTCTGTCATGTTAAAATTAGTGATAAATCTCTGAGTTTTTCCCTTCCTAAATCTTCAGTTAAAATTCTATGCACTGTTTTATTCATATTCAAGCAGTTGAAATCTTTTGTATTCATTATTGTAATTTTTTTTGTGTCATGGAAACAACTGTACCACTAATTCACATAATTGTATCATTGTTATAAACCTGATGTTTTGTTTAATCATTAAGTGTCTTGTGTAGATTCATGTTTGTTGAATATCACACACAATACTCTTTTAATTATGAAAGAGTTAAGTGTTCCATCTTGCATATACAACCAAATCCAGAGACTTCCTTCAAATAGTAAAAAATAATAATAATAATTGAAAACTTTATTTCCTGCCAGGCCATTGTTGGAGGCTTCCAATGTCTTAACTGAATTGATGATCTGCTATTACTACAAAGAAATCATTTATTTTGCTCAAACTTACAAAGAGCGAAATTTGCCATTGTCCATGAACTTATAAATTTTAGTGCTTATTTCTTTAGAGGTATTAAAAGTGCAAGTAATAGTCCATTAGAATACCATGCATTGTGTAATGTAGAAACCAAATGCTCCTGGTAGATTAACTGAGAGAACAGGAATGTACATAGTTAGTGATTTGCAGAGTTTGCCAGCTCAGTAAAATAAACATAATTTAATGGTAATTAAATGTGCAAGTAATTTTAGTGTTCTTTACTTGCCAAGTATTAAAAAAAAAACTAGTCGAAGTAAAAGAATAATAATTAATTTAAACTTGTTTTTACAGGGCAGTTTGTAATTAAAGATGTGAAGCCAACACCGGAAGGAGAAAGTCAGAAAGTCAAAGTTAAGGTTCGTGTAAATCTACATGGAATATTGATCATCAGTAGTGCCTCATTAATGGAGAAGCGTGAGGCTGGTGAACAGGAGCAGCAAGATGAAACTACTGAAAATGAAGTCCAGGAAAACAGTGGAAACCACCCAGGCGAACAAAATGCTGGGCAAGCAGCTGCTCAGCAAAATCATGTCAGTGGTGAGGTGAGGAGACGTAAACGCAGGCTTGACCCTCGACAACTTTTAGCATGGTTTTATATGGTACGTCATTGTAAATTGTAAGCAGGCTCCTGAAATGAAGTGGCGGGGGGGAAAGTAGGACGAAGAACTTCACCCATGAAGATTCCGGAGCAGTGAAGATTAGTCTGTAATGTCGCTTGTGTTGGCTTAAATGTCTTCTGGGAATTTAGACCATAGAGCTGCAGTCTAAGTGAACAGTGCAGCAATGAATGGCTGTTCTTTCTTCATTGCTCATGTGGAAACTTGGTTTCCTTCTTCCTACAGCATTCTCCTGTCACTTACTTATACTATTGGCTGTTTTTGTCATGTAAATGGTTTGGGATTTAGTATATTAAATGACATTAGTGGTGTAAAGCAATGGATTATGGTTGTTGCTACTTTCTCCATGATCAAAAATTCCGTTATGACACAGAAAAGAAGAAATCCTATGTTGATTGCTGTTTAACAGAATCTGTATAAATTTCTACCTAAATTTCAATGTTTAAAGTTTCATAGTCAATTTCAAGAATCATTCTCCCTATATAGTTAATTGGTATGCCTTGGAACTTCAGCATAAAATAGATGGTTTGAAGTACAGGTCTGTAATTTTTAAGTGCAGACATTTCAGTCTCCATTTTTTGCTGTGTTAATTCATATATTCCAATTTTGGTTGCAATATATCCATTGCATCCTATTTGGTTACTATTTCACTGTTGCAGTGAATTCCTAATAGATTTTTTTCCCCAGAAAAGTAATTATATGAAGATTCTGAATTTATTATACGCTTCAGGAAGTTTGAAATACACCTGAGAAGAATGCCTTTTATGTCACTCAAGTTATTTGGTTTTCCACCCTTAAAAGCTATTTGCCCCAATTTGTTTAGGCTTTTCAAACATTAGCTATGGGGAATTTATTGGATGACTTCCTCCAGCAGTTTCAAACTTGTTTATAATGTTCCCATGCTTGGGATACACAGAGAGATTAAAAAGTGTCATCAAATCCTGGCACTGCTATGTGTATTACTCTAAAAGGCGAAGTTTTTGTAACGCTTTCCATTTACACATCAGAAATACATGTTCAATAAACAAAATTGCACAAAATACATTGGCACAAAACACATGTACTTTGAAGTGAATGTCATCTTTTTCTTGCTCATTGAGTTGTTCGTAGTATCTCAACAGTGTAGAACTGGAGCTAGAGAAAATGAGGTGGTTCAGAGAAAACACATTCCACACAACCTGTTCCACAAATGAAATATTTCCACGAACACTAGAATCAGAATCATAGTCTCAGTGGGCTTTTTAAAAATTTCATTTTCTTTACTAATTGCTACTTGTCCCTGTGATCTCTCTTCCTGATCTTTTTATACTCAACTATCTGGTTTTGTCACTTTGAGACACATACATTTCTGCATAGTAACTTATTGTTTTGGTAATTGACTTATGATTTATAATCTTATTTCTTTGTAGTTGGTTGCCTACTGAAAATTTTGAATGTGTTCCACACATTGACTTTATTTCTTTTATTACAAAATGGAGCTTCATCGATTGCTTGATTTTCTTGATACTAGCATTTAGTACATTGAAGTGAGATGCAGTAATTCTTTAAAGTTTCTCTAGCTGTTAGTATGTACTTTGATTTCAATCATCAGATTCCACTAATGTTCTAACTGTAAGTCAGTCCTGACACACATAATACAAAATTTTCATTAAAAATACGGATTTTGTGGAGTGGAATTGCTGTAATCTATCCATATTAAAGATCTCTTTAATAGTGTGTCAATTCATATTTATAACATCCGGTATTTTGCTGAGAAGTTATATTACTTTCAACAACTCTAATTATCCATTTTGGCTGACTTGTGCAGCTTACATTGCTTTCAGGGATTCCCAAAGTTTTTGTTACCATGCTCCACCCCCAACCCCCAATTACTGTCAAAGAAAAATCCCTCTTCCAGCCACAATTCCATTATTGCAAAGGGCAAATAAAAAAGAGAAGTATGAAATATTTTTTATTGTTTATAAAATTACAAATTTTAAATATACTAAAGTAAAAAATTACAAACTTTAGAGGAGGTGGGTTAATAAGAGCCATTTTTTGCCCACCAGCCATTCGATGAGACATTCGTTTTTTTTTATTATTATCATTTTATACCCCATAACAAAAAAATAAATAAACGAAAACTCTTTAATTGATGGGGGAAATAAAATAAATATTATATACATTAATTAAAATGTTGTCTTTAGTCAGTGGCATAGCAAGGCCAATAAGGGCCCCGGTGCAAAAATCCTCAGGCCAGATGGGCGACCTTTTTTTTGCTTTGTGTTGCTGGTAGGAGCCCCCTGAGCTGAGGCTGGGGGCCCTTGAGTTGTGCTAGAGGGGCCCCCTGAGCAGTGGTTGGGGGCCCCTTCGACGACAGTAGAGCTAAAAATAAAAAGTTTGACGTGAAGGCCCGTCGACCCTCTGAACTGCGCTTGGGGTGCCCCCTGAGCATGGGGGCCCCGGTGCACTGCACTGCCTAGCCCCATAGTAGCTGCTCCCCTGTCTTTAGTTTTAATCCAAAAAAATCAATAGTAAATACAACACTAAATGCATTTTTAAGATCAATGGGGTTTATTATTTCAATATGTGAAATATCGGAAACAATAAAAAATAATCTTAGTTTCAGACACTTTTAGCAATATATTTAAAATTGTCTTCCTTCTTGGTTTCTTCATCCAAATCGCTCCTGTACCATCCTTCAGTGGCGGCGTCTTGTAGTATATGAGCATATTCCAAACTTTGTTTTTTTACTTCAGTTGGAAGTGTTGAGAACAACACATGTAATAAGGGAGTGTCCATAAACCACGTAGCTCCATTTTGACTTTCTGTGAACCCCCATACCCCCTCCCTCCCATGTAGCATGTAGCTTTTTCTCTTATTGATTCCAGAAGACATTTTGCACTGTTTTTTTTTGTCTTGCCAGACGACCATAAATTACATACGGGGAGATAATTAAATGATGAGAATAAATATTCAGATGCTGTTGTGTGTTCCGTACCTCATGTTAACTGTGACAAATAATATGAATGGGAAGCAACGTGGCCTGACTCGGAAACCCCCCCCCTCCCTTCCCACATAGCCCAGCATAGCTTCCCAGCCAACCCCCCCCCCCGCCCCCTCGACCGAGCCACGTAGTTTATGGAAACTCCCTAACTGCTTAATGATTCTCTTATTCCTTCAGTTACTTGAGACCCCACAAGATAATCAGGCTTCATTAGGAATGCATCCAACATGTTGGGTCAGTTATGAAGCCTTCTCACTCTAAAGTATTTAATTATTATCAAGTTCTTCAATAAATATTCACAACAATAGTTTCAGAACACATTATTGCACTACGTGATTATACTTTTTTGACATTGGAACACGCTTTGATTGCATTGCATCCAAAGAATAAATAGTAGTATTACGCGCAACTGATACTCTTGCATGAAGTATTTTTTCCTCTAATAGGTAGCAGCCCACACTAAACCAAAATGCGACAGTAATGATATAAAACTTACAAAAGGATAATTTCATTACAAGTCAGAATTGATATGGTTCATGGAACGCTTGTTGATAAATAATAATAATAATAATTCAAAGATTAAAAAATGTCAAAAATGAAGTGGGGGGGGGGGGAAAGGCAGAAATACTATAATTTTAGGAACAAACAAATGTGTAATGTTATTGATGGCTATCAGTTTGATGAACAATTCCATTATGTCCAGGTGCAAGAAGAAAGTGGGATATTAAGTATAGATTAAGATAAAATAGAAGAGATTACAGCTGCTAGAATGCAACACTGTGATAAAAAGGCAGTAGCAAGTGATTACAGAAACTTGACAGATACGATAAATCAAAGTTTTTAGGTCTTGCCAATGTTTGTTATGAAGATATCTTGTAACGGAGAGGCTGGCGAGTTTGTACCATGTAGCTTACAGTTTGTTCTTTGTGGATCCTTTTGTCCAACTCTGAAATGAGGCCTTACATTTTTAGTTACATTAAAAAGTTTTATTTACAAAACCATATATTGCATTTGGTTTTAAAAATAATGTGTACAGGGTACATTACTGTACACTGAAGAGATGCAAATTTTGTATATTGATAAAATATTCTTGAGGTTTGAAGTTGTTGCTCACCTGGGATATTTCAAAGTTCACAACCTCCGCCTTCCAACTAAAGCAAACCAGGAATCTGATGTAATTATAGTTTGTTTTGGCGTTTTCACGGAAATTGTAAAAGTCAAACATAAAACCTTTGGAGTAAATGTCATTACTAGGTTTCAGGCCACATTAAGCTAGAACACTATTCCTGATAGCTAAACGAACAGCTGTTCTGATTGCTTCCAAGATGACATAGACATGGAACTTATGCTCAGGTTAACATTCTAGTTTCTTCAAATTAAAAATCTGTCCCTCCTGGAGCCATTCCTGCATCAATATGTTAAACAGCACATCAGGAAGGTGCAGGATTGTGGGTGATATCACAACCAACATTTGGCATTTGTGTTCTACAGTTCTGTGGGTATGCCAATATCAATTACACCTGCTTACCATTTACTTCTGTTAGTTGAAGGCAGAGATTGTGACCTTAAAAATTCCCCCCAACATTTTTTTCATGGTAGTACCTTTCTGTTAGTGTTGGTCTAGAAGTCCTTTTTTTTTAATAATTAAGAACTATTTACTTTCTAAGTGTCTGAAGTCTTTCATCTATGAAGTCTTCATTCTGATCCACTTTGTGTTTCAGAATTTCTCCTGCATTCAGAAATAAATTAATATGTAGCTTTACATATTTTTTTTTATCTGAAAGTGAAACAAGGAAAAATTCCGTTTTCATTAAATCATCTTCCTCTCGTTTGAAAGAAGAGTTTTCAACAGATAAAGTTAATATTCTTCCTTAAGAATGGAATCTGAGCTCTTTTAGTTATTTCAGCAATAACTAAAAATACCATACCCAGAGCTTTTTTCCATCTATTAAAATAAACATAATAAATATAATTTCAACTCCCATAATTAAGTATTATAGCAATAGAGATTAAAATCGCAACATCACCAATACAATTTGATAAAACAGTCAATATTCCTGCATTATAAGACTTTACATTTTGATAATAAATAAGTAAACAATAAGAAACCAACCCCAAACCATCTCAACCAAGTAAAATTCTAATAATATTAGGTCTAATAATTAAAAATATTATTGATAAAACAAACATTAATACAAGTAAAATAAAACAATTTAAATTCTTCTCTCCATGTATATAATCAACTCTATAATCTTATATAATTATATAAAAATAGATGTGTTTTTTCCTATATTTCACTTTTCAGCCACCACTACCCAGCACAGATCACTGATGTTTGTGGGTGGAAGTAGCATGGAGTTTCCTGTCGTGCACAACGTTGGCCGAATGCCGATAGCTGTGGGGATGTGGGAGATATAATGATTAAAGTTGGTCAGTGCAGGGCGTTTTCATATTTCGACCAAAAATTCGTATCTCCGTATACTTCTTTCCTGCCACAACTACATAACATAGACCTTTGGTGTTTGTGTGTGGTAGTAGAATCGTCTTTCTTGTCGTTCACTATGGTTGTTAGATGTTGGTAGCTAAGGGGGTGTGGGAGATATGGGGGTTGAAAGTGGTCGACCTGTGGAAATTTCATACTTCTGCCAAAGACAAAAGTGTCATGGTGTATCACTTTACAGCGAAAACTATAGATCACAGATAACTGGCGTTTGTGTGTAGTAATAGCACAGTCACCTTTCGATCACAACAGCGGCCCGAATTTCAGAAACTGTGGTACTGTGGTAGATATGGTGGTTGTAAGTGGCCGACCAAGGATATTTTCGTATTTCGACTGTCTCCGCATATGTCACTTTTCTGCCACAACTACATAGCATAGAGCATTGGTGTTTGTGTTTGGTAGTAGAATCATATCTCATGTAGTGCACTATGATTGTTAGATTTCGGTAGCTATGGGGGTGTCGGAGATATGGGAGTTGAAAGTGGTCGTCCTGTGGCAATTTCATATTTCTGCCAAAGACAAAAGTGTCATGGTGTATCACTTTTCAGCGAAAACTATAGATCACAGATCTCTGGCGTTTGTGTGTGGTAGTAACACAGAGTCACCTTTCGATCACAACAGCGGCCGAATTTCAGAAACTGTGGTTGTGTGGGATATATGGTGGTTGTAAGTGGCCGACCAAGGATATTTTCGTATTTCGACGAAAGGCATGTGTCTCCGCAGATTTCACTTTTCTGCCACGACTACATAGCATAGAGCATTGGTGTTTATGTGTGGTAGTAGAATCGAGTCTGTTGTCGTGCACTATGGTTGTTAGATGTCTGTAGCTATGGTGGTGTGGAAGTTATGGGGATGTACATGGTCAACCTGCGGCAATTTCATATTTCTGCCAAAGGTCTGTAACGGTGTATCACTTTTAAGTGAAAACTATCAATCGCAGATTACCGGCGTTTGTGTGTGGTAGTAACACAGAGTCTCCCATCGATCACAACGTTGGCCGAAATTCGGTAACTGTGGGAGTGTGTGAGATATGGTGTTTGAAATTGGTTGATCATGAATATTTTCATATTTCATCCATGGACTTGTGTGTATCCGTAAATTTTACTTTGCTGCCGGAACTACATAGCGCAGAAGACTGGTATTTGTGTGTGGTAATAGTATCGAGTCTCCCAACGTGCACTATGGTGGTTAGATGTCTACAGCTGTCAATATGAATACTTTACAATCACGAACAAAGTTGTGGGTACCAGCTATTATATTATAAATGTGGAAGTAAGTCTATGCCTTTTTGTTACGTTTTGACGACTAAATGGCTATATCAATATTGATGTAATTTAACAATGAAATAGTGTAGGAAGGACACAGGACATTTTTTAGGTATGAATAACAGTTTTAGTCACGAAATTTTAAGAACTTATCGAATGATGAAAGACAGACAGATTCGTGTGTTAGTCTGTAATGTTACGTTGGTTGCTCAGTCGCGCAGTCTGTTAGTGTTTGATTTGTTAATAAATTTCGATGAGAAACAAAACTTATTATTTAGTATAGAAGTCAATTTGCTCTGCACTGTACTATTCATTTGTGTCTGTATAAAAGTTTCTGGTACCAATTTGTCTTCCTTTTTGACATGCCTTACGGACGTAAACCTGGCCTAAGGTGCAGGTCCAGAAGACAATGTGCTGCTATTAGATTATAAGATTCAGATGCTCATGTTGAAGAAAGAAGAAAAAACCAAGCTGAAATAAAGCTGCCATCAGTAAACCCCCCCCCCCCCTCCCACACACACATACACACACATCCCCGCACCTTCGCTTACTTTTCTGTTTTTAAATATGTTGTAAATTGATTCTCTTCATGAGACAGATTAGACGATAGGATGATATAATGAAGGCTTTCCATCATATTATGTCGACTCTGTGTTGTCTGGGACAAATCTTACGTTACTAACAGTTTTCTATATCCAATTCTGGCAATGAAACTCCAAGTCCACGCGTACGAAGTCGTGGGTAACAGCTAGTAAATTACTAAAGAAGAAATGAATATAACAAAAGATATAAAAGTTATTGATATTCAGTCATTAAATAAAGTTGTAACCACTGAAGATCTAAAGTATTTAATCTAAAAATATATCATTCAATAAAAACAACTAAGTCATTCAAAATCAAATAAATACCAATAGAAAAAATCAATTATAAAGAGGAAGAAAAGAAAATAGGAATTGACCATGTGGTTACTAAAGTAACTGATTTAATAGACATAGACGAGGTTGATGCAGCACTAAGATCATTTAAAAATAGAAAGGCTCCTGGACTAGATACAATTAATTTAGAATTGATTAAGTATGGGGGAATGATTGCAATTTAGATATTTACACTTAGTTAATATGTGTTGGAAAAAAAGAATCATTTCAGAATGGAGGAAGGCCAAAGTTATTTCACTGTTTAAGAAAGGGGATAGGAATTCATGTGATAACTATCGAGGAATTAGTTTATTAAATGCGGGCTACAAAATATATGGAAAAATAATAAATAACAGACTAAAAGTAATAGCAGATGCTCTCCTATCAGAACAACAATGTGGGTTTAGGAAAGGAAGATCCTGTATAGATAATATATTTTGCCTTAAACAACTACTGGAAAAGAGAAGAGAATTTAATTTAAAGACTTTTGTTGCTTTTATAGATTATGAAAAGGCTTTCGATAAAGTAAATAGACAAAAACTATGGGAAATAATGGAAAGAAATGGATATCCAGAGCATTTAATACAAGTTATTCAAGATATGTATAGAAGGACACAATTCGTGTTAGATCTAGGAAATAAACTTGCAGAAGAAATAGTGATTAACCAAGTAGTGCAGCAAGGTTGTAGCCTTTCTCCAACACTCTTTAATGTATATATAGATGACTTAGTTAGGAAATGGAAAGAAAATGTCCATCCTGGTATAAAAATAAGCAACAACACTTATATAAACACTATGTAGTTTGCAGATGACCAATTTATCCTCCAGGAAAATGAAGATGGACTTCAAAAACCAATTCATATACTAAACATTATCAGCAAAGATTACAATCTGCAGTTGTCTCCTGCAGAAATGAAAGTTATGGCATGACAGGGTAAATACCCTATCAGAGTTAAAATAGTGGTAGACAATTAGCCAATAGAACAAGTCTCCAGCTTTACTTATATCAGATGTGATTTATCTTTTAATGAGGATAATGATTGGATAAAGGAAACAAAGAAACTGCCGCGAGGCACTGGCGGGTTGGGATGTGACCACATCTTTCCCCCTGCCATATGTCTCGCTCCACATGACTAAGACTAAAGTCGAAATATTGTGCAATTCGTTTTTGTGTTTTTACGTGTCTCGCCCTCCTGCCTTCATCTGTGGTAAGTGACGGGTAACTGTTTATTTTCCCTATCTTATAATGAGGTGAAGAAGAAACCTCACCAATTTCAGTATGTGTGTGGAACAATTTGAGGAACACTGAAAGGTAAAGCACGAGAGGAGACACAACTCAAGTTTTATACAACAATGGCAGTACCGACTCTGCTATATGGCAGTGAAACATGGGTAAATAAAACACAATACAAAAACAAAATTCAATCATCTGAAATGAAGTTTTTAAGGTCAGTAAAAGGGTATTCTCTAAATGATAGGAGGAGAAATGAGGAAATAAGGGAACAACTGAATATCTCCCAGCTAAATGATAGAATTACCCAAAAAAAGGGATAACTGGAAGAACCACGTCCTACAGATGAGAAATGACAGATTTCCTTAGCTTGCCCTGGAGTACCATCCCACAGGCAGAAGGGACAATGGAAGACCTAGGAAAAGATGGTCGGAAGAATGAGGTCGGTAAAGGGTTTGGCCTATCCATGAAGAGGAAGTAAGTAAGTAAGAAAAAAATCAATAATCTTAAACGTAATAAAGAAATAAATCTAAAAACTCCAATTGATAAAATATACATTGTTGACCAGAGGCGATATAATAACTTCAATGATACCGCAAATCATTATTTTAAATAAAATACCCAGGTATAAAATCAATAATTCCACCTTCAAATAAAGAATATTTAAAGGCAATCAGTGTAATGTTATCAAAACATATTCAAGGAAATATCCAGTAGAATATCTGTAAACACCAGAGAAATATAGACCATGCTGGCTATAAGAATACATATATAATTTATAAGCAGCACTAAAAAAAGACAAAATAAATAATAGATCGAGAAATAATTCTATTTATCAAAGAAAATTCACCAAGAAGATTTAAAGAAGGTGGGAAAGCCATATTAGAAGAACTTAATAAAAATCATCATAAACATATTGAAGGTATGAAATTAAGTATTCCCCTGTTAATTAGTAACCTATGACTACCTAACCGCTCATACATTGAATTAGCCAAACAAAATAAACCAGAACAACATAAACCATGGCCTACCATTAAATATAAAGAACCTATTAAACCCCAACTATTTATACTTATTAAACCCACAATAACCGATGATATGTGAGCATTAGAAGAATAAGCAATTAATAACTTAAAATCAACCTGACGTATACAAATAAATCATACTATTAATCAGCCCATTAAACCCAAGCCTATAATCAAGTAATTATATATAAATCCGGGTAATATATTAAGTTTCATAATACGAATTAAACCGTAACCACCTAATTTTAATATTACACCGGTTAAAATCATTCTACCAGAGATAGGAGCTTCAACGTGAGCCTTAGTTAATCACAAATGAACCAAATATATAGGTATTTTGACGAAGAATGTCAAAACAGAATAGATATGAAAATACAAATTAAAGTTACTTGTGTCATATAATGTAGGTAATAATAAACTATCCAAATCCCTATAAGTAATTAATAGAACCAGCTGTAAATGAGACTTTTGTGTTTCACTAATTTGGCTCTTCATTTTTATAAAATCTTCATTATTGTCAGATATCAATGCAATTATTTTAAGATTTCTGCTGATTTGATATTGGTAGTAGTAGCCATCATTCATTAATAAGATTATTTTTTTTTAAATTTAGGATGAAATGGAGGAACAAAGTAATGCAGAGAAAAAGGAGGCTGCAAAGAAAAAGAAAATAGTGAAATCTGTAGAGCTGCCAATAGAATCTTACACCCACGGATTTTCCCAACTGGATCTCAACAACTATATTGAACAAGAGGTGAGTTTGGAATGCTTTTGAATGTAATAAAATTTTATTTCATTGGTGAAATGTTTCATACTGGAAAAGAAATTTTGATTTTTTTAAAAAAATTTTACCTGGTTTCGGTATAGTTTTAGGTGAGGTTGCTTAACAGGAGAATTATTTAAACTAGTCTTCAGTTATGATATACTGCAGTTACTTAAAATATTCTAGTATTAAATTTGACCTTTTTTGCTCATTTCTCTGGGTCTGGAAGTATGCATACTACAATACTCAATATTGCCCTGCAGCATTGTTCTTCCTTCTCAGAATCTTGTTTCCTACAAAAATGAGTTTCATTAGACAACTAATGTTGACACACTTTGGGTCTGCATATAAGTATCACTCAACTAGTTAGAACACAATTCAGCTGCTTCCTTGTAACACACAGTTCTTAAGAAAGTTATCAAATGAGGTTCAACAGTCTTTAACTGCAGCACTTGAAAATACTTTCCCCCTAATGAAATTCCCACATTGCTTATAAAATAACTACCAACGTGTTAAGTATTTTCATTTTCCTTGAATAACTGTCACAGTTCCTTGAAAGGTAGTTTTCACACTAAATCCTTACCATTGCTACAAATGTGAGAACACACTATACCAGTGACTTCAGTAATTGCCTAAGTGTTTTCTGTTAGCAGTCTTCAGATATGGTATATTTGACTGTGGGATAGGTGTTGGTCAGTTGGTACAGGGGGTAACTCCGACATCCTTGAAACCGGTGTGTCTCTGTACAGGATAGTACCAATCCGGTTGGTCCCTTGCTCTTTTTACCCAACCCTCATTAGTTTACTAATGCAATATCTACCTATGTTATGGATGATTGTTATGTGTTACATTGCAATATTTAATTTGGATTTACTGTTTTTAGTTCATTCTTGCTTCATGGCTTCATGTATTGTTTTTCCTCTCCCATATGCCGTTTGACTTTCCTGACCCCAATTGCCCATTAAACTTTGAAGTAGAATATATTATTCTTTCATGATGACAAATGGGGTTAGAGCCCTTCTTTTTCCTTATTTTGAATTTGCTCTTTCCTCTAAACTGTGTTTGATGATGGTTTCTCCCTATACTTGACTAACTTCTCTAATCAGCACCTTTTTGTTTTAAATTATTCATTATAAATCCTGTGAATTTTATGGTATTTTTCTTTTATTTAGTGTAAGATGATAGCAAATGACAGACAGGAAAAAGAACGTATTGATGCCAGAAATGCTCTGGAGGAATACGTATATGACCTGAGGAGCAAACTGAGCAGTGAAGATGAACTAGCTACATTTGTCAATGAAGCAGACAGAAATTCATTGTCCAGGCAATTGGACGAGACTGAGAATTGGCTCTATGAGGAGGGAGAGGACTGCAACAGACAAGTATATGTGGATAAACTTAGCTCTCTCAAGGTAATTTTTGATTGAATTGTTTATAAACTACACTTATTATTAAAGTGTAAATGGCGTAGCTGCTTCTGTAATATTTTAATTCCATAATACTTGTCTAGTATCAGGAGAGCTGAAGCAGCAGTCTTGCCTTTATTATAAACGTTTTCATGAAGGTATCGGTTAGCTGTGTTTGAATATTTCATCGCAAGGGCAGTACTAATGATTAATTAAATCCTGTCATTTTTCGCTATCTAATCTTAGTTATTTTTGAGAGAAGCAGTGGGCTGTTACATTTTAGTTAAAATATGCATAAATAAATAAAACATTCCTTGCTAGAGTTTAAATTCTTGAACAATTTTGTATTAGAATGCAGAGAAATGATTATCAGGCAAATCAGGTTGTTAGCAATAATAATAATAATGCCGTATAGTTGTAATGACCTGGTGACAGATTTCTATAGGCTGCACATTCTGCCCTTGTCGTCACCTGAACCTAACTTGGTGGTCCTACCGGGTGGAGGGGACCTACATTTTAACATGGAATTCGAACCACGGAAGTGTTCTGGTATATTTCCAATTACACAAGCTGTGCCAGAGGTTAAGGGCTTATGAAAATCCCCAGGGATATGAACTGGAAACCTTTTGATCCTCAGTTAGATACCTTCTTGCTTCTTGTTAGCAATGCACTGTGGCACTCTTTATCAAACATGTCCAAGAGACTTGATAATGTGGGGGAGACTCCAATGTGAAACTACACTTTTAATGACCTGTAATTCTGCGTATGGAGCCAAGTTTTGGTTCCTATTTTCCAATCAAAATTGTTAGTGGCATTTTTTTAACAATTATAAAAAGATAGTTATTTCTGGAAATTATGAGTAGTGCCCAAAATAACAAAGCTGAAAATGTACTATTCATTCTGTTAGGGAAAATAGGCTGATTTGGTGAGGGCTGTATTTGAATTGTGCAGAACAAGTCTCAAATGGGATAATTTACATAAACTTTCTAGATGGCACTCTCTCCTTGCAACATTGGAAAACCATATAACCATGTTGCTATGATTCAATGACAGTCAAAATGCAATTATTATTTGTAATGGTGTAAGGTGAATCCTCCTTAATCAATAATATAACTGAATTAATTCATAGTTATAAATAATAAAAAAATTGGAGACACAGGGATAAGTCTTCTGGGTGCTTAAATTATGCCAGACCCTGATAATTTTGCAATAGATAATTATTAGAATGCAATTATTTTTAGGATTTTTGTAGTCCAGTTCAGTTATGTCTATTGAAATGTTTTGGATTAAGATGAGCTGTAAACATTTTGCTTTCTACTAAAGAACTAAGATACTCCAGGTTTTAGAAATAACAACAGTTTCACTGTTTTTTAAATTTAATTTTACCATATTCCTCTGTTTCCTGCCAAACTATCTAACTTAAATGTAGCATTGGGATGGATCCTTTAAAAGGAAATGGCAAAATATATTGCCATCCTTGCCACCAGCCCTTTGTCTAGATATAAAGCCATAAGAAAAAAGCTTAGGTTATCATTATTGTCCCCTTTGATACAGATAAGAATGTGGTTAGAGGTTCCAGTATAAGCTATATATGCTATAAAACATATTAAAAAATTTCTTAATCCAGAGCTGAATTAAAATTTAGTTTGGAAGGAGAATTGGTATTGGTTCCCATACTCTGAGTAAATGTTTTTCAGGATGGCTGAGGGGGAGTACAGCTCTTAACATGGTCTAATCCTCCGTGTCTCTACAGAAGTACTACTTCAGATGGAAACGGACGCACCATCTAGTGCTAACATTGTACAACCTATATATGATGGGAGATACGGAGGATGACTGAGTGAAGTTTTCAGTGGCTATTTTTGAGAAACACTGTCCATTCTGAACCTGTCACTTTTACCACCATTTACAATGACAATACAAGTCTTAGGTCCTGTAAAACAAATTTTGTGTTATATTTATTACCGACTATGACCATTGATTATGATGCATTGGCTGAAATCTTGTGGAAACTTACACATTTTCTCCTGTTGGGATGCTTCAGTGCTCAAAGTGCATTGCGAGGTTCAACAAGCGATTGATTGTCTCCGAGATCTAGTAGTTAGTATGCATATAGACTATGCATACCGATCGACTAAAAATGACACATTTCACTGCTACTTCCTTGCCATCGACATCTTGTGTTCTCCTTCGCTAGGTAAACTCCATCAAATTGGGAAGTAAATTGTGGTTTTCATGGTTTCACTTGAAGTTGAGAGATGTAAGAAGAAATACGCTACAAAAATGGAGTAAGAGAAAAGCTGATTGGTTCCTTTAAAATTTTTAGCTGTCTTCCAACAGTGTGGCAGTGTCCAGGGAAAAGTGAATAACTTCACAGAAGTGATGGTGAGCTGGCTCATGCTTTGATGCCAAAACACTCGGGAACATTGAAGAGAACATATGTTCTCTGCTATTTGGGAACCAAGACAGGCAATGTGGCCTTTTTTAAGTTGCAACCAATAAAAGAAAACCCACCAGCATTCCAAATTGCAAGGGCAAAGGCTAAGGCTACTTGCATTATAAAACAAGGTCATGGCAGAACATTGTGAGCCCCATTAGTTGTTTCTCATCATAGGAAGTGTTGGAGTCTACCCAATATATATTTGGAAGGGAGTCTCAATCACCAATGCCATTACTGATAAATGAAGCAATGTGCTGTTAGTGGCAGAATACTTCGCTTCCATCGCTTTGTTACCCTTGGGATCCATCTACAAAGAACTGTTGCAGAGAATGGTGGTTTGCACTCCGTTTATTGAACAAAGAACAATCTATTGCCTTTTTATGATATGGCTTCTGAATTTGACATCAGAGCCATAGTGGACCCCCTGCCAGATGATGAAGAGGAAGAGTACCTTCTAAATATTTTTAACTGTATAACATTTTGTTGGAGCCTATGTTTTCCCAAATGCCTTAATAATCCCATGCTCTTCTATTTTTTATGTTGAGATTTATGCATCATTTTCCATAATATAGGCATTTATGAAGGAATTTGAAAAGATTTCTCACAATTTATGTGAATGGTCCAAGATTGCTTCTAATGATTATACTTGTTAAAAATAATTCAGAGTAGTATACTAAAATGAAAATGAAAGAGAATTGTCTCAAAAGGGGTAATAATGTGTTGTTCAATAAGCTTACTTTATATACTGATAATAAACTTAAAATAATTAAAGGATAAATAATAGTCTGATCCATAGACTTTTGTGATTCGTGTGGGTGGTAAGCATTTAGCAGCATTATATACCACACAATTTGAAAACATCACAAAAAATTGTTAATTTCATAAATAAATATTTGTTGATATTTCAGGGAGATTGAAAAAAAGAAAATGAGATGGTGGAAGAAATTAAAAACAGTATTAGTTTTATCATGGATTAAAATCTGCAAAAGTCTGCAAATACTATAAACACAACCTTTAATCGGCAGAGTTTAATTTGATGAAAATAGCTGGTTAAAACTTGCTTCTTGCATAATATCAACTTAAGATTCTGTTATCAGTTGGGAATGTATAGAATTTATTATCATCAATTTTAACTGCGATGGAGCTAACACTCCATGGCAATTCCCCCAGTCATCCATTTACCCCTTTTTACATACATATATATTTTTTTTTAATTTTCTTTTATAATTGGAATGTTAAATTCCTCCCCCATTTACTATTCTCATTTACAAATTTTAATTTTCAATTCCTTAAGCGTTTTTTGGAAAATTATTCATCACTACAACTAGTAATTTGGTTCTTAAAATTTCCGCGGCCGTCTTTGTACATGATTTATAGCTGTACGAGCTATGCCGCGTCGTTTATTGGATTATCTAAGCTTTCGGCTGTTATACTCCAGCCATCTTCAGAGATGCTGTTTATATTTATGTTCACATAGCAATTGTCGCCAAGCATCGCAGAGGAAAAGGCCGCTATCTTCGTTGATGTTGATGGAATTCCGATTTCTGCTGCCTCTTTCACACGACAAGTCCACCACTGATCTTGTCTCCACAGTAGCCTCGTGTCTTGAAACTTTATTTCATACCCAGTGTTAATAGCATGGCGAACGACGGCAGATTTGTCACTGTTGTTATATTTGTAGTGGCGGATATGTTCTTTAAGTCTCTCCACCAATTTGCGACCTGTCTCACCGATGTAAAACTGCCACAGCCCCAGCTGGTGTGGGTGTAATCTGTCTTTTATCCTGGTTAATGACTTGCCAAGTTTACAGTGAGCCTTATATACTATTCGCATCTCCACCCGCTTAACAGTTTTCCAAACCGGTCAGTGATACCTCGTATGTATGGAAGACAGGCGAATTTTCTTGGCTCATTAGTATCATGAGATAAGTTGACGTCTTCCATGGGTTTTTTTTTAGATTTGAAAACCCTTCTGATGTCTGATTCACAATAGGCGTTGGCACAGTGGCGGAGAGACTTAAAGAACATATCTGCCATTACAAATATAACAGTGACAAATCTGCCGTTGGCCATGTTATTAACACCGGGCATGAAATAAAATTTCAAGACACGAAGCTACTGTGGAGAGAAGATCAGTGGCCTCGACGTGTGATAGAGGCATCAGAAATCGGAATTCCAACAACATCAACAAAGATAGCGACCTTTTCCTCTGCTATGCTTGGCGACTGTTGCTATGTGAACATAAATATAAACAGTATCTCTGAAGAAGGCTGGGGTATAACAGCCGAAAGCTTAGCTAATCCAATAAACGACTCAGCATAGCCCGTAAAGATATAAATCATATACAAAGACGGCCGCGGTAGTCTTAAGAATCATTTAACGAACCTCGACGTGGGACATATTCTATGCAAGTAGAAACTTCTCAAAACTACAAGAGAAAAGAGTGTGTAAACTCAACTAACTAACTTTCTTACTGCGATGCCGGGATGAAGATGTCTTACCATCATTTTTAAAGATCCGACATCACATTGGAACAAGAAAAGCAGAACAGATCCTGGGGAAGACAGGTTGTATGCTTCTGCTCGAAAGAATACGATAGACGCGGACGGAGCTGGCTCACTTGGAAGGTAACAAATTACATCTATGGTTATCCGCTCAACTCGAAGCTCATGATTGGAATACGTTGGATTGAGTTTCGTCGAACTATGCATTGTGAATGCTGAATAATAATAGAGAGGCATGGATTTTAAATTTCAAAAATTGCAGGCAGAACAACAACAACAACCACATTCCGCAACTTGCCAATACAGTGGCGAATCTCACTGATGAAGATAAAGCAACTATATCTTTGCTAATGAAAGGTCTTAATTTTGCCCCTGTTCCCACACATCTGCCAACTTTAGATATCATAGCGGGCATTGAGATTGCCATTGTGGGTTTAGAAACCTATCAGGCAAATAACATCCGGCAAGAGACAGCTCGCATTCTAGCCCACACGAAACTGCCACGCAGCAATCTGTCTAGGGATGAAAGATCAGACTTGCGGGTATTACGGCAACGTGATGATATTGTGGTTCTCCCAGCTGACAAGGGGTGTGGACCCAAGTAATGAAAACGCAGGACTACCATACTAAAATTAAGAAGTTGTTGGCAGAGAACACTTAAGCAAAGTTAAACAGGAACCTACTGCACAGGATTAGGACAGAGGTAGCCCGAAGAGTTAACACCTCAAAAGCGATTGGGCAGGAGGCAAGATAAATCTAAATATAGGCAACTGCACGATGCCCAGATTCCATGGATTGCCCAAAGTGCACAAAAGAGGGATTCCCTTACGTCCGATTGTGAGTGCGGTCAACTCTCCTACACATCCACTTGTGTGGTATGCTGCCAGAAAACTCAAACATCTTACCAGAGATATAAGATCAGCTGTAATGAACTCGGCTCATTTTATACAAATAATTGATGATCTGACGCTAAAAAAGACTGATATCATGGTGAGTTTTGATGTTTCATTATTCACTTACGTGCTGGTAGACGAAGCCGTTGCTGTAATATGTGCTTAACTTCTTGCACAAGAAATGTCTACTGAGTGGGCTGACTTGACGAGAGTTCTGCCTTAAGTCAACTTTGTTCCAATATGGTGGTGAACTTTATGCTCAAATTGAAGGTGTGGCCATGGACTCGCCACTTTCACCTGTAGCTGACAACATATTTATGGAAGCATTCGAAATGGAGGTCCTTCACCATGCGCGCCTAAAACCTAAAACGTGGATCCGGTACATTGATGATACCTATGTCATCTGGCCTCACGGTAAGGAGAATTTGCAGGAGTTCCTACACCACCTGAATAGTGCCCATCCAAGAATCCAATTCACCATGGAAGTGGAAGAAAATGGACAACTCCCATTCCTCAATATCCTGGTTCAAAAGTGAGGTGATGGACGTTTGAGTCATACAATGTACCGCAAGGCGACCCACACCAATAAATATCTGCATGCAATGTCGCACCATCACCCGGCAATGAAGAGAGGCGTATTAATTTCACTGAATTTAAGAGCGAGGACGGTATGTGACTCAGAAAGTCTGAAGGAAGAAATGGAGACTCTCACAAAAATATTCCGAGGCAACGCCTATAGTGAAACAGACATTAGAAGGGTTTTCGACCTAAAAAAACCCATGGAAGACATAAACTTATCTCATGATACCAATATGCCAAGAAAATTCGCCTGTCTTCCATACATACGAGGTATCACTGACCGGATTGGGAATCTGTTTAAGCAAGTGGAGATGCGAATAGTATATAAGGCTCACAGTAAACTTGGCCAGTCATTAACCAGGATAAAAGACAGATAACAGCCACACCAGCTTACGGGTGTTTATGAAATCCCCTGCAGCTGTGGCAGTGTTTACATCAGCGAGACAGGTCGCACAGTGGCGGAGAGACTTAAGGAACATATCCGCCACTACAAATATAACAACAGCGACAAATCTGCCGTCGTTCGCCACGCTAGTAACACCAGGCATGAAATAAAATTTCAAGACACGATGCTACTGTGGAGAGAAGATCAGTGGTGGCCTCGACGTGTGAAAGAGGCAGCAGAAATCTTAAGGAAATACAACAACATCAATGAAGATAGCGGCCTTTTCCTCTGCGATGCTTGGCGAATGTTGCTATGTGAACATAAATATACAGTATCTCTGAAGAAGGCTGGAGTATAACAGCCGAAAGCTTAGATAATCCAATAAACGACGCGGCATAGCCCATAAAGCTATAAATCATGTACTTGGTAATTTGTTCCAATCCCTGACACTCTTACCAACAAAAGAAAATTTTCTCACTCCCTTATGCCTGAAATAGAGCGCAAGCTTGTGGTCATGGTCGCCTTTCCCCTTCCATGCACTATTTCTAATTCTTTAACCAATATACCTCCAATCTCCATCACCAACATATGCCCTGTACATTGCCAGCGCTTTCTTCGGCCTCCTCCTTGCCTCCAATGAGTCCCAGTTCAGCACCTTTTTCATACCAGTTACTGACTAGGTCCTGCGATAATTTCCAAAAACAAATATAGCTGCTCTTCTTTATACACCTTCCAACTCCTGTATTTAATAACCAAAATGTGGATCCCAAACTACACCACCATATTCAACCAACGGTCTGATCAAAGTTTTGTATCTCAACTCCCTAACTTCTCTGGTACATCTTCTCATCACCCTATCCAGTAAATGAAGGATTTTGTAATCTTTTCCTACCACCAGCCCAATTTACTCTGCCCAATTGAGTTTGTTATCAAATGTTATGCCAAGATATTTATACTTCAAGGTTTCAACAAGCAATTCTGACCCCACCCTATAGTTGTAATTAACCTTTTGCTTTTTATTTGTGTACTTAATAAGCGGAATTTCCTTGGCATTTATCTTAATTCCATGTTGACCTACCCATTTAGATATTCTATCCAGGTCACCCTGCAACTGTTCAGTCTTCACATGGTTTGATCCTATTGTATACCATTATATGCAAATCACCTAGACTCTGACTGTAACCCACCAACACATTCATTCATTAGAATTATGAATAGCAATGGTCTCAATACACTACCCTGTGGTGCTTCAATATTTACTTCCACCTCTTTTGATAATGTATTTCCTACTCTAACACTTTACTTTCTGGCTTTTAAGAATTCCTTTACCTAGCAAGTAACTTTACCATCCAGTCCAATAGATTTCAGTTTATTTAAAACTATTTTATGGTTTACTCTGTCAAATGCCTTAGGAAGATCTAGTGCCACACTATCAACTTGGCCTTCCTTGTTCAGTTCATCTGAAATGTCTTGCATATAGCCCACCATCTGAGATTCACATGAATATCCTTGCCTAAAGCCATATTGCCAATCTGAAAACCAGTTTCTTTTCTCGCAGACATGTTGTTTCATATCAATCTCTCCATTTGCCTATCACAGATGTCAGACTAATTGGCCTGTAATTTTCAACCCTATATGTAACCCCTCCTGTATGAACTGGTGCTAGTTAACTTTTTGTTGTTGTTGTTGTTGTTGTAACACGTTATTTGAAACTAGACAACCCGTGCGAAAATTTCGCTAGTAAAATGCGGTGAATAGTGAGGTTGAATGCTTGTAATATAATGAAAAGTAGAACCGTACTTTTGTAGCAAATATTTATTTTTTAGTGTAATAGGTACGCATCAAAATACTTACAACATATTACGAAACAGGAAAATTTAAAAAACACTGTATTTACGACACGCTGTCACTGACTTTAACAGAATACAACCAACCTGAACAAAATGCACACAACATATCAACATCTCTGTGATATTTGTTGCTGTGCGAATAAAATGTTTACATAGAAATTGTACAGCAAAGCGAAAGTGTTTCAATACCAGAAAAAAATATCTGAAAAGCTACTTATTGAATAAAAAAAAGTTTAATGACATCTCTGTGATATCTGCTGCTGCAATCTAGGGACTTGGCTCCGAACTTTCTCATACGCGCTACCAATTAAAGCACCAAATTCCGAAAAATTCTTTATTAATTTATGATTTTACCTAACTGGAGACCTCAATCTTTAAAACGATATGATATTTATTCATTTTGGCTAGGTATCGAAGAAGATAAATGGCTTATAATAATAATAATAATAATAATAATAAAAACACGCTATAGCAATAAAATTGATACTTTTGCCCTTTAACGGTCGAATTCCAAAAAATTTCTTTTATAAAATATGATGTGACCAAACAGCCTCCTTGGTCTTTAAAATGATACCTCATTTATCGATATTGGCTAGTTATCAAGCGAGGGGTGGGAAAAAAGTTCTAGAAATAATATTTTTGCCCCTTAAGGGTTGAATTTGGATCAAGTTTTTTCTTAAAATATGATGTGACCAAAGCGGATAATTTAATATTTAAAATGATACCTCGTTTATTAATTTCGGTTAGATATCAAGGGAAGTAAATAGCTCATGACAGAAAAATGCGTTGTAGAAATATTAATACTTTTGCCCTCTAAGGTTAGAATTTTGAAAAATTTCTTTCTCAAAATGTGGTGTAACGGAACCTAAGACCCTACGAAGACCTCAATCTTTAAAATGATACCTCGTTTATCAATTTTGTGTAATTATCAAGGGAGATAAATGACTCGAGACAAAAAAATGCATTTTAGAAATGCTGATATTTATGCGCTTTAAGAGTTCAATTCAGAAAAATTCATTTCTTAAATTGTGTTGTTGCCACAGCGGAAACCTTAATTTTTAGAATGATACCACATTTATCTATTAATGGAGTTAAATGGCTTGTGACACAAAAATGCTTTGTAGAACCATTTATACTTTTTCCCATTAAGGGTTAAATCGCAAAATATCTTTCTTAATATATGACGTCACCAAAGCTGAGTCGTTACTCTTCATACTCCTACTTCATTTATCGATTTTGGTTAGATATCCAGGGAGATAAATGGCTCGAAACACAGAAAACGCATTTTTGAAATATTAACATTTTTGACCTTTCAAGGTCTAATTACGAAAAATTCCTTTCTTAAAATATAATGTTACCACGATGGAGACCTTAGTCTTTGATATGATACCTCATTTATCTGTATCGGTTAGATATGAAGTGAGATAAATGGCTTGTGACACAAAAATGCAATGCGAAAATATTGACCCTTTTGCCATTGAAGGGTCGAATTCCGAAGAATTTTGAATTTAGTATGATGTTACTAAAGCGAAGATCTTACTCTTTAAAATAATACTTCATTAAACGATTTCAGATAGGTATCCAGGGAGATAAATGACTCGTAACACAGAAAATAGCATTTTAGACATATTGACATTTTTGCCATTTAAAGGTCAAATTCCGAAAACTTTTTGTCTTTAAATATGATGTGACCAAAGTGTAGACCATAAGCTTTAAAATGACACCTCATTCATTGATTTCGGTTAAGTATGAAGAAAGATACAGGCTTGTTACAAAAGAATACCTTATAGAAATGATATATATGATTTGGCCAAGCAATTGGCAAAGATGAACAGGACTTATTGCACAGTAATTAATACGCAGTTGTTTATATTTTTGTTACTATCTGAAGTGTGACTTGTGTTCACAGTTAAAGCAATGAAAACGTCTACAAGAAGTTATCTTAAACATTTTTTCTTATGTGAGTGTCAATAGTTGCTGATGTCTCGCATCATGTTTTTGATATTTAGTTTTATCTGTAACTACAGCCTACTTGATATTGAAGCCATTGGAAGAAAGTATCTTGAGCATTAAAAAAGTACTTAAATTGATACTGTGAAAATTTTTCATGAAATAATTGTTTCTAAAAGGGTTCTTTTTTGTTATTTTTTTCTTGTAATTGGGATTCTGAATAAGTCGCAAGTGAACTGAGAAGTCTAATTCATGAAGATTATCCATTTTGACTATGCCAATATAACCTAACTTTTATTTTTTTTTTTTTAATTAGAATCTTGGTGAACCTATTAAAATGAGACGCCAGGAGTTTGAACAACGGGCTGGAATTCTTGAAGACTTTGGGGCCTCCCTTCAGCTTACACAGAAAGCTGTAGATCAGTGGCGAGTTGGAGATGAAAGGTACAACCATTTGGTGGAAGCTGACATGCAACAAGTGGAACAGAGAATAGAACAGGCACACAGGTGGCTGGAAGAAAAAAGAGCACAACTCACTGCAACACCTCGAACGCAGAACCCTCCGATTACTGTAGCACAGATACGGCAGGAAAAGCAGGCAAGTTTATATATAGTACATATACATAACAAAAAATTTCATCTATGCAATATCTTTGCCATTTCAGAAGTTTATAATTCTTGGGCATAATTCAGATGAAGTATTCTTTGAAAACGTTAGTCTATACCAGCACAATTTCTTCAGGAACTATTCAGTAGCTTCATTATAAAAAAAATTTCTATGATTGAATGTCTGTAAAATTTCCTTTGTAGATAATTGCAGGTGAATGTGAATTCTCATCGCTTAACTTTTTTTTCTGTATTGTCCTAGTATTCTAGTGGGTTTCTCCCTTCCTCCTAATGTGAACTTAATAGAACTTTGAGAAGACCATTATCAAGGACAGAAGATCAAAGAGTATTGGAGAGACTAAAGATTCAAGGTTAACAAAGGTTTTTCTAGGTGTTCGACGATATTGAAAAGAACCTACTACTTGCCACCAACTGTTAACCCTTTAACTGCTGGGTATTGTCCGGCAGAGCCCTCGCTGTGTGCTCCTTTGTTATCCTCTAAGCTGTCTGTCTACCTGCGCTGAGTGGCCACACTCGGCCAATACCTGCGCTGCTGAGTTCGGCACGCCGCCGGACCCGCTCTGTGCTGAATATTTCTGATGCGTTCTGTGTGACGGCCTTCTGCTCTCGCTTTGCGTTTTGAAACCCCAGATACAAAATAAGTGCAGTTACTCTGACATCTAAGGTTTTTCAATTTAAATCTCCTCTAAATGTGAATGTTCATGTAGACAAAGATACAGGCACTTCATATGCTAAATAGATATTACAGCAACTGAAATGTATTTGGTATTTTTGTTTGTTAGCGCAGTAATTCATCAGGAGAAAATTTTTAAGTTAAATGTTCGAATACCTTTCACAAACGCTGCATATATTTTGCATCATTCTTTTGGTTCTGGGCTATAGACTGTCACTGGTGAAGATAAAAAAAAATCAATTTTTTGTATTTCACTTAGTTTTAGAGGCGTATAAAAGCAATGTAATTATTATAGTGCAGTTGCCCGTGGTTAATAAATGTTTTTAGTGTAACAAGCCACGAAACATAGCACAACACACAATGGTACTGTACACTGCATGTTCTGTTTTTGTATCCGGTTTCTAGACACACTTTCTGTTTCGAACATCCAGCCCATCTACGCGTTGGCGTGCTCTTCTTTGAATTTTTAATGTGAATAATATTTCGAAAATGTCTCCCAGTAAAACCTTTCACCTTGAAAATCTAGAGTGAACTGATTCTGACATATTTGTCTGTTGGTTTCTTCAGCAATGGATTTCATAAGTTCTTCTGTTAAAAATATTCCGAAAAATGGAAGAATGCTGGAATTTTGCCCTAATACATATTTGTGTCCTGTAGCTGAATCGTCTAACCCATGCACAAAAGGACGAGAATCTCTTTTTTTTTTTTCTAGTCAAACTTGTCACTAAAGCGTCCTCTTTTTCCACACATTTAGCTCTCGCTATCTGAAACTTCAGATACTGGAAATGTTCGCCTCTTGTGGAGACAGATAGTCGTTTTCTACTAGCAGATGTACAAGGCATAGGACTATTACTTCGAGATCCTATTGAAGGGTCATCACTATCATCCACATCAAAGACATCATTCTGTCGTTTCTAGTAAGAATCTCAATGAGATCTTCCTTTGTACAAACACGACGGCGAGCTATTTTCTCAGTGAAAACTAAAATTAAAATAGCAACACCAATAAGATTGCACCTGCAGACACTCAAGGGCTGAACGTTGGAAAGCAATTAACCAGCTGGGGTGGAAATATGGCTACCTGACCCGAACGGTAAGTGGCTTGCGCGTTAACACGTGCAGAGCACACAGGGACCCAAGCGGCTGGACGACTTTCTAACGCGTCCAGAGCACAGACAGGGTGTCAAGGGAGCGCGTGTATACACGTCCAGAGCACCTGACGGAAGGATCATGGGGATGCGTAAACGCGTCTAGAGCACCTGGGCGCAGTACAAGCCCCGCGCGTTAACGCGTCTACAGCAGTCAAAGGGTTAAGGAGACTGCTATCCAATATTGAAATTAAAGTTCAAGTATTAGGGTAGTTGTCCCATGATTAACCTCCGGCCAATTACAATCTTGAATTTTTTTGTATTTTTTTGATTTGCTTAAAACTATCTTTTTTAATACTGTGAGATATCATTAAAGCCCCTTTGTGCATGGTGGAGGAGATTGAAAGTTTTATTGGAAACTGTGTGGAGAAAGACTAATCTCTTAGTATAATTGCGGAAGCTACACAAATTGACACGTATAATCATGGGTGATTGGATTGTGATAGTGAGAGAAGTAAAAGAGGGGAATACTGTAGGAAGGTTTGGTCAAGGAGAAAGAACTGAGCGAGTAGAATTTTCTGAAAGATGTAAGCTAGTTGTGACAAACACATTGTTTAAGAACCATGCAAGTAGGATATATACCTGGAAACTTCCAGGGGATACAGGCGGATATCAGCCAAATTATATCATGGTCAAAAAGAGATTCAGGAATCAAGTTCTAGTCTGTAGCACACATAGACTCTGACTGTAATTTGATAGTAATGAAGTGCAGGCCGAAATTCAAGCAAATAAGTAATGTAAGCAGAAAAGACTGGAAGTGAATAAACTGAAACAATTTAGCACGAGAGAAAAATTTGCAGAAATGGTAACTTAGATCTAAGAAGTAACTCTGAAAGGATCTCAAACTAGGACTAATATAATGCATTAAAGGCTGAAATAATGAAAGCTGGTAAAGAAACATTAGGCTTTAGGGAACAAACCACCCGATAACCTTCGATCACAAAAGAAATTTTGGAGCTGATGGATCAGAGGAGAAAGCATAAAAATGGTCAGAATGAAAAGAGCAAAACAGGCAATTTAGAAATCAAATAAACAGGAAATGCAAGAAAGCGGAAAAAAATGGCTAGAAGAAAAGTGTTAAGAAGTAGAAAAGGAAATGGTCATAGGTAAAGTAGATGTTGCATACAGGAAGATCAAACAGAATTTGGGAAAAATGAATAAAATAGGTTGAACATTAAATCAGTCGATGGGAAACCTCTTAAGCTCAGACGATAGAGCTAACTTATGGAAGAAATGCATTTAATAGAGCTCTGAATGGCTTGAAAGCAAATAAGGCATTGGAATTGACGAGATCCCTGCAGAACTTCTTAAATCCCTGGGAGAGGAAGGAATCAAAAGATTATTCAGGTTGATATCAAGAAGTTACGAAAGAGGAGAAATTCCAACTGATTTTAATAAAAATGTCATCTTCACACTTCTGAAGAAAGCACAAGCTGGCAAATGCAAGAATTATTGCACCATTAGTCTAACATCACATGCTTCAAAATTACTGACGAGAATAATATACAGAAGGATGAAAAGGATAGTAGAAGAGATAGTAGGTGAAGATCAGTTCGGGTTTAGGAAAAATCGAGGTACAAGGAAAGCAATTCTGGCTTTAAGATTAATACTTGAAGGACGGATCAAGAAAAAAAAAAGATACTTATATGGCATTTGTTGATTTAGAAAAAGCTTTTGTTAATGTTAGGTTGAACAAGATGTTCAAAATTTTAAAGAAGTCAGGTCTGAAATATCTAGATAGAAGAATACTTTATAAACTATATAAGTGGCTATAATAACAGAAGAGAATGATGAGAGACATGCATCAGTTTAAAAAGGGTGTGAGACAAGGTTGTAATCTAACCCCATTAATATTCAACTTGTATATAGAAGAAGCAATAAAGAAAATATAGGAAAATTTTTTCGTGTAGCATAAATGTTCAGGAAGAAAAAATCATTTGCTGATGACATTGTCTTGTTAGATCAGGCTGAGAATATTGAGAAGTTACTGAATGGCATGAACAAAATACTGAAGGAAGATTTTGGCTGAATATAAATCGAAGCAAGACAAAAGTGATGAAATGTAGCAGAAATGATACCAATAATAGTAGATTAAATATAAAAATAGGATCAGACACAATAGGAGAAGTGAATTCTGTTACTTGGGAATCAAAATTACAACTGATAGCCGAAGCAGGAATGATGTAAAAAGCAGAATAACAGTAGCAAAAAGAGCCTTCATGAAACCTAATCTTTTAATTTGAAACACTGATCTAGCAGTAACAAAGAACTTTTTAAAACCCTATGTGTGGAGCACAGCACTTTATGGTAGTGAAACATGGACCTTAGGAATACCAGAAAGAAAGAAAATTGAAGGTTGTGCTACAAAAGAATGCTGAAAATTAAGTGATCAGATAAAGTACGAAATAAGCGAGTTTTGGAAATGATGGTTGAAGAAAGAAGTTTGTGGAAGAAGCTTGCAGAAAGAAGAGACAGGCTGGTAGGTCATATTTTGAGACATGCTGGATTGGTTAATTTGTTAGTGGGGAACAGTCGAAGGTAAAAACTGTAGAGGAAGACTGAGATTAGAATATATGAAGCAGATAACTGTAAGGGATATGTAGAGATGAAGAGATTAGCTCGAGGTAGGAAGATATGGAGGATTGCATCAAACCAGTTGAAAGACTGATGACAGCACCAAAAAAAAAAAAACACAACACACAAAGTGTCGCAGAAAATTTTAAACATTCCTTTCAAGGGGTGTGCAAATTGACTGCAGTATTGAGATTATAAAACATGGGGTTAATATTATGTAAACATTAGAATGTCTTTAAACGAGAAATAAATAATTGTGTGATTAAAATTATATTTGTTAGTTATATTGCTTTTACTGTATTGAATCGTTTTGGTGTTCTGTTCTAGCTATTAGATTTGAAATTGTCTAATTTTCTGTAATTTGTGAAATTGATTGCTTCTTTTAACACTCCTTTTTTTTTTTTTTTTTTTACAGAGCTTCGAAAGTGTTGTGAGTCCTATATTAAACAAACCAAAACCCAAAGTAGAACCTCCACCAACACAAAGCAAGGAAAATGAAACTAAGGAAGGTCAAGGTGATAATACCAAAGGAAATCAACAGAACGAAACGGAAGAAAAGATGGATGTAGAGTAAATTATTCTAGGTACTGTACTAACATGATGGTACATCCTGCACATTCGTTTATAATCTGAAGACTTTATTTATTGTCTTGTTACACTCGGATGGCAGATATTTCAAGTGGAAAAATCTGGTGACAGTTCTGAATGCAATGTTAACAGATTAATATAACAAACTGAAACAGCTGCTGAAGCAGTTGCACGCTTGATAGTATTTTGCATATTACGTTGGACTTCAAAGTTACAAGAGTAATCAACACTTTTTATTATTTTTGATGTTCCTGTTGCATTTGTAAACATTTTGACCTCCCGGTGTTAGAAGTGAACAGTAAATTACATGGCTAACTTTGGAAAGTTTGACGATACCTAGCAGTATTTATGAATGATCTGTCTTTCATTTTTGGTGGTATATATTTAGTATGTGTCAAGTTTGTAGTACTAATTTTGTTAATTTCTTGCAAGAAGTATACCAAATATGTGGTGTTACTGCTTTGTATCTACAATTCTTTCTGGTGGAATTTACTGGTCAGCTAATTGGCTGTTCTCTTTTCACTTCATTTATTCTTCAGTTGAACCAAAATCCTAAATTTAGGAACTGTTTGATTGTACATCCCAGCAGATGCAATGCATTTAAATACATGTTAATAAAAATACAAAAAAAAGTTTCACTCTTATTTGTGTTCATTATTAAATACCTGAAATAAGATTTTCCTTTTACCGGTCCTTTTATTGTTGGTAATGCTGCTCAATTAAACTACCTTGATGAAAGTAAGAAAAGCAACCCCCACTATAAATTGCATGTATTGATGAGAGTCTTTGCAGTTGAAGATTGCTTTGTATTGAAAAAAACCTGGCTGCACAATAGATGAAGGGGCTGTGCTGAACTACAAATCAAACCATAAAGATTAATCTGTCATCACATGGCATTCATTTACGGCTGGTCATGCCATAGACAGAAAATATCAGATTTCTCTTTTTTTTTGGGGGGGGGGGGGACAGCAATGGTGGCCAAGGCAGATTGTTAAACACTTTAATAATATCAACAAAGACAGCGGCCTAAAGTTATGCATATAGAACTGACACTGTGACCCAACCACATGTCGGTTGCACTCTCCTTATTGGTTGGATCATTCAGCCTTTAATAAGACTGTTAGTAGTGTTAAGCAGAGCGTATAAAACACCTCTAGATGTAATTCACCTAAGAAGGCTGAAACGTTGGCAGTTAATACTAGAACATGGCAAGGAAGAAATTTTTTGTATGTTCTGCAAGTGGTAAGTTAAATCTTGTGAGGTATCTAATGGAAATGCGTGGCATATAAAATCTGGTGGATACTTTTCTGTTTTGATATACTACCTGAGCAGTGGATAAATTACAAAACATATGTTTGTACCATTAATTCATTTCAGCTGTAGTAAATTTGTGGCACCTTGAAAATATCTGTCTCTTAGTTTCCAGTATCTCGAGTTGAATATAATTTCGTTACAAATAGAAATCCAATAAATAATCATCTTGACAATTTGACATTACCAATGGCATAAAAGTAGGGTGGTAGGATGGGCAAAATGTCAAGGGCCCCATCTGTAGGATTTTTGATTAAAAGAGGGAAATAGTGAAGCTAAAAAATAAAGTTTGGCCACCAAATAAATAAGCCATTTGTTGCCCCTTCCCTCTCCTTTAGTTGCTGCCTGGGGCAAGTGTTCTCACTTGCCCGCCACTAGATCTGGCACTGAGGAATGGCCCCATCTGATGAATTTGCCATGGGGCTCAACAGTATAGTAACGCCTCTGCATTGCACTAACTTCTTCTGTCCTAATTTTGCAGGTTGTGTCATAGGTTAATGAAAATTCAATGTTTTTTCAGTCTGGGAGGAAAAGATAATCCAAAAGTTTTATTTTCTATATTGTCCTTCGGTATAGTGTGTCTAGGTTCAGGCATTTTTTTACTATTCCTAGTATTCCATGCTGCTTTTTAGTTGATGCTGTGTTTAGCTAAGAATATGATGGTTAACATGAGATGACCACCTGGCAAGGACAAAGGGTAACATTTGTCTTCTTTCTGTTAATCATATCTGAGAAAGGGTGCCCATTATTCTGTTCCATCCACATAGTGAGTTATATTTGTAATTGAACTTAAACGAAGAATGTTTCATAAACATAGGAAGGCTACACTGGAGATTTTTTTGCTGAGCTGCAGATGCCTCTGTGCAGATTCTGATCAAGGACAATGTTGAACTCATTGCTGTCCTATCTGGTTGTGCACTTCAGTTATTTCAGAAGGATGCTGCCTTAAAGGTATACTCTGCTCATATCTACAGTATTTAATTTGTTACTGATCATTACATCTGCTTATTTATTGAGTTTTTTTTTCCAAAGGTAGGTTGAATATCTCTCTTGTACTCTGATATTTTTTGTTCATTCTGTGACTTGGGCTTCAGAAATTGGTTCACCTAGCACATTAAAGGATTGTAGGGGGGGGGGGGGTTGGATTGCCTGCATAGTTTGTTTTGGAGGAAACCCTTCCTTAAGTACTTTAAACAAGCCATAGAACAAGACATACTATTCCTTTGCCTTCTCCAGCCAATATTTTTCTAATGGAAGACTCTGTCCTCTATGCAATCATGTAGTGCACTACATGTTCCAACAGCTAAAGACTAATTAAAATCCCTTAAGCATTTTTTGTAAATTATTCATCACTTAGTGATTTATTCCAATCCCTGACACTCTTATCCACAAAAGAAACATTTCCCACTCCCCTCAGTGTGAAATATACTGCTTGTTTGTGGTCATAGTCATCTCTTCCCTTCCATACACCATTCCTAATTCTTTGATCAATATCCTCCCGAGCCCCATCAACAAAATATGCCTTGTACACTCCCAGCTCTCTCTTAACCCCCTCCCCCCCTGCCTCCCTTCTTTCTTCCAATGACTCCTATTTCAGCTACTTTATCATATCAGTCACTGACTGGCTCATGCGTTAATTTCCCTCCACCACCTGTCCAATATGCTCTGCTCAATTTAGCTTATTATCAAATGATTGACAAGATATTTACACTTCAGGCCTTCAACAATTTTGATCCTTTCCTGTAAACATAAAAAAACTTTACTTTTTTTTATCTGTGCACCTAATAAGCTGGCTCTTCATGGCATTTATGTTTATTCCAGGTTGACCTACCCATTTAGATAATTAATCTATCTTGCAAAAGTACAGTCTTTTGTTTTGATTCTGTTGCATACCATTAGTCATCTGAAAACCATGTAAATTCTGATTGTAAACCATCAACACTATCATTCATGAATAGCAGTGGTCTCAATACACTCGTATATTCATTTCCACCACTTTTGATAATGCATTTCCTACTCTGATGCTTTGCTTTCTACCTTTTAAGAATTCTTTTAAACAGCAAGTCACATTTTCATCCACACCAATAGTTATAAACTTAATTAAAACCAGTTTATGATCCACTCTAGCACTGGATCTTTCTAAGGTATTTGACACACTTATACCTGCTCCCCCCATGTCCACTTCAATCGAAATAACTTGCATATAACCCATAATCTGAGATCAACCTGAATATGCTCACTGAAAGCCCCGTTGGCAATTTGTAAACCAGCTTCATTTCTCACAAACATTTCTGATGCAGTTTCATATCTGTCTCTCCATCATTTTGTGTGTCACTGACATCAAACTAGTCTATCTATAATTATCAACCCTATTTGTTACACCTCCTTTATAAGCCAGTACTACTATCGCTCTTTTTCCAATCCTCTGGTATTTTCTTCTTATTATTATTTCCTGATTTTACATAGCCTAATACCTTGTTACCTAAAGTAGACCCTTAGTTTCTACAGTTTTCATTTTTTTTTAATTTACTTTTTTAATAGATCTGGATAATTATTCTAAAGGATGTAACAGATCTAAAGTATTCTGCTAATTATTTTACTAATTAATCTACCAAGTAATCTTCCATCTACACTAATTCACACCAAAATCAGCAAGCAATAAACTGTCGATACTCAAATGTTGTTCGAGCACCACCACTGCTGGCCTGTGCCGACATCCAGGCTGCAGGCTCCCAAACCACATGCTCGGCAGTACTTACTTCGCCACAGTCACACCTGTTTGTTTCTTTGAGGCCTTTCTGTTCTAAGAAACTGTTATAAGGACCATGTAAAGATATGTAGTATATGAGCCCTGGAGATGGTTGCGAGTCATCCGTGTTGCTATTAGTCTACATTTGCTGCCATTCACCAATCAGCGCATCCCTAACATCTTTTTTTGTTTCAACGGGCCTTCCAATAATTTCTGTAGCTTGGTCATACCTTCCCTTTTTTTTATCCAGTATAATGCTCCTCGCCTCCTTACTTCCAGTTCCAGGGGCCAGATGCCTAGTATAACTGTTAGTACATCTGTGGATGTTGTTATGTAAGCCCCAGTTAGTCTGAGCAGAATTCCTCACTGTGTACGCCGAAGCAGTTCCTTTGCTTTAATGTTTCTCAGGTGCTTGGCCCAATTGCTTGCAGCGTATCCAGTAATGGAGGTCAGTATTGCATAGTGATATCTCATTATTACAAGCGGTGGCAGTTTAAAATGTCGCTCGCCAATGCTTATTAATTTGTGCATTACCAGTGCTGCTCATCTACATACATCCTCCATATGAGGCGCAAATTTCAGTTGTTCCTCCAGGTTTACATGGAGGCAATGGGCTACTGCTTTTCTTTTTATTGTTTTTCCCTGGATCCTGATTACCGAATTTAGTTTCAGTGCTCTTTTTAGGAATATGTAGGTCGTCTTTTTACGGGGCTAGGTTTAACTTCTGCCTACGACTCGGGCAGTACAATACAGCTTTGCATTTAGTTTAGAGTTTCTGTCTGGTTTTTGCATCTATCAGAATTACAAGATTGTTGACAAACCCAGCAATTCTGGCATTTGTTGCAATTTGTCCATGACCGATTCTAAGCCTATGGCCAAGAAAATTGGTCTTCACACTGATCCCTGTGGGCAACCTTTCGTCAGTCTTTTCTCTATGTACTTGCTGGGGCACCACAATTTTGCATATCGATTTCTACAATAAAAGGTTATAAAGGTTTTCTGGACAGTTGATGTTTAAGCATTAGAACAGCGTGGGCCACCAGAGATTGTCAAAAGTGCCGGTGATGTACACACATATTCCCATCACATAATTTTTGGATGAGTTTTGCACTATTTCCACTAAGCGGTTGGTGGCGTCCTCTGTAGACTTTCCTGCTCTGAACCCATTCTGATTTGGGTTCATCCCTTTTTTTAAGCTGTTTCCTTTTAGTTACACTTTATTGCACTTTCCCTAGAACATTAAGTAAACAGATTGACAATAAGATTTTGGGAGTTGCAGGTCTTTGTCTCCACCTTTCGCTATAATGATCACCTCACTCGTTTTTCATGCATTTGGTATTTTCCCCTGCACCAGGCATTCGTTAAATAGTTTATTTAAGGTTGAAACCAGTTGGACGACCAATTCCTGGAGGACCTCTGCCGGTATCCCATCTGGTTCTGGTGCTTTTCTTTTAGGAAGGGAATGTATTCCCTCTATTATCTCTTCATCTGATATGACGCTCTTTTGATGTTCATTCTCGTAGGGGTCCCTCATTTTTTGACGCGGTTCACTTTCTCGTGTTTTGTACTATCATCAGTAAGTAGCATGTCAAGTAACTCCCATGCAGTGTCCATCCAATTCGTGGTCATAGATCCATTTAGTCTTCTTACTGTAGACAAGATCGTAGGTGGCCTAATTTTCCCAGCAGCAATCTTGTGAGGCATGATCTCATATTTTGTCTGACGAAGGCTACCCAGCTTTTTTGTTTCATTTTCAGCACCCGATCTTTGAACTCTTGCTTTTTATTTCTATATCTATCTAGAAGAGTCTGTCTCTTCTTTAATAAGGCAACGTTGATATGCTTTTCTTGCCTTCCTCATTGTGGTTCGTAGTTTCTGCATTCTTTCTGCCCATGGTTTGTCTTTTAATCCCATTGTTTTCTTAAGTGGAATTGCAGTTCTCATTGCTTCTTGGATTGCTCGAGTTGTTTCTTTTGCAGCTTTGTCCACATCAAAATCTTTATCTCTGACTTGGGGAGGAATGAAGCAACTCCTCAGTCTTGGCCAGTTGGCTTTGCTGATGTCATATCTATGTTGCATAGTGGTATGGTCGCTTTCATGCATACTGTCTTGCAATCTTCCCAGTTCGAACATTATTAGATAGTAATCGTTAGGTTCTCGATCACCTTCCACCTGTTTACTAGGTTCCCTGTTCTTCGATTTGTTAAAGTTATATCTATGTTCGATTTTACACGTGCTCGGTCTTTGAATGTGTATGGATTGTTTGGCATGTTTTTTTACATACAGCTGTAATTCACCATTCAGTTTGTGCAAATTTTCTCCTTGTGTGGCTGCAAGACCACTGTGCCACCGTGCAGATTTGGCAATTGCATCGGCAATTATTACCGTAGAGCTGTCACCTATGGCTATATATATTTCCCTAATCTTGCAAAGCTATGGGTCAGTAACATTGTGTATTGAAAGTACATGTTAGCGAGAACCACATTTCCCTATTGCTTACCTATCTCCACACACACCATATTATTAATTGTATTATTGTTGAGACAGTGATCTGCTTTTTTATGATAGCACTCGTAGGTTTTTTTTTCCCCTGTCGAGATTATCTGAGACATCACTGGCATGTGTGGGATTTTCCTTTAGCTGGAGTGGGGCTCTTGAAGACAGAGGATATCTATTTACATTTCCTCAGCTAGTTTACTCAGTTCATGTAAAACTAGACTGTTTTTCCTGCTCATGGATGCCGAGTATGGATATTGCACTGTGGCCATGTCTGTCTCGAATCGAGCATTATTCTACCATGTGTCGTCACAAAATGATGGTAAATTTGATCAGGATCAAAGATTTCATTTCGTCTATCAAATACATGCTTGAGTAAAGTAACTGGGTTGAATTAGTAGGTATATTGTTTACCTTAAGTTGAATATGATCAATTGCCTCTTGTTGTGGAAATGTGATGTTCTTGCCATTTGGATGTGCTATTCTGGTTAGATGGTGTAACGCTGGAATGAGATTTCCTTTAGTCTAGCGAGCTGAAGATTGTTTTAAAACTTTTGGCAGAGATGGTCTGGAGCTATAGCAGCATGCTTTGGTTTTTCATTCACTCGTTTTTCGGAGCCACCACTAATTTTGCAATAGCTGGATGCCATTTGAACTGGTCCTGCCCATCCAAGTTTTGATTGCGGCCTGTGAGAAATATTACAGATGGTGGAAGTAATCTCCAAGTATTGGAAGATAGGTTCATCTGTCTGTGTGGCTATGACTTTTGCTGTTCCTTTCATTTCTTGCAATATTTTCTCCCTGTATTTTACAGCCCTCTCTGCGTTCCGCCTCTTCCTTGATGGCATGTTTCTTGTTTTATTCCTCTTTTTCCTTACTGTTTCTTCTCTTAGGTTGGTAATGATGTTCAATAATTCATTTTTGCAGGGTTCATCCATTCCTTTGGAGTTTCCTCTACTGTCCACAATCTGTTCTATTTATCAATCTTTGAAGAAATGGTTGATATGTCGGACATTCTTTGCCAGATTTGTTGCACGATTTTTGCCATTTCCTGCCCGAGATACAAACAGCTGACTGTGAGGACTTGCCACAGCCTTCTTTCTTGTTGTTGGTTTCTCCATAATGTTTACAAGCGGCCAACGTTTGGGTACAATGTTTGCTAAAGTGGCCCTAATCATAGCAAACGTACATTTTGGTACTGCCATGTAATCTTTTGCAGATATGGCACTAAATTCTATATTTTTCTTTGCTGCATTATTTGCTTCTTTATTTCAGCACTTACTTCAACAACTTGATGGACAGTGCTTTTTTCTCTGGGGCTTGTTTTAAGTTTTGACTTGAATCCCTCAAGAAATTGTTGTCTTTCATTTTTTTCCTTCGAAATTTTGCTCGTATAATTTTTCTGGGATTTGAAAAGGCTCAAGTGACATAGGTATGTGGTACAGAATCAACAGAGGTTTCCTTTTCTGTGGAATTTCACACTTAAGATTTTTGTTTAGTTCTTTATTTTCCATGATTTTTCTTTCACCATTTTGAAAATCTGTTTCTACGATTACATTATTTGTGCTGTGAATTTTGTTTATTTTTATTTTATCTTTCCCTGGTTTCTTGGAAGTATGAAGACGGCTGCACTAGTAGCTCTTCTTTCTATTTTTGACTTTAATGTAGGTACCATCCCTGATTTTGTCACAGCTGCATAACTAGATGCCGACAGTTTTTTCTGCATGTTCAGTTCTCTGTTCTCCTCTCCAAGTGTCCTTATTTATTTCTTCCCTCTATGTGCACCATAGCCACTGCGAAGGAAGCAAGGATTTCATTAAATTCCCTCAGTTTGAATTCAGTCATTTATTTGGCTTAACAGTTTGTTAAAATAAGTAACAAGTTTTTCGTACATGCTATTAACTGTTTTGTTGCACTCCAATTCGGAATTTAAGCTCTGTTGCGGATTGCTATTATAATTACCTTCAGTCGAGTTCATGATGTCAGGCGATGGGTGTTGGCTTGCGCGCTGACGCACCAGCTCCGTAACGTTAAAGTGCTGTCGCGACACAGCATGGCTGAGGCCGTTGGCCACAGACTCATGGCCACTGCTGTCCCATTCAGCAATTGGACAAAATCGCTTGCACACTGTATGTTTTCAACACGCAATTAACAAGAGTTTTTACATGCACTGACATACCAGCACAACTTGTTTCGTCACTTATGGATTGTTTTCCCCCCGTGAAATGCAATCAGCAGTGAGAGCGACGTGACACACAAACGCACACAGCAGCCATCTTACTCACCTGCAAGACTCCAGACTCATTTTAAATAAATCTAGCTGGTGCTCACAACTTTGTTTATGTTTGTAAAGAATTTTGATTGATGGCTACTGACATCTAACTACCTTAGTGCATGATGGAAGACTTGAGCCTAATACCACACACAAACGTTGGTCATCTGCACTTGATATTTCTGGGTGCAAGGTGAAATATGGGAACACACACGTCTTTGATAGTTATAGGAAAAAGCCCTCGGTTGACTACTTTCAACCTTCATGTCTCCCACACTCCCACAGCTACCAACATGCAACCACAATAGTGCACATAAACACCAGCGATCTTAGCTAGGTAGCTGTGGCTGAAAAGTAAAGTACAGAGATGCACATCTTTTGTCGAAATATGAAAATGCCCTTTGTCAACCACTTTAAACCATCATATCTCCCACATCCCCACAGATACTAACAAAACTAACCAAAGTACACAATGGCAGACTTGAAGCTATTACTACTCACCCACAAACACTAGTTGTCTGCACTAGTTATTTTTGACTGCAGAGTGAAATATAGACACACATCTTTGGTCAAAATATGAAAATGCCCTCTGTCGACCAATTTCAGCCCCCATAGCTACTGACATATAACCACCATGGAGCACGTTTGGAGACTCGAGGCTGTTATCACACACAAACACCAGTGGAGTGTGTTAAGTAGCTTTGGCTGCAGAGTGAAATATAGGATCACACGTCTGATTTATATCAGGTTGATGCAACTAAGGAAAATGGAAGCGGCTTCTAGGCGATCCTCACATCCTCTCTTTCCTCACCTTCTTTGCTAAACTCCATCCCACACTCTAAAAACCTCAGCAATATGGAAACTCGAGCTATGAGAGAACTGTCCAAAAACCAGAACATCATCATCCTCCCTGCCGACAAAGGCTCAACCACAGTAGTGATGGACCGCAATGACTATGTGGCTGAGGCCCTAAGGCAACTGTCGGACACTAACACCTACCTTCCACAAGCTACAGATCCCACTACCTCCATATGCCAGGAAATAAAAAATCTTCTTGACCTACAAGGCCCCCTGCAAGGCCTCTCTCCTCAGTCCATCTCCCTCCCGACTCCCCAGAATCCCCGCACTCCCACACTGTATCTTCTTCCTAAGATCCACAAGACTGGTAATCCTGGGCGACCTATAGTTGCGGCATATGGATCGCCCACTGAAAGGCTTTCAGCTTTTGTGGATCAACATCTCCAACCCTTTGTCCTAAATCTTCCCTCCTACGTGAAAGACACTCCACATTTCCTTGAACGCCTATCCACAATCCACACACCTCTACCTCCAGACTCCTTCCTGGTCTCAATTGATGTAACTTCCCTTTATACCAACATTCCACATAGCCAGGGCCTCAGTGCCCTAGAATACTACCTAGACCTACGACCACCACATAGCCTGCCTAGTACATACTTCATTTCAACCCTGGCCCATATAGTTCTCTCCAAAAATTTCTTTACCTTTAATTCTGTAGTATATCACCAAATCCGCGGTACCGCCATGGGCACCCGCATGGCCCCATCCTATGCCAACTTATTCCTTGGTCGTCAGGAGGAACGTTTCCTGAAGAACACTCCCTTTAAACCCACTGTGTGGTTCAGATACATAGATGACATATTTATGATCTGGACCCACAGCGAAAACCACCTTGAATTCCTCCACTCCCTTAACAATAGCAACAATTCCATCAATTTCACCTGGACTTACTCCCGCTCACACATCACATTCCTCGATGTTGACATCATGCTCAGGCACGGTGTCCTTCATACCGCAGTCCACATCAAACCCACTAATTTACAGCAGTATCTACACTTTGATAGCTGCCATCCATTCCATACAAAACGTTCCCTCCCATACAGCCTTGCCATCTGTGGAAGTCACATTTGCTCTGACGCTCATTCTCTCCATCAATACTCACAAAACCTATCCCAAGCCCTTATTTCCCGTTGTTACCCCAGGGATCTTGTACATAAACAGATCTCCCGCGCGATCAACCACCCTCCACGTAACCACTCTCACTTGTCTCCTACAAAAACCAACCATAGCCCTGCCTTTGTCACTTAGTTCTCTCCTGGCCTCGAGTCCATCAACCATATCTTGCGACAGGGGTATGACTTCCTTCGCTCATTTCCGGAAATGCGTACTCTCCTATCCAAAATTCTACCCAATGTCCCTCGTGCATGTTTTAGCAGACCACCCAATCTTAAGAACATCTTAGTCCACAAATACCTTCCGTTAGACTCTCCAAAAGCACCATATGGATCTTATCCTTGTAATAGACCCCGCTGCAAAACCTGCAGCATGCTTCCACCTACCACTACATATTCCAACCCCACCACAGGAGAAACTTTCCCCATTATTGGACATGCCACCTGTTCAACCACTCATCTTATGTACCAACTAACTTGCCGCTTTTGCACCAGTTCTTACATAGGCCTCACCACACAGCAACTCTCTGTTAGAATGAATGGCCACAGACAAACAGTCCATACTCGTAACCTGTACCTTCCAGTACCAGAACATGCCAATAGCCATGATTCCAACCTCAACGACTGTTTCACTGTGAGAGCAGTCAGAGTTTTCCCTGATAGCACCACTGCAGCAGAACTCCGGAGATGGGAACTAGCGTACCAGAATATCCTGGATACAAGACACCCACCTGGACTTAACCACCGGTAAATTCCAATTAACCCATCACTACCTTTTTTTTTTTTTTTTTTTGGCCATGTTTATACCGTACGATTACTACATTTGCTCATTTTACCATCGCCTGCCAAAATATTAAATATATTATCTCAGACATTGTTTAGCGATATCGATAGTCTACTCCATAGGTGGCCAACCTTTTCAGCAGCCGGGCCAAATTTTAGAACTATAACTCTCTACCGGGCCGCATGCATAATTTTCTTGGAAAAATATTAATATTTTCTTGGAAAAATATTAATATTTTCATGAAGGAAAAAACACTTAAAAAGAAATTAGATATTTAATGAAGTATTAAATATACACTTATTTTAATGCGAGTTTTGACATTGTTTTACAGAACTAAGGGCATCAATGTTGATATCGGGAGAAGTTGTGGCTACACGCATAAAGTTCTCCAAATGAACATCGGTGATTCGTGTTCTGTTTTGAGACTTGATACTGTTCATCCGGCTGAAAAGCTGTTCACACACATAAGTGTTTCCAAATAGGGAAATAATCCGCAAAGCATGTTTATAAAATGAAGGATTTTTCTCCTTGTTCACATATTTTCTGCAAAATTCTTCCAAACCAACCTGGTGGAATTTCTCCTTGAATTGTGCGTCACACTGTAATTCACAATACTTCATTTGCAAATTTCCTGGCAATGAATTTATATAAACGGAGAATGACGTCAAAAATGCAGATAAAATAATATGATGTTTTTGAAATCTTGAAATCGGTTTTCAAACTCAAGTTTTAAGTTTGATATCAATGAACTGTACTTAATCGCCAACGCCTGTGTGACGTCTGCTACCAATGATAGCGTGGAAAAATGAGTGAAATTTTTATTTTTCAACTGTTGTTCCCAAAGCCCAAGTTTCATTTGAAACGCGGCAACAATATCAAACATATCATTAACCAATTGGTCTTTGCCTTGCAGACGAATGTTCAAGTTATTTAAAGGGTTAGTTACGTCGACTAGAAACACGAAGTCACAAACCCAAGCCACGTCTTCAAACTCTGGGATACTTTTCAACTTGCTTGCATAGAATGATTGTATCTCTTCAATCAAATCAAACACTCTTTTTAACATTTTTGCACGGGAGAACCAGCTTACTTCAGTATAAAATGTAAGGTCATTATAGTCAGAATCCAAATGTTTGAGGAATTCTTGGAACTGACGGTGGTTCAACCCCTTCGATCTAATGAAGTTCACTATTTTGATAACCACGCTCATGACATGATCCATTTTTAAAGACTTGGCACATAAATTCTCTTGATGAATAATGCAATGAAAATTTAATAATGAGGTATTATCAAGTTTGCAGGTTTCATTTTCAATCAGTTTTACTAAACTTTCATGTTTTCCAACAATTGCGGGAGCTCCATCCGTCGTCACGCCAGATAAGTTGTGAAGTTTTAACGAAAAACGATTTAACGTTGCTGTAACTGACTCTAACAAATCGCGTGCAGTTGTAGTGTTCTTAAGTGGATATAGAGCCGCTAATTCTTCTGTTTTGTTTAAATTGATATCGACACCTCTTAAGAAAATCGCTACTTGCGCACTATCTTTTTCAAATTATCTTCAAAATGTTTCCCAATGTCTTCCACACGCCTGGTAATAGTTTGACGAGAGAGGCTTATTTATGAAAAATCCTTTTTCTTTTCTGGACACATAATTTCAACGGTGCTCTCCAAATATTTCTTCACCATTTCACCATCTGGATACGGCTTCGATTTCTTGGCTAATATGGAAGCTACTGCATAGCTCGCTTTTACGTGGCATGTTGACTCTACAGCAGTGCTAGTGAATATCTGTTGTTGTGCAGAAAGTTCTTTTTAAGTTATTTACCTGGTCTAATCGAAATTGTCCTTGGTACTCATCAAACTTATTTGCATGTTTAGTTTCATAATGCCGTTTCATGTTGTAGTCTTTCAATACAGAAACAGATTCTTTGCATATGGGCTTAGCTTTAAATTCTACAAAAAAAGTAGATTATTGTCCACTTATCCTGAAAACTTCTCAGTTCATCTGCAGCTTTTCGCTTCTTTGATCCAACATCTTTGCTAGTTGAAGCCATTATTTAATTGAACGAGAAAGAGAAATGAATAAAAGTCACATGCTTGTATTTTGCAGAAACTACTACAATCGCAACGCTTAAAAATAATAATACCGGGAATATATTCGGTAAAGATGCAACAACACAAATATCACGTATTTTTTAATACCAGTAATACTTGCATACACACGACGTAATTAAAACAGAAACTAGTTCTTAAAAGTCGATCACGACAAAACGCCACAAATACTTCAGTACAACAGACACATGGAAATTAGACAATGCATTTCGAATCAAATACAACAATCAAAGCAAAGAGTGTACTTCCATCTATGGGTGGAAACATTAACTGCTAGGACATCAATAACCGACACAAGCGCTCTAAGAATCAGTCAGGCGAACCACTAACGCGCTGAAAGTTACAGGAACATTAGCCGTGATAATGCTCGGTTATACACCCGCAATATCCATCCCTGCAAGATCAATCGAGCGATGACTTGGTTGAGTATCTGCTTAACTTAGTGTAAATATCACCATTGAAAGTCAAAGCTTACGTATATAATGAATTAATGATCCAGCTCCGCGGGCCACAAAATGACCTACCGCGGGCCACAAGCTGCCCGCGGGTTGGCCATCCCTGGTCTACTCCTTATCCGTCCCCCCCCCCCCCCCACCACAACACGGTTAGTCATCAGGTAACGTTCGGTGTGCACACACGTTCCGAGCCTAATGGCCCGTTTTTTCTATTTGTGAGCAAGGCATATGCCGAAATATTGTGTAGTTGTTTGTCAGCATTAGTGTTCTCTCATCGCATCCGTCCACTTTGGTATGTGGTGGGTTAATTTCCCTTTCTTTTCTCATTTATATCAGGTTGACTACTTTCAACCACCATATCTCCCACTTCATCATAACTACCAGCATGGGACTAAAGTTGTGCAAGAGATGTGACACCATGCTATCACACATACAAACACCAGTGGTCTGTGCTAGGTAGTTTTGGCTGAAAAGTGAAATTAGGGACACATATATCTTTGGTTGAAATATGAAAGTGCCCCAGGTCTGCCACTTTCAACCACCATATCTCCCATTCCCCCCATAGCTACCGACATGCAACTGCCATATTGCACAATGGGAGACTGCTACTACCACACACGAACACCAGTTTTCTGCGCTAGGTAGTTTGGCTGAGAAGTGAAGTATAGGGACACTCACATCTTTGCTCGCAATATGAAAGTGCCCCAGTTTGACCAATTTCAACCACCATATCCCCCATTCCCCTATAGTTATCAACATGCAACCACCATAGTGCATGATGGAAGACAGATGTGGCAGCAAAGAGAAATGTAATGACATACATAGTTTTGATCAAAATATGAAAATCTTCCAGATCGATCACTTTCAACCACCAAATCTTCCACACCCCCACTGCTGCTGGCATTTGGCCAACATTGTGCACATGCTACTACCACACACAAACATCAGTGGTCTGCGCTAGGTAGTAGAGGCTGCAGGGTGAAATATAGGAACATGTGTATTCTTTTTATTTTATATATACATATAAGATTTCAAAGTAATGTACAATGTTGTATTACACAATCTTTTATACATCTGTTGTGACGTTATCTATACTAGCCCTTTTCGTTTTTTTAGATTTCGGAGTTCCTTCCTCATTTCAAATTTTGCAGTTTCCTCATTTATACTACTAGAGAGAATCTCCTATGATTAATTCCCTCCCTTCACAGGATGATAGTGCCTAGTGGTCTGATTACATCAGGCACTCAATTTCAGTGCCATTTTAAAATCCTCAGCGACTTTAACTACAATTGTCTGAGTACCTTCCTTTCCCCTCAATTTTCTAACATAGACATTCTGTGGTCCCCCTGAAATAATAATCTTCATAAATCCATCTTTATCTTCTCTCTTTGCTGCCATTAATCACATGTTAGTTGTTTCAATTATTCCTTATCAGCTGTGTTCTCATTGCACAGAGACTGCGCAAGATTGGTGAGCAGTTAATGCTCTGGCCTCGCATCCGGTTCGAATCCCTCCTGGGTCTCCAGATTGGGGTTTTCCATGGTTTCCCCAAATCACTCCAGGTGAATGCCAGGATACGTCCTTCAAAAAGACCATAGCCAAATTTACCATCCTTCCATTTGCTAAACCTTTCTCTGAAATATCTTTTCAATTATAAAATTTGTGCCTTTTAATAATTGCACTTATTTCTCTGGTTCTTTGAATCCCATAGTATCCATCAGTTCTGCGGCATTTGTGATCACTTATTCCTTCAGCTATTTGACACCCTTCAGTGTTTTCATTGGGATTTCCTAGAAATACATCAAACATGTTTGGTCCCTTCGTGTTCTGTTCTACCACTTGCGTAAAGCCTCTTTCCCTTATTAAGGTATTTTCAATTTTTTTCCCCTTTTGTTTTTTAACCCATTTTATACCCAATTGGCACTTGACCATTCTGCACTCGCCTCTGAACTGAGAAAGATTACGTAATTATATATGTTTAGTTTTTCTCTAAGAACCTCATCTTCTTCATTCTTTAATAAGCCAAAACTCTTATTTTTTCTTTATCACTCCAGAAATCTACCTTTATTAATGCATGGTCATGATCTATGGACTCTAAGGAACTGTAGTAATATTTTCTAACCAATGTAGATACCTCTCCACCAATTGCTCCTCTATCTCCGCAGTACATTCTGTAACCATCAGGGAAAACTTCATTGTCTAGTACTACTTCTTTTAACAAAGAGACTGTCCCTATAGTCACTTGGGGTTGGTGTATCACTATTAAGTTTGCAAATTCTATTACTTTATTCATTGTAATTCTACATTTCACCAATAACACTCTTATTATTGGCTTTGTGATATTTTCAGCATTAACCTTTCTCTTTTCAGTTGTACTCTCATCTGTTATTATTTCAGCGGCTTCATCCATTTCTTTAGCATTTGTTTTTTCCCCCTTCGTGCATCTACAATCAGTGTTCCTTTATCACTTATTATTATACCCTCACCACAGCCCCTAACCTAAAAAAGGCAGTACCGATCCCATCATAACTGGAAGTGGGCTCCCTTGCAGCCTTAGCATACAATTCCGAAAGTACCCCTTTCTATTTAGGTGTAGGCTATGCCTAGTGAAACTCCACCTACCAATGGTGTGCACAGGCACTTTGACAAGGCATAATGCAAACTGCTAAAGAAAAGCAACACAGTTTATTGAAATGGTCAAGAACTGCAGGCATGCTAGTTAGCTATAATGGTGCCTCACTATTCATAAAAATATTAGTAGAGGAAACAGTTTAAAAAATTTGACATTAAATTACAAGTATTAGTGTTGCTAAACTATGAGGCTTCTTCAGAAACTCTGTTAATACTTGTAATTCTGCAAGTATTACAATTTCTGTGAATGTTCAGTGGGGGCTGGTATTAATTTATCACTTTCAGATCATGACCAATACCTTTTACGTAGCCACTAAAAATTGATATCTTCAGCTTCACAGCATTGACACCTTAACTGTGGATTTGGCATATTGATCAGTAGTCACATAGTGGGAAGGAACTACTGCGTATTTTTAAATAGTTAATGGTATGGAAATAAAATTCAGCTCTAAGAAAGAATAAAAAATTCTCTTCCCTGCATGGTATTAATTGGGAACAGAAACCCAGGTTCCTTAGGGTAAAAGAAAAGTCACTCATATTGGCATGTGTATGAAGCCAAAACACATAATTGCAAAACTACTTGGGTTTAGGATTTGTGTCAAAAGTGGAATCTATGCAGAATATGAGCAGCTGATCAACTTTTGAAACTAATTCCTATGGTCTATCTGTAACCAATTTTGCCTCCTATATTTCATGGAATCCTAAAACTAAATATACCACACACAATATTTATTGCACTGCCTTCATCCCAATCATAAGTGAATGTTGGATTGAGCCCTTTCTGTGTGCATTATTCTGATAAAAATGGCGGAAGTTAAGTGCATTTTAAGTATTGAACCCATAGAAACACCAGGTGTATTGAGATTCTCTATAGACATGCTCTGCGAACATTTAAAAAAAAAATGCTTGTGTTAGATTGTTGGTTTCATATGCTGCCCACTGCATGTAATTATTTTGCTTGTTTGTGCACATTCATAATTCATTACATTCTCAGATTCTGGACAAATAGGAGCTTGTGTCAAACCTTTCCACTTGCTTGCTTCAAATTTACAAGTAGTAGTTAGCAGATACATGCAAATTTTGTGTAATGCTTGCTCTAAGTGAGATGCTGTTGGCAAAGCTCATTTATTTGTTCAGCTCCCCTTACATGGGTATGGTACACTTTAAACCCGGGTAGTAGCCCTGTAACATGAAAGGAAACACGTTCCTTTTATCTTACATTCTATCACATGTTTGTGCTCTGAGGTATGAGCACATTTGCCTGTGCTGTTCTCTTCTTTTGCTACCATACCACATAAAATGCAGAAATTGTTTCTCCGTGTAAACGGTGGCAATGTTGATTCTGCTGATTTTATAAGCTCCATATTTTCCATTTACTTGAAAGTTGTCTAACAGATTCTGATTCAGCTCTTTACATACTGTGTTTTGAAGATGTTGATCATAAAATAAATACAGCGAAGACAAATGAACATTATCGTACTTCCCAATAAAGATATTGCCAGTTGTGACATCCACTGAATGAAATGGTACTGTAATATTTCTGTGTGCGGATATGAGTATGGGAATGGGGGTCACTGATTGGCAGTGTGATGTAGTTTCATATGGCCAATGAACCAAGGAAATGTGTGGTAATACAATAGAGAAAACTTATTACAAATTGGTGTTGCTAATTTGTGTGTATATTTAGATAACAATGAAAGGAAAGAAATGCCACGAGGCAATATTTACATGGAAAAGAAAGAGAAAATACACCCAACACTCACCAAAGTTGAAGGGAGGAGCGCAGCAGCAACACACAAACAAAGAAAAAACAATATTTCGGGTGAAAATTCCTTCTTCAAGTTAACAGAGAGGTGGCTGGTCTTGCGCAAGACTTGCGTTGGATGTAGCCACTCATAGAACGCTATAGACCGTTGGAGGTGGTGGGGAGCGCAATGATAATATAACCATGAGTATGAGAAAGATTAAAATGGTTGAAAAAATAATAATAGTAATAAAAATATAATTGAAAAATTTTGAAAAATATATGAATCTATTGTGATGGGTTTATAGGGGTGAGGATGGAAAATATTAACCCCTATATAACCATCACAATAGATTCATATATTTTTCATTCTTAAGTGGGTAAGCATAAACAAAAAGAACACATTTACGTGTACAAAATAAAAGTGATTTTTATACATTAAATTAATACAGAAAAACTTTATTGTAGTGCTTTGGGATATACAATATTTTTTGTCTTTCGGTTTCTGCAAAAGCATACCCATAGTTTTTATCCGGTTTTGATAATACTTAGCACACCTATGTTTAAAAACAGAGCTTTGTGGTAGCTCAGTGGTTGCAGCTCTTTATTTCAATGTTTTTTGGTCTGGTCCCAGGTTCAAATTCTGGTGGAAGCAGGAATTTTTAAGAGTTGAATATGATCAGTTACTTAGTATACCCCCTTTGGCTTGCAGACTTTTTTTTTTTTTTTTTTTTTTTTAAAAAAAAAAAAAAAAAAACCTTTAGAATAAAAAAAAATACTGATTACAGTGTTTCTCGGCTGCTGGATATGAATATTCTGATGTTTTATCCCTTTTGATCAGATTGTAAAAATCCTCCATCCCCATCCACTTTACCGAGCGTGGTGGTGTAACAGTTAGCATTCTCGCCTCGCATTCGGGAGGATGCCAGTTCGAATCCCTGTCCAGGCATCCAGATTTGGGTTTTCCATGGTTTCCAAATCACTCCAGGCAAATGCCGGGATGATTCCTTCAAAAAGGCCATGGCCAAATTCCTTCCCATTCGTTGCCCCCCAACCTTTCCCGTCTCTAAAGATCTCGCTGTTAAGAGACGTTAAGCAGTTAAAAAAAAAAAAAATCCCTTTGGCAGATTTCCCTACCAATACAGAAAAAAAACTGAAAAGTTGCTTTTGTAAATTAGACTTAATTGGGGAGAATGGGAAGAGTGAGTGCAGTAAACTAAATGTAAACATAACTTCTCATTTATTTCAAAACATCTGTGCACAAAGTTTATTCAGGATTGGATAAAAACTGTAGATTTTTAAATTTCAGGTTTGAATTTCTTGGTCAGAAACTGTCCAGTTGAAATCAGTCCAACACTATTTGATTGGAAAGGTTATGGGCTCTCAGAAGGGACATAGGTGGTTTTTTGTAAACTAAATCTAGGAAATATTTTTCTAATTGTTTTAAACTAAAGGTGTGTAAAGTTCCAGCGAAATCTGGTAGAAACAGTAGGTTTGTATAAAGAACATGTGCATAAATTAAGAGGGGTAAAGGGGGAGAAGGGATAGATTTTACAAACCAAATGTAAACAGTATTTTTCAATTTGTTTTAAAGTACAAAAACTTAGTCCACAACCCAAAAGGGAAATACTAAGCAATTGATCATATACAACTCTTAAAAATTCCTGATTCCACAGGAATGTGAACTTCGGACAGGACTAAGAAACTTTTGAATGAAAGAGACTCAACCAGTAAGTTTTTTTCAAGTATAAGTGTGCTAAGTACTATCAAAATAATAAAAACTATGGGTTAAAATGAGCAACGTTGGCAAAAATTGAGGGCTGTGGTATAGGAGGAGAGGGGTTGGCTTTTTGTAAACCAAATGTAGATAGTATTTCTCTCTTTGCTTTAAAATAAAGAAACTAACTTTATACCCCCCGAAGATTGGTTGAATCCTCCCGAAGGAGATTCACTAACACATTGTGACAGAGGCAGGATGGCCAGTTCCTTTCTTCTGGGACCTACAGTTTAATGTGGAATCTGAACCACGGAACGTCCTGGCATCACTCAGATAATCTAATGCAACTCCTAACCCAACCATGGAATGTCCCGGTGTAGATCATATAATCAAATTCAGCTCATAAAAATTCAGGACTGTAGACAGACTTTTTTATTGTAAGTTAGTATCTTTATCGCTGAACTACCAGACAAAGGTGTCCTAAGTAAACTAAGAGTTTGTATGCACAATGTTGGCAAAAATTAAGGTTGGGTAAAGGAGGAGAGGGGTTAAGATTTGTAAACCAACCGCAGACTATTATTCTATTTGTTTTAAAATATACATGAGCAGAGTTCCATCAAAATAGGATAAAAACTATGTGATTGTATGAAGAACGTTATCAACAATTTAGGGAGTGGGAGTAAAGGTGGAAAGTGGTGGATGTTTGCAAACCAAATATAGACAGTATTTTTCTGTTTGTTTTAAAGTTTATGTGACAAAGTTCCATCAACATTGGTTAAAAATTGTGGGTTTGTATATTGAATATTTGAAAAAAAATGAGGGGTATGTAACGGGAGAGGGAGTGGCGTATTTTTGGTCAGAAACCTTCGCAGGTGCGCACAGAATAGCTTATGAAAGTTTCATCGTAATCGGATGAATGGTCTAGGAATGCATAGAAGACAAATAAATAAATCAACAATCTAGCAAACATTCATTTTTATATATTAGATACGACATCAGGGCCTTTAATAATTATGATTTGAAAAGGAATCGAGTTTTTTTTTCAAATAACATTTTAGATCTTCAAGAAACCCAGAAGTTTATAAATTGGGTTCTGTGGAGTACTGTTGGTTACTGACAATGCAATACAGTGTGTGTAAGGATATTTTTTTTTTTTTTTTTTTTTTTTCATGCCGGTTCGAATCCCAGTCCGGGCATCCAGATTTGGGTTTTCCATGGTTTCTCCAGGCGAATGCTGGGGTGCTTCCATTTAAAGGCCATGGATGAATTCCTCGCCCGAGTCATTTCCTGCGACTAATGATCTCAATTGACGTTGATGAGGCATAAAGCCATAAAAAGCTTGCTATAGTATCTTGTCATCCTCCCTGCTGGCGACAGTGTTCTACATTATAGTGGCAATGAAGAAAATATTTCAAGTGGATTTTCTACCACTGCATCTATTCTACAACTTATAATAATCTCTTAGTGGGGGTGGTAGTTTCTTAAACTTGACAAACACCCTGTATCAGAGACGGATTAAGACACCAGGGGCCCAAATGCGAACAATAGGTCGTTGATCTACTTTAGGTATTAAAGTTTAGGATATCTCATAAAAAAAAGGACTACATTTTGTGATTTAATGTGGGAATATTTAGGGATAACACTAGAGAAAACAATATCTCTAAGTAAATCATTTCCTGTATGCATTAAAGCCAGATCTTGTCCCATGGCTCATTTTTAATGCGCTTTAATGCTGAAAATGAAGTTTCTCCGCTGCAGTTGGTGACCATCAAAATCAAGTCAATGCGTAACACTATTTCTACTTCTGACAAACAAGTTTATAATGAATTTTCAATTATGAATCTATATTAGTTAAGTTCTAAAGCAGCAGGCACATATGTTTTCAGCAGCTCAGCAAAATGTTTTAGTTCGTTGCCGACCACATCATCTGAGTAAGCACTAATGATAACTGGCGCGCTTTATTCTTCTGGTAAAGGCTTTAATTTCCTAAACATTTAAATACACTGGTCAATTGATCGTATGCTTTCATGTGTTTGGCAAATGCACACTGCACATTATCAATTACGACAATAAACAACGAATTTCAATATGTTGCCCAGGGTGTTTTGATTTTCTACAACTTTATCGAGTGCAGTAGAGTCGCTGAAATTATCGTATTTCGCTTGGGTTTTCTTGAAGCCAATTGTTTATATTCTTCACAGCAAGTTATGGCTTTGGCTTTTACCACTATATCTAAACATGTAGACCCTATTGCTTTTACATACTCCTGTAATCTTATATATATATATATATGTATATGTATAAAAGTAGACGTCTATGTCCCTATGTTTCACTTTGTAGCCTCCACTACCGAGCGCAGACCACTGGAGTTTGTGTGTGGTAGTAGCATGGAGTTTCCCATCGTGCATAACATTTGCCGCTAGCTGTCATGGAGGAAGGAAATATATGGAGGAGAAGTGACGTTAAATCTGTTAAGCAGGCTCTAAACTCTCGCGCATGCGCGGTGGCGGCAGCGGCGATAATGCGAACCAAAACAAATGCAAAGTTCACATTGTGTTTGATGCTTTGATTATTTAATTTTGTAATGTGTCTAAGTTTTTTATAATGCCATCTTGTGTTGCATACAGTTGCACAAATAGCCAAGAGAGGAAAGAACCTGGAATATCATTTCATAAGTAAGTTGCATTCTAATTATTATTCTTGAAGTGTCCAGCAGGAATTGCAAACTTTGGTGCATGTCGATAAATATTTAGTCATAGCTCTCAATGGGATGACTGTGTTCTCAAATTTTTGTTGGTGTAGTGTAGAAAATCAGCACACCTTGCTATTTTGCACATAATGGACTAACATTACTTTTTAACGAGTGTTGAAAATGAGATTTAAAGGAGTGATATTTACATCGCGATTCAGTGAATTTAGTATTGCGCTTTCTTTCGTCACGTTGCAGTTTATGCTGACAGTGTATGATGAAATTAAAGTATGCTACAAGTGGTAGTAAAAAAACTGAAATATCCATTCTGCATGTAACTCATTGTAGCTTTGGCAGAATTAATTTCTGGTCCAGGCCGCATATCAGCCCAATCCCAGTATATCCCGAAAACTAAGTAAGATATCGATAAAATTTTTGCTTTATTTTCGATTTGTCTCGTCGTGTTACATAAGAATCGATCATTAAATTTGACTTTTGCGCAATTTTTCTTCTCCATTTCAACTCAAGACACCTCACTTTTGGTACAGTATATCTCGAGAACTAGGTGAGATATCGAAAATGTTTATTCTTTATTTTTCATTTGTCTCATCTTTTTAAATAAGAATTCATCATCAAATTTGACTTTGACCAATTTTCTTCTTCTGAATTTTAACCAAAACTATTTCACATTTGAGACAGAATATCTCGAAAACTAAGCAGGATATCAAAAATTTTTATTCTTCATGTTTTATTTGTCTCATCGAGTTACATAATAATCCATCACCAGATTGCGGCGTTACGTTTATCCTAGAGTCCCCTTGAGGTTTTTGTACATATACCCCGTGTCTGTATGTGTACGGCCTAGCCCCTAACTCCTCCTCCGCCCGTCGTCACTTCAATGCGTGGTGAAGGTCTGTTGCGTCGTCTCCATATATTTCTTTCCTCCATGGTAAAACTGCATGTGGTATGCGCGTGCATCTCCGCTCTAGAGCGGGGCATGAGAGGGGGTGTTCAGGAGTTGCCATAACGATAGTTGCCGCTGCTATATCACAAACTGAGGTTATTACATGGTACCGGCTGACGAAAGTGCGTCAATTTCAACTGAATTGGAAGTCACTTAGCGATGGTTTTAATAGGAGAGGATTGTCGTACAAATATTGTAATGGGAGGGGGGTGGTTGCCGTTACTTTAATTTTAAAGTGGTTCTTGATTTTAATAAGAAATTAATATTTAGATAGCAAGGATCTTGATTGCTGTTGTTAAAACATATATAATGCTGAATTTATTATTTTCCCATAGCTTGTACATAGACGGATACATTTAACGTTACGTTAGACATTACGTGTATCTGGAAGCAAAAGCACTATCCGGCTTTACAATCTGCCTGAAGATAACAAACATAAACTAAATGTTAAATATTTCATTCATAAATTTAAATACATGAAAACATCGTGGCCACAAGCCAACAATAATATGTTATATGTATAGTCGATAAAATCCCTTGGGCGCCTTTTGAATTAAAATATGAACAAGAATAAGGCTCTACTGAATTTACAAGGAGCATGAGGTTATTTGCCAGCTAGCTTTTAAAATGGAATTGAGCATATATCCTGTCGCATGGGTCGATTACGGATTCTTCAAAGTCTTTCCAAACCATGAAACGATGATGGTCGATGGAACACGTTGCCATAATCATCAGCTACAGCAGCCGCGGCGTGTGGCGGAGACCATCAGTGCATGGACAGCATCAAACGACCAGCCTGTGGTCGAAGCCAGAACCCTCCAGCATAGTGCCACTCTGCGCTATGACGTCTGGACACGGCAACTGCTGACCACAGAATGACCAAGTATGGCCGGTTCTACTTCTCTTCCGAAACTTCTTCCTGAAGTTTCGTTACATGAAAAAGGAAGCCATGAATTAACATTTGTAGACCCCGTATATGATACGGCATTGGATGTCTAACTTCTTCCCAAAACCACGTGAGGTTTGAAGTCACCCCATTCGCTCTGGCTTCCGCGCGTTTTTCACCCCTTGTGCTGTTCAGGTATCCTTGCGCAGGGTCAACGCACTGACCTTGAGGTTGGCCGTTGTATGCGAGCGGACAATGGCTCGCAGCATCCCACGCCATCGGTAGAAATACCGCTACCAGCTTCAAAATCCCTTCTGCTCCCCCAAGTAGCAACCTCTTTACTCATATAAATTTTAAGAAAATATGGCAGCCTGGGATATCCATTACGCGGATCGGAGAATTAAATTACTAAATATTCATTAAATATTAATATAATCTGAATATAAAAATAACTAAATATAAATAGTTACATATTTTGTAGTACGCCACAATCCTGCGTGCTACAATATGCCCTCCGCTAACAATAATAAAATTATTCGCAGGATAATTTTATTATTACGCTATTCTAATGCCCTATATATATGTGACCAAATATTATCTATACCCTTATTGAACAGCAATCGCGGTCCTTGTTCGATTGAAAAAAATAATTTCCCGCATGACTGTGATCTCTGGCCCATAGACATTGAATACATAACATACGTGGTTTTGGTTGGTGTCCCAAGTCATGAAAGAATTTTAATGCTAAGCACAACAAATAGAATAGAAACAACAAAAATTGGAAAAACATAAAATATGTACATAAATTCCAACATATGGTTGTATCTATGATTATATACATGGAGTGAATCATTAGAAATAGCTCATCAAGCAAATTCTGCTGATGCCTTCCTCTTGCAAAATTTCCAAGAGTTACTGACATAAAAATAATCGCGAATGATAGAATTCAGTTGCAACCCTTGAATGGACCGCATGGTTATTCATTGAGCAAAGGATCAACATGAAAACATTTTATTGTCGCGTCAGACCCACATAAAAACAAAAGAAACAAATATGCCGCTGGCTAATGGGTGAATCCGCGGTGTTAAGAGAGGCTCTATGGCACGGGTGTTGCCTGCCTTATCTGCTCTTTAAATCTTTTCCGCGAACAACTGTGGCCCGGGTCAGCTGTAGCTGCCCGACGCAGGTAGCGGCTATCAGTCTTTACGATCTTCGCTCTGTCCTGGGAAGGCATAAGTTTCATCACGTCACCAATAATCTTATTGTTCACGCCTTCTGTCGCGATATAATCACGGGAACACTTAAGTACAATAAGTTGTGGCAACGTGAATGTAATACGTAGGAAAGCGCCGTAGGGCTACGTGATCGGACAGCGGAGGCCGGCCGGTGAAGCAACACCAAGATAGTCCACAAAGTGTAAACAAGGTCTCCGGCGGAGATCGCCTATGAAGCAAAAGAGTATAAACACCGGAAGGTGATAAGGTCGGGCTTAGCGACAGAGGTCTACGTGATCAACGCAGTGGAAGGACCCGATAGAATACGTGACCTAACGCATGGGAGAAACCCAATGGCGTACGTGACGGATGCTATAGAAGCATCGAGAAGACAGATTAGACGTTCACAAAGACGTCATCTAGAGATATAAAAGAAGGTAGCTAGGCTACTGTCAGCCAGAATAGGGCGGAGCAGTAACAGAGTAGGGCTGAGTAAGGCGCAGCAGTGCAGATTATGGCAGAGCAGACCAGAGCAGGGCTTGGTAGCTGCCATCAGTAGTTCGACTCCCATCAACGATACTTCAATGTAAGAGTAGGACTTAGACTTTGGGACGCGCACCTCCATAGAAACTTAGTCGGGTTTCGTGAGCTGTAACATTGTCTCTTCAAGTTCATGCTTTTCTACTTATTTTACCTGATCCTTTCCACACCGAGTTCCCTAGTTTGAAGTTAGACATCCACTTGCAGTTGAGATTTATTCTTCCAAGTGGACAAACCCACTCATATAAAATATCAGTCTCCCATCTCCGAACCGCTCGCGGAGGAACATAGCCAACCAGACGCAACACTTCATCATCTGTGTAATTCTTAAATACAAATTCCTAAACCTTAACTACCTATATAATTCTTCTTCATCCTCTACATTTTCTGGGCCTTCTCCCCGCCAGTAATCTAAACTGCCCAAATGTACGCTGTTGGCGGCTGCAGCGTCCCCATGAAACTCTCATTGTAAGGTGGGTTTGTGCTGCAATCCGCCTCCGTTGCTTGCACCCCCATCTTCCGATACCGTCGTTTGCAGGTCGGAATGTGCGCTTACAACGGAAATGGCGTTGTTTGCAGAACGCTCCTGGTATGGAGGTTTGCCATTTCCCTTATTTCGTTCGTCTTTCGGACGTTCGCGGTTGTCAAATGGCTTATTTGAGTGCCATCCTTTCTGATAATCATTGCGTCGCCCTTTTCCCTTGTTGCGCTCGCCCTTGTCCTCAGGTTGTGGCTTATCCGTTCCCTGATTTTTTTTTTTTAATGGCTTTTGGCAGCTGAGGCCATACAGCCAGCTCAATGTGTTATATTAAAGCTTCCAGTGAATCAGTTAAATCCAGTGTTTATTTAGTCTTCAAAGTGCGGACGCCACAGGACGGACAGGACACACACACAGACACACAACACTTAACATCCATGCCCGCGGCCGGATTCGAACCGGCGACCTTCGGCTCGTGGAGCTAGCACTCTAGCCCCTACGCTACCGAGGCCGGCCGTTCCCTGATTCATTGCTTCCTGTCCGATTCTGTTCAGGTTTTTTAATGTATCTAAGAGTTCAGGTATGGTACGAATGAGCACCAGATTTATTAAAGATTGCACCTGTACTCCGAAGTGTCCAATGGCCATCTCAAAAAAACTCGCCATCCGTCATTCTTGTATCAAATTGTCTCGACTGTACAAGGAATCTTTTTACGTATCCTTCCATTGAAGATTCATTTTTTGGGCAATATTTTCTCTCATACATTTTCATTCTAGCCTGGTTTTGGATTTTTCCTGACCAGAAATTTTCCAGAAACAATTCTTTGAAGTCTGTGTACTTAAGACCTGGTTCACATGATATTTGAAACCATAGCCGGTCAGATTCGGAAAGTGCTTCCTCGATTATCAGCAACTTCATCGTTTCCGGGACCCCCTTGATCTCGAAATATCTTTCCATCTCTGCCAAGAATACTTTAGGATTCACCTTTTTTCGTTAGCCAAAACGAAGTAGTTTTAGTTCGATGTGAGCGGCAGCAGAATTTCCGCAATTAACATGCATGTGACCATTGCTGTTACCCGCGCTAGAACTTCCGATCTGTTGCAATCTCGTTTCTAATTGCAATAAATTCGCGTGGGTGGTTTGTACGAGCTCTTCCCAGGATGATTGAATATCTTTTTGTGCGTTCTGGACGAGCTCCACGGAACATGCCACAGCCATTATTTCAGAACTCACTTTCTGTAGGCCCGTTTCGGTTAGCTCTTTCACAGTGTGAACGAATGCCGATATCTGCCCCAAATTCTGGCTACTTTCCTGTCATAATTGCTCAATGGTTTTGTCAGTGATATCGATTCTCTTTGCGAGTCCCTCGTTTGCTTTCTTTAAAGAATCGCAAGTGGTTCGAACCTCTGCTGCGCCTTTCTCCAATGCGGAGACATTCAGTCGCATCTCATCTTTCAACTCCTTTATTTCTTGCGCGACCTCGCTTCGGAAATTTTGTAACAGCGAACCCTGCGAATCGAACCGCCTATCCTGGGCATCAAAGCGTTTGTTCATTACTGACAAAATTGCGTTCAGCAATTGTGAATGTTGTGTATCCATCGTGTTCTGTTCTACATGGTGTGTTTCCTGGCTTGAATGTGGGTGAGTGTTTCGTGTTGTTTCCCTTTCCGGAGTTGGAAAATTTTCCATTTGTTCTTCGTCAAGTGTTGCAGTGGAACCGGAACTATATGCATTCGGTGAAACTTCGTTCAACGCGCGAGTTGCGCCTGTCATCAAAATTTCGCGCTCCCCCGACATTTGAATTTGATCAACAACGTTTTTTGCAGTTTGCCGAGTGAAAGACTGATCTTCGCTATTCATTTTTGGAATCGTGCGCGATCTTAGCTTCATATGATGAATGAAAACCACAGAAAATTTAAATCCCAGTCCAAATTCTTATCAGGACGAGAAAACAAAGCCTCGTGATTTTAAAACCAAGATTTTGGAATTTAAATAACACCCAAAACAAAACCCATCCAAAAATTGCAACCAAAATTTCAGTGAATTACAACACCAATGAACAATGTTGATTCACGCATACAATTACACATGGCAGAACATGCGTGATTAGCTAGAGTGTTTCGTGTTGTTTCCCTTTCTGGAGTTGGAAAATTTTCCATTTGTTCTTCGTCAAGTTTAGCAGTGGAACCGGAACTATATGCATTCGGTGAAACTTCGTTCAGCGCGCAGAGTTGCGCCTGTCATCATAATTTCGCGTTCCCCCGACATTTGAATTTGATCAACAACGTTTTTTGCAGTTTGCGGAGTGAAAGACTGATCTTCGCTATTCATTTTTGGAATCGTGCGCGATCTTAGCTTCATATGATGAATGAAAACCACAGAAAATTTAAATCCCAGTCCAAATTCTTATCAGGACGAGAAAACAAAGCCTCGTGATTTTAAAACCAAGATTTTGGAATTTAAATAACATCCAAAAAACAAAACCTATCTAAAAATTGCAACCAAAATTTCAGTGAATTACAACACCAATGAACAACACTGATTGATGCATACAATTACACATGGGCAGAACATGCGTGATTAGCTTCTTAATATCTAACATGCATTAAGAAACAAAAGTCACTGGCTCGACATTTAATATTTTATATTGCAAGCAAGCAAACCATTGACTTTATAACAAACATATAGAATTGAATTTTACTTGAGTAATTATTCAACAAATCTTTAGCACTGAATTTTACTTGAAAAATCTTTATTTTATTAAAACAAAGTAAAAATGCAATCTTTAATTTTCATTGGCAAAGCAAAATTAAAATTTCTATTCTAGAAAAAAAAAGCCAAAAATCACGTTCATGGTTTGGGACTTTGAAATGGCACATAAATTAATTAGTTTCTCCAAAACTGATTACTTAAATTGCCCTACGTTGAGTGTGCCATATTGTAACGGGAGGGGGGGGGGGGTGATTGCCGTTACTTTAAGTTTTAATGTTAAAGTGGTTCTTGATTTTAATAAGAAATTAATATTTAGATAGCAAGGATCTTGATTGCTGTTGATAAAACATATATAATGCTGAATTTATTATTTTCCTATGGCTTGTACACAGGGGCGGCCTTAGCAAATTTTTCAGGTGGTGCGAGATCTCATTATGGCGCCCCAAATGTGCAATCACTTATTAATGAGTAAGGTGTCCCTACAAATAGATTGAAGATAACATACATTTTTTACATCCTACTAATGTTATAAATGTAAACGTTTGCATGCTTGTATGTTTTTACTGTTTCACGTTGAAACGGCCGAACTGCTTAATATAAAATTTAGACCAATGATATTGGCTATCTATTTTTATCCCGTCTGTAAAAGTAGTTCCCATGGGATTCAAATATGAATACGTGTGCGAATGGTTTATGAATTCCACTCGAGCAAAGCAGTCTTTATATGTTAATGATAATTCAAACCTCAGAAAGATTAGTATAGGATAGCAGTGGTTTGAATGAGAAACAACAACAAGTATGGAACACATTAAGTTATGTCTAAAAAGTTTTATTGGAGCTACCATGGCGTACACAATGCTCACATCACTTATACGTCAAAATCACAACAAACAAATGAGGAAATAAAATCATAACTAAAAAGCCTAGATTGCCTGCCTCCTTGCAAGATCTAACAGTCTGTCTAGAGTCTACGTTTCTGGTAAACAAGTTTTGTTAAGTTTTTATTTACTGAAACTTCGTTCTCCTTTAGCGACAGTTACAAGTATTAGACAACCCGTGCAAAAATTTTGCTAGAAAAATACGATGAATAGTGAGGTTAAATGCTTCTAGTATAATAAGGGAGCGTGCACAAACCACGTAGCTCCATTTTGGCCTCCTGCAAACCCCCCCTCCCCCCACGTAGCCTTACGTGGCTTTTGCCTCTACCCCCCCCCCCCCCCAACAACGTAGCTTTATTCCGTTTTGATTCCAGAAGACATTTTGTAATGTTTTCTCATGTCAGAGGATTGTAAATTACATAAGGAGATAATTAACGGAGGGAAATAAATATTCACATGCTGTTGTGTGTTCTGTTCCTCATTTTAACTGTGAAAAATGTTATAAAAGGAACGCTACGTAGCCTGGCTCGGAACCCCCCTCCCTCCACGTAGCTTAGCGTAGCTACCAGCCAACCCCCCCCCCCTGGACGGAGCCACGTAGTTTGTGCACTCTCCCTAACAAGTAGAACCACTCTTTTGCTGCAACTAAATTATTCATTTCCAGAAGGGCGTCCCCAACTGAAGATTAGTGAAAGCGAACTGTAGCGAGACTAGTAACTCTATTCTCCAAACGAGATTCGCAATTTTTTGGTGATTTTCCCATCGCTTTGTTGATTGAGAGAATAGTGCAAATATTCTTTAAACAAATTCGGAAAAGGAAACCGACTACGCTATCCTATGTAATCTTAAAATATAAACATAAACACGCACAGTGCAAGGTCAATACACGTCACGTATGCTGGATGTTCGTTGATAATAGATCATATCTGACAACTTTTTCACTGTCGGTCCAAGTTGAGATCCGTATCCGTATCCGTATTCATGGATCTAGGCGCTAATTATCCGTATCTGTATCCGTATCTGCTGATATACATTTTTAACGATCCGGCACATCACTACTTTGAAGTCACTTATGTTGGACTTAGAAATTTTGTGTAAGGTAATTGTCAACTTGAGAGTATTTTCCTGCATTCATTTCCACAGTCTGATGTTTTATCCACAAATTCTGGTACTGATAATGTACAAGTGAACTTTATCAAGAATATAAGTATTGTTATTATATAACTATGTCAAGTGAATTTATTTCATTTTACCCTTCGCATTTGGGGTTTATAATACGAATGCCTGGCATCCGATTTATCAAAAATTAAAGGTACCAGAAGGGTACACATGGTCAAGAACTTAACTGCTCATAGTTTAGCCAAAAGTGTTACCACCCCCAGCATCCTTTTGGCCTAACAATAAGACTTCGATATATCACATTTTAGTATGGCACAATAAACAGATTAAAATTCCTAGAGCAACAGTTTTAGAGATAGGAAAGTGATTCATAGCTCAGAAGAAGCATATTTTTTTATTACAAATGATAGGAAAGTTTGGGAAGAATAGCTAAAATTTAAGGGATGTTTTTGGAAGATTTTGAAAATTGGATTTTCCATGAGGTCATTGGTGACAAAACTTTCAAAGAAGGGACAGTGTTTAAATGAAAATAGAATTTATGCTGAGCATATTGTATGAATTAGTTTCTAAATTCATGCAGTAGTTTTGCTAAAATCCGAAAAAGTAAATAAATTCATAAACCTCAGAAATGGCCAACTTCCTGTTTCAACAATCTAGTGGGATAAATTACGATAGTAAAAAATTTGTTATCCATCCTGAGGAAATCATGAAGGAAATAAGAAAGCTGAAAAAAAAAATAAAGGGGCTGGTGAAGATAATATTACTACAGATATCTTAAAGATAGCCGGATGTGACATTGTACCTTATCTTGAAATATTATTTAAATTGAGTCTAGACACTTGCTGCTTACCACAGGACTGGAAAAGTGCAATAGTAGTACCGGTACATAAGGGAGGGGTGAGAAATAGAGTTGAGAATTACAGGCCAATCAGTTTGACATCAGTGGTAGGTAAATTAATGGAAAGATTGATATGCAACCACATCAGAAATATATGTGAGGAACGTAAGTGGTTTTCAAGCAGGCAACATGGTTCCAGGCAAGGATATTCATGCAAATCTCAGTTGGTGGGATATATGCAAGATATTTCAGATGAAATGGACAAGGGAGGCCAAATTGATAGTGTAGCACTAGATCTGTCTAAGGCGTTTGACAGAGTAAGCCATAAAATGGTAGTAAATAAGGTAAAAACCATTGGAGTGGATAAGAAAGTCATTTGCTGGGTAGAAGAATGTTTAAAAGGTAGAAAACAGAAAGCTAGGGTAGGAAATGTAGTATCAAAAGAAGTGGAGGTAAAAATGGGTGTGCCACAGGGTAGCTTATTGGGACCATTGCTATTCATTATTCTAATTAATAATTGTGTTGATTGTTTACTATCTGAAATTAGATTGTTTGCAGATGACATAATGCTGTATAAAAGAATCAAAACGATAGAGGATTGTAAACAGTTGCAGGGTGATCTGGACAGGATATCTAATTGGGTTAGTAAACATGGAATGAAGATAAATGGAAAGAAGAGTCAGCTTATTAGATACACAAATAAAAAACAAAAGGTTAATTATAAATATAAGGTGGGGAAAGAATTGCTTGCTGAAGACTTGAAATGTAAATATCTTGGAATTGCTTTTGATAACAAACTTAACTGGGCAGGACACATAGGACAGGTGGTAGGAAAAGGTTTCAAAGTTCTGCACTTGTTGGAGAGAGTGATGAGGGGATGTACGAGAGAAGTCAAGGAATTGGGTTATAAAACTTTGGTCAGACCATTGCTCAAATATGGTAGTGTAGTATGGGACCCTCATTTTACGTATCAAATAGAGGAGTTGGAGAGGGTGCAAAGAAGGGCTGCTAGATTTGTTTCTGGAAATTATCGCAGAATGCAATCAGTGATGGATATGATAAAGGAGCTGGAATGGGATTCATTGCAAGACAGGAGGAGGATGAGGAGGGTCATAGGAGTGTACAGGGCATATACTGGCGATGAGGCATGGAAAGATATTGCAATAGATATGAAAAGTAGTGCATGGAAGGGAAAAGATGACCATGACCACAAGCTGGCACTCGATTTCAGGCACAAGGGTGTGGGAAGATTCTCATTTTTAGGTAAGGGTGTCAGGGATTGGAATGAGTTACCAAGAGAAATGATGAATAATTTACCTAAAACTTTGAAGGAATTTAAAGATAAAATTTGTAGAGAGCAAATGTAGGTAGGTGCAGGATAGGGGGAAGATGGGTGTGTAGGGAAATTGCCACCGGAGCCTGTGCTCCATTGCAATTAAATTAAATTAAATTCTTAAAGAAAAATGAAATTTTGAATTAATCAGAAACTATTAAAGAAGTATGTATTATTTTATGTAGAATCATTTGGAACACATTTTAAACTTGTAGCTTTGATATTTTTGGGGATAGAGAATTTTTAGTATTTTTCACCAGTTAAACATTCAAAGAGAAGTTGCTTTTTACACTATAAGATAGAAGAGGAGGAGCAGATCATTCCAAAACTTGTTCCAGCCTGATAGCTTTAAGACCTTAAGAGTGAAAGTTAATTTTTGGTAATAGTTATATAATCATTTTTTTAAGGCTGAACAGTTGTAGATACCAAAATTTTCATTAGGATTGATTTTGAAATATTAAACATGGAATTACGCATTATAAAAATTTTGAGCCAATTGGGAGAAAAATCATTTTGGTAATGCTTTGGATAATTTGGAAGTTTCAATATTATTGCACAACCACAGACAACGGTTATGAGAGAGACCCCTGGGGAGGGGAAAGTGGCCAGTTGATTGTGAGCACTTGGGCTGTCACCATGTATTGTCTCTGGTCACCATGTCGGTTTGACCTGTAGTTGGGCATGAGATGTAGCAGTAGGCAAGTAGGTGATACACGGATGTGTTTTCTTTGGCAGCCATCTTAGAAATTTTTGGGCACGAGTGAGTTAGCTGCAAGATCCTCATGTAGCTGTGATCAGCTAAGTGTTCATTAGGGTTGACCTGGCTTGATTCATTTATTAGTACCTGCAATATTTAATTTTGGAGAAGATTTCCGATGCCTAAAGATTGGTTGTGACTTTGTAAAAAAAATTTTAACGGTATACAGTGATGGTTAAATTTATCTGAGGCTACTTTGTCTTTGATTCGAACATACATTTCCTGATTGAGGTTATCTTATTATGTGGTGGCCGAGGCTGAAAGCCATCTCTATCCTTAGGCAACTTTATGGTCACAGTTCAGACTAAGCTGTTAGTTTTAACCTGCACTAAGCGCTTTTCCTGACAGAATGTAACCATGATCTCAAGCTTGTACTCAACTTCTGGCATAAGGGATTGGGAAAATGTTCTTTTGTATGTAATAGAATCAGGGACTGGAACAAAAGGAAATAGTGAACATAAAAGAATTTAAAATTAAATATCACAAAGAGCAAAAGTATTTGGATGGTGATATTTCAATCTATAAAGTTTAAGATTAAAAAAATAAAATAAAATAAAAAAAGTCTTGAAATAGGTAAGCAGAAGTGAAGTGAAATTATCATCAAGGCACATGCCCTGTTGCAATTAAATAAAATTAAATAATACTGAATAATATATAGGTGTGTGTTGTTTGACCCCAGTCATACACAGTATTTAATGCCAAGGTTGCTAGGCATATACCAAAAACATCTGCTTTCAATTTTTTCAGCACTGTATATCTTGAAATGCTGATACATTTTAAACTATAGACAACAGGGAAAGAGCTCCCAAAGAAGAATCACTAGGAGATGGAAACAATAGTTATGTTTGTAGATTAGAGCCTAATCCTTGGGTGGATGATAATGAAGATGAAAGCATAAACAAAATCTTCCAGGTATGATTGTCACTGATAAGCAGCTAGGGTAAACAGACAATAAGGCTTATGTAACCTGAATAATCCTGAGAACTTTTGGTTTCAAACTGGGATAAAATAACTGTCTGAGTATACATGGTTACCGAACTTACCATAATCAAAATTGACTATTGACTAAAAGGGAAAGGTGAGCTGATAATATAAGAGGGAGTAGTATATTGAATGTGTGTGACATAAATAAAAATATTTATTGATGCGCCACAGTGGTGGAATGTCAAACTTCTTGCATGGTAATATACTGTTATATTTGAATCACTTGTAACTCTGAGAGTAATAATGCATGAGAAATGTTTAATCAATTAAAGATAGTTCAAGTCTGCTAGTGTTGATTACACTGAATGTGGTTTATCAGTGACATCATGGCAATTGTTATGAGCATGCTTGTGATTGTCGCAATTTTAATCGATGCAAAAATTGAAACAAGTGTAGTTCTGGGACACATTGCGCAAAGACTTCGAGTTGCAGTGAGACAGTATTAGGTCAGCAGTATGCAGAAAGAGTGCATAGGCAGCCATAAATTTATTGTATTTGGATGACATTCAGCATTAATAACATATTTCTGTAGTGTAAGATAGTCAGAGAAATAAGTAGAATTAATTATTTATAAAGGCTCAGTTGTTTCACGAAGCATTGTTGAGTGCAGAAGTGCACAGTGTAGAAGTAGGAAAGTGATTGTTATAAGGTATGAAGCTGGCGGTCACAAGAGATAGACCAAGCGTGGTGGGTGAACGGTTAACGTTCTGGCCTCGCATTCGGGAGGACGACGGTTCGAATACCTGTCCAGGCATCCAGATTTGGGTTTTCCATGGTTTCCCCAAATCACTCCAGGCAAATGCCGGGATGCTTCCTTCAAAAAGGCCATGGCCGAAGAACTGAGAGATGTTAGGAATTAGTAGTCAGAAGAGAGTGTGTAACCTTGTTGGACTGAAGCGTGGTCAGAATCTGCAATTGTAAGAGAAGAAGTAGTATGATATGCCTTATCTACTGTCAAAGTAAATAATCTAAACAGTGGTGGCAATGAAAAATTTGTATGCATTGTGTGAACTTTAAAGTCAAGCGTGTTATAATTTCTGGACATATTAGAACCTGCAAGCCTAACAATCAGTAGCACATAACTGCATACTTAATTGCAAGCCCACATGCAATCATATTTAATTGCAACAGAGTCTGATGTAATTGTGAAAAGTTTGGACCTAAAATGAATAAGTAAAAATAATCTTTATAATAAAAGTGAAAATTTGTAAATCACACAATAATTCATGATATCATTTCATATGATTCAAAAGTATTCTCAATATTATATAAAATGGCCATCACAGGAAATCAACATCAAAATGCATAAAGTCTGATGCTGAGAGTATAAAAGGGAGGGTAGGAGGGGCAAGCAAATTTACAGTGGCTGAAGGCTGGCCAATAGTCTATTGGTCATTTGCAGCGTTTGCTGGAGGGTCATAGAGATGGAGATAGTGATGATACGAGAAAGTGTTGTTAGATGAGTATGTATCCTCACCACCAAATGTCATGAGAGATCCATTGGCAAAGAATCCTTGGAAGGTGGCTCATGCCCACTTCATCATTGCATTGAGTGTCAATGAGTTCAGGGATGTGTGCAATGTGCGCAATCCAGAATTTAGTCACCTGAGAGCAGTTTATACATTCTCAACGCCGAGAAAGACTTCGTTCTTATACAGAATTTAGTCACGTGTTCACCAGACATAGATATGGACCACTTATTGTGCTGTTCGGATCTCGCATTCTCAAAGAACTGGATTGATAATGACTTCCAGCCCATTGCTGGTGACAACACATTAGCTAATCAGTGCAATGGCTGCAATTGATTTGCCAATGGTGCTGTTATCTACAGAAATATAAAATCTGTGATAGCCAACCAAACTGTGTGTGGCTGTGACTCGTTGGCACTTGCATTGGGTGTTTTACTTACTGAACCATGTGCCAGCTATGCCTAGAAGCTCAATGTGAAACTGTGCAGATAACTAAAGTTTGTACTAGTATCAATCTATGTTCATCTGGCACACATATTCAGAATGTACAGATGCTGATCCTCTCGTTGCTGGCTCAATACTTGCGGCCTTCATTCATAACATCATACCAACATTGGGAAAATTGACGCATGTGCCTGTTATCATTACAGAAGACTTTAATGTTAATGCAGACAGTGAGAAGACATTACTGCATGATCACACAGTGGGATTTGATATCCATGGCGATTCACATTCCAACAACACTCGACAATAGTAACATTGATATGACTTTCATTAGACACTTGAATGTGATACAGTGCGAGGTGTATATGTGCTGCTTCAGTTACCACGATCCCTTGCTGCATGCTATATAATTGTAATATTGCATCTACCATGAAACCATGAGTAAAAATTGCACTGTTCAGTGTAACCGTTGTATTAAAGAGAATGATAGTAAAGTCACATAGTAATTCAAGGGAATTTATTATGATTTCATACCAGATGTTTTCACAAAAAATCTACAGTGCAGACATCAACTGCAGCCTTTCTTTTGTTAGTTATTTTTGTTGTTGTAACTGAAATTCAAAATACAATTATATATTTTAATACATACCCATGCATGTCCACTTGAATGCACAACAGCAAAGCTGCAACAAACCATATCTTAATGTTTGTGGCCATTGTTGAGTTGGTATTATATGTGTATCTGTAAATAAATGGTAAACACAAAAGAACACACTGTGCATCAAAACACTTACCAGTTACTGTTTTGAAGTGTAAGATGGTTTTTGTGAAATGATTATATCTAATTTATCTGTTGTAAATGCCATATTATTTCAATACATGAATGCAAGAGATAGAAAGGGAAAAGAGATCAATCTAACAGTTGTAGATAGGGTTGGGACTGTCTCTTTTTTTTTAAGATGGGGGCTGCTGGTGAGGGGATCAAAATAAGTGATCAAAGGGATACTGATTGTAGATGCACTATGGGACAGATGAAGCTATTGAAATAATAACAGAATTGTGTACAACTGGAAAGACACAGGTTAATGCTGAAAATACCAGAAAGCCAAAAATAAGGGGGTTATTTATAAACTGTAGAAGTATAATGAACAAAGTGATAGAATTTGCAAACTAAATAGAGATACATGAACTACAAGTGATTATAGGGATAGAGTCTTGGTTAAAAGAAAGAGTACTAGACAATGAGGTTTTCTCTGAAGGTTACAGAGCGTATTGCAGAGTCAGAGGAGCAATTGGTGGAGGGGTATTCTTACTGGTTAGCAAAGATTATTATAGTTCTCTAGTGTTCATAGATAATGTCCATGAGTTACTATGAGTGATGAAAAAGAAAAAAAAATCAGGGTATTGGTTGCTATCATAGTGGAAGAATGAATGATGGAGATGAGATCCTTGGAGAGAAACTAAATTCACAGTTCAGAGGTGAGCGTATTATGGGAGGGGATTTAAATTTACCAAGTGTCAGCTGGGTAAGAAATAAGATAAATAACATAAGTAAACAGAGATTTGCAAATATTTAATAAGGGAAGGGGGTTTTACACAAGTGATAGAGTAAAATATAAGGGGACCAAACATGTTGACTATCTTTCTAATAAAGCCTGATGTAAATCTTGTAGGGTGTCAAGTAACTGAAGGAATAAGTGATCACCATGCAGTAATGATGGTTATTAGGAGATTTGATAAACCAGTTGCCAAAATAGAGGGGGGAAATAGGTAAACTCATAAAAAGGCACAGGCTTTAGAATTGAAGAGATATTTAGCAACTGGAAGAATGTCACAAGTACAGGGGAGGCAAACTGGGAAGAGTTTAAAGAGATGATAAAAAAGAGTGAGAAAATGTTTATTACAATGCAGAAAATAAAGAGAAGTAGAGAACCTACAAACTACAATTGGGAGGTGAGAAGGTTAAAGATGCTAGTGATTTGAGAACACAAAGAGTTAAGAGACAGGAAGGCAGTAGGAAATACTTAAACAACTAAACAAGCAATTAATAAGAGCAAAGAGAGAAACAAAGGTCAGGTTTATGAAGAATAAACTGAACAACACATCTAGAAATGAATATAAGAAAACTGAGGGAAGGTATTCAGACTATTATAGATAAGAATGGAGTTGAAGTCACTGAGGATTTTAAAATTGCAGAGATATTGAGTGATTGGTTTAGTGAGACAACTAGGAACTATCATCCTGTGATGGGAGGAATGATTTGGAGGTAAAGTATAAATGAGGAAACTACAAAGTTTGAAATAAAATTATGAAGAAACTCAGAAAGCTAAAAATAAAAAATAAAAAAAAAATGTAAAGGGGCTTGTGTAGATAATATTACTACATATTTATTAAAATTTGTGGGATACAATATTGTATGTTAACTTGAAATTTTATTTAAAATGAGTTTGGAATCTTGATGCTTACCAGAGGATTGGAAAAGAGTGACAGTAGTACTGGTTCATAAAGGAGGGGTTACAAATAGAGTTGAAAATTATAGGCTAAAAACTTTGACATCAATGATAGGAAAAATGATGGAGAGATTGATATGCAGCTATATGAGAAATGAGGAAAGAAACTCATTTGCATATCAACAACATGGATTAGGCAAGGATATTCATGTGAATCTCAGATGGTGGGCTATATGCAATATATTTCAGATGAATTGGACAAAGGAGGCCAAGTTAATAATGTGGCACTAGATCTTTCTAAGGCATGTGACAGAGTGATCCATAAAATGGTTTTAAGTAAACTGAAATCCAAGGGATTGGATGAAAATGTTACTTGCTGCATAGAGGAATTCTTGAAAGTCAGAAAGCAAACTGTTACAGTAGGAAATACATTATAAAAGAGTATAAAAGTAAATATGGGAGTGGCACAGGGTAGTGTATTGGAACCATTGCTGTTGATAATTCTACTGAATGACTGTGTTGATGGGTTATGGTCAGAGTCTAGATATTTTGCAGATGGTATAATGGTATACAATAAGATCAACACAGGTGAAGACTGAACAGCTGCAGGGTGACCTGGATAGAATATCTAAATGGGTAGGTCAGCAAGAAATGAAGAAAAATGCCAAGAAAAGTCAGCTTATTAGGTACATAGATAAAAAACAAAAGGTTAATTATGACAATAGGGTGGAGTCAGAATTGTTGAAAGCTGGAAGTGTAAATATCTTGGCATAACGTTTGATAAAAAACTCAACAGGGCAGAGCACACTGGGAAGGTGGTAGGAAAAGGTTACAGAATCCATCATTTACTGGGGCGATGAGAGGATGTACCAGAGAAGTTAAGGGAGCTGGGTTGCAAAACTTTGTTCACACCATTGTTTGAATATGGTGGTGTAGTTTGAGATGCACATTTTGGCTATCAAATACAGGAGTGGAAGGATGTGCAAAGAAGAGCAGCTAGATTTGTTTGTGCAAATTATAGCAGGACCCAGTCAGTAACTAATATAATAAAGGAACAGGATTGGGAGTCTTTTGAGGAAAGGAGGAGGATGAAGACAGTGCGGAAATGAGTAGGGTATATGTTGCTGATGGGGATTGGAAGGATATTGGTCAAAGAATTAGGAATAGTGCATGGAAGGGGAAAGGTGAACATGGCCAGAAGCTGGTACTCAAATTCATGCACCAGGGAGTAGAAAATTTTTGTTTTGTTGGTAAGGATGTCAGGGATTGGAACAAATTACTAAGTGAAGTAATGCACAATTTACCAAAAATGCTTAAGGAATTTAAAATTAAAATTTGTAAACTGGAAAAGTAAGTGGAGGAGGAATTTAACACCACAATTAAAAAAAAAAGTTACAATCGTACAGAAACAGTTAGAAAACAAATATTTTAATTTAAAAATCATTTCTATATCAATCATTATTTTCATTATCCAACTGAACTTCCAGTATCATTATTATCCAATCAATATTTTTCATCACAAGTATTCCATTATATATCTATTACTATTTTTAATACACTCATGATGTTATCTAGTAATGTGGTTTGATTTCATACTATTGTTGTTCAGATTTAAAAAAAAATTAAATCTACTGATAAATTTAAAAGTTGAACACTGGTTTTAACTGGGTCCACAGAGGCACTTGGTGTTAATTGTCTTAGTCCAGAGCAGTGGCCAGTGAGATCCAGCGTAGGTAGGATGAGATTCTAGTGTACGCATCTGGAATACCAGGAGTGCCACATGGCTGAGCTCCAAAACTTGTGATACCAAGTGCATAGTACAGTCCAGCCTCATCTTGTGCTACAAGTGCTCCTCCACTGTCACCCTGCCAACAGGATAAATGTTTTCTCAATGTTTTGCATACAAGAGATGAAGAAGGAGCAAGTAGCCCAAGCCTTGATATTTTTAGCCAGGACTGTACTTTTATTTAAAACTAGCATTTTCCTGCTGCTTCACACGCATGTGCCTTGGTATGTGTAAAAATTCTTTATCGATTTTATTGTATTACCAGTTATTAAGGTGGAGCGGCATGAGTTGTAAATGTCTACTGAAAAGTTTCATTTGTATTAGTTATTACATTAGGTTCGGTTTTCATACTGATATCCAAGAGTTTGTTTCATTCATATTTTTATGTGATGTAATTGGTTAAATAGTAGAAAAGCTACCTGAAAAATTAACAGTACTAAATCATGGTTGTAATTATTGTTCGAAGTATAAGAAGTTATTGTTTAGAAATAATTTTATTTTTGCGATATAAGTAAGTGAAGCAATGTTTAAGAAAAATAAGATGCTAAGGTAATTACATGGTAGGTCGCTAACTGCAATTCCTCTGTGTAGACCACATTTCTAGATTGATTGTTTGGTGCACATATGTATAGACATGACCTACCCATCACCCTGGAACCAGCAATGTATAGCTGGCGTGGGAGAAACATGGTGTCCGAAGATCAATTCCTACGGTTCCCAGTGTCTGACCCGGAGACTTGTTGGTTGGTATGGCAAAACATAAGGTTACCAGGATCTGCAGATGCTTAAATTAGAATGGAAAGTTTGATGGTACCAATGGTATTCGTGGAATGAATACTTCCTCTCCTCGTCCACATCCTGTTAAAAGAATGGTCTCAATGTGCAATGATTTCAACAGAAGTCTAGTTCCATTGCATAGCTGTGGTGTGATATGTTTCTGATGAGCATGAATGGAGTACCAACTTATAAATTCAGTTTATGCGTGGGAAGACCAGATGTGCCGAGGAAATGTAAAAATTCAGCTAAATAATTAGTCTCATCTTTTTGATCTTCCACCGTGTTAATAGTTACATAAGTCATTATTATTATTATAAATTTTAATTGCAATGGAGCTAATTTCCAGTGGCAATTCCCGTAGTCATCTAATTACCTCTTTTTACATATTTTTTTAAATTTTCTTTTATAATTGAAGTGTTAAATTCCTCCCCCATTTACTTTTCCGATTTAAAAATTTTAATTTTATATTTTAAATGTACTTGGTAAATTATTAATCAATTCACTTGGTAATTTGTTCCAATCCCTGACACCCTTACCTACAAAAGAAAATTTTATGCACTATTCCTAATTATTTGAACAATATCCCTACAAGCCCCCTCACCCCATGCCCTGTACATTCCAAGTACTCTCTTCACTATCCTCCTTTCCTTCAATAACTCCCAATTCAGCTCATCGACATGGTAAAGATCATTTCCAGGATATACTTATTGATGTCATTCACGTCTTCAATCACATCTAACAATCATAACGTTGTTAAGCTGCATTTATCATCACTATGCATTAACTTTGGCTGATATTATATAGAGTAACATAAACATTGGTAAGGATGTATCTGTGGTCATAACAAAAAATATTATTTTTGTAATATTTAAATTAACTAAAAAAACACATTTTTTAATTCTGATATGGAGTATTTCATGATAACCGTGGTGCCATAAATTAATATTGATATATAACAGTTAAAACAGCTGAAATTATCTTCACTATGTGTAATCTTTTGCTGGGATTTTATGTTAAATGTGTATGTGGGTTACATAGTTAAGCATAAACTTTGGTAAGGAATTATCTATTGATATAACAAAAAATATTATTTCCGTAATATTTAACTTAACTAAAAATAAATCTTATTTTATATTCGGATATGGAGGATTGCAGGATAACCATGGTGCCACTAATTTATACAGATACAGCAGTTACCCACGACTTAGTCCCCTTAGAAGTGTGTTGTATTATAAGAGTTTTCTTTATTGATAATAACAGCATCTGAATTATTATTATTGTTTTGTTTTTTGCTGTTTGGATATTGATTTTATTTTGATTCGATCAGTTATTCTGCTTTAAATTAGAAATTTACGCGACTAAAACAAATCCTATGCGGTACGACATGTTAAGAATTGTTTTTAATTTCCTTCATTTTCAGTGACACTGTATAACTAATGTGTTAATTTCAGCCACATGTAAGTAATTCCAAAGTTTCAAGAATCGATCATTATACAGTGAATGTATCAATGCAGATGTGAAAGAAGCTATGATATACAAACATAATCATTAGCCAAATTAGTGGTAATGTTGAAATGCATCCTGGAACAGAATGACAATTGACTCGATTTGTTAGAGCATAAGGCATAATGGGTTTAGTTTTATTATTATTTATGCGGTATGGCATAAGGTTTTAAGATGCCTAATTCATTTTTAGTTTCATTGGTTCCATATTGTTGTCGTCACTAACCTAAAGCTTACATGACAATTAACAATGCAAAATCAGGGTTATGAAACTTATTTGATAGAAATAACAGTTTATTTCACCAGCTGTGGTTTGAACAGCAGCTAAAATTTGTACACACGTTTGTTGTGCGATATTACTGACAAATATTTGCACTTTATAGCCACAAAATATATATTAATCGACTAAAGTACACAGAAATATGGAAATTTCTGCACAAGTCATTGTGGGGAAAATGTATTGTTACCTGTTAATATTTATGGCAGCTGTTTTTCAGACATCTTTTTTGAGAAAAAAAAATTGATTTTCTTATTCTTAATGATATATAAAGAAGAAGTATTGGCTTAGTAATGTTGAGCGATAACAGACATATTGTTCCAGAGACAAACTGTCTACCAGAGATAATATATGTCTATAATATTAGTAATCTAATGCATTTTGCATGGTAACATACCTGTTGATATGCAAGTCAATGCTTATTACGTTTATTTTGCGTATTCCGTTTAATTTAAGCACTGCAGTCCAGATAACTGAGTAAAAAAAAAAAAAAAAAATTGAATCAAAAGCTTTGCCAGATTTTTGTGAAAGGAGTGTGCGTCTGAAGTGTATAATGATTGCCAGCCCACAAGTTTCCAAATATAAAGGTTTTTAATTGCTTCCTCCTTCCCGTGGTACATAGAAGTCATTAGCTATTTTCCCAGATTTTTACTCGCACCATTAGCTCTAAAAACTTGAAAACCACATCCAAATTGTTGCGGTACTTATTGCGCAATACCCGTTCCAGTAAAGAGATGAATGAGCTTGCTTACAGACTTATACTAGTATAGATGCTCTTTGCTCTATTCACATTTGCCCTTTCTTCTTTTATGTCTTTATATATGTTTTAATTGTTCTTCAGAATATATGCAAAAAATATACATGTATAGCATTTGATAGGCATCCCAAGAGGAATAGAATATGAAAAACAATTCATACATGTGTGTGACCCACTGGTACCCCGAGGGCCTAGTAAATAGTAGTACATTAGTATCCACATCAAATTATGATATATTACAAGCTCAAAGACAGGAAAAATGAATAATGACTGGCCTCCCCAGGCTCTAGAAAAGCATTTTTGATAGAAATGATATCTATATCTATAAGAGAGATACAAAAAAGTAGTGAACATAATTATTTTCAAGAGAGATATTACTCCTATTTCTTCCAGAAATAATCACTAGAACTAAAGGATAATCAAAGATACCAAAATCATATACTGAATGGTTGCATAGGGATGTTATTTCATTGACCAAAAATGAATAAAATCAGTGAAATTAAATTTACTTAAACAGACATAACCACATGGAAATCGTATAGCTTCAAATAAATGAATCATAGTAGAAGGAAAGAACAGCAAATGACATACTATTATGCTCCAAATGCTTTCCAACAATCACTATCTTCATTGTAATCAATGGTGATGGAGCTGTTGCCTCAGTGGTAATTTCCCTACATATCTACTTGCATTACACAATTTTTTCTTTAAATTCTTTAAGTGATTGAAGTCAGCTGTTCAGAATTTCCCTTGATAATTCTTCAAGTCCCTCTCTTTGTTGCCTATAAACAAAAACTTCTGCATTCCTTTTATCTGAAATATAAAACTACTTTATGACACAATATATTCATTTTTCATAGATCCCAATACCTATGGGTTATGGAAAATTGTCAATTTTCAGATATCAGTTACATAACAAAATAGATAAATGCACCAGAAGATCTACTGCCACAGCACAATATGTACATTAATTATATCAACAACATTTACACATACTATTAGCAATTACTTCATAGATATCATAGAAATAAATTATTTGATGGTGTCGGATGTGATATAACCTCAATTTTGTCAATATATTACCAAAATCACTTAAAAGATCTGCAAACATATAGCAAATGAATAGCAGAAGACTTTCAAAGCAATTTTCTAGTAGTTTCAAATATTAGAGAAATATTTTAATGTATAGTTAGATCGAAATTAAAAGTAAACATATGCGTCATATAAAATATGAGTATTTATCAATGAATTCTGTTCCCTCCATGTACAGAGGTGCAATATAAAACTATGATTCAAATAAGTTATGACACTTCAGGTCAACAAAATTTTATTAAAGAAATATCGAGAAATTATAGACGCTAAAGTCAGGTGGGCCAAATGAAAACATAGGCAGTCCTTTTAATCTAACAGCTGTAATTTTTAACTCACAGCAAAGCTTTATTGCACAGAGGATGCAGAAAAATCAAGCCAAATTATATAGAAAAGTAGAGTCTGCAGGTAGAATCAAAGAGATTTTATAGGTGAAAAAGGCTTTAACCAGCTGTCATATTTCAAAGTCCACGGAGTCCGAATAGTTACAGCGAAGAAAGTAGGTTTAAATTTTTACTGGTCTCACTGATGGATTTTTATAAAGATTAATGTAATATTTTTGCCAAAAATTTGATTGGAAGATTGAAATTTAAAGCTTGCAAATGGCGGGGTAGTGATGCTTGGTTCGAAAACAAAGGGTTGACGTACTATGAAACTAAAGCAATTACAAAAAATAAAAATTTCAAGCAAATCAGAGAAATTATAAGGTAACAGCTTTGTAATCAACACCAGTGTGAGAGAGAGAGTAGCCAGGTTAAGACAGAGAGCATAGCTAGTGGGTGGAAAATTGCACTGCTTGGTGTCACAAAAAATGCCCACCCTATTTAAGAGGGTGGCTTGCCTGAGGCGTCCTTCAGTGTTTCAGCAGATTTTTTAGCAGGCAGAGAAGGCGGGGGTGTAAGTCGCACCATGTGCCAGGCTGGAGCGGAGTGATCGGGGCAGTATTGACATGTAGAGTAATCCTCCACAGACAACTAACATCAACACCGGGTTGAAGTGATGTCACACTATCAATAATATTGAACTTTTGATCAACATGGGGTTCATTGGAAGTTGCTTACATTGTGTTAAATGTTTTAACCTGCAACCATTTTATTTTGAGAAAGAAGTCTGATGCCTTTCTATTATGCTGGTACCGAGTTTGTATGAAAGAACTTTTGCACAATACATCATTTTAAATTTATCAGAAAGTCTACTGTCTTATTTTATGAACATTCCTTTATCTCTTGTGGTATCCTTTTTCAATATTTAACAAGCGATTGGCAACCAAGGAAAAGAACCACAACCACGGTTAAAGCTCAAAGCACTACTGTATGCCCACTCCAGCTAAGAGCAAATCTTTGACAAGGAGTTGTCACTTAAAAATTATTTAATTTTTTCCTGAATTTAATTTTACCACCTGCTAAGGTATTTAAGATGTTTTGAGAGGTTATCGAAAATGTGTATCCCTGAATACTGAATACTGAATCCCTTTTTGAACAAGTGACAACAAGGTGTAACCCTTGCGTTGATCATTTTTACTATTTGTTTAAAATAGAGCTGGCGACTACAAATGACATTAACGTGTATATTTATTTGGCCACCAATGTTAAAATCACCAACTTCTTGAACAGCTCTCTGCATGAAGTCCTACTGCTAACCATGTAAATAAGTCTTATTTCTTACTTTTGGGCTCTGAATATTTGGTCTCTATGAGTAGAATTGTGCCAGTACATTATTGCATATTACATTATGGAGTGAAAATAAGCAAAATGAACTAGTTTCTTTATATGGAGATCACCTATTGCTGAAACTGAACAAATTGAAAATGTGGCTGCACTAAATCATTTAATTAAGTCAGAGACATGCACTCTCCAATTTAAATAAGATCAATTTGCAAACCTAGAAATTTCACTATCTACCTCTTGAAAGGACTGGGCCTTCAAATTTTGGGTCTCTGTCTAGAGTTCATCTGGGTGATGTACTGAATTGGATAGCTGTATCAAGTTTTATCAAAGTTTAAAGAAAAGCCAGTTATTAACAAGGTCAAAGACATAATTAAAAATGTGTTCAGTAGTGAAATCTCGAGTATTTTTAATTCCCGTGCTTGTGTCATCTGCAAATAGGGCAAATTTTGAGTTTTTAGATGTAAAAGAGAGTAGATCATTTCTATATATCAAAAACAATATTGACCTCAATATAGAGCCCTGAGGTGCTTCACATCTAATATATCCCCACTAAGAAAACAGTGAACAATATGATGTTGCATTTAAATATATTTACATTTCAAGTCTTCAGCAAGCAATTCTTTCCCCACCTTATATTCATAATTAACCTTTTGTTTTTTATTTGTGTATCTAATAAGCTGACTCTTCATTGCATTTATCTTCATTCCATGTTTACCAACCCAACTAGATATCTGGACAAGAGAAGTCAAGGAATTGGGTTACAAAACTTTGGTCAGACCATTGCTCGAATATGGTAGTGTAGTATGGGACCCTCATTTTACGTATCAAATACAGGAGTTGGAGAAGGTGCTAGAAAGGGCTGCTAGATTTTTTTCTGGAAATTATCGCAGAATGCAATCAGTGACGGATATGATAAAGGAGCTGGAGTAGGATTCATTGCAAGACAGGAGGACCATTAGGAGGGTGATGCGAGTGTACAGGGCATATACTGGCGATGAGGCATGGAAAGATATTGCAATAGGTATGAAAAGTAGTGCATGGAAGGGAAAAGATGACCATGACCACAAGCTGGCACTCGATTTCAGGCACAAGGGTGTGGGAAGATTCTCTTTTTTAGGTAAGGGTGTCAGGGATTGGAATGAATTACCAAGAGAAATGATGAATAATTTACCAAAAACTTTGAAAGAATTTAAAGATAAAATTTGTAGAGGGCAAATGTAGGTTGGTGTAGGATAGGGGGAAGATGGGTGTGTAGGGAAATTGCCACCGGAGCCTGTGCTCCATTGCAATTAAATTAAATTAAATGTTCCAGTGACCTTTTCTGATTTCTATTCAAAAGCTAAATAAGATAGGACAGGAAAAAATAACTCATCACTGCAGATGAAGGCAGGAGGGCAAGATGAACATGTAATAAGAATAACATACACAAACAAACTTCACCATATTTCAGTTAGTAAACTTAGTCATATAAGAGGTGATACATGTGGCAAGGGGAAAGATGTACCATATTGTGAGATACCAACTGAATGTGGTGGATCTGGAAAGATGTGACCACATTATGAGATGCCACCTGAATGTGGTGGATCTGGATCTGTTCACATCTTTCCCCCTGCTGTATGTCTCGCCTCCTATCTGACTAAATGTACTAACCAAAATATAATGAAGTTTGTTTGTGTTTTTATGTTTTTTTGTGTGTTCATCTAGTCCTTTAGCCTTCATCTGTAGTAAGTGACAGGTTATTTTTCCCAATCCTATCTTATTTTCAGTGCCTAATGGCAGTTTTTTTTGTTCCCATAAATGAAAAGGTAAGACAAAGCCATTTATAAACAATGCCGTCTATTCCATAACATCTTAATTTTTTCTTCAGTACTTCATCAGCAGCAAATTCTTTAGATAAGTCACAGAAGATTTCTACAGGCAGTAATTTGTCATTTATTCCTTCTAAAATATTGTCAATGAATGCAAATATTGCTTGTTCTGTGGAATTACCTTTTGAAAACCAAATAGTGATTTAGTTAAAATACCTTTATTTTTAAGGTGTTGGTAAACTCTGTTAAATTTTTGGAGAAGGCTGTTAGTAATGAAGTAGGATAGTAATTCAATACAACGTATATATTGTATATCCCTTTTTAAAGAGTCGTTTAACTACAGCATACACAAGCCTTTCTGGGAAAGTACCCTCAAATAAATATATATTAAACAGATAACTTAGTATATTAGTTAATTAATCTTATTTTTTCTGGAGTAGCTAAATTTAGACAACTGTCAAATTTTTCTTGGAAGCCTGTATTGACAATATCCATACTGTGAGATACTGAACTAGTGGTAGTCTACTTATCAGCATTTGGTATTTTTTTTATTAATACACTAGCCCCAAAGCCCATCAAAAATGATGGATTTAATGGAATGTTATGGTAAATTATTTCTCTGCAGTTGCTTAACTAAATATAATTGTTATGAAATAAAGCTCATTATAATTTATCGTGCCTTGTGCTGTAGCAAAAGGTATCCATTTCCATCCTGGTGCAGGTTGCATTTCAACCTAACCACATAATACGCTTCCAGAAGAACAATACTTCCATTTCACGCATATTAATACATGTACTGTATCGAATTTTAGTGGTAATAATGCATCACGATATAAATTTGATCAAAAATCTTCAAGGTTTTTTTTACCTTTCTGTTTTGTTATCCATGGTTCAGACGGATATTACAACATTGGAATGGCTGATACAGTTACATATTATTGAAATAGTAGCCTCAGTAATATTGCCCGGTGAAAGCAAAGGAAATTAAAATGAATCTTATAAACTTAGGTTATGCCACATAACATTTGTTTTAATTGTAGTGTATGCTGCAAAGATCATGATCAGTGTGCTATTTCCATTGAAACAATATAATAATTTCGATGATAGGACACAATTGATTATTAAAAAAAAAAAAAAAAACTATTCATGCCCACTGCTGTGACATTAAATGCCAGTTGTAATTCTGACCCATGCTAAGTAACCATCTAATTAAAACTTTCGTTAACATTGATGCTCAAAACTTAAAGCTTTAATCTTACATATCTATGGACAAGGAATACTACTATATATATATATAAAAAAAATATATATATTAGCATCTAATGACTTATATGTCAATTTAAATGCAATACATAATTTAATTTCAGTGTTCTGTCAGTTAATTTATTTGCGAATGCTTAGAAATGTTATTAAATAGCGTGCATAATGTAGAACAATGGCATAAAGCATGACGTCATAGTGCGATGTCATTTAGTGATGTCTTGGTGTGACAGATGACGTCATAGATGACACAGAGTTGCTTATTATAAGTACAGATCAACAACTGAAAAATTGGGTTCTACTGAAGTTTGTTTGATGCAAAAGTCTTTATGACCTGATTTATAGACGTGATCATATTTTCCCTTCCACATGATATTCTGAATTAGTCTCCCAGTAAGCATATTGGCAATAGACAAACATAGCACTCTCTTGACCACCACTTACTGCATTCTACGATGCTTTTGTAAAACAAATTGCACTCCCTCCATCTCCTGTATTTGATATTCAGAACATAGATTTCATATTATTCCATCATTCTCCAACGCGTATATCCCAGTTCCTATACTTCCTAGTTACACCCCCTCATCACCCTTTCTATCTGTGCACCTATAATCTGATTTTCTCCCCTTTAACTTCATTTTCAGATTACTATGTTGCTGTATGCAATGCTGTCTCATTTTAATTGTATTGTGCAAAGGAGTGTAGTTAGGTCAAGAAGTCCCCTGTGCAAAAAAATATTTTGTACCCTCAGGCCAGAGGGGCAACCTTTTTTTTAGCTCTACCAAGTCTTGTGAGGTGCAGGGGTAAACCAACAGTAAACCAACAGAATTAACTGTTAGGATAAAAAACAGTAATGATTCCAATAAATTACATTGATACATCCTTTTCTCACTTTTTTTTTTTGCTCTACCAGTGGACAAAGGACGGATTCTTGACCTGTGTGCCCTCCGGCCAGTCATTCCCCCTCCCCCCCCCCCCTTGGCTGGCAGGCCCTGGTACATTTGCCCCACTTATCCCTGACTCCCTCCCCTCTCCCTAATGCCGACCCTGACTACTGAAATCCTGAGAATTTTTTTTCGTCCAGCAAGACATTTAATGATCGAAACCAATGGTTTTAATTTTTTGGCAAACTATATCAAATCCATTTGAAAGATTCTATAATCTTTGGCCTGATTTGTGAATTTAATCTCATATATCTTGCAAATATCTCACTAAAATTCAGATGAATAACTTTTCCTAAATCTGTGTAAAAGCCAGTTTCATTTATATCAGATATTTGTGATGTGTCTGGAGTTTAAACTCTTACAAATTGCCTATTCTTGAGTTTGTACCAATCAGTCTGTAGTCTTCAACCCTTTTTGTCATCTCTCCTTTATGAAATGGTATCACTATGACACATTTCTATTTCTCCAGTATGCTGCAGTTCTCCATATTTAATCTAAATACTATTTCTTGGTATGGTTAGAGACATTTATCTTTTACCAATTGCAATATTATCTCTACCATCCTATCTATGATTTAATAGAAAGAAATAGTTTACAGTGATTTTTAAATAATTGTTACATATTGACAAATAGTAAGAAAATCTTTTCCTCAGATACTTTGTGTATTTATTAACAGACTTGTCAATTTCAAAGCTTTGAGAGTACCAATATACACTCCTGGAAATTGAAATAAGAACACCATGAATTCATTGTCCCAGGAATGGGAAACTTTAGATACACATTCCTGGGGTCAGATACAACACATGATCACACAGACAGAACCATAGGCACATAGAGCATGCACAATGTCGGCACTAGTACCGTGTATATCCTCCTTTCGCAGCAATGCAGGCTGCAACTCTCCCATGGAGATGATCATAGAGGTGCTGGATGTAGTCCTGTGGAACGGCATGCCAAACCATTTCCACCTGGCGCCTCAGCTGGACCAGCGTTCATGCTGGACGTGCAGACCGCGTGAGACGATGTTTCATCCAGTCCCAAACATGCTCAATGGGGGACAGATCCAGAGATCTCGCTGGCCAGGGTAGTTGACTTACACCTTCTAGAGCACGTTGGGTGGCACGGGATACATGTGGACGTGCATTGTCCTGTTGGAACAGCATGTTCCCTTGCCGGTCTAGGAATGGTAGAACGATGGGTTCGATGACGGTTTGAATGTACCGTGCACTGTTCAGTGTCCCCTCGACGATCACCAGAGGTGTACGGCCAGTGTAGGAGATCGCTCCTCACACCATGATGCTGGGTGTTGGCCCTGTGTGCCTCGGTCGTATACAGTCCTGATTGTGGCGCTCACCTGCACAGTGCCAAACACGCATATGACCATCATTGGCACCAAGGCAGACGCGACTTTCATCACTGAAGACGACACGTCTCCATTCGTCCCTCCATACACGCCTGTCGCGACACCACTGGAGGCGTGCTGCACGATGTTGGGGCGTGAGCGGAAGACGACCTAACGGTGCGCGGGACTGTAGCCCAGCTTCATGGAGACGGTTGCGAATGGTCCTCTCTGATACCCCAGGAGCAACAGTGTCCCTAATTTGCCGGGAAGTGGCGGTGCGGTCCCCTATGGCACTGCGTAGGATGCGACGGTCTTGGCGTGCATCCATGCGTCGCTGCTGTCCGGACCCAGGTCAACGTGCACGTGCACCTTCCGCCGACCACTGGCAACAACATTGATGTACTGTGGAGACCTCGCGCCCCACATGTTGAGCAATTCGGCGGTACGTCCACCCGGCCTCCCGCATGCCCACTATACGCCCTCGCTGAAAGTCCGTCAACTGCACATACGGTTCACGTACACGCTGTCGTGGCATGCTACCAGTGTTAAAGACTGAGATGGAGCTCCGTATGCCACGGCAAACTGGCTGACACTGACTGCGGCGGTGCCCAACCGCTGCGCAGCTAGCGCCCTTCGACGGCCAACACTGCTGTTCCTGGTGTGTCCGCTGTGCCGTGCGTTTGATCATTGCTTGTACAGCCCTCTCGTAGTGTCCAGAGCAAGTATGGTGGGTCTTACACACCGGCGTCAATGTGTTCTCATTTCAATTTCCAGGAGTGTATGTTTTCATTATGCTTGAAACTAACTGGATTCTAAATTGTGAAATAGAATTTTTAAATTGCAGCAGGTGAAAAAGTTTCTTTATTTCTAACTAATTGATTCCCAACCATCATTTTAATTTAACAGTTAAATTTTATTTTACATTCAAGTGAATTTTTATATTTTTGTTTTATGCTAAGCGTTAATATTTTTTAATGATTGAGCTATTAGGCTATTGACAATTACCTTACATAACTACTTTTTTGTTATAATAATTTTTCTTTAAAATTTCTTCATTGTTTGGAGAATAATGTTAGCATTTACTGTCATTATCCATTCCAGTCCCTGCTAACTTACCTTCAAATTTTATCTTTACCTTTCCTGTTTGCTGTTTTTAATTGCTTGTTTAGATGTTTTAAGTATTTCCTGCTGCTTAGCTGTCTCTTATCTCTGTAGTGTTCTCTTTTTCAATAACCTCTTTATCCTTGTCACCTCTTTGTTGCACTATATAATATCTGTTTTGAAATAACTATTTTCTCATTCTCTTCACCATGCTTCCCACTTCACCTCCGCTTTACTTGTGCCAGCCTTCCACCTTGTTATAATTATTCCTATTCTACCCTTCAGTTCTGGACACTGGTTTACTAAGTCCTCTAATATCTATAAGAACAGTATTGTGATCACTTCTTGTTTCAGTTACAAGATTTTAATCAGGTTTTATTAGAAATATGTCCAACATGTTTGATCCCCTTGTGTTTTTCTCTTTATTAACTGCTTAACGTCTCTTAACAGCAAGGTGTTAAGAGACGGGAAAGGATGGAAAGGGGGGGGGGGGCAAGGAATGGGAAGGAATTCAGCCATAACCTTTTGAAGGAAGCATCCCGGCATTTGCCTGAAGTGATTTGGGAAACCATGGAAAACCCAAATCTGGATGCCCGGACGGGGATTCAAACCGCTGTTCTCCGGAATGCGAGGCCAGAACGCTATCTGTTATACCTCCACGCTCAGTGTGTTTTTCTCTACCACTGAATCGTGTTCTATGGCAGTTTCCATCTTCCTTTGTATACCATCCAGTTTTTGTATTTGATATCTATAATGTGGGTGTTGTCAATGTGGCTGTTCACATTAAGGCACCCCCAAACTGGACTAGGGAGGTACAATGGGTCAGATTTGACTCCTGGCTCACTGGCCATACCGATTTCAGCTTTTAGGTAGTTTTCTGCAATCATCATGGTAAGTGCTGGGTTAGTCAGAAATGTGCTTTGTTTGAAATATATGTACTTGTATTTCAGATGCAAATAAAAAGTTTTGTATTCTATTTGAAATACTTTTTCATACATATTGTTATTTAAAAAATACTTTTTGTAGTTTTTGAAATGTTTTTATTTCATATTGATGCCTCATGAATGCTGATTTATGAACACATTTAAACTATTGGCAACATTGGCAATAAATCTTAAATGACGACTTCATCTGTTTTACAAGTAACAATAAAATTTACAATGTTGACACAACCAACTCTGACCTGTGTTGCTACTGTTTGACTTGTCATTTTTATGCAAGTTTTGTTCACTTAGTGATGGAGGTTATCCACACCATACAAAACAAAATTAAATTGCTTTTTAATTAGTCTTTGATGTAAGAAGTTATGTTAATACCTGCCGAAGCATTAAATTTAGAAAATGTTTTATTACTATTAGTCAGTAAGTTAGTTTAGTAGCTATATAGTTTATCTTTTTTTTATGGCTTTATGCCTCATCGATGTTGAGGTCATTAGAGGTGTGAAAGGACTGGGGGACAAGGAATGGGAAGGAATTTGCCTATGGCCTTTTTGAAGGAAGCATCCTGGCATTCGCCTGTAGTGATTTGGAGAAACTGTGGAAAAAACAAATCTGGATGCCCGGACGGGGATTCGAACTGCTATCCTCCTGAATGTGATATAGTTTATCACATCCAACACATACTCTATATTATGCAATGTACATCAATTCTGTTTATACTACAAAATTTTTTACTGTGGAAAAAAATATTAAAATTTTCTTTGTCAGTGGTAATAGCAAAAGTATTCATTTATATTAAAGCAGTGAAACCAATGTCTCTGCATTTTGCGAGATATGTTCAAAAACTTTGAAAGGAAGCCTTAATGCTATTAAATAATGAGCCACATAATTGTAAGTCAGTTTGTGTTATTTATTTGCTACTCTTATTTCTTCTTTATTTTTATTTATTTAGGTTTAATTCAATTGCACTGCTAGCAAGATTATTTATGTAATAAACTACATATTATGTATTTATTTCCAGAGGGAGTTATTTCCTAAGAGGAGTTCATATTCATATTTTTAAATAAAAAGAAGAGGAAGTGTGTTGTATATAGCACTTAAAAATAAATAAATAAACACCTTCAAACCATCACACAAAATCCAATTAATTTTGACAAGTTAGGTGTGAAATCTGTAGTTAATTTAGAGCTCTAATTGCTGGTGCTCACCAGTTATCGATACCACCAAAAATTATGTGCAATATTACTAACAATTAAAAAACTGCTGAACAATACATGAAATACTTGGAAAGTATAGCATTCAATTCAGTTGATTTTGTTTGCAGCAGATATTTGGCATGACAGTTTCGTAGATTGATTATAACACATTTGAAATAAAAAGAGCTACACTTTCTTGCAAGAGATTTAAAGAAACTAATACATTGGATAAAGTAGCTGAAGTTATTGTGAACATATGTTCTGGGTTTAATTTGAAATAATCAAAAATTGTAAAGATGGTAACTGACAATGAATCAAATATGATCAAAGCCTTTCAGATATATGTGAAACCTGATTTGTAAACAGACACAATATATGATCGAGTTTCGAGTATTAAAGATGTCAATGTGAATGATGAGGTTTTATTACTGAGATGATTTCCCAAACCATTTGAAGATTTTATGGAGTATCAACTACCTAATCATGAAAGATTTGCTACCCACACCCTGCATTTAATTGCTTCACAAGATTTAGACCAGGTAAGATGATGAAACAACCCATACAAGAAACTTCATGATACAGCCATGACAAAATGTCAAGTACTTTGTGTTCAAGGTATCAAATAGCATGTGAACCATTTTGGCATTCGCATGGAGTGATTTGGGGAAACTTCACAAAATCAAAATCTGGATGGCTGGACAGGGATTTCAACATGTGTCCTTCCAGATGTGAAGCAGATGTGTTATTGCTCACCCACCAAGCTCAATTTCAAATATGTATTTTGTATTTAAGTACTAACATTTCAAACCATTTTGTATTAGAAATAGAAAAGCAAGAAGGTATTAGCAATTTGTATTTTGATGCTTTAAAAAAAGTTTTATACATCTCTGCTCATAAAATACATAATTACACAAATAAAAAATACACTTATTTTACACAGAACATAGTTACACATTTTGCAGACAGACAACAGCACATCTGTTTCCTCATAACACAGCAACAGGCACAAAAAGAAGAGAGTGAGACAGAAAGAGAGAAGATGATGATGAATTTAGGTGACATGCAATCCTCCATATTTGAGCAAGTGCTTGATCGAGATTTTGAAACCTAATTCCCTTGCTTCTTTAGTACTTCACCTCCTCTCTAACAGACCCCCCTCAGCTATGTTTATTTCTAAATTGTATTCCAGGATATCAATATTTTATGTCTTCAAAAACAATTTCACCTACTCCATACAATCATGCAAAACACTTTATATGTGGATATTTGTTAAAATAACTCTATAGGTATTGATATTCTTCATAAAAATATTCTTAGCTTGTCACTTTTCAGCTATTTGTTACTTCCTAATTGATTTCATGTGTTCCACAATGCCTTGCCACTTCCTTCTCCACTACACTCTATATTCTTGCTAACTTGTCCAGTTTTATCTCCTTGTTATCACAGTTATTTTCTATGCATTTTTTCTTTTTCTTTTGAACATTATTTCTTACCTTTTATTATAATCATTATTTATAACTGTTTCTGCTTCTTCTCCATTATACTGGCACCCTTATTCCACATAATGATTCCCTCCATAAAATATCTCTTTAGTTCTAGAATCTTTGCCTTTATGTAACAGTATCTGTATCACCACTGAATTATTGTTCTCTCTTGAATCCATATCACAACTGCCTTACAATCACTTATTTCTTGTGTTACATGAGCTCTAACATAGTTACCATCAGGCTGTATTAGAAAAACATGCAGCATATATCACTCTCTTATGCTTTGTTCTACTGCATCCCTAATGGTGATGTCTCCAAAATTCTTATCTCTTGTAACTCTTGTATCTCCTATTTTCATCCTAGTCTACAGCTTGAATAATTGTCTCCACATATTACGACCATTCTGATACCTCCTAGGAATTCTATTATGTATTTATGCATTCATCCTTTGTGTTTCTCCAGAATTCTACCCAACATATCTCAAATTTATCATCTGCAAATATGAACAGGCCATAATATTCATTAGTAACCAATATAAATATTCCTGCAGCCACTCCTATTTATTACACGCAAGGAAAACTCACTGACTGGCACTCCTTGTAATATCACATAAATTTTGTCATTCCATTATCAAAATTTGTTTAAAGAATGTTGAGCTAGCATCAGTTCTATTGCAAATCATATTTAAAGTCATTTTCTTACAAGTTTCAAGGCTTAAGTGAAAGTAAACAGTTATGTGAAGTATAAAGAAAATATTGCCATATAATGCATTTCGGCTTATTTTCTGTTAGAAAATGCTACATTTATTTTCAGCAGTACCTTAGCCCACAGCAGGTAAAATGAGATTTGTAACTTAGTAGGTAGAAATTTGCACTGAAAAGATATAAGACTCCGTGAGTGGAAGTTTTCAAACATTTTGTAAGTAGTAAAATACGATCAAAAATTTCTGAAGCCACAGTTATAAAGATAAGAGCATGGTTCATATCTCAAAAGATGCATAAAATTTTACTACACCTTGTGTAAAAGTTTGAGAAGTGTAACTAAAAGCTAAATATTGTTTTTATAGGAAAATAACGATTTGGTCAAAAATGTGTCCATAAGGTGATAAATACAGACTAAATTTACAGAAGGGGGACCATAACCAATGGAAAGGAGAATTTTTCCTGAACACATTACAGTTTTTTTTAATTGAAAAAACTAAATGAATGTAAATGTGATCGATGACTGATGTTGCTGAATCGTAGAAACGAAGTCCTCAAGGAAAAAGACAAAATTCGAAACACAAGAGGAAAACTATTAAAGAAACATTATTTAGGGGGATAGTATTACTATCTGATAGGAATTTTGAGGCAGAATCATTTGGATCATATTTTAGCCTGGTAGCTCTAATACTCTTAAAGATATCAATATTTTAAATTCCACATTTTCCATTACATCAAGTTAGAAATTTGTAACGGGGTAGATTTATACATCACAAGATAGAGATAATGCTACAGATCATTTAAAGCCAGTTTTAGCTCAAAAACTCTGAAGGTGAGAGACATTTCAAAATTCATGACGAAAATAGTTTTTTTATGGTGAAAATATTACAGATACAAAAATTTGCACTAGGATTTATTTTGATGTTTAGACTTTGCTCTACACGCTGTGTAAATTTCAAGTTGGTCGGGAATAAGTCTGTTATGAAAAGATCCAGTGATTCCCTGGGAAACTTGGTAATGAGGTGGTTCCCATGTGGCAGTTATAAAAGACCACCCCGGATTGGGGGTATCAGTCAGTCTGTTCAAAACGTTTGAGGTGGAAGCCACATAAGGCTTGTCAGTGTTTTGGCTCAATATGTAAGGGGTTAGGCCACATGCGGTGCAGGAAGTCCTTAAGTTTTTGCAAACATCTTTGAAATTTAAAAGTGTGTGCTGAAGTTGCTCTACTCTCATGTAGCTGATTTAGTCATGGGGTCTTGGGAGTTTATTGTCTGAACTTGCAATCATTATTTTGGAAAGGAAGTACCGATACCTGTAGACTGTTCAAGAACTATGTAAATTTTTCTAAATAATATAGTTAACTTTAAATTTATTTTAAGGCTTTTATTTTTATCACATACCTTTACTAGTTAAGTAGCTGGTGACCAATAGACAGCAGTAACAAATTACTTCAACGGCAACATTTACGATTATAGCTCAAACGAAGCTGTATACGCCAACTCCGGTATGCACTTCGTTTGTGACATCCTTTTAGTCAAAACAAAATCCCATAATAATGTTAATTTGGCATATCTTCACTAAGTTATTAAACTTTATCATTTTATTTATTCTATTTCCATAGTTTACTGATAACCTGATATCTGGCTTTGATACATTTTCGTATTCTCCTTGACTCTCTTGTATCAATAATTCCACCTAGTGCTCCATCAACTTTACTAACTTATTTCGTAGTTGTAATCAGCACTCCTTTGGTTAGCTATTATTACAGGCCAGCAATAGCCTATAACCTAAAAAAATCACTGTTTAAACCCCATTATAATAGAAAGTGGACTTTCTTGCAGCTTTAGCTTGTAATTTTCTGCTTCTATTTAAGTGTATCTTGTGTCTGGTATAACCTGTCAATAGTATCAACATGCACAACTTTGTTGATGGCCCCTATGGTTGACACAAATATTCTTTGCCCCTCCATATTCAACTGGCTTATTACTTGACTTAACTGGAGTCAATTTTAATGATACAACTCCTCCCAAGTATGTTGTTCCACTTTCATCAAATTCCTCAGCTTACTTTGTGTTTACTTGCCCCACTGTATTTATGTAGAAAAAGTTTTTCCATCCGTAAGATTATAATCAAACTTACCTTCTAAAACACTCTTACAGAGTGATCTCATATCCTATATAATCTGAACAGCTCTGGAGTTTCAGGTAGTTAGAAATAGCTTCTTGTTTTGGGAAAATTCTTTTAAATTATGGATAACCCTGGACTGCAGGAAATAATATATTTTCTTCATTCACAATATTTCTTCATTCTTTCACTTCATTGTTATTTCCTTATTTCTTCTGTCCACATTGTTCTTGTTAATTTATGTATTTTATCTTTGGAACCCTCAAATTCTGTAACATATTTTTGACATATGATATCTTTTGCAAGATTTATTTCTACTGTGTATGATTTTACATTAGTAAATCAATTATTATGTTTTTTATTTTATTTTAAAATCAACTTGTTGGTCTTCCTGGATTTGTTCATACTAAGTGTCCATGAAAAGCATTTTTCTTTTCCTGATAGTATCTGATATTTGTTATATATAATTCTCTGTCACTCCTTTTGTTTAAACTTTCTCCTATATATAGACAGTCTGGTTTTATAACTATGCATAAAGTCAAATTTTTGTTTCTGTGATATTGGTTTTTTTTTGTAAAAATATTTTGTTAATAGATATGATAATTACATTTTTCAGGATCTCACTTTAGTTTCATCATTCCCTGGATAATTAGACTATATGACAGTGGTGGCCAATGTTTTGAGCAGCTGGGTCAAATTTTAGAAATAGAATTTTCAATTGGGCCACACTTACTACTTTCTTGGAAAAAATAGTTGAATATTTTTATGAAGGAAAAAAAAACATTAAAAATGAAACACCTATTTAATATTTATTTTAATGTATTGAAGTCAAACCAAGTGGTACTGAGTGTTTTAATGTCTAATATCACAACTGAAATTTAAAATTTATATATATAATAATCCAGCTCCGCAGACTGCTCCATCCCTGCTATATGATTTCTTGCATTTGGATTTTTCATATTTTAATTGCTGACATATTTACAGACTGAGAAAATTGCTAAACCATCTATTGAGTATAAAATTCAAGTTCTTGTTGCCAAATTTTATTTCCTATATTTCTTGTTCTATTTCCTGATAACTTTTTCAAGTAAACAATATACCTGTAAAAGTGTTGGAGAAAGACCTTACTTGATTACAGTTTTGAAAGGGTTATAATATTTCTGCATTTAACTTTATTTTTGACACTGTAATTGTTATTGTCTGATAATTGCCAATGTTTTCTTATCTGTACCAAATTCAAGTATTTCAAGGAATGGGACTCTCAACACAACAGTAAATTCCTTTTTTATGTGTACAAAGGTTATAGCAAAACTCTTGTTTTCAGTACAGTGATGTCTGATGATTGATTTTAATTTTTTTATTTTTTTTTTTTTTTTTTTTAAACCCTTGTTTTCTTGTTTTCTGCAAGGTCTAACTTCTCTGAATCTTCCTTGTTATTCAACAAGTTGATGAGAAATCTGTTCTTCCAAATGGTTCAAAATTGTCTGTGATAGGATTTGATACGTAACTGGCAATAGAGAGATTTTCCTGGTATTGTTAATATATTTGATATCCCTTTTTGTGATGTAGGTGAATGAGAGCATTGCCAGTATCACAAATACCTTTCAAAAGATTTTGGACTTTTTAGATCATTTTGTCAATGGCACATTTTCATATTTCTGTAACAACTGAGTCCTTCCCATGTGCTTTGTTATTTCTGAGTTCTTTAATAATATTCTGGATTTCAGTTTTATCAGGACTTGGTACTATCTTGTTGGTTAAAAATAAATTCATTAATGAAATATTTCTAGTTGTGAATACCATCAAACATAGCTTATTTTGGTAGATTCTTTTGTTTCTTATCAACTTTTCTGTGTCAGTCTTAACTTTTTTTTTGTATTTTTGGTTTACAATATTTTTTCTTTTCAAAATTGTCCACTGAAAGCCAAGTGGACACTGGATACATGTTAACACAAGAGGACTGTGTGTATCACGAGAAGGGGTAGGAACTAAGTTCCTGTCCAAGTCTAGCCGGGCTTGTTAGGCCCAGCATTCTTAATCTATTGGAAGAAATATTGTGTCACCATCTATCAGCAAAACATAACTTTGTGTGTTCTGTGAATGTACTTTTTGTTTGTGAAATGTGTAGTTCATGAGGAGGAGATTGGAGACTGTCACAGTATTTGCCTAGATGGTGGAAACCACATAAAAAACACAATCAGAACAGCCAGTGCATGGGAGCCTGGGCTTGTGCTTGACCCTACCGTACCACCTCCTCAGTTACCATTCCTAATTGTTCTTTTGTTAGCAGGTTATTCCATTCCCATGTTTTCTTTGTAACTTCTCTGAGAGTATTTTATTAGTGATTTTGGAGATTTCATTCTACAAGGTTTCCAAATAATCTTCCACTTTTTCTATATTTACTTTAATATTTTGATTTTATGGATCATCAGAATCAATCAATGTATATTGTTTGCTTAACATAAAGTTAGATGAGAAACTTTCTGGAAGTAATTAAAATTAATCATGCAGTCTGTGAGTCAACAGTTTATGGCAAAAGCTGCACCTAGGTAAGTATGCCTTTATGTTGCTTTTTACAGTTTTGCTTTTGAATATGCAATAATTTTCAAATTCTATTCCATTTTTGTGATATCAGAATAAAAATATTTTGTTGGTCTAATAGTTTGGTTAGTTGCTTTAATTTTCAAATTCTTAGAAGTGAGCATATGTAGAATTATCCAAGAAAGTATTTTCATTAGGATTTTAGTTTTAAGCAAGTGTTTCTAGACACTTCTGACTCCTTGCATGTTTACCTAGGTTCTCCAGAACCCTTAAGTCCAGTTGCACCACCAGAAGCAATGGAGGATTCTTCTTTCAGATTAGCCAATGGAGTAGCTCCTTTTCATGGTGATTCCATCATGCTTGAGTTATAAACATCAAAGGTGGAAATGAAAATTTGATTACAGTTTTAAAACTGTAATGGTAAGCTCCAGTGTTTCTGTTTTGATCAACAAGTGGTATTTAATTTCCTACTTACCTTATTGGTAGAGATTTTCCAAATCCACCAAACTAAATTTTACTGTTGTATCAATATATCTGTAAGTGCATCCTGATTTTACACACACACACACACACACACACACATATATATATACAAAGAGAAAAATATATACACTCACATTGCAGGTGGCAGTGTCAGTGCAAAGTGTGTTGGCTGGCAGTGAAGGCCAGATTTTGCGGCAGCTACCACGCCCCAGTAGATGTACAGTGGTTACCAAAGGTACTGCAGAAATGTCACTCTCTGCGCCTGTTTTACCCCAACCTGCTACCAAACATGGGGAGCCTGGTTCTTCTAGAGAAAGTGCTGTGAAGAAAACATATTTACCATTCATTGCAATTGTGACAGAGTTACATAGGAACTGAAATTGTGGTGTAAGCATAATGTGGAAATAAATTTAAAACACATATGTTAGTCATACCGGTGTATATTATTATTAATAAACTTAGGTTTTTACCAAAATATTGTAAAATGTGTTTTTGTATTTGTCGTGGGGCTCCAGCCTTTGTTAGTGGTGGTTGGTGCATTTTTCCATATTATTATTGCCTAACAATATTTTAATTGTCACTGATTACTTGAAAAGGATCTGATGTGTCAGTGCCAATTTCTTTACAAACCCACTTTTAAAATACTTAATTGTTCAAAACAAATTACTTAACACCTCCATTGATGATTTAATTCACACTTTGACTCCGTTACCTATAAATGAAGACTTTCCAATTCCCTTACGGATGAAATCACTTGATGATTTATGTTTGCAGTCCCAGACTTGACATTTGTCTTGTACAGTACCCTAATCAAGCAAGTTCCTGATGAATGTTGCTTGGCCCAGTTCCCTTAATATCCTGATATATACTGTAACATAGTAATAGCAGCCCACATTAACCACCTATAGGGGTAATGGTATTAGTTGGTAGAGTAATGCCAAAAATGGGAAAGGCTTAACGGAAAAATTTCCAAACATTTTAAAAGATTAACAGGGTAGAAAGATACATTTTTACATTGTCGTGGAAAGTGTGCAATGTGGGTATGACTTGCAGCACTCTTCCCTGAACTCTAAACATGCCTGGTTAGTTATTGATGAAATTGGCCACCAAACTATTGTTTTTACCCCAATAGATAAAAGCATTTGCATAAAAAACACTGTAGACATCTTGATAGTTGAAACCTGATGTATTTTAAATAAAGTTTATTTACATAATTTGGTACCAGAGAAAATGAGACATCAAACTTCTTTTCCAAAATAATGAAACTGCAGGTACGAACTTCCTTCGAATCTCTGCATTAGTAAACTTTTATAAGTTCATCTTGAAAAAAGCTGTTACTAGCAATACTCAACTTTTTCATAACTGCTTAACGTCTTTTAACAGCGAGGTCTTTAGAGATGGGAAAGGATGGGGGGCAAGGAATGGGAAGGAATTCGGCCATGGCCTTTTAAAGGAAGCATTCCAGCATTTGCCTGGTGTGATTTGGGAAACCATGGAAAACCCAAATCTAGATGCCCGGATGGGGATTCGAACCGCCGTCCTCCCGAATGCGAGGGCAGAACGCTAACCATTACACCACCACACTCAGTACTCCCTGGTTCTTCTCCACTCATCATGCCAAATCAGCTGTACAGCTGACACAACCTACCCGTCCAAGTGCTTCAAGCAACTGCCCGCTCCATTTATAGAAGACCTGTCATGCACACTGTTCTGGGGATTTTTACACCATGAAACCTTATTTTTCCTGTGATCTACTTGAAAGTTTTGTGGTAGGTAGCCTGTTTCCTAAAGGTTAAAACAAATCCTTATAAAAATTTCTCTAGCTTCATTTGTTTGACTGTAAAAAATCATTAAAATGGAAAACCCTAAAATGTTCTCTCATTTTTTTCAGTAGTCGAGCTATGGTGTTGACTCTTATTTTAAAATTATCTATTCCTTCTTCCAGATCTTTTGGTATATAAACTGACTTGTTTACAATTGTCTATGTTAGTGGAATCTTAAAATGTGCCTTAACCTAAACTTACTATTTTCTAAATTTCCCAAAGTATTTATGTTACAGAGTTGAAATGTGCTTTAAACATTTAAGCGTACAATTTTCTATATAATAGTAAAATTGCCTGATTGTTACTTAACTGCCTTCATATAGTTTCAAAATGTCAGTTTAAATCTATTCTCTGAATTCACCATTTCTGCCCTCAACTTTTCTTTTAATTATCAGAAATTTACTTTTCCTATCCCGGCCAAAATACTGCATGGATCTTTACAAAAACTTTCCCACTGTCTCTCTGATTTGTTTTAAATATACTTTCCCGTCTGCATCTTGCTGAATTATACTACATTTTCCTCCCAAAACATTATGTAACCTTTAGCTACAGATTCTAAATTTTTACATAATGGAGTATAAAATTCAACACATCTTTTGATCTATAAATCTTTTCTTTAGCCTGGAAACTCAGATCTTGGAATTTTTTAAACTATTTTTCTTCCAACATTTGAAACACTTTCAAAATTCAACTTCAAAATAAAATATCTTTTCAGTACTATTTTATACCCCTAAAGTGTTCCATCTCATTTTCATCCTTATACCTTACTTCATCTCTGAACATAAAGGTAGCATTTTCTATTTGAAATTAAGCAATTCTCTTTATAACATCAATGCTGACAAATAGTTATGTTTGGCTCTGACTGTTAACTCCTACTTATCACTTGAAAACTGCAAGAAAATGGTTTTAAACATGCTTTACTGTTGGATTGATACTAGCTCATCACTCTTTAATCCTTTCCTCCCTGACGGTACTTATCAGTACCACTGTATTTACCACCATATAATTCGACAATACCAGTGACCACTGCATTGTTAAGCCTGTTGATGTATTGTTGTATGATTAAGTCAGACAATGACAACATTTATTTTTAAATTCTGCGTGAAATTGCCGAGAAATTAATTTTCTAAGTTGGGGCTTGACAGCATACTGAGCAAAGTAACAAGTGGTACATTACAATGAATTTTTAGATGATAATTTACTTGGTAAGTGTCAATTTCTGTTATTACTTTTTTAGTTTGAACATTTAACCATATATTTTTTACCTATAAAATATGTTTTTCTAGTTTCTTTACTAAATAATCTAGAAAATCCAACGTGGACTTTTAAGTACCGTCAGGGAGTTCTGGGTAGTTTTATACAGATTATTGGTCAATAGATTTAGCAAGTATACAATTGGTTTTATCATTGTTTTTGATATTTTCAAATGGATATTTTTATGAAATACGCTCTGATTGAAGCTCTTCTCTTAGAAGTTTATAATTTATCAGCTCTTCTCTTAGAAGTTTACAATTTATCAAGGCAAAAATGAAGAAATGACTGGAATGTTCTCAGATTACTCATTAGGTCAAAGAGTGGTCTTAGAATTGACTGAAAAAAATGGAGCAATGACGATGTTATCTAGTATTATCATTATTTTTCATCAGTTTCGTTATTAAAAAACTGGAACAACTTTTGTTTGTGGGAGAATCAGACCCTACTGCAAGGGACTTTCTAACAAACTGCTGATGGAAAACTAAAAAGAGGAGATTGTGACAATGAATTTACAAACCTAGGTATTTGCTACTGGAAATGGAAGGATAAAAAGGTAATACATTCAGTATCAAATTTTTATGGCAGCGGTAAAACTCCACTACACTGGTTAGGGTCAATGGCAACTTCAACAGATGGGCCCTCTCTCGGGTTGGATTGGTGACCTGGTGGATCTTGGACCAGAGGGCCTCTCTGGCCGGTCATCGGGGGCCACCTCCGGCAGTAGGTCCCGCAGCATTTTGCCCATCCTGCCACCCTGTTGTTACACGACTAGTTATATGCAAAGAAAAAGATGGATTGAAGTCAACAATTTCATGCTCAGGAGTCATCGAGGACTACAATACCTTCATGTGTGGGGTTGATACTGCTGATCAGCTGGTGACTTTGTGCAATGCTGACAGATGATTACCAAAATCATGGTAAAGATTGTTTTTGGGAATTCTGGATGTTGTATTTGTCAATGCCTATAACATAAATGGTCCGATATTTGAAAAAAAGTCTGTAAAAGATTTTAGAAGATCCTTTGCACAAGGTATGATGACTATGAAGGATATCGGTAAGAAGAAAAGGTCATCTATATATATTTCACCAAGCCCTCATCCATTCAAACAACACAAGTCATACTATTCTGCAATGAGAGATGTAAGATTGGGAAACAGATGTATACACTGTCCCTAAATTGTAAAAATCAGATGAAGATGTAAAGTATGTAGAATGAAGAAAATACAGTCAAAACATCATTCCGAATGTTGCACTACAATGTCTTTTGTGTCTGAATGAGCAAAAAGAAATGGGTTTTTTGAATATCATGAGGCAAACATTTCATACCAATATGAACATAATTGATTTGAATTGCTATTGCTGTTCATCCTATGATACACAAAGTCCCTGACGGTACTTATAAGTACCGGCTTAGTAATTAGCACTTAGAGTTCCAAAAAAAATTTGAAAAAAATCTGGGTGTTTAATTTCAAGTACCTTTATACAAATATATAATTGAAATTATAAATTTCCCTTTTTTTCCAATAGCCGGTAGGAAAGGGTTAAGCTAATTTTGATAATTTATTAACAAAATTTAGGTTATACGACAACTTGAACGTGACACCTGTTACATGATATTTCTGATACTTTTCTTGAAGCTGTTCTTCAGTTCATATTCTATCTTTTTGTCACCAATCTGTTTATTATTATTACTGCAACAGATAACGGAGGAGATGTTACACAACCAAATAAAAATAGTCACTGCTGTTACTAATCTGATATATTCTTGAAAGTTTGATGAAGTGAAAACTGGTATTAGATTATACTGTTGAAAATATTTAAGGCAGTATCAAACTTCGAAATCACATTGCAGGTTATTCTTCAGGTCACAACACTGTAGAAAAGAATTCACTTCTGCAAACATACTTTATATTCACAGCCTCAAAATTTAAACACTGTTATTTTCAACTTCTTAACACATCATAAGAAAAGTTCATACCACTGGATTTAAAATAAAGTTTTCCTTTCTAAAACGTGTATTAGTGTTTACGAACTTATTTCGAGGCAAGAGAATTGAACTTGTAGTTACATTCTCACGACATGATACATGCTGTTAGACTGTTTGGGACAGGACTGAAGAAATCATAGACATATTTTAGGATACTCTTGACAAGAGCTGATAACTGTACTGGACTGTAGTTTATCTCATCTGAAGTAAGATGAGTGAATGGGTATAGCAGCTAGGTTGGGTAATAGTAGAACATTAAGGTTTGAGAGATATTGCTGGAATATTGAACAAGAAACAATAGTTAGAAATTGTGTTTTACATTGACATGCAGACTGTACTGTATGAAAATATTTGCTGTTAATGCATGGCAGCTGTCAAAATAAAATTACCATTTGTTGTTTGTTGCTCTGACATGGACAGTGGCATTGATGTGACCATTGGAAATGAGTGGCTCAACGTATTTGTGATGTAGGAACATGTGAAGGTCAAAGTATTACAGGAAAATAAGAAGGCTATTTTTCTTTTGTACTGAATATATAAAAATATCATCTATGAATCTAAGCCATATGTGCATTTTCAAATGAAATTGATCAGGGAACAAATACTCAAGACAGTTATGGAAAAGTTCACAAAGGACTGGACATACTGGTACCCACAGAAGTGCCACAAATGTGGGACAGAGATTAAAGTAAAACTTTTGTTTACATTCAAATAGGTGTTGGGGAGGCTGTTGTATGTACTCTGACTAAGGAAACAATTTATTGTACTTAATATGTAACAGAGAAATTTGTAATAGCTTCAACTGCTTCCTACTTAGGTCAAAGTAAGAGCCTATTATCTGCCAAAATTAAATGGTCATTGATAAAAAGTATTCACCAAAAATAATATATATTACGAGGGTGTTTCAAATGAAACCTTAAAAGTGCTATATTTTTTTTTATTTGTGACAATGAACCAAAAACTTACATGTCATTTGTCGACGTAGTCTCCTTGACGTTGAATGCATGTATTCCATCGCTTCGGGAGTGCATAGATACCACCGACGGAAGAATTCTTTTGGTCGTGTGTGTAGCCAGTCATGCACCGCGGCTTTCACCTCTTCGTCACCTTCTGAAATGCCTGGCCCCCTATTCCTTCTTTGAGTGCACCAAACAGGTGAAAGTCACTAGGGGCGAGGTCTGGGAATAAGGAGGATGTACCAGACATTCAAATTTAATTTCCTGAATAGTCTCAACTGTCCTACGGGCTGTATGTGGTCGGGCGTTGTCATGCTGCAGCAAAACTCCTGAAGTCAGAAGTCCTCGTCGTTTACTCCTGATTGCAGGGCGGAGGTGATGTTTCAGCATGTTTTGAATAGGAATTGCTGGTTACCGTAACCCCCTTATCCATGTAATGCTCCAAAATTATTCCATTTGCATCCCAGAAAGACAGTGAGCATGACTTTTTCCTGCAGACGGTTGAGTGCGGAATTTTTTTGGTTTCGGCGATGAGGTGTGGCGCCATTCCTTGCTTGACCTTTTCGTTTCTGGTTGGTGGTAGTGAACCCAAGTCTCATCACCTGTGACAATTTTGCTCAGAAAGGCATCACCTTCGTGTGGAAACGACGCAAAAGTTCTTCACAGGCATCAATGCGACGGGCTTTCAATTCGGCAGTCAACTGACGTGGCACCATCTTGCAGACACCTTATTGAAGTGCAGTACGTTGTGAACAATATTATGCGCTGAACCAATACTTATCTTCAAAATTGTGGCTATTTCGTTCAGAGTTATGCGTCTATTATCCTTTACAAGCTCCTCCACTACGCAATGTTTTCGTCCGTCACTACGCGGTTCGCCTGCCCTGGTCTTGGGGCATCCTCCACAGACGTTACACCCGCTTTTAAACTTCCTACACCACTCGTACACTTGCTGCAACGACAAACACGAATCACCATACTGTGCTATTATTCTGCGATGAATTTCAGTTGGTTTGACCCCTTCACTACTCAAGAAACGTATCACTGAACGCTGCTCAATCGCGGTGCATGTTGACAGCGGGGCGGCCATCTTGTTATGTATTTCATCACCTTCTCTAGCGTTGTAACATCACTGTGCCGCCTGTCGGTCCACTTTGTGAACTTCAAGGAACACTGCTGCCACCTACCAACTCCATCACGATACTTGTCGAAATTTTATTTAACTTTTAAGGTTTTCATTTGAAACACCCTCGTATTTATATAAGATGTTTTTTTGTTCTAAGCCATTACCTCCCTTCATACTAAACCGAAATCAATGAAAGAGGCGTTATTTTAAAGCTTATGGTCTCCACTTTGGTCACATCATATTTTAAGAAAGGGATTTTTCGGAATTTCACCCTTAACCCTTTGACTGCTGTTGACGTCTATACACGCGTGCTGCTTGCGGGCCCCGAGTGCTGATGACGGGTATAGCCGCTGCCGTCGGATTTCCCTTGAGTGCTGATGACGAGATAAGCCGCACCCGCCTGCCGCTACCTGTGTGCTGATGACGAATATAGACGCGCCTACCTGAGTCGTACAGCGGACTTCTCGCCACATTTCTCAATAGCCTTTTGCAGTTTTGGTCGCTAGCTTATTGTACGAATGTTTGTCTGCTGGGAGCCTAGGCTTCGCTCTACAGTTCACTGTCCAACGAAAATTAAATAAGTGTTCTTTGTGTCCTGTATTTTATAAAAAAATTGAAAGACGTCGTTGGTGCATTCAGGAATAAATCATGGAGATTCTTACGATGAGCGACACTGAGGATGAACTACTTCATTTTGATGGAAGTGATAGCTTTTCCACAAAATCGGAAAGATGTATTCCTAAAACATACTCGTCAGGAGGGGTGACAATGCAGTCTCATGTTTCAACAAGCTAGTTGTTCTGAAGAATCAAAAGTGATAGTGAAACGGCTACGAAGAAATTACGTCTTGGCGATAAATCTAACTAGAAAATCACTTTCGTCCAGTTAGTCACACATTTGATGTTACACTTTTGGGAAATGCGTGTCAAATAGGGAATGTGTCAAGTATTCTGTCAGTTTTCATGTTATTTCTTACAGAAGAACTGACGAAATATATAGCTGATGAAAAGAATCGGTTTTGTATAACCACTATGAAGAGTTAACTGGTTCAGAGAAAGCATTAGGGAAAATGAATCAGAAACAGGAGGGTCTAATTCGGAGAACGAGCTTAACAACACAATTAGAAATGACGATAGTAAAAAATTTGATATCCATCCTGAGGAAATCATGAAGGAAATAAGAAAGCTGAAAAAACATAAAGGGGCTGGTGAAGATAATATTACTACAGATATCTTAAAGATAGCCGGATGTGACATTGTACCTTATCTTGAAATATTATTTAAATTGAGTCTAGACACTTGCTGCTTACCACAGGACTGGAAAAGTGCAATAGTAGTACCGGTACATAAGGGAGGGGTGAGAAATAGAGTTGAGAATTACAGGCCAATCAGTTTGACATCAGTGGTAGGTAAATTAATGGAAAGATTGATATGCAACCACATCAGAAATATATGTGAGGAACGTAATTGGTTTTCAAGCAGGCAACATGGTTTCAGGCAAGGATATTCATGCGAATCTCAGTTGGTGGGATATATGCAAGATATTTCAGATGAAATGGACAAGGGAGGCCAAATTGATAGTGTAGCACTAGATCTGTCTAAGGCGTTTGACAGAGTAAGCCATAAAATGGTAGTAAATAAGGTAAAAACCATTGGAGTGGATAAGAAAGTGATTTGCTGGGTAGAAGAATTTTTAAAAGGTAGAAAACAGAAAGTTAGGGTAGGAAATGTAGTATCAAAAGAAGTGGAAGTAAAAATGGGTGTGCCACAGGGTAGCGTATTGGGACCATTGCTATTCATTATTCTAATGAATAATTGTGTTGATGTTTACTATCTGAAATTAGATTGTTTGCAGATGACATAATGCTGTATAAAAGAATCAAAACGATAGAGGATTGTAAACAGTTGCAGGGTGATCTGGACAGGATATCTAATTGGGTTAGTAAACATGGAATGAAGATAAATGCAAAGAAGAGTCAGCTTATTAGATACACAAATAAAAAACAAAAGGTTAATTATGAATATAAGGTGGGGAAAGAATTGCTTGCTGAAGACTTGAAATGCAAATATCTTGGAATTACTTTTGATAACAAACTTAACTGGGCAGGACACATAGGACAGGTGGTAGGAAAAGGTTTCAAGTTCTGCACTTGTTGGAGAGAGTTATGAGGGGATGTACGAGAGAAGTCAAGGAATTGGGTTACAAAACTTTGGTCAGACCATTGCTCGAATATGGTAGTGTAGTATGGGACCCTCATTTTACGTATCAAATACAGGAGTTGGAGAGGGTGCAAAGAAGGGCTGCTAGATTTGTTTCTGGAAATTATCGCAGAATGCAATCAGTGACGGATATGATAAAGGAGCTGGAATGGGATTCATTGCAAGACAGGAGGATGAGGAGGGTCATGGGAGTGTACAGGGCATATACTGGTGATGAGGCATGGAAAGATATTGCAGTAGGTATGAAAAGTAGTGCATGGAAGGGAAAAGATGACCATGACCACAAGCTGGCACTCGATTTCAGGCACAAGGGTGTAGGAAGATTCTCTTTTTTAGGTAAGGGTGTCAGGGATTGGAATGAGTTACCAAGAGAAACGATGAATAATTTACCGAAAACTTTGAAGGAATTTAAAGAAAAATTTGTAGAGGGCAAATGTAGGTGGGTGCAGGATAGGGGGAAGATAGCTGTGTAGGGAAATTGCCACCGGAGCCTGTGCTCCATTGCAATTAAATTAAATTAAATTAAATACTCCAGATCAGAGCTTTCTCGAATATCAAAGTGGAAAGATACTGGATATGATGAAATGTATTGTTTCAGAGCTATTTGTCTTCTGATGCCTAGTGTGAAAAAAATTGAAAATTAGGGAATATTGGACCAGAGATGTCCTTCTAAATACTCCAATTTTTAGTGAACTTATGTCCAGATACCGCTTTTTGTTACTCTGGTGAGGTTTCGTGCGATTTCGCCGCAACCCGCCCCCCCCCCCCCTCCTCTCTATTTCACATCACGTAATTAATGGACAGACACTTCATAGCTTAGAAATGAAAAATCTGTTGAGTACTTATGTGGAACAAATTTCATCAAGAAAAAAATTATGTTTAATCGGGTAATTACAAAGCGCAGCAAACATTCAGTCAACATCGAGATATTTTGGGTGTCTACATCTACAAGATATTCCGGAAACCAAATTTCAGTGTGTGGGGGAGGCTGCTTGAACAATTATCATTTTAAGGTCTCTTTCTATGGTATTCGTGAATAGCGCGAGGAAAAATCGTATGGCTTTAACTCTCTGTATGAGTTCGAATATCTCTAATTTTACAGTCGTGGTCTGAACGTGGTATGTAAGTGTGGAATAGAATATTTCTAGCATTTTCTTCGAATCAACAATAACACTCTAATACAGTAAGGGACCTACAGAAACTGCCAAGAAAGAACTGTAAACTATTGACGTAAATTTAAGAATCACCACGCTTTCGACAAAAGCTTCAAAAATCGAGAGAAAAATGCAAGCAAGAATAATTATTAGTTATGAAAAATAGGGTTAATGATTCAGTTTTATTCTGTAGTAATTTATTTGCAGAGAAACTATGTAGTGAGAGCATTTATTCTGTATCAGTCGTGAGAGGTCACAGTGCTTCGCCAGAAACATTCAGCACAGGGCGGGCGGAGCCGCTCGGACGGCTCCGTCCCCAGGGATAATCACTTAGCGCAGGTAGCCGGCCACAGCGCGGCAGGTACACGATCAGCCGTCAGCAAAAAAAAAAAAAAAAAAAAAAAAAAAAAACTACTAAAATGCTGTTTTTTTGTGTTACGAGTCACTTATCTCCCTGGATACCTGTTTGAAATCATTTAATAAAGTATCATTTTAAATATTAAGATCTCCGCTTTGGTGACGTCACATATTAAGACAGGAATGTTTCAGAATTTGACCCTTAAAGGGCAAAAGTATCAATATTGCTGCAACACATTTTTGTGTCATCTCCCTTCATGTCTAACCCATATAGATAAATGAGGTATCAAATTAAAGATTAAGGTCTCTGCCATAGTCACGTTACATTTTAAGAAAGGACAAAAATGTCAATATTTCTAAAATGCGTTTTTTGAGTCTCGAGCCATTTATCTCCTTGGATATATAACCGAAATCGATAAATAAAGAAGGATTGTAAATATTAATTTCTCAGATTTGGTTAAATCATATATTAAGAAAGAAGTTTTTTGGAATTCAACCCTTAAAAGGAAAAGTATCAACGATTCTTCAAAGCATTTTTGTGTCACGAGCCTTTTATCTTCAATTATATATAACCGAAATAGATGAGGTATCATTCTAAAGATTAAGGTCTCTGCTGTGGTCACATAATGTCTTAAGAATGGATTTTTTTTGGAATTTAATCCTTAAAGGGTAAAAATATCAATTTTTCTAAAATGCTTTTTTTTGTGTCACAAGCCATTTATCTACCTGAATACCTAAATGAAGTCGCATTATGAGGGTGCAAAGAAGGGCTGCTAGATTTGTTTCTGGAAATTATCGCAGAATGCAATCAGTGAAGGATATGATAAAGGAGCTGAAATGGGATTCATTGCAAGACAGGAAGAGGATGAGGAGGGTCTTGGGAGTGTACAGGGCATATACTGGCGATAAGGCATGGAAAGATATTGCAATAGGTATGGAAAGTAGTGCATGGAAGGGAAAAGATGACCATGACCACAAGCTGGCACACGATTTCAGGCACAAGGGTGTGGGAAGATTCTCTTTTTTAGGTAAGGGTGTCAGGGATTGGAATGAGTTACCAAGAGAAATGAAGAATAATTTACCGAAAACTTTGAAAGAATTTAAAGATAAAATTTGTAGTGGGCAAATGTAGGTGGGTGCAGGATAGGGGGAAGATGGGTGTGTAGGGAAATTGCCACTGGAGCCTGTGCTCCATTGCAATTAAATTAAATTAAAAAATTTAAAAATAACATTTTTTTTAAAAAAATGCATCCCTTAAATGGAAAGAAATATCAAATGGATGTGCAATGCATTTTTGTTGCATGGGTCATTAATCTCCCTTGTAATCGAACAGAAATATATAAATGAGGTATCATTTTCAAGATTGAAGTCTCCGCTGTTGTCACATCACATATTAAGAAAGCATATTTTCGGAATTTGACCTATAAAGGGCAAAAGTTTCTTTATTTCCATCACATATTTTTGTGTCACGAGCCATTTATATCCCCTTGATATCTAAACAAACTCGAGAAATTAGGTGTTATTTTAGAGTTTAATGTCTCCGCTTTAGTCACATTATATTTTAAAAAAGGAATTTTTTGGAGTTCGACACTACCAGGGCAAAAGTATCATTATTTATATAATGTGTTTCTATTTGGTTATGATCCACTTATCTCCCCTTTACTGAAATCAGCAAATGAGGTACCATTTTAAAGATAAAGGACTCCACTTCGACAACATAGTGGATTAAGAACAAAATTATTGGAAGTTGATAGTTGAAGGACAAAAGTAATAAATTTTAAAGTCACGTTTATGAGACACTTCTTTGCTAAGTCACTAGATAGCAGCTCCACATATCACAGACATTTTGATAGATTGCGTGTTTTTTGTACAACTATCTTATCGGATATTTTTTCTGTTACAGAAAGAGTTCTGTTTTTCTCTACAATTCTGATGTAAACATTTTATTCATGAAATGTTCTCACAGGCTATGATCACAACTACACATATCGCAGAGATATTGATATTCTGAGTGTGTTTTGCGTAGGTTAGTTGTAATCAGTTAAAGTCAGTGACAGTTTGTCATACACATGATTTACAAGTTGAAAAGTTTTTCCTAATTGTTTTGTAATATGTTGTAAGTATTTTGTTACATACAGTACCTATTACACTAAACAAATAAACAATTGTTACAAATGAGGTGGTTCTTCTTTCATCCTATACAACCCACAAACCTTACCAATTACTATATTCACGAATTTTTTGCACAGGTCATCTAGTTAAATTAATTTAATTTCATATAATTGCGATGGAGCACACTCTCTGGTGGTAATCTTCCTACATACCAGGGGGGACCTGACTGGCTTGGGCATACCGAGCTCAAATTTCTTGCTTTGCGCATGACGTCACCATAGGAGCACTGTGTGTTGCCGGAGCCTTTATGTATAAGAGCGCGTGCTGTATTCTGATTGTGATTTTCTTTATAACTTGCTGTAAATTGTATTAACATGCCTGAATGTGCTGTCATTGCCTGTACAACTTACAGCAGAAGAAAAGTAACTGCTATCACTTATCATTCCTTTCCAAAGCACATACAGCTTACGAAAATATGGATCCAAAAACGTTATCATATGGACGATTTCAGTACAATAACAGCAACTGTTTACTCGCAACATTTTGTGGCAGAAGATGGTTGAAAATTTAACTGATTTAAATAATGGTGAAATCAAAGTGTGTCCCAAACTTATGAAGTTACACTTGTCAGTTAAAGAAAGGGAGCGCCAGAGGGTATTTTTGACATTGCAATTGTTTTCTAACACCACAGCACAAGAAGTACACTATTTTATGCCAGAAGAAGAACACATTGCTAACTTTTTCCAGTTTGTCAATGACTTATTTCACATTATGAGCAGTAGAGTACAGTTTGACAACAAGCCGCTAGCATGTGGATACGTTGTTTTCCATGATATTCAAGAAATAATTTTGAGACAGATGTATGAATGCTGTCAAAAAATGCAAGCTGGTATATCAAAACAGCTACTTCCTTTCCAGAAAGGATCTATGACTACCACTTGATCCATGTTTGGTCTATACTCTGAACTCCAGAGTTTAAAAGTAAAATACATTTTGACAGCTTGCCTGAGTCAAGATTGCTTACAGAATTTTTCTCTCAGATATTACCTGATATTTCTGAACCACTGGCTCTGATTGAAGGTGATTATGACCTTCAAACTGTTAATATTTCATTCAAAACTGATACCGATCAGTCTTCATTTACAGAAGGGCCTGACTGCTCAATCGAAGGCTTTCGTTATCTTGCTGGTTACATCACTCACCACGGAAGAAAATTCGATGCTACCATGGGAACACTTACATTGTTAATGTGTCTGCCTGCATTTACATCAAAATCTCCTTATCTTGAGGAAGCCATTTTGTACAATCCAATGACTGGTTAAATAAAATGTCACAATTTGTACTAATTTTAATGGATGTGAATGTTTGTGACTTTATGTAAAAGAAAAGAATATTGTTAAAACAATTTGTGCCAAATTAATTGAAAAATATCCAGAGGTACCAATGGAAGTAATTTTAAAAATCTATGTAAGGACAAAAATGATTATTCATTTTTGCTACATGAAAGCAAAACTGAAAATGCAAAAAGTGGACCCGGCACATGTGAGGAAATATTAATCAGTTCCTCACAATTGTCCATTCCAAATATAGAGAAAAATTAACACAAGAAGGTGAATCTTACTATCAAATACTTAATTTTTTTGTTGAATTAATTGCTTTAGCATCTGTAAAATGTGTAGGTTTGAACAACAGTGTGATTCACTCATTCGCTGCTTGCATCTATTGCTTGAGTTTGCTCCTATAGTGATGACATTTTCAACAGCCAATTGCCTCTTGTTTCACTTCAGGCCCTACCTTTACTAGAATTACCTTACTACATACTCATTTTTCTCCATTCATCTTCCCACCTACTTCTTCGTTCTACTAATTTGAACTTTAAATTCTTTCAGTGTTTTTGGTAGATTTTTCACAATTTCTCTTGGTTATTTATCCCAGTCCCTTACATCTTTCCCTACAAAAGAAAATTTCCCCACATCCTTATGCCTGAAAGCAAGGGTGGTCATTGCCATCTTTACCCTTCCACACATCTCTATTATTTTCCCCACTATTATCTTTGCATGCCTCATCACCAATATGAGCCTTGTATGCTCCCATGACTCTCTTCACCCTTCTTCTATCTTCCAACGAATCTCACTTCAGCTCCTTTATCATATTAGTTAACAATTGCATTTTGCAGTAATTTCAAACCCTTCTTTACACCCCCTCAAACTCCTGTATTTGATACTTAAACTGTGGGTCCCATACTACACCACTATATTCAAGCAGAGGTCTAACCAACATTTTGTACCCCAATTCCCTTACTTCTCTTGTACATCCTCTTATCACTCTTTCCAAGAGGGGAAAGATTTTGAACCCTTTTCCTACCACCTGTTCCACGTGTCCTGTCACGTTAATTTGTTATCAAGTGTTATGCCAAGGTATTTACATTTTGAGTCTTCAACAAACAATTCCTTCCCCACTTAATAATTGTAATCAAACATTAGCTTTTTATCTGTGTATTTAATAAGCTGGCCCTTTTTGCGTTCATCTTCATCCCATGTTGACTCATCCAGATAGAATATAGTGAAACTTTGAACTTTAACTTAACAGCAGTGACTTTTATTTCATGTGAAACTTAGCTTTCCTAATTTGGGATTTAATCAAGTTAAGTGGTGGCCGAACGAATTTTAGAACAATCGAATATCCAATGCCACCTGAGTAACACGGTTGGAGTTAAGGTGATAAACTGTTTATCATAACCTCGGTAAACGTTTGTTCCTTACATGAACAAACAGATTATTTTTGTTAGTTATGCACATTGCCTTGAACCTTTTTTTTACAATTTAGTAGAAGTTTCCATTCACTGCACTATGCTGAAATAACATCCAGATCATGCTGAATTTCTAAGCTATCGGCCTGGTATGTCACTGGGGGAAGACATATGAATATGTAGAGGAAGGGTCAAATTGGAGGAGGGGTATTAGAAAATAGAATGTTGAAGAAAAATGAGGGAAATCTATTATATAAAATTTCTACTAGATGGGGCCATGGGTCTATGTAATATTAATTTCCATGTGTTAAGATGGTAATATTTTCAAGAAAACCCCAATACACTGAGATAGTGAAGCATGAGATGAAAATAATGAGTTTGTGGGAATATAAAGTGGTAGGAGATGGTTGATTTTGAATATGGTAACAACAAATTTAGTGAACTTTATTATGTTCCTAACACTCTTATAATTTGTGGCAAAATAGATCAAGCCTACTAGCCTATTAATTTCACATGTTACTGGTGTATTGTGTGTTGGGTTCAGATTTGAAAATCAAATTCTTTCTACAAGTTGGATCACAGAAACTTTTTCTCCAGTGCTTTCTCTCAGTGAAAATCAAGAGTCTGTTCTGAAAACTATTCATAGTGACTTTGTAATGTTAGGTCAAATGTTTTGTTATTATTATTATTAATAATAATTTTTAGATGTAATTACCCAAAAAGGTAAAAATGTTTCTTAATTTTAAATGTTATAGCATTCATATATTTTAACTGTAGGAGAAAGTAATATTAAACAAGTTACTGCACAGTAACTCTTAAAGAATTAACTGCAAACAGCAAATATTCAGTTTTACTCTGAAATAAAAAGTTACTGTTACAGGAATGTTTGTAGTTATATAGAGAACACAATGATCTTTTTCACGATCGTTGTCATGTGCTGATATTCTCCTTATTTAAATAGAGTCTGTTGCCATTTAGCTATCTTCAACACCACAGTTATACAGGATCTAAAGAGTCAATACAGTTATCATTCTCTTAAAAAATGTTAACTGAAATTGTAATCAAGTGTTCTTCTCTAAAGGATTCTACAAAGAATTTAGCATCAACTCAAAATACCATTTCAAAACAATTTATTAATCATCACATAAATCTTCAGGCCCGTACTGACCAGATATTAAAAGTCTGTCTCTAACAATGAACTTCTCATTCAAAAATTTCAGGTTTGCAACTAGGAATGTTCACCTAAAATCTCACACATTAGCTGTACACAGTCGAATAGTTTTAAAGTTCTTCAGTTTCATTTTGATACATCGCAGATTATTCAAATGCGGGCATGATGCTCTTAGCACCCCACATGGTTCCACACTGTATTTGACCCATGGAGGAAGAGTGGAAACAATGCAAGGAACCTTTACCACCCACTGAAATGAAAGTGGTTGCAGAGAATTTTCAAAGAAACAAAGGGAACATGCACAAAAATCTCTAGGGAATTCTACAAGAACCATGACAGCGCAATTTGATGATGGATTATTATGTAACTGAACAAGACAAAATCAAAAATGAAGAATAAAATTTTTTGATACCTTGCTTAGTTCTCGAGATATATTGTCTTAAAAGTGATGTGTTTTGAGTTGAAATGAAGAAGAAAAATTTCACCAGAGTCAAACTTTATGATGGATCATTATGTAATACAATGAGACAAATCAAAATTAATGAATAAAAAATTTCAAAATCTTGCTTAGTTCTCAAGATTTACACTCTCCAAATTGGGGTGGTTAGGTTGGGATGAGGCGTGGACCAAAAAATAATTTTGCCAAAGCCACAATGAACTAGATGCTGGACATGAGGAGTGGATGTTTTATTTTTTTACTGCTGCTTGTAGTTAGTTTGAAATATGGCCTGGACCAGAATAAAAATGTAACCGAAGGTGTAAGGAACTATAGCTATAAATAATTTTTGATAGTTGATATCTCAAGAACTAAGGGAGATATCAAAGAAATTTACTCCTGATTTTCAATCTGTATACATAAGAATCAATCATCAAATTGCATTGCCATGGTTATGATAGTGCTGCCCACCTCAATACATAAAATCCATTGCGAATATTTCGAGTAGCAACATTGTAAACATTAGGATTCCTAGTTCATGTAGCATACATTATCACAATTAATTTCATAATATACCTTTCAGTATGAACTGCAATTAAAGTAATACATGCGCAATAATAAATTTACTGTATCGCGATGTAAACTTGATCTGTAACTTATGATGTATGCTTCATACTAATAGTAATAGTCAATTTCTGTAGACTTATTCAGAAGATACTGTACTAGCAGTAGATAGGCCTACATAAATTTGACAGCAGCATCAGTGAATATCTTGTTACCATACATCAAAAGTCAGAAGCTTAACTTAGATTTTCCACACTTGTTTAGAATAAGGCTAGCCTATTATTTGCAAAATGTAAAAAAATGTAAGTATGCTAGTTGTTTACACTACATCAACAAATTTTTGACAGTAATTTCATCCTACTGAGAGCTATGAATTAACTTTTTTAACAGGCATTCTAAATCAATATCTACTTGTTAAAATATCATTTTAAACACTTAAATAACAGTAATTACAATGTGAAAAACCTATGAAATGATATTCGAGGTTGTTTCCTATCAGATCTGTTCGTGGAACCATATGAAACAAAAGCTGGCATTATAAAAACTTTGAAATATTAGTGTATGAAATATTAAGAGCAGCAAACACAATGCAAAAAGTTCGATGTTTTGGGAAAAGCAACATGGTCACTGCGCATGCTCAGTCGACACCAGAGTTTACAGGAGGTTTCACAGTTTTAGCGGTACCTCCTTGATTTCACCACCTACCAAAATACACGTTTGCCCGATTTCACAATTTGAATATTACTGTTCATACTAAACATGGCCGCTTGTTCCATTCATCTTTCGGCCGATCGTAACCTCTCTAATCGTTACATGGGCCATTTTGGCCAATTGTGGGTTTCTTCTTTGCTTAGAACAACAAAGATTACTTCTTAGCTAAGTCTCTCCAATCTAATCTTTGAATCTCATTGATTTGAATTATTCTATTTTATCGGCTAACGCTCTCTCCACTAGTCCATCATCTTTACCAAAATAGTTTGTTTTACCTGCTTACTTGGCTTCCTAACACTCGCATTACAAGGGAGAAAAACAATATCTTATGTTGCTCTTGGATAAATAACTGAATGAATGTTGTGTTTACACAGGATATTTTGGTTATCAAAATATCCATTGTGATCTTTTGGCAATGTAGGTTTTGATTACTAAAATATCACGTTGACTATTATCCATGTGCAGTAGGCTAGTTAACTGAGGCCATTATTTTAATCCCCAACAGAAGAAAGACTTCATTTTTATATAATGGCTTATGGTTTGTAATATATTATCAGAGATCTCATGAATCAAAGTCTTAGGAGGCAGAAACTAGGATACATCACTTTGTATTACCTTGTTCTGTAATCGGTAGACAGACAGGTCGTATTATAGGTGAGTAGGGAACACTCTGGTTAAGCTGCAGAAGAGCAATGTCAGCATTGGAATCAAAGTGTCCTGGATGTAAGATGACACGTTTGATGGTCAGCTGGATACGCTGTGGCTCAGATGGACGTAGCAGCTCATGTGCCCCTAAGTACACTGAGAGCCGAGGCAACAGTTGTTGTTTACTTGAAAACCTGTCAAAGAATAAAAAGTAAAGGTATTTAAATATTTTTTTTGAACAAATTGTGAGTAAGTACTGACAAAAATTTCATTTCTCAAAATACAAAACTTTACGAAATCTGAGTGCACCACTCTTGTCAATACAGATTTCATTTTTTAAAAGTCATTCAATGGTAACTAAAGGGATACATATTTATAGAACTGAAGAATGAATTCCTCTCATGGTGGTAGAAATGAACCATATTTAAAAACTTAAAAGATACTGATATTATTAACCAATTCATATAGATTGCCAGAAAAACAAAACAGACATATTGTACATATCTTGATATATGCAAATCTTAGGCTGTGTATGAGCATAAAAAGGAGAAACGAAGCATATTTACACATAGGGTTTGATGGAAACCAACAGATGTAAATAAGAGAAGAGAGAGGAATCATGGCTTATTACTTATGGTAGTATTAAAGCAGAAAGAGAGAGAGAGAGAGAGAGAGAGAGAGAGAGAGAAACCACTCAAGGGAAAATATGGAAATTTTTTGACTTAAACCCTTCTGCAGCAGCAGGAAGCTCACATGTGGAGAGTCAGAGAGCAGGAGATATAATGGTGTCTCATCAAAAGTATGGCTTCATGAATTTGCTCCTGGTTTGCAAGAATGTGGTAGATCAATTTGTGTTTTTGGATTTTATTTAGTTACTTAAAAAAGAAAATTTCAGTATATCAAGAAGAAAAATCATCTCTTTTCCTAGTGCAGAAATGAAGAAAAATTTGGATAAAAATTAGCATGATACATAATACGATATAGTATCAGGTATCAAAATAATAAGTAAATATTGTAAGATATCTGAGACACCCAAAGAATACCCAAGAACATTATTACCAAACATGCTTAAAACAACCTGAAATTTGTCCTAACATAATATGAAAATCAAAATGATAAGTGCTGTATATAATATTTCCTGGCTTGTAATTTACTTTTTAGTCAATAAAAAATTGTCTTATTCATGACAATAAGGTATAAAGGATTGGAAATAAAATTTTGTGGGAATTGTTTGTTGGGGATGCAGAAGATACAGATAAATGAAGAAACTGATCTGAAAATATGAGGGATGCAGAACAGCCCAAATAATCCGATTTTAATTTTTAAACTTGTTTCATTGTAACAGCATAAAACTTACAGTCTGACACAGTGTGCTGCAGTGAGCACCCAGTGATGAGAGATAAGAGCTGCCCCACATTGCAGTTCCCCGTCGAGGAGAAGGGCCACCAACCAAGGCAGTTGGTGGGGTGAAAGAGGAACCCCTCCCAAGATTCGCCCATCACTCATTACCTGTTCAGTTGTAAAACCCAGACATAGTTAGTTATTTTTATTCTCTGTTTTGAATGTCTTATAGTACACTAATCAATAGGTGGATAGATGTATCTGTCCATCCAACAGTTTACGGTTTTGCAATTATGCTTGGAACCAGAGAAATTCAGCATACAAATATGCCAAGACTGTGTGAAAATAGTTGAAGATTGTTTCTTGTCATGAGTGGATCATTTATTCCGAGTACATTTTTTAGCTGATTTTCCAAATTATTCTTTTTAAATTGTTGAAATTCATTACATGATTAATAATATCTGCAGAGGTTTGAGCTAGCACTCCAGTACCAGAACAATTGCTTAGAAAGACAAAATATTTTATTGTGCTTTATAAGAATACAAATATAATGAGATAAGCTAGTGCTGCAGAAACAATGCAGTTCTATTTTCACAGCAGTACCATATTTATCGATAGCCATTACTAAATTATATTTAACATATAACATTATAACATTTACTAACATAAAGTATCTAATGAATTACAATGATAAGAATACATAATTCTGTAAGGCCATGATTTAAATAATATCTGTGTAAAGATTATATTTGCGCTTGTTGTTATCAAGTCATATTAGTTATTCAAATAGAAAACAATCAGGACAGTACTAAAGTATTTATCCAAAAATCACTATAATGTCACTTAATCCTTCAACCACTAACATTTTTCTGTGGCAGATAAACTAGCCTCAAGCAGCTAAGTAGATAGATATCAGTACAAAGTCCTCAAGACTTACATTTGAAACAAAAACTAACAGTAAGGTTCAACTCACTAAAACTAAGAATTCTAGTAGCTATGATGACATGTCTATCTCGTTACAATAAAGTACTGTATTTACTTATTCAGCATATGTTCAATGATCAGTTGTGTTCATAGATCAGAGCCATAAGATACTAGGAGTAGATTTGTGGGATAATAAAAAGAGGGAAAAAAAAAGCAACAACTAAAAAACATGGTGTTGGCTGCTTACAGTAGTGGAAGAATGAATTGATGAAAATGAGGCTCTTGGACAAAAATTATATTGTTATTATAGTTCGATAGATAAACATAGAATGGTCAATATTTGTAGGGATTTAAATTTACACTGTATCAACAGTGTATGAATTAAGATTAATAACACAATGGAGAAAAGATTTGAAAATACCTTAGTAAGGGTAGGAGGCTTTGCACAACTGATGAAGCAGAATACAACGGGATTGAAAATGTCAATTGTATTCTTATGAAGGCTGATGATAACCTTACAGGGTCTCCGGTAACTGAAGAAATAAGTCATCTGTAAGCACCTTAGAATTTGGGTAAATTCTAGCTTTCTTAGCTTAGAGCATAAGGGAGGGAATAAGCTTTACAGTAAACATATAATTTTTATTGGAAGTATAGGAAGTAAGAAACGTTTCATGCAGAAGCTGATACTGCAACCAATTCAATATATAACCCGTTTTCAAACAGTAAAGATCCACAACACACAATTCAAGTGCTAAATAAACATTTTTAATAGTAAAGAACCTTTCAAACAAACCTGGAATAGGGTAATCCATTATTATCCAACTTGTAAACAATAGATTTTGGTTACGTGATAATTTCACCAATTCTTAACACTTTTTGATGCAGTGAAGTAATTTTAAAATACTAATAATTCAAAAGAAAGTTAAATTCATTAAAATTCCGTAGTTTCGGGCAGTGTAAATAGTTTAAATAAAATTTTAAAACACCTCGTGGACAACACTTTCACTTTTAACATTTTTATCATGTTTTCGATAATTTCTCGAACTAAAATGTAAATTTCCCGAAGGAACTAAAAATCTAGTATAAAATATTAACATTTTAGAACATTCCATGCAGTAGAATAGATTTTAAAGCAATTTTAAAGTTATTTCGTCATCAATCACAACGTTGTTTCATTCGAGAATTATTTGCGATTAATCCAAGCCACTTCCGTAAATAAAACAAGTGTTAAAACATGTAATTAAATTCAAAGAAACTTCTGATAACTTCACTTTTTCGATATAAGCAACACTTGAATAATTACAACTAATTACCAAGTATCTGCTAAACAGATTTCAAACCCGAGTTTGGTTAAACAGATAACTTTGCTATTTCACCACCGATCATAATAAAATTTACACCCCTGGAATCAGGAATTAACATAGAACACAATGACACTAATTTTATCATGATAATTTGTAATTCAGCAGTGCTTAAATTTAGAAAAAAATCAGGGAATCACTAATTAACTTTCGGAAACTTTTTACCAATACGCCTGAAAACAAAATTCAATTACAAGAAAGCTTATCATTTGAGAATTTTTGCTAAACACTTTTTACAAACCTTGAAGACCAAGCTACTCACGGTTAATTTTAAAAGGCACACTATAATTACATTTTTTCACACTATTTTTGGTAAGCAGTAGAATACCCATCTCACACGGATAAGGGTCTATAGGTAGTGGCCCAGGAGAGGGGGTTGTCTGTATTCCGGGAATGTTGTGTATGATGAAACTGCAAGAGCATGTATCAGTTGTGTGGTAAAGTGATGGCTAGGTGAGACAATTTCAGGTTGGTTGGTGTACCACCATATTGACTGTAGTTAAAGAATGTTTGACGATGATAATGACTATGAACTTTTAAATTTTCAAAATGGGTTTTGGTCAGTAAATTTCTTCCTCTTCATAATTTGAAATCTGTTTGGAAATGTTTATTCAATTGCCTACTCAATTGTAATTGCTATTTTCTGAAATGTGATTTTGGAATAAAATTTGTTTTTCATCAAGTGGATTCTCAAATATTTTAGTAGTGAACTGTAACCTTTCCTAAGGTTTTGGTTCAAATAAGCTTTGTGGTGGCCGTTAAGCTTTTAACATTCTAGTCAGGCACCTGCTCATTTAAAATTATTTAGTCAAATTTAACAGAACCTTCCACAAGGTAACATTTAACTAAGGTATCTATGCCTATACTCCACCCTGGTATAGCAGCTCTTTCCCTTACAGATCATAATTCAGAGGTTTCAGTAAACAAGTGGGAAAAATTGACAGTGGAAATAGGTACAATTAAAAAAAGGCACAAATTTGAGAACTGAATAGATATTTTAGGGGAAAGTTTAACATAGGAAGGAAGGCATAACTTCAAGGGAGCAGTTGGAAAAGTTTAAGAAGATTATAAAAATGGTAAATAAATGTTTATTCCAAAACCAAAAAAAGGGAAGTGCATAACATACATACTATAATAGGTAAGTGAGCAGGTTAATGAAATTGGTGAGAATAGAACACACTAGAGTTAATAGTGAGCAAGGGAGTAGGGAAGAACTGAAACAACTAAATAAGGAATTAATAGTATTTGTATTTATTGGTCCCTTAACATCAAATATATTACAAAGTAAAAATGATTTGGGAAATGTAAAAAATAGTCCATACACAGACCGACACACATCCACATACACACACAATACACACACTTTATCCAGTCTGCAACAACTCAAAAAATATTATAACGGCACAACTTTGATAAAGACAAAGCTTTTTACACCTACAAATGTACAAGTAACACCTGATTTGTATAATTTTTCACTATTTACATTAATAATAATCACTATGATCTAAGAATAATATTTGGTTTGCAAATACTCATCAATACAGTAGAAGCAGTGGTTGAACAAGTGCTCCTTTGGTTCAAAACTGAATTATGTATTTTCTCTAACATACTTGATTCTTTGTGATAGGGTATTAAACAATACGCTTCCCATATGAAGTGGTCCTTTCTGACAGAGGATAGTATATGTTTGTGATGTATGTAAGTCTATTGTCTGCCTAGTATATGTCTGCACATCATTGTTTGTTTGAAGTGTGTTCATAGAAGCTTCCATAGTAGCACAGAGGGAAGCTAAGGATGGATGGATGAAGAATATTATTGGTGCAGGGAGACGACTCAATGATGCACCTAGGAATATGAGGGGAAGGGAAGGCAATCAAACATTTGTAGTTAAGGATAGAGAAGAAGTTACCAAGGATTTAAAAATGGCAGATATATTGAGTGATTGCATTGATGAAAACATTAAGGACATTAGGAAATGCAGTAAATCAATGAAGCATCACCATTTGAGTAAAAATTAGGAAACTACAAAATTTAAAATTGATCCTCAGAAAATTATATTCAGAAAGCTAAAAAAGTGCATAGGGCTGGTGTAGGTAATATTACTAGAGATATATTAAAGGTAGCGTAATATGATATTGTATCTCACGATGAACTTTTATTTAAAGTTAATTTGCAGTCTTGCTGCTTACCAGAGGACTGGAAAGGAGCAACAGTAGTATCAGTTCATAAAAGAGGGACAACAAATAGGACTGAAAATTACAGACCAATTAGTTTGACAGCATTGACAGGAAAAATGATGGGGAGAATAATATGAAACTAGAACAGAAATATCTGTATTGAAAGAAACTGGTTTACAAGTCAACAATATGTTTCTAGAAATGGATATTCTTTGGTGGGCTATAAGCAAGATTTTGGATGAAATGGAGTCCAAGCTGATATTGTAGCAGTAGTTTTTTGTAAGGCATTTGACAATGTGAGCCATAAAATGGTATTAAATAAGATGAAAATGATTGGATTGGATGAAAAATTGTATTGCTATGTCTGGTACCTGCTTGGTTGCCAATCGCTTGTAATAACCCTAAATAATAAAGGTATGTTCATAAATAATTAACTCTGTAGATTACTGTTGACTTGAAACTGATATATTCTTACAGTTTGGTTACATCACTTGGTACCAGCGAACTGGAAAAGCATTAGACTTCTTTTCAAAATTTTTATTGCAGATTTTGAAATACACTGTAAGCAGCTTTCAATGAAACCCCACTAGCTCAAAAGTTTTAAATCATTGAAAGTGTAACATCACTTCTCATAGGTGGCAGGTTAGGTGCCCATCCTGATACTGTCGCGTTCCCTCACTACAGCCTGGCATGACCTATTCCCAGCACATATGTCCAATTGCTACAAAATCTGCTGAAACAATGAACGACCGAACATGGTGAGTCACCTTCTTATATTAGGGAGGCTTTTTTGTGACGCCACTCAGTGAAACTTTCCACTCTATCTCATCAGCTATGACTCCCCTCTCTCTCTTTCACTGGCATGGGTTATAAGGCTTTTCCCACAGTTTCTCTGATTTTCTTGAAACTTTTAAATGATGTAGCTCAAAATTTAAATGTAAAATTAAGTTATAATCAAAATTTGTCTAAGTGCTCTAGTATCCTAGTAAAAAAAATCTGAAAATGGCAAAACCTTAAATTTCCTCTTATTCAAACACTTTCGAGCCAGCAAGCTAATTCTGTTTAAAACATTCTACTGAAAATTTTCTAACTTTTAATGTATAACATACAGTGGCGTACCTAGGGTGGGGCAGGTAGGGCACGTGCCCTGGGCGCCATTGAAAAGGGGGCGCAAAATTCTCAAACTATTAAACTTAAAAATCAAAATAAATCAACAATATAGTTCATATTTAAATAATCCTGCGATAACCGTGCAAGACTGATGAGTTTTCGCGAAGGAACGAGAAGGAATGAGTAAACAGCGAATCGGAACAAGATTGGAAGGTATTTTGGCATGCTCTGACGAAATGTCCTTCAATGGACCAATAGTACCGGCCCTTGCCCAGCGCCCTCACCGGATAATTTTGTTCTATGGATATAAGACAAGCGATTCTTTCTCCATTGCTTAATTGCTGTTGAGATGATCGGCGTGGCTCAGTTGTGTATTTTATTTGTATTGCATGCGTCGTGAGTGAGCGTCAAGCTCCTTTATTTCGAAAAATACCAACGCAATTTGAAACGATTGTTTTCAAAGAAAAGAGAGAGAGGGGCTGAGGAAGGAAAAAACGAAAATTGCAAGATCAAGTAGCATAATAATCCATCAAGTACTTCAAGAAGTATAGATACTTCTTCTTGAAAAGTCTGCTACTGGAAGTTCGACATGTTCTAGGGAATTGCCTACATCGACATGTGCAATAAAATGCAAAGTATCCAACACTAATTTAGCGCAAGAGGAGGATATAACTTTAGATAATGCTGAGTGTGACGAGATTAAGAGCAGTGAGGCTACGAGTTCTAAGGCTACTAAGACTTTGTAGAAAACGTTAGTTTTTACTACCAGGAAAAGTTGGTGGAAGTGATATGGTTATTGCTGTAGAAAACCCAATTACTTTCATGCCAGAATTAATTAAGCAGCTTTATATTGGACTAGTAGACTTTTATAAGATAATATGGGAATCAATTCTGTCAGATCGTTTGAAAACAGAAATGGGTTCAAAATACTGACGGCCCTTTCTTACCTATAAATAACCGTTGTATAAACAAAAGATGGTATAAGAAAAAACTAGGGAATCGTGGTGGAGAAGAGACTCGTTCATGGCTAATCTATTCTCCGTCTAAAAAGTCTGCTTTTGCATCTGTTGCCTTACCTTTTAACAATTAGATAACGTATCTTTATTAAAGCACGAAGAGGGGTTTACCCACTGGAAAGCACCTGAAAGGCTCACTGCCCACGAAAATCCTGTATAATTATCGTGAGTACTTCACCCAGCGGAAATAAATGTAAAGAAAATTTTACAGCACCTAAAGGGATTATTATCGCTGAACTTCAAACCCGGATCAAGACAATAAAACAAAAGAGGCGTACTGTATTAAAAACAATCTTTCACTGCATCAAATTTCTTGCCCTCAAAATCTTGAATTTCGAGGTCACTGAGAGTCACTTAGTAGCCTACATGGGATGAATCCGAATCCGATAATACCGGTAATTTCCTTGGATTGATAAAATTCCTGGACATACTTGATCCCATTATGCTCGGATTAAAAATCATCCTGGAACCACATCTTACTTTTAGCCTCGTGTTCAGAATAAGTTCGTTCATCTGATGGTGACTACTGTACGCCAAAGTTTATTGCGAAACATTCGCATATCAAAATACTATGGTCTCATGTTTGACTCTACTTCTGACCATGCACATCATGAACAGATGTCAGAAGAAGTGAGATACATAGAAGTTGATTTTGAAAGGAAATCAGTTTGCATTAGAGAGTCCTTTCTCGGTTTCATTCACATGAGTCAAAAGGACGCTGGAAGCTTAATTGATGAAATCCATTAACAATTATAGAAAGACGGTATGGATATACACGACTGTCGTTCACAATGTTATGATAACGCCGCTGTGATGACTGGTCACCGAACTGTTGTTCACAGGAAGAATAAGCGAAAATGATAATCTTTCGATGAATTTCGATAGTCATTTGCTCAATTTGGTTAGTGTACTTGCAGCCAAGCACGATATTATAATGGTCACGTTTTTCGAAATTATTTATCTATTCTTTTCTGGTTCCACTCTGCGCTGGAAGTAAACCTCAAGAACTCCGTACCTGTGGTTGTAAAATCAGAGTCTGACTGAAACAAGGGTTTAAGCAGCTTAAGCCAGTTAACAAAGACCTTGAAAATATGCAGAAAGTTCTCCAAGACATGACATACGATGGCAATAAAAATAGTGAAAGAAGAAGTGGGCAAGACTTCTTCTATATAATCATATGTTGTCCTACGATTTTCTGACTTTGATGTATTGACCGCGTTCAAAGCCGGGTGCAGGATCCTAGCATGAATTTGCATGATGCTGTCTTCGATATAAAAACCCTCCGAGACTATTTTACTAATTGAAGCAAGAGGTTGGTTAGTGACGTACTCGAGAAAGGTTTCAATCATTGCCGGGAATGGGATGTAGTTATTGAAAGATACCAAAGGCGAAAAAAACCAAACAAAAAAAAAACCATATGGCAGGAGAGAATGCGCAGGACGCGTTAATGAAGAAATAGACCGAGTCATGAAGGGATCACTGGATTGTGTTGTGTGTGAAATGAGCAATAGTCAGCTGCACAAAACCGTTACAGATTTGGATTTCTCCTGACGATTGCAACCATCTTTTTTTTTTTTTTTTTTTTTTTTTTTTTTTTTTTTTTTTTAAAGAATCTAAAGATATTGAGACTTCTATTGTTGTGATGTTAACCTAGAAGAGATACGAAGAAATATTGGATGTTCGGATGCTAATATACACAAAAAGTAAACATAAATAGATCTGAAGAGCTTCATGAAATCATTGTTGAGTATGGAGATGAGAGTGTCTTTCTGAATCTGCGTATTTCCATTCAGGTTATGGTTTCGACTGCAATGTGCATCTTAATTTGCGAGCGATCTTTCAGTAAGCTAAAACTAATACTTTCAGTCTTTGTTGTCTAAAATTGCTCAAGAAAGGTTATGCGACCTAGCTTTGCTCAGTATAGAGCGAGAAGAAACCGAAGAAATAGGTTTCGAAAATATTATTAATCCTATTTACGTCGCAAAAGGCAATGAAGGTGAATTTTAAGTTTAAGATTATGAAATAACTTTTTCCCGTGTGGAGTTGCTAGTCTCCCATTGGGCGCCTCCTCAGGTGGCGGATAGGGGAAAGCCCACCAGATACGGTGGGTACCGGGGAATAAAATACCCGAGGTGGACCAAAATTAGCTAAAGGAAGAAAACCTTGAAAAGAAATTACCTGGTCCTCCAAGTTGGGGATTTTGCAGTAGGCCAGCTCCCTACTCATAAAAAATATGAAATGTTAAAAATCCGAACAATACGCCTCTGTGAGGAAAAGAGGAAGGCCCATGTTTACCTGGCTCCAAAGCGTACAAACAGCGATGAGAAGATTTGGTGCAGAAGAGGAAGATATCCAAGATCGAAATTTCTGGGGAAATATTGTGAGAAGATGAAGTCAAGATCTGTGTTCCTAGTTTTTATTGTTGTGTTGAAGTAAAACCTCTGTAGTGAGGAAAATTTCTTTTAATAATAATAAATAACTAGACGACCCGTGCGAAAATTTCGCGAAAAAAATGCATTGAATAGTGAGGTTGAATATGATGTCACCAATGCTTAGTCATTACTCTTCATACATACTCCTACTTTATTTATCGATTTTGGTTAGAAATCGAGTGAGATAAATGACTCGAAACACAAAAAACGTATTTTAGAAATATTGACATTTTTGCCCTTTAAGGGTCGAATTACGTAAAAAGTCGTTTCTTAAAATATAATGTTACCACGGCGGAGACCTCAGTCTTTAATAATATACCTCATTTATCTATACCGGTTAGATATCAAGGGAGAAAAATAGCTCGTGACACAAAAATGCGTTGTAGAACCATTTATCCTTTTTCCCTTTAAGTGTTGATTTCCAAAAAGTCTTTCTTAAAATATTATCTTACCAAAGCTGAGACATTATTCTTCATAATCATACTTGATTTATCGATTTTGGACAGATATCCAGGGAGATAAATGGCTCGAGATACAAAAAACGCATTTTAGAAAAATTGACATTTTTGCCCTTTAAGGGTCGAATTACGAAAAATTCCTTTCTTAAAATATAATGTTACCACGGCGGAGACATTATTCTTTAATATGATACCTCATTTATCTATATCGATTAGATATCAAGGGAGATAAATCGCTCGTGACACAAAAATGCGTTATAGAAAAATTTATACTTTTTCCTTTAAGGGTTGAATTCCAAACACATTCTTTCTTAAAATATGATGTCACAACGCTGAGACATTACTCCTCATAATCCTATCTCATTTATCGATTTGGTTAGATATCCAGGGAGATAAATGGCCCGAGATACAAAAAACGCATTTTAGAAAAAGTGACATTTTTGCCCTATAAGGGTCGAATTACGAAAAATTCCTTTCTTAAAATATAATTTTACCATGGCGGAGACATTATTCTTTAATATGATACCTCATTTATCTATATCGGTTAGATATTAAGGGAGATAAATCGCTCGTGACACAAAAACGCATTGCAAAAATATTGATACTTTTGCCCTTTAAGGGTCGAATTCAGAAAATTTTCTGTTTTAATATACGACTTCACTAAAGCGGATATCTTAATCTTTAAATTGATACTTCATAAAACGGTTTCAGATAGGTATCCAGGGAGATATTTGACTCATAACACAGAAAACAGCATTTTAGAAATATTGACATTCTCGCCCTTTAAGGGCAGAATTCCGAAAACTTCTTAAAATATGATGTGACCAAAGGGAAGACCATAAGCTTTATAATGACACCTCATTCATTGATTTCGGTTAAGTATGAAGGAAGATACAGGCTTGTGACAAAAAAATACCTTATAGAAATAATATATATGATTCTGTTCTAAAGTGAAAGATAAAAGTGTTTGTCAAGATTTATGAATGTTTTGTTTAGTGTATCTTTTTATTTTATATTCAGATAATTTACGAAAGGGCGCAAATTCGATGCTTGCCCTAGGCGCCATTTCCGATAGGTACGCCCCTGATAACATAGCATTATTCAAAATGTGTTTTGTAGCAAAAACTACTCTTAACTTTAATCAAGCATTAGAACTTAGATATTGTTTATTTCCAAAAATACAGGTGCCACCAATCTGTAACACGTGTCAAACTTTTTTGAATTTAATTCTCTATCCTCTGGTTACTTTATTTACTTGCTATCTCCTTTGTATAATTTTCTTTCATAGTGTTACTTAGCTTTGGGATGTAACCGAAGCACCACTGCCTCCATTTTCCTTTTTTAAATTTCAGTTTTTATTCTCCATATACAGCCTCAATATTGTTCAAATCCTTAAGAAAATCGCTCTGTGTGAACAGTAAAAACCAAACTTCATTTGTTGTGACCAGTTGAACTCTACACAATGTGAAACCTGAAAACAATCCACAAATCTCTTTTTCTTCTAAAAAACTTACTTTTGCTAGGTGTACAGATTCTAATTTTCTATATGATGTGGCTCGATTTTTTTCTGCATCTTATTAGCTGTAAATTAAAAATTGTAGTTGGTAGATTAAACAAACTGTTTTCCCTACATGCTTAAGAATGTCACTAAATCTTGAAAATCTCTTTAATAAAGTTTTATTGATATAAAGTGTTGTACCTTGTTTCAATAGTAATTGAATTCTGCAGCCATGTAAATTAAGGTAACATAATTTATTAAAACATAAGAAAAATTTGCTATAAAACTTGTTCTGACTTCTTATTCTGTTCTAACTATACTTTCTATGGTGACTTTTATATATAAAACAAGAATGATTTGCTGTTTGTTTGCTATTTTCTCACCGCTCTTTTAACTAATTTTGACAATATATTGGCAAAATTAAGGTTATATTGCAGTTGGATAGAGGAATTTTTAAAAAGAAGGGATCAAAGTACAATAAATGTTTCACAGGAGTCCAGCTGGATAGAGTCATAGAATGACAACGTTTCAACAACCTGTTCAGTTGTCTTCATCAGATCTATTTTTAGATATTACTTCTTGAAATCACAAAACAGACTGTCTGGTTTGAAAGTATAAAATGTAAATATCTTGGCACATCAAGTGTGGCTTATGCTTCTCTAGTAAGTTATGAACTCTGTTTGTTTGTTCATTACACTCCTACAGTTCACTAATAACAGTTCACTAGTAAAAATCTTAAAATTTGTTTTTTCATATACTCAGCAATACTCTTCACCCTCCTTGTTTTATGCTGTATAATCTATACCTGAACTAATCTTTAACTTGGTTTGATGAAAAACTTGTGACTTTGATCCATTGCTTAATGACCCTGCAGGTGGGCCTATATCTCTCCCATGGCTACTACCTGGCTGCAGAACCTTTAGGTCCAATATTTTTACTTCCACATCTCTATTCCTAGAGATTCACATCACCTTACCTACTACTGTATCTACCTGAGGCTCAGCCTCCTCTGAGTGTGTTAACAGGCCATACCTACTTCTTCCCATAAGTCCTGAAGTGCCTGATACCTTCAACCTATTTTCTCTGATTGCCCTGTGAGCTGTTGACAAGTGATCTGATAATTTCATCCTGCTCTCTGCTCAACCTGTCCTCTTCTCTGATAGTTTCACTCCTCTCCATAATCTTTTCATCCTGCTCTGAAATTTTCATATTCTACAATGCCAAAATATTCACGATTGAAGTCAAAATTAAGTGGGTTTGATCAAATAAATGGCACACATCCAGATCACAATGACATTGTATGTAATCACAAACCAATTTAAAAAATAGTATCCCTTTGGCAGTGCCATCTTGTTTTCCTAAAATATTTTGTTGATTCTAAATGTTACAATGTGAAAGTAATGTCTGTCTTACCCCAGTTTCATCATATTTTGCCATCCATTGCTAATTTTTCAGGTTTTTTACCTGCACAACCACATTACAACAGTCTTAGTCTACATGTAGTTATATATAGCAAAAATATCAATTTTTTTACAGGTCAAATATTGATCCGTAAACTGCACTGTTTAATGATATAATGTTTTGTAAACTTATGTAGTAAAGGTTAAATCTTGAGAGTAACAATAGCTTGGTATCCATGATGGGTTATGTGATTAATTAATAGTTTAATTATAACATATCCAACATCAGAGTTCACATGGTGCTACTGGATGGACATATGAACAATCACTCCGCAGTATATCCTATCATGCATTACATGTACTGTAAATTTCAAATTATTACTAACCATCCTACATAATCCTGTTTTGTTGATGCTAGAACTCATACTTAAGATATTGTAGATCATATGGTGAATAAAAAGCTCTTATTGTTTCTGAAGTTTTTTCCAATTGTAATTTGAAGGGTGAAAGAAATTATTTTCTAAAATATAGCACACAAAATAGGTTTAAGTTTAATTATGATACTTACCTTTAATGACAAAGGAGCTGAATTATTAGAAGAGTCTGAAGTGTTTCGATATATGGTTGCTTCATTTGCAGATACTTCAGTTACATTTTGCTTTGGAATTAGTTCTTTTTCAGGACTTTCTTCTAGTAATTGCTTAAAAATTTCTGAATTATGGGTCCCATTTACACTCATATTTGAAGACTCCGTTGGTATAACATCATTTTCTGGAATTCTAGCTGGTTTCCAAACATGAACAACAATATCAAACTGATTTTGCTGAAAAATGCCCCCATACTGTTTAAAAGAGTTAGGTTTTTGAACGTCTGTTGAATCAAACTCATTATGCTGATCGGATTGGACTGTATCTTTATGTTTCTGATTACCCTAGAAAACAGAAAATAAAAGCGATAGTTATTAAACTGTAAGCTGACGCTAACTTTTGATAAAAACATGCATTTAGGAAAGATAAACATGGAAACATAGAAAAAATGTCACTTACCAGGGATAGCGCACACACACACTGTAATATAACCTAAATTTTGTCAATATATTACCAAAATTAGTTGAAAGAGGTGTGAGCTAGTATTACTTAAGTAAGTTTATAATCATATTCCTGCAGTTATCAAGCATCAAGTAGAAGCAAATAGTGGAAATTGATCATAACATTTGTAAACATTGCTGACATAAAGGACTCTGCCTATTTTCTAATAGAAAACACACCATTCAATTTCAGAGGTACAGTAAGTGATAAGGATTAAAACAAAGGACACTTTGTTTATATAAAATACAACAGACCAGATATTTGAATTTGTAACTCAATCAAACACATGGTATGAATGTCGAAAATAAACAGTCAAATAATTCTCAAGTTTTCAGTTTTCAAGCTGCTGCAAATATTTATAGCTTAAAAGATACATTGAATTTTGTGACACATTATGGAAAAATTTGAAATCAGTAGGTAAAAGTTAAGTAATGTTTCTGTAGGATTTTAGGAGAAATTATTATTTGTGAGCGAAAAAGATTTGTTTTCAAGTAGTATATTTAGGCTAAATACAGAACGGCGAATATATTTAAAATAAAGTAGAATTTTTCCTGAGCACAAGTTTTTATAAAAATCCACGCACTACTTTGGCCAGAATAGAAAAAAAGAAATTTAATGACAATTTCAAGGAAGTGGCTTCTTTTGGTTCCAGAATCTGGCAGGAGAGATTTATAAAGAATTATAAGAAATTTTTGGAATAATAGGAATAAGAAGAAAGAGCTGTTATAGCAGTTGAATAGCATCAGTATCTTATAGGAAATTGAACATAGAAATTTTTAAAACATATTTCAACCCTGTAGCTCTAATAATTTTTGTGAAATTTTGCATTATTAATTACAATAGCATAGAAAATGGTAAACAAGCCAGTTTACATTCAAAAAGATATGGGAGGAAGAGTAAATCACTTTAAAATAAGAATCAATGCCGTAGCATTAATACTTCGGAGGTATGTAAACAATTTTTTTCATCTAAACTTAAAGTTCTCCACGAAGTTGTCAAAGTTCGGAAAAAGTTCTATAACCGTGTAAAACCTTGTTGAATGCTAACTGTAAAGATGACCACAGTCGCCACTTACAGATTAACGTCCTGTAAGAAAGGTACTAAAGTTGAAATGAAAGTCTGAATCCGGATGATTGAAGTATATATTCTTAAAAATTTTCACAGAATTTACAAAAGTCACAGTTAGCAATGGCAATCGGAGAAAATCATTTGCCGAAGATCACAAGTCGTGAAACAGAACAGACTGCACCACCCCAAATGAAATTGAAAGTTAAGATGAACACATGTCGGAAAGTTTTAGACTGTTGAGTTGGCCATGCCGGTTTTAGAAATGGCGTCGGTCAGCCATACTGTTCTTGAAGCCACCGCGATCCCGGGTCTTCTCAAACTTGAGAACACATACGACTACATGTGAACTCGACCAAGCACTTCAACAAAATGTGAAAAACATGGTGCCCGGGTCCCTTTTATCAAAGTGGTCTACTGACCTAGACAATAGTCTATCTAGAAAAAGAATCTGTTAACTGAGTGCTACCAGAAAATTACAAGATGAAGAGCGTAATGAGACAAGTGTAGTGGAGTGTTTGCTTATGGTTTTAAAGCTTCCAGACCAGTGAAAACGAATTTTGAAAGTTGGTTAATTTAAAAGCACATTTGTTTCGCGTATTGCGATATGTCATCATACGTCACATGCAAAATGTAATCGTGCAAAACTTTAGAATCTCAAGTTAATATTATTTTCAAAGTGTTCCCCGGCTCCTGCCGAGTCCAGTGGTGTAAAAATCTTTTAAATCGGTTAAGGCTATCAGAAGTTATAGAATTTCTAAAATTTACTGTTTTCCTAGCTTGTGCAACCGAAACTTCACTTTTTATTTAAAGACAGTTGTGGCCTGAAACTAAAATTAAATCGAACCTTTATTTAATTTAAGTACTTTAGAAAAGTTTTTATTTCGTGAAAGATGTTAGTTGGGCAATGATACAAATTTTAAAGTTCGTTGCTACGACACCATCACCCAGTTGCCTTTTATTTACTTATATTTTCTTTTTATTAGTTGAGATGGTTATCTGAAACTTAAAGAATATTGACTGGCTGGTTATTTTACTTGGTTACATTTACTTTTAAAGCTCTGAATTTACTTAGATGTGCTGAAATTAAATATTGAAATTCACTCCATATGGTGATGCTTTAAAATCATATTTACTGTTTTAATTCGGTCTGGAACTGCAAGTTATTAGTGAATTTAATATCCGATGGTGAAATTCTAATTATTAAAGTGCTTTACAGTGTTTAATTTAGTGGAATATTAGCGTTGTGGTTGCGTAGACAAACTGTGTATTTTGCTTCAGGATTATTATGGATTACGCTCATTTAGGTAAGTTTATGGTTTATATTTTAGTAGAAACTTCTTATTTATGGTTGCTACGTGTTGTTTATTTACTTTTCTGAACTTAAAGTGTTGTTATTTTGGTTTCAACTATGGTATCGTGTACTGATGTTAACCTCAAACTTTGCCGGATTGTGACTGAATCTTGAAAATAAAGAGTAAGGTAGCTTACAGACTGATTTTTATGTTTAGACAATGTACTACTTCCCACATAAATTTCGGGTCGATCAGAGGAAAAATAAGGATTTATGAGAGAGAAATCCCCAAGAGGTTGCGTAAGACCTATAAGTAGGAGCCTGGAAATGGATGCCAGTCAGTCTTTAGAAAACTCTCAGAGGGGTAGGCTAAGCAGGTTTTATCACTGATTTGGTGCAATGAGTGGACAAGAACCCGGCAGTTTGAAGTAGATGCTAGGCTCGCATATCGGCCATGTTGGGCTGACTATAATATAAATAGCTGGAGTGGTGATCTTTGTCAATGTAACAATCTTCAACAGTTAGGCGTTGTTGGGAGTTGGTAGCAGCTTGTATCACAGTTCATACCTGCAATCAAATTATTTTGGAAAAGAAGTTTTGATGCTGTAGATTGGTCTCTGAGTGATGTAGTTATTTCCAGAATATATAGTTTGAAATTTATTTGAAAGTCTACAGTGAACATTATTTCAATCCTACCTTCTCCTGCTGAGGTTATCAGCTGGATGGCAACTTCAAGACTGAATGACCATCTACCCTTAGGCTACGCTGACAGTCAGAGTTAAAGATCAGCTGTTATGTACTAACTTTTCATACAGCATATCATCTGCCAACACACAAATTGTTAAAACATAAAGAAGAAAATAACAAGTTTTTGTACCACCCAGTGGTTACTTGTGGTAAGTTTTTTTTTTTTTGTATTTTTATTTTATTATGATAATTAGCACCTCTTACATTCCATCATATTTTCTATAGTACACAGCAACTCAAAGTTTTCTTTCTTCTAATAAAATAATTCACCTTTTTCTTCCTAATACTTGTTTGAAATATACTTTGGGATATGAACAAATTGATCATTTATAAATTCACTCTGTATATTCACTTTACCAAACATGGATGCTAACGACAGTAGAGGAAGTTGACAGGATTAAATTACATAAACAGTATTTTTAAAATCCAAGTTCAAACATTCCAAATTCTCTTTACATATTTACTAATCTAATAAGATTTTGAGAGTGCCAAAAAAAAAAAAAAAAAAATAGATGTCTCTGTTTTATGCAGTACTAATCATATTTAGAAAAAAAATACATTAATGGTAACTCATAATGTAAATAAGAAAAAGATGGATCTTAAGTGTTATACTGAAAATATTTGTAAAATTTGAATTAATAGCCATTAAGAATTAATAGTAATAGAAAGAACTATTGGAATTTTAATTTTTATACTCACAACGAGTACTGATCTTGGGGTGCTTGTAATGCAAAAGTCATGTTCAGTAATGCTGCCCTCAGTGCAGGAGTGTTGAGTGATTTGTTTAGAAGGATGGGCAGCAGGACGAGGACATGGGTGGCAGTGGCCTGGTAACTCTACTGAATTTGACCGGTCTGTGCTGCCCATGTTACCAACCTTCTGCCATGACCATCACTGTATTGTGAGCTATGCTGCTGCATGAAACTAGTATATCATCAGTAACCTATGGCCATTGGTGGTATATATATAGTGGCATTTTCACCATTAGTTGCTTCCAGTTTTTGCTGATAGAGACTTACTTTGAAAAAACCGTACATACATACAGACCTTTATCTCAGTGCACATTACAATCACCAGCTAGTTCAATATTGGATGCTAATGAAAACACTGGTCCATCAAGCAGTCTGTGATAAAGCTAGTCTTCCTGCAAAACTGTGCTATCTGCAGGCAATATGTAACAGGGATGGCTGCTGCAATCTTCAAATGAATGCAGTTAATAGAAGATCAGGAATGCAGAAACAGTTGCATCATGAAGAGTCAAGAGATTTGAATTTTCTTGGGTAGAATTTTCCAAAAAGGTGTCTTAAAAACTATCTTCAGTTCATACTCATATCTCATTACCTCTGACTCATTGTTATAAGGTACCAAATGTCATGAGTAGGTACATACTGTGCTTGTCCAATTTATTGCTCTGATCACTCAGGTGTATCACATTATTTGTCAGGGTTGAAAAGCATACATCAGACCAACAATACAATGTTACTCAGAACATGTACACCATGTTAGTTTGGGTTAAACTAAGAAGTCAGCAGTTGATAAGCATAGTATAAAAAATGGCATGGCTCTGACTTCAAAACAACAAAAGTTCGTGCACATAAAAGAAGTTTCTGGGGTATTTTCAAGCTATCAAAATCCACATCTCTGACAATTTAGTGAATTAAGGGAAGAATTAATATAAACCAAAGTAAGATAAATATCATGAAATATAGCAGAAATGACAGAAAAGGTAGTAGACTAAATACAAAAATAGGATCAGATGTATTTGAAGCAGTAAGCCAATTCTGTAACCTAGGAAGTAAAATTACGAGTGATGGCTGAAGCAAGAGTGATACTAAAAGCAGAATATCACTAACAGAAAGAAACTGTTGAGTATTGTACATTTATATTTGTGAGGAATGTTCTGGTGCTTGATGTATCTTTGGAGATGTATCTTTGGAATTGTACATGAGTGATAGGAGTCGTCTGGCTGTTGAACTGTAAACATGTGGATATAATGTTGTAGTATGTGTGCCTCAATAAACGTATTATTATTACAGCAGACCTTATTGTGTGGTGAACATTATTTAACATGGTAGCAGTCCGTGGTTCAGTGGTTTAGTGGTTGAGTGGTTGAGTGGTTAAATGGTTGAAAAAAAGGTCTGTGGCTTTCGTGTATTCAAGAAAGTTTGATTTCTAGTAATAATGGCTGACATTGTAATACCGTGCTTTGACGGCGAGGACTATGGAAATTGGAAGAAAAGAATAACGATGTATTTAAAGATGAAGAAATGTTATACAGTGGCTTCAAGAGAGAAAACAAGTATGGATAATGCTGAAATTTGGGAAGAAGAAAATCTGAAGGCAGTAAACTACATCTATAGTGCTATTACGAATAAGCAACTTGAGTTTGTGAGTGATAAAGTGAATGCATATGAAATAATGACTAAGTTCGATGAATTATACTCCAAGGAATCGACTGCACTCCAAATAATTTGTAGAAACAAACTGGAAAAATTGAAGTTAAAAGACTACAATGAAAAAGCGACATTCTTTAGTGATTTTGAAAGGACAGTAAACGAATTGAAAGCTGCTGGGGCTAAAGTGACTGAGAAAGAAAATTAAACTACATGTTAAGAACTTTGATGGACTGTTTGTGCTACATTGATGACTTGGTCGATGTTTTGAAAGAAGAAGATCAAACTGTTGAATTTGTTAAAAGTAAAATTCGATTAATGGACTTGAAAGACAAAGGTGAAAGTGAATCTGTAAAAACAAATGCATTCCATAGTATGAGAAAATCTGGTACAAGTCGTCAGGAACAATTGTGTTGGGGCTGCGGAAGAGGAGGACATTTCAAGAGAGATTGTCGTCGTCGAAATGAAGAAAATGAAATTGGCACATGGAATCACAGCAGGCAGTATCAAAGAAGCAGCAGAGGAAGTAACCATCAAAGTGGAAACTTCAGAGGTCACAACAATGATCAACCGTGGAGCAGAAGTAAGCACAAGAGATCCAGAAACGACCAGTATCGGCGAAGTCAAGAATGCCAACAAAGTGAAAGTGTAAGTGCAATGGGATCAAGAAATGGCCAGTATCGGCATGGTGAAGTATACCACCAAAGTGAAAGTGCAACAGGCAGTTTTGTAACAGATGTTAGGAGCTTGATGGTGCAAAATAAAATGAACACAGGTAACAAAGAAAATATTAAAAATGATTGGTTATTGGATAGTGGTTGTACAGATCATGTTGTAAATAATGAAGAGTATTTTTCTGAGTGTGTAACTTTAGAAAAGCCTGTAGAGGTAAAGATTGCTGATGGGAAAATTTTGAAAGCAACTAAGATAGGAAATGTAGTTAGTTATATTTCAGTTTATGGTAAATTGATTCAAATTAATATGGAAAATGTATTTTAAGTTAAAGACATGAGTAGAAACTTGATTAGTTATGCGAAAGTAACAGACAAGCACAAGATTGTATCTGTAGGAAATGTTTCAAAAGTTTTTGATGGAAATAACAGGCTAATTGCAATTGCTATGAAGGAAGGTAATCTGTATAAAATGACAAGTAGCATTTTTAAGGAAGATGTTAATGTAAATATTGTGAGTAACAGTGATTCTATGACTGAAAAGGAGAGATGGCATCGCATATTAGGGCATGTAAATTTTAACTATTTAAATACTTTGTATAAAGATCAATTAGCAGTTGGTTTACCTAAAAGTTTAGAGTCTGAATATGTGAAGTGTAAAGTTTGTATTGAAAACAAAATGCGCAATTTACCTTTTGAAAATAATAGAAGCAAAGCAGAAGGAATTTTAGAAATTATTCACACTGATTTAAATGGGCCTCACTCAACTCTTGGTTTGAATGGTGAAAGATACTTTCTAACTTTTATAGATGATTATAGCAACGCAGCTCGTGTTTACCCTATCAAATCAAAAAGTCAAGTTTATGATTGTCTAGTTGCATATGTAAATGAAATTGAAAATTTGACAGGTAAAACTATTAAGAAACTGAGATGTGATAACGGAAAGGAATATTTAAATTCTGATGTTTATCGATTTGTAAAGGAAAAAGGAATTGTTTTAAATGTTTGCCCTCCCTATGTACATGAGTTAAATGGTACGGCTGAAAGGTATAATAGATCTATCATGGATATGTCATGGTGTTTGCTAGCTGAAGCAAAAGTAGATAGGAGATTCTCGCCTGAAGTAGTTTGTACAGCAGTTTATCTTAAAAACAGAACTTTAGCTAATACTATTGAAAAGAAAACTCCCTATGAAATTTTACTAGGAAAGAAACCAAATGTTAAACATCTGAAGCTATATGGTAGTAAAGTTTTTCTAAGAGTACCTGAACAATTGAGAAAGTCTAAATGGGATCTAAAGCTGATATGGAAATTTTATTAGGTTATAGTGAAGTTGGATACAGAGTATTAGTGAATAATAAAATTGTTGTTGCAAGACATGTTGATATTGTAGAGAATAATGTTAAACTTATCCACTTAAAGGGTTATGATTCAGAGAGTGATTCTAGTGATGAAAATGAATCTGTAGATGAGGAAAGGAAAGAAGGAGATGTTAAAGGAGGTTTAAACAGTGATAAATGTAAATTGACTAAGTCAGGTAGAAAATGTAAAATGCCAGATAGATTTAATGATTATGTCTGTAGCAATATCATTTATGTAAACTTTCGTTGTGCTGATAGTCCAGATAATTTCGAGGAGGCGATTAATTGTAAAGAGTCAGTGTATTGGAAACAAGCAATGGACAAGGAGATTGACTGTTTGTATAAAAAAAAAAAAAAACATGGAAACTAGTAAAGAAACCAGAGAATGTAAATGCTCTTGATGTAAAGTGGGTTTATACAAAAAAATCAGATAACACTTATAAAGCAAGACTAGTTGTAAGAGGTTTCCAACAAAAGGAAGTTGTGGATGATATATATTCACCAGTGGCTAAGATGCAGACATTGAAACTTTTACTATCATACTGTTGTCAAAATGGTTTAGCTATAGAGCAAATGGATGCTGAAACTGCATTTCTTAATGGTAAAGTTTTATCAGAGGTTTATATAAATCAGCCAAGAGGGTATGAAGATGGTACTAATAGGGTTTATAAATTGAATAAAGCATTGTATGGTTTACGAGAAAGCCCTAGAGCTTGGTATGATTGTTTTGATGAATTTATGAGTGATCTAGATTTTGCAAAATGTGAATTTGATTATTGTCTGTATACTTTGATCAATGGAGATGATGTAATTTATTTAATAATATTTGTTGATGATCTATTAATTTGTTGTAACAGTAAAAGGAAAATAAATAAAATCAAGAATCTGTTATCGAAGAAATTCAAGATGAAAGACTTGGGTCAAGTAAAAACCTATTTAGGAATTAATATAGATTACAATCTGGAAGAAAATGTTATGAGTTTGAGTCAGGAAAATTACATCAATTCCTTAGCCTCAAAGTATAAAATTGTAAACTCAAAATTGTATGATACACCAATGGAAGTTAATTTAAAATTAGAACCTGTGAATGAAGTATGTCAAGACATTAGATACAGAAACTTAATAGGTGCTCTTTTGTACATCAGTTCAGGAACTAGACCAGATATCAGTTACAGTGTTAATTACTTAAGTAGATTTCAGAATTGTTACTGTAAAGTTCATTACAAGTATGCATTAAGAATATTAAAGTATTTGTATTTAACGAAAAATTTGAAATTAAATTTCTGTAGAAATGAAAATGTAAAAACTTTGGATTGCTATGTTGATGCAGATTGGGCAGGTGATATTGTAGATCGAAAGTCCACGACGGGGTATGTAATTAGATTGTTTGGAAATTCAATATTTTGGAAATCTAGAAAACAAGGAAGTGTCATTAAATCTTCCACTTTTGCTGAATATATTGCCTTGTCAGAAGCTGTTACTGAACTAAAGTATGTTTTGGATGTATTAAAAACTTTTAATGGAAATATCAAAGGACCTGTCCAAGTATATGAAGATAACTCAGGAGCAGTAAATATTGCGAAGTATGGTAATTTTTCAAAGAACTCCAAGTATATTGAAGTACACTATCATTTTGTAAATGAGTATTATACAAATGGTGTAATAGACATTGTGAAAATAGACTCTAACGAAAACATTGCTGACATTGTGTAAAGTTAAGTTCAAAAAGTTTAGAGAGATGTTGAATTAATAGAAGTACAGATATAAATGTAAGGAGGCGTGTTGAGTATTGTAGATTTATATCTGTGAGGAATGTTCTGGTGTATCTTTGGAGATGTATCTTTGGAGATGTATCTTTGGAGATGTATCTTTGGAATTGTACATGAGTGAGAGGAGTCGTTGTCTGGCTGTTGAACTGAAAACATGTGGATATGAAGTTATAGTGTGTGTGCCTCAATAAACGTATTATTATTACAGCAAACCTTATTGTGTGGTGAACATTATTTAACAATAATCATTTTCACATGTATATTATAGTACAGTACATTGTATTTGTTTCAAGCAATTACCTTCAGTTTTTCCTTAAACTTATTTGTGTAATATTTATGTACAATACTGATTGGCATAAAATAAATAAAAACTCTATGTGTGGAGCACAACATTAATGGAAGCGAAGGAAAATTGAAGCATTTGAAATGTGGTGTTATGGAAGGATGCTGCAAGAGGACAGACAAAATATGAAATGAATGATTTCTAGAAATGATGGATGAAGAAATAAGTATGTAGAAGAGATAGGATGGTGGGCCACACTTAAAGACATGTGGGATTGGTTAATTTATTAGTTGAGGGAAGAGTTGAAGGTGACAACTGTAAAGGAAGATATAGATTAAAATATATGATGCAAATAATTGATTATATAATTTGTAACATTTATGTTGAGATGAGGAGGTTATTGCAAGATAGGAAGAGATGGAGCATTTACATCCAGCCAGTCAAAAGACTGATGACAGAAGAGAGAAGGATGTAGTAAAGACAGAAGTTTTACAGAGATAGTGTTATCACACTCTTCAGTAAGAGGTCAGAGGTGGTGACTGAATGGCCTGATTTGGTGGAAATAAGAACTTGAGTTGTATTTGACCCTTAGGGTTTGCTCTACAAAATGTGAACCATTGATGGAACTGACAATTAACAAAGAAGGAGACCATTGCAATATATTGCAAAGGGATAAAGATCATATAGCTCTGTAACTTATTAGTTTGTTTTTTCGTCACCTGCAGTGCCACCACGCAAAGTGTGGTATTGTTAACTTCTGGTTGACCACCATGTGTTTGTTTTAATTTACAATGCAGTCTGTGTGCAAGAATTTAACAATTAAAAAGCTGAAGTAATTACGTTTTAAATCCAGAGCACTGCAACCGACTTCGGCTGATATTGGTCGATATCGGTGAACCAAACAAAAGTATGCAACAATATGGGTTCTGGTTACACTGCGACTGACCTACTTGGCTGAACTCCACCAGACTCTGCCGACTTCCGTTGCTGACCAAATAATTTTCTTCATTCGGCCGAATTCGTTTGTCTCACATCATCTGTGCATTCATAATTAGCCCAATTGCCACATCAAAATGAAAGAGTAGAGATGTATTTCCACTTATAAATGCATATTATGACTTGTTTTGATATTTCAGTAAATAACATACATTATTTGCTAAAACATATCCTTTTTTCATATTACACCTCATAAATTTTCGATTTCAATTAACAGCAGACCAGTATTGATGATTTATATACACACATAAAAATTTAAAAATATATAATTACATAACTGAAAATAAACATATAAATCAAATGAACTGTATCCCTGGGGGTTACAGCTAAAGTTGCAACCCATACTATAATTTAGTATATCATTCTTTATTTGCCGTAGGTGAACTTTCTATTCTACAAAAGTAATAAAGTATATTAAAATATTTTTTTTTTACCTGACTCTTGTTATCACAGAACTGTTTGATCTCTTAGTACAAAAATAGTATCAAAACACATTCTTAACAAACCATAACTAAGTCATTGGTACACTATATGGGACTGAAAGATTTTTGCGTTTCTGAACCTGCATTAAATAAAATACCTCAGTGTCACAGCAAGCCTTTCTTCTGGAGAAATACATTTTCTGAAATTCAAATATTTTTCTACAGCAGGTTGAATTCCTTCCAAAATGTAAAAAAAAGTATCTGGTTTCATTCTAAAGTATTCTGAAAATTTAATTGGTTGTACCAATCGTTTCAAGAACAATGTATGAAATTCTCCTATTGCCTCTCTCTCTGAAAAAATGTCTTGTCACCATTTACTGCTTCCATGACCAAACATGATATTAAATCTCAACAGAGAGTTCTCACTCATCATTTTGATAACGTCAGTTTCTTCTATCTTGCAACGCAATCTGTTGAGAACTGAATAACAATCGGTCCAAGTCTGCCGGCAGAGCGAACAATTGGCCGAAATAATTTACAGTGTAGCCGTACCCTGATATCAGCCGTATTCTGCAGAATGAACAATCGTCTGAAGTCAGTTGCAATGTAGCCATACGCTAAGCAAGAACTGATGTACAGGTAAGAATTCCAACCAACGAAACTAATTAAACTTTGAATTTACTATTTAATTTGGGCCTCTTGCTGGAGTTTCCTTCCTAATTTTGAACTGAATAAATCATTTGAAAATTATAAATATCTTATTTTAGGCCAAAGGTTTTTAATCACTGTTTTTAGAATAGTTTTTGCATTGTATTTACAGGTAATATAGGAGAGAAGAACTCCTGAACATCAGCAAACATTGTTTGAAGTTGAACTTGTTCTTCTGTATGCTAATTTCTCAAAGATGGTTAAATGAGTTTCATATCAACCCCGAAAATAAATTTTTGATCTTTCATAAAGATATGTAATATGAGCAATTAGTTTTTCTTATTCCTTTTGTTGAGTTTAAAAGATAGGTCCATGTTGCTGCTCATTTTAGTCTTAGAGCCACAGAACCACTTGAGGTTTTAACAATTGGTTATTTTACCTTTCCATAAAATGCTGTCACATTATGGAATGTTCAACTTTTGAGAAAAATCTTGACTGCAACATGTTTTTGTCATCTACTTTTTTTTTTTTTTTTAAAGCATGAAAATGATTACCTTGACCAAACTATTTAATAATTTTTGTCAGTTAGATAGATTTTCAGTCAATCTAAAGTATTTTTAAAGTTAACTTTCTCATAGAATGTAGCAGAAAAAGTTAAACAATCCACAGCAAATCAAGGCTATGTTGCCATAATCTAGGCACAACTACAACATAAATAGCAAAGGAGCATACAAGGTTTATACAATCACTTCATACTCTTACCAAATCTGTCAAGCGGTCAATTAAAATCTGATTTAGCAAAATGACAACTACACACACGGATCCACCTTGATGGAGTTCTTCCATGCTGCAGTTGTATAATCTACTGCTTTCACCAGTCTTTATCTTTGGAAAAAACATGATAGCTAAGCACTTATTTTTCACCAAAATTGTCCAAAATGCTTAGATGCAACAATTAACTGGTGTAATTCCATTTTTAATAAGCCTTCTAGGGACGGTAACACATGTAAGCACAGTGCTAGAGTGCAACCGTAAAATGAGTATACCACATTTCGATGGCCATATTAAAGTTACAAAGCTCTATAACTCCTTGATCCAATCTGATTGAAACATAAATGTGGTCCAAATATCACGCAAAAGTGTTTAATTTTAAAAACTTTAAAGATTTTGACTGAATCTGAAGAGACTTAAAAGTAATACGGACATAAGACCACACAAAATATACTAAAAGGGTCAAAGGTGATGCCTGCATGATCTGCTCTTATTAAAATATGAATGTGACTTGTATTTCACCATTTGGATTTGCTCTAAAACAAAATTTTAAGAACATATGTTGAACATGGAAGGCGAAAGACAGGGATTCTCTGTGGACAGAGAATATGCACTATATGCCAAAGGGTCAATGGTCATGACTGCATTACTTGATCCAGGTGAACAACAGACCAGACTTGTATGTAACCATAAGTATTCACTCTGCAAAATTTGATGAATTTTTGTTGTATGTGAAGGGAGTTAGAAGTATTAAACTGATATTAGTGGTAGAGCAATAATGTTCTGGCCTCACATTTAGAGGAATATGGGTTCAAATCCCAATATGGCCAAACAGATTTGGGTTTTTGATGGTTTATCCAAATCACTCCAGGCAAATGACAGGATGTTTTTTTGTTGAAAAGGCTGTGTCAAATTCTTTCCAATTTCTTGCCTCCAGTCCTTTCCTGCCTCTAACGCTATTGATGTCAATGAGATATAAAGCCATTAGAAAAAAAGTGAAAGGATTAAAGGTCATGAACACTTGATTCCATCTGGCTGAAATATGAACATGACATGTACTGTACCAATTGGATTCATTCTGAAAAATTTGAGGAATTCTTATATAGTTTGCAGGGAGTTAGAGCATGTAAAGACAAAGATTTTCTACCGACAGACATGGCCTGATTAATATGTAGGTGATTTAAATAAGAGTGAACAAACAGAAGTATCAGCAATGAGAATATCTACTCCTTGCTATGCTGCAAGAATTCTAGCTCCTGTTTGTAGACATGAGTGTAATGATCTATCAGACAAATTAGCTTCAAGAAATAACTTCCCGCTGCATTTTGTTAGAAAACAATTTCAAAGTAGGAAGGAAAAAATAGAAGTTTAAATAGAATTTTCTATGTGAATGAAGCTGTACAACAAACTGGAATAAGAAAATAAGGGAGAAATGAAATATATCATTTTAAAAGAAAATTATAATCTGTACTAAGTAAAAACTGTTACATTTTTGAAGAAAATTATACAAATTATATAGATTGACGTTAAAGAGGGCACTTGTTAATAAATTACAGTAAGCTACACACAAACATACACATATATAAATCACATTGTTGTTGATTTTTGTACATTCTTGAGTCTATAAATGTAAATGATGAAATTAATAAGTAAATGCAGTTGATTTGTATGTTAATTATATAAATAAATAAAAATAAATTATTTTGGCAGTATTATTGTGAAAAGTCAGAGATAATCAAGTTCATAATGGGAATTAATTTCAGTTGCTTCTAGAAAACTCAGAAATTATTCCCGTGTGTAAACTAAGCAATTAATAAGCTGAGATTCAATCCCTGTGAATTGTAGACAGTAGAGTTGCCAAGGTGGGCCAATTACATAATTACGTCTCCTATAAATTAATGTAGTCAGGAAATACTTCACATGGTAATAGCTATTGTCACAACACAACGTTCACTGGGGGTTCCGAGTAAATGCTTATCATGAATATTTAACTGTGATGTATTGCCTTTGGATAATTATATAGTTCGTTACTGAAGATTGGTTGCCACTGGATTGGATAACCTCAATCAGGAAAGGTATATTGAAATCAAAGTCACTGCCGTTATTAAAAAATTAAATCATCACTATATTCTACTGAAAATTTTTACAAGTTATTGAACAATCTTTTATGCATCAGAAATCTTCACCAAATTAAATGATTCCAAGTACTGATAAATGATTCAAATCAGGACAACCCTCATTAACCCCTAACTGCTTATAGTCACATGAAGGTCTGCAAGTATTTCACACATGCACAAAAGTCTCTGAGATGGCTGCCGGAAATGTTATGTCGTGGTATTGTCTGTTGCCTACGGCCTACTGCATCGCGCTCAAACACGGGCCAGAGCGATGTGGTGTGTGCTCAATCAATTTTTATGAACTGACCATGAGGAGCCTCAGTGACTCTTTATTTATAGCAGCATCAAGGGAACCAGGAAAATTCTTGATTCTCACAAAATCACCGAAATTTTCCGGGTACACGATTGATTCCAAACAACTTGAAGTTTTTACACTAGAAAGCTAGCCTCCTAAACATTGAAATGAATCCTATTCAAAATTCATTAATCTGTCCTAATTTAGCCATAAAAATTATTTTCTTAAGACTTCTTCAGACTTTCTCTCATATTCAAAATCTTTGAATTACTAAGTTGAAATAACTTCTAAACTGTGCTATAGGACTGTCTCTTTCATTTGATGTACAAATGTGCCTGGTTACAATTTTCTACTACTCTCTAACTGAAAAAGACGAAAACAGTGATAGCGGCAAGATCCCTAAAAAATTGTTATATCCTAAAATATTGAAAATACTGGTTGAAAAATACTTAAAATGATTCTCTGTTCAAGTTCCAATAGAATATGTAGTTGTGTGGTTGCTACCTAATCTACCTGATTTGTTATAAATTTGTCTAAAATCCTTTAGATGCATGAGGTTTAACTCCTCAAAACTGGAAGTACTTAGTTTTCATCAAAACTTAACAAAACTATGAAAAAAATTTCTTTTTGTTATTTCGACCAAAATACTTTATAGATCCTAACGAGACTTACTGAAAAATGTTCAGATGGAAATGTACTTTCTTTTGAATATAGTATCTTCTGCCGAATTTGTTTATATCCTTCTAACTGGTTAAGTTTTAATTCCCTCGTGGATTATTAATTTCACAGAATCCTTCAAAATCTACTCTTAAACTTTAGTTATTTTCAAACTTTTATATAATATTTAATGAGAAATTACACTTCTTTTAAGTTATAAACCATTTCCCTATCTTCAAAACTGTGGCTCCTGGTATTTTAAATTTGATCACTGCGCCATTCTGCTTTCAGACAAACTCGATTTTAAAATACTGATACCTCTTTAGGGAAAAGTTCCTAATTACGAATGTACAAATCTTGTTTTGCTAGTTTTGGTTTTATATTACTGTTTACTTTGATATATGACTTGAAATTCTTAAGCAAAAGACTTTAAACTTGATCTGGAATGTTATTGAGTTGACCTCGATGCTCTCTAAACAAATTTGGTTATGGAATAACAAAAATTTAGGTTACCTAACACTATATAGCAATAAGACTAATATATCTAGCTAGAATAGGATAAAATATTAGACCAAGAAAATATAAAGCAAATGAATTTTAAACTTGTAGAAAACCTTGTTCTATCATCAGTTCTGACCTTTCTTAAAGTTTCTGAAGTGCTGAGAGACCCATGTTGTCCTGATGACAACCAGGAAGGTGTCTTGTCCCAGCGGAGCCGAGCAAGGCGAGCCACTCTTGACAGACCACAAGCATCTAGTTCTATAACTCCAAATAAGAACAGCAATCAGATATCTTTTCTGATGTGAGGTACACTAAAAATAATTTTCTATAAGACAAAAAAATGGATCATTCTTTTTGAAATATTTGTGAACTCTGTGGGGGGATGCATGGCTCCTAGCCATGAATTCTGAACAATTTGACAGAATGTTGAATACTTTCATGTCTAATGTTGCAGTTTATCATAATATTGATAGCGTCATGTTGCATTTCTACCTACTTAATCCTAGGGACAAAGAATATACTTGAAAGATAGCTTCAGAACACTTGGCAACAGGGATTTCACCAATATGGAACAAATTTTGATTCAAAATTATAATGTAACATAGTATCAACAAAGTATTATTGTTATTAAGCCATGTGATGGAACCCACATTCTGATAACAAGTTCCCTGCACATCTATTTCAACATTATGAAACATTTGTGCTTAAAATTCTTTACTGCTTCAGGTAAACTATTGAGCAACTAGTTTGATCATTTATTCTAGTTGCTTACTTCCTCAGGAAATAAAAACTTACCTACTCCCCTGTACCTGAAATCAAGAGACAATTTAAAGTCATGGTCATTTCCTTTGATACAATGGTTGGTAAACTATTCTGTTTCAATCTGTTAGTTAACTCACATCTAAAGTAATTAAATAATAAAGGAAAGGGAAATTAACCCACTGTAAGCACCTTAGAATTTTGGCAAATTCTAGTTTTGCTTAGGCGGGACTTAGAAATTTCGAGAAGTGTAGTTTTCAACTTAAAGTAATTTTCCTGTAATCTTGCTCACAGTTGTAATTCATCATAAAAATCATTTTGAAGTGTATTTATCATATCGCGAAATGTTTATTTTAGGAGATATTCCGCTTTGTTAATGTTTTGAAACACGCGATAGGAAAAGTAAAAATTCTAAGATTTGTAATATCTTTAAATCGAGTAAAGCTACAACCGAACTTTTATCACCAGCTGTAGTCAGCACTATCCCCGATATTTTGGCAGTAAAATTAAATAATTTGTCAAAGTCTAATTAGCGATTTTAATTAAGAGAAACTAAAAAGCTTTTTTTATCTAAATGAGATATTAATTTAAAAATTACACCAGTAGATAGCCCTAACTGAGACGATTTCATACATATATGGGTTTCCATAAAAAGTTTTAGTATCTGTCTGGTAATCAAGTTTTTGAAAATAGATTATTGCTGATTGTCGGGTAGAGTTTCGGGAAAGTCCACAAGTCCGCCAAGATTGGTCACGTGATGAATTAAGTTTTAAGACGATAGAAACCTTTTGGAATGGTAAATTAAATTAAAATAGATAGAACAGGATGATAGAAAGTCCCTGTAAAAATCTCAAATTAAACCATCATATACTTTTGAAGATATTAACTAAAGAAAGATTTGTCAAGGTGCGCGCAGGGCTATAATAGTTCGTGCGGCAAGCACACGTCGCCTCATTCTTATGCCGGGAAGTGATCGAGCAACCCGCGCATGACTTTATCAGTGATGTTTAAAATAGGAACTTAGCCAAATGTAGTCTGTTGCTGTCTGTCGTCTGTTCCAGTATGTCGTCTGTTCCTGCCTGTCGTCTGTTCCGGTCTGTCTTTCGTCTTGGTTGTAATTCGCCATGCTGGCTAGTTCGACCATGTTGAATGGTGTCGCGTTATATAGTAACCCTAATGACTGTTAAAGACTGGTAAATTTACTAAAGAGGTTCGGTCGGTTAAAATTATCTCTCCACAACTTGCAAACTTTTGGAAAAGTGTGTTCGATTTGCCAACTCAACTGTTAAATGCTATTTTGAACTTTTGATTTTCTTTTAAATAAACTTGAAATTTTCGGAAAGTGAACTGTTATCATTTCATAGTTATCTTACAACCTTTTCTCTATTTGTGGTGTAACAAATATTGTGGCGACCTCCAGCATTTAGGTTGAGTTATCTGGCTACATGGTCAAGTCTAAATTATTTTCGTAAATTTTCCATAGAACTTTGAGCCAACCACGAAACTTTAGTTGAGGCACTAAGGCTATACTACAGCCCCGGTATCAGCCTAGGGTCCTTACACCACCACATACCAAAGTGGATGGCTGCAATGAGAGGGAACACTTATGCTGACAAACAAATACACAACACAAAATATTTCGGCATCTGCCTTCTTTGGTGGTAGAAAAACGGGACATTAGCCTCTGTACGTGTGTACTCAATGAATGTCACCCAATGACTAACTGGGTAGTGGGGGAAGGGTGGGGGAATGGCTAAGGACTAGGCTATCGATATATCAGCAATGTCTGAGATAATATATTGTAGGCATTGGTAACATGAACAATGAAGAGATGAAAAAAAAAAAAAAAAAAAAAAAATTGGGTTAAGTGGTTGGAATTTAACGGTGGTTAAGGCCATGTAAGCACCTTAAAATTTGTAAATTCTAGTTTGCTTAGTTTAAAGCAGAAGGGAGGGAGTAAGCTTTCTAGTAAACATATAATTTTCATTGCAAGTATAGGAAGTAAGAAATGTTTCATGCAGAAGCTGATACTGCAACCTAACTTAATAAATGAACCATTCTAAGAACAGTAAAGCCACTCAACATACAATATAAACACTAAATAAACATTTGTAATAGTAAAGAATCTTTAAACTAACCTGGAATAGGGTAATACATTATTATCCAACTTTAAAACAATAGATTTTGCTATGTGATCATTTCACTAATTCTTAACACGTTTTGATGCAGTAAAGTAATTTCAAAAATAATAATAATTCAAAAGAAAGATAAATTCACTAAAATTCGGTAGTTTCGGGCCGTTTAAATAGCTTAAATAAAACTTTAAACACCTTGTGGAACACACGGGCACTTTTAACATTTTTATCATATTTTTTTGATAATTTTTCGAACTAAAAAGTACATTCCCTGAAAGAACTAAAAATCTGGTATAACATATTAAAATTTCAGAACATTTTATGTAGTAGAATAGATTTTATATACATTTTAAAATTATTTTGTCACTAATCACAACATGGTAATTTCGAAATTAAATTGCAATTAAACCAAGCCACTTTCGTAAATAAAATGACTGTTAAAACACGTAATTAAATTCAAAGAAAATTCAGATAGCTTCACTTTTTCGAAATAGACAATACTTGAATAATTATAACGAAAAACCAAGTATCTGCTAAACAGATTTCAAACCCAATTTTTGACAAGCTAATAACTTTGCTATTTCACCACCGATCATAATAAAATTTACACCACTGGAATGAGGAATTTTTATAGAACACGATGACACTAATTTTATTGTGATAATTTGCAATCCAGCAGGGTTGCCTAGAAATTGAATAAATTCAGATAGAAATTGGGGAATCACTAATTAACTTTCAGAATCTTTTTAGCAATACGCTTGAAAACAAAATTTAAGTACTAGAAAGCTAATCATTTGAGAATTTTTACTAAATACTTTTCATAAACCTTAGAGGTCAAGCTACCCACATGTAGATTTCAAACGCATTCTATAATTACACACTATTTCTGATAAGCGCCCAAACACATGTGGTATGCGGATGGGGGTATATAGGTAAGAGCCTAGGAGAGGGGGTTTGTCTGTAACCTGGGAACGTTGCATATTGTAGACCTGCGCGCATGTGTCAGTTGAACTTTGAGTGACCACATGGCTGATGGGTCACCATGCTGGATTTTCTGACGAGTGACTAGTAATGACTTTGAACTATTAATTTTTCTAAAAAGGGGTTCGTTCGGTTCTCTTCCTCTCCATAACCTGCAATTTTTGTGGAAACATTTGTTCGATTGCCTATTCAACTGTAGCAGCTATTTTCTGAAATGTGACTTTGAAAATAAACTTCAAATTTTGATTCAAGTGAATTCTTGTGATTTCATAGTAGACTGAAACCCTTCCTCATCTTTGGGTTAAAAAAGCTTTGTGGCGGCCTTTAAGCATTTCAGTTGAGTATTCCAGGCAGGCTACATGGTCATTTAAAATTATTGATGCAGATTTAGAGAACATTTCACTTCAAGTAAACATTCAGTTGAGGTACTAGGCCTATACTTCACCCCTAGTATAGGTTATGTCCCTACAGCCAGGTGGGTGTCTGGTATCCGGGATGTTCTGGTACGCTAAAGTAATTAACAATTAGATACTGGTTTTACTGAAATACAAATTCTCATGAGAACATTGGTGTTATTTAGATGCTGAATGTTTTTAAGAAAAAAATTTGGAGAAAGAGGATGACCATGAAGATAAATTAATGTGCAAGTTTTGAATTACACAAAAAAATTAGGAAAAAGTGGAGTAAGGATATCCCAAGGCCATGTAATCTTCTCAAATTATGTATAGTATGATGGGTTCTTTTTTGAAAAAAATATTCCAGAGATGAAATAGTCCCCCAATCGGATCTCTGGGTGGGGACTGCTCAGGGATGAGTCATCAGAATGGATAGGCACATTCTGCGACTCGGAGCAAGACGGTTAGAAGTCTGAATAGGGCAGGTAGGCTAAAAAAGGGAGATGGAATAAATTAAGTTAGTTTCATTGGGGTTAGTGAAATTAAATGGAAGAAAGCACAGGATTTCTGTTCTGAAGAACATAGAATAATTCACACACAAGCTGTTAATGGAGTCATTGGTATAGCATACCCAGAAACAGACATCTGACCATAATCTTATAGTTATGAAGTGCAGGCTGAAATTCAAGAGAATAAAGAAGCAATACAAGCAAAGCAGACTGGAAGTGAACGAACTGAAACAATCTATCATGAGAGAAAAGATTGCAGAAATGCTAGGGAGCTCAACTAAGGATGGATGGAATCCATTAAATACCAGAGAAATGAAAGCAGTTAAAGAAACATTAGGCTTTTGGGTACAAGCTGCCTTAAAACATTGGTTAATAGAAGAAATTTTGGACTCTGAGGAGAAGGCACAAAAATGCTCAGGATGAAGCAGGAAGAGAGCAATAAAGAAAATTTGTAAGTCAAATAAATAGGAAATGCTTAGAAGCAAAAGAAAGGAGATTGCAGGGAAAGTGTGAAGAAGTAGGAAAGGAAATGGCCATAGGTAAAGCAGATGTGGCATATAGGAAGATGAAATAGAAGTTTGGAGAAATTAAAAAAGAGGAATAAACATTAAAGATGCCGATGGGAAAACTCTTCTAAGCTCAGAAGATAGAGCTAACCAACAGAAAAAATATATAGAGAAACTGTATGATAGAGATGATTTGAACAACAGTGAATTGGAAAAAAGAAGTTGTTGTTGACACTGATAACTTAGGTGATCCTGTTTTAGAGACAGAATTTGATAGAGCTTTGAATGATTCAAAAACAAATGAGGCAGTTGGAATCGATGGGATATCTACAGAACTTTTGAAATCCCTAGAGGAAAAGGAATCCAAGGATTAATAAAATTTATATAAAAAAGTTGTGAAACAGGAGATATTCCCACTGATTTTAATAAAAGTTTCATCTTCACACTTCCAATGAAAGCACAAGTCGACAAATGTGAGAATTATCACACTATAAGTCTAACATCACATGCTTCAAAATTACAGACCAGAATAATATCCAGAAGAATATAAAGGGTAGTAGAAGGGATATTGGGTGAAGATCAGTTTGGGTTTAGGAAAAACAGCAGTACAAGAGAAGTAATTCTGGCCTCATGATTAATACTTGAAGGACGCATCAAGAAAAACAAAGATACTTTTGTGGCATCTGCTGATTTAGAAAAAGCTTGTGATAATATTAGGATGGATAAGATGTTCAAAATTTTAAAGAAGTCAACTCTAAAATTCCTAGATAGAAGAAAATAATCTTTATAAGAATCAAGTAGCTGTAATAAAAGTAGAGAACCACGAGAAACACACTTCAGTTAAAAATGAGTGTAAGACAAGGTTGTTGTCTGTCACCATTAATAAACAGCATGTATGTAGAGGAAGCAATAAAGAACTGTTTGGTAGATTTGAATGTGGCATAAGTTTTCAAGGAGAAAAAATCACTATGCTACAATTTGTTGACGACATTGAATTATTAGCAGAACAGGCTCAGTATATTGAGAAGTTACTGACTGTCATGAACAAACTAAAGGAAGATTTTGGACTAAATATAAATCAAAGCAACACAAAAATAATGAAATGTCACTGAAATGATATCAAATAATAGATTAAATATAAAAATAGGGTCAGATGTGATAGGAGACGTTAGTGAATTTTGTTACTTAAGAAGTAAAATTACAACCAATGGTCAAAGCAGGAATGATGTTAAAAGCAGAATAGCACTAGCAAAACATTTTTCATGAAAAAGAGAAATCTTTTAGTTTCAAATATGTAGAGATGTGACATATTTGAGACATAAGTATTTGAAATACAGATACAAAATATGTATCTTGTATCTGAAATGCTTTCCTAAATCTTTATTTTGTATCTTGTATTTAGTTCCTTTTTTGTTATCTTTGTATTTTGGAAATACTAAATACTATTTACACAAATTTAGTTTACGTTACAGCATCATAAACAGAAAGACAACAATGAAATATGTTCCTAAAATTTATTAATGTATATCAAAGGACAAGGTTGTATGATCTAGTTACCTTAGTCAGCCTTCATTGTAGAGAACTATGAAAACCATAAACAAACACCCACCCGCCTGCCTATTGTCTTGTCTTTACTCCTCACCAATTTTTACCGTGTAAAATTGTGTTTGGTGTTATGAAGTTGAAATATTGAATCATAATCAAGGATGATGGTATTGAAATATAAGTAAATAAATAAATGAATCATATTAATTTTTATTTTATTTAAGTAGGTTTATATCAACACTAGCTAATGCCCACAACTTCATTCATGTTTGTAAAAATTTTTGATTGACAGCTACTGACATGTAACCACCATAGTGCACAATGGGAGACTTGAGGTTAATATCACACACAAACGACAGTGATCAGCGTTGGGTATTTATGGCTGGAAAGTGGAATATATGGACACACATGTCTTTGGTTGAAATATGAAAATGCCCTCTGGTCACCAATTTCAACCATCATATCTCCCACACACCCATAGCTACCGACATGATAACACCATGGTGGACATTTGGAGACTTGAGGATAATGCCACAGAAAATCACCAGTGGACTGCGCTATGTAGTATTTGCTGTGGAGTGAAATATAGGGACGCATGTCTATTTTTATATCAGGCCTATGAGTTTCAGCCACCATGTCTACCACACCCTCACAGGTACCGACATGATATCACCATAGTGCATGATGTAAGACTCCAGACTACAACCACACACAAATGCTAGTGATCTGTGCTTGGTAGTTCTGGCTGCAATGTGAAATATAGAGACACATACATCTTTGGAGAAATAGGAAAATGCCCTCCGTTGACCACTTTTAACCACCAATTTCCCACACCCACATAGCTACTGACATCTAACCTATATAGTGTACAAGGGGAGACTTGATGCTTCTATCACACACAAACACCAGTGATCTGTGTTAACTAGTTGTGGCAGCAAAGTGAAATATATGGACGCACATGTCTTTGGTCGAAATATGAAAATGTCCTTGACTGACAACTTTCTACCATCATATCTCCCATACCCCCACATCTACCGAAATTCAGCCAATGTTGTGCCTGATCAGTGAATGTATGCTGCTACCACACACAAACACCAGATATCTGGCTAGATACTTTTGGCTAAATAGTGGTAGGGACACACATGTCTTTGATCGAAATGTGAAAGTGCCTCAGGTCACCACTTTCAACCACCATATCTCAAACTCCCCCATAGCTACTGACATTTAACCATCCTATTGCACAATGGGAGATTCTATGCTACTACTACACACAAACACAAATGGTCTATGCTATGTAGTTGTGGCAGGAAAGAGAAATATAGGGACACACAAGTCTATGGTCGAAAAATGAGAAGGCCTTATATAGACCAACTTTAACCACCCTATCTAACACACAGCTAACGGAATTTGGCCAACATTGTGCATGACAGGAAACTCCATGCTATATATATAATATATATTTTTCACTGTTTTGTAGTTGTTAGCTTGTGTGAAGGATACCACTACTAAATTTCTTTCAAATTTTTAAATTGTCAACTAAATTGTTAGGATTGTTTTTAGTGAGAAGAATTGCTGAGATTAAAATATAAAAATAAGTTGAAAATTTGGGTCATTGTTCTAAGATTATTTTTTTTGAGGTTGATATTAAAAACAGCAACCAGCATGCTCATAAAATCTTTTCTGAATCTTATAATAGTGAAATATTTATGTTGTTAATAATGCATCATATTCTTTCACCATCAAGAAGAATTCAATTTCAAAACATTCAACTATCTAACATAAGTAATAACATTGAGATTAATCTTTATCAACCCAAAAGTAAATTACAGTCATTCAATAAATGCTACTTTTTGTTGTTATAAGACACACGCTTGCATTTTGCAGCTGCATATTTGAATACATCATAAATATAAATGCAAACCATCTTATAATGAACAATTTTTTCGAAACCAGTAATGGTTAATAAATATAATAACAACAAACTTTGACTGGTTGCTGTTTTTAATATCAACCCTAGTTTAATTTAATTTAATTTAATTTAATTGCAATGGAGCACAGGCTCCGGTGGCAATTTCCCTACACAGCTATCTTCCCCCTATCCTGCACCCACCTACATTTGCCCTCTACAAATTTTTTCTTTAAATTCCTTCAAAGTTTTCGGTAAATTATTCATCGTTTCTCTTGGTAACTCATTCCAATCCCTGACACCCTTACCTAAAAAAGAGAATCTTCCTACACCCTTGTGCCTGAAATCGAGTGCCAGCTTGTGGTCATGGTCATCTTTTCCCTTCCATGCACTACTTTTCATACCTACTGCAATCAGTCACTGATTTCCATTAATTCATCATGGATAAAATTTTTTTTTTTTCATCACCAGATCTGTTGATTTACAGACAGCTGAAAGCTTGGTTGTTAATTTATTAAGAATATTATAGTAAATATTGTGATATAAGTTATCTAACAAATTTAACTTCTTGTATATGGTATAAAAGTAAATCTATAGTTTTTAACTCTGATTGTAGGGTGTTAGGGGATAAGGCCGTATATCGGGGTTGGTATCGGCTTGTCCACCTAAACTTGAAGTCATCCAAAAAGTTGTCAAAGTTCAGAAAAAGTTCTATAACCATGTAAAACCTTGTAGAATGCTAACTGTAATAATTAATGCGGTCGCCACTTACAGATTAACCTCCTGTAAGAAAGGTACTAAAGTAGAAATGAAAGTCGGCATCCAGATAACTGAAGTATATATTTTTAAAAATTTTCACAGAAGTTACAAAAAGTCACAGTTAGCAATGGCAATCGGAGAAAATCATTTGCCGAAGATCAAAAGTCATGAAACAGAACAGACCACACCACCCCGAATGAAATTGAAAGTTAAGATGAACACATGTCGGAAAGTTTTAGGCTCTTGAGTTGGCCATGCCTGGTTAGTAATGGCGTCGGTCCGCCAGACTACTCTAATCCTGTCTACCCATCAGCCACCGCGATCCTGTGCCGGTCCTGCTTGAACTCGCTTATCAAGAGACTACATGTTAACCCGACCAAGTACTTCAACAAAATGTGTAAAAGAATGGCGCCCGGGTCCCTTTTATCAGAATGGCCTACAGACCTAGACAATAGTCTATCTAGAAAAAGAATCTGTTAACTGAGTGCTACCAGAAAATCACAAGATGAAGAGCATAACGGGACAAGTGTAGTGATGTGATTGGTTTTGTTTTTAGAGCTTCCAGACCGGTGAAAATGAATTTTGAAAGTTGGTTAATTTAAAAGCACATTTGTTTCGAGTATTGCGAAACGTCATCATACGTCACATGCGAAATATGGCCTTGCAAAACTTTAAAATCTCAAGTTAATATTATTTTCAAAGTGTTCCCCAGCCTTTGCTGAGTTTACTGGTGTAAAAATCTTTTAAATTGGTTAAGGCTATCAGAAGTTATAGAATTTCTAAATTTTACTGTTTTCCCAGATTGTGCAACCGGAACTTCACTTTTTATTTAAAGTCTATTGTAGCCTAAAACTAATTTTAAATCGAACCTTTATTTAATTTAAGTAATTTAGAAAAGTTTTAGTCGGAAAGAAATTGAATTTACAAGTTAGTTGCTATGACGCCATCACAAAGTGGACTTTTATTTATTTATAACTTCTTTTTATTAGTTGATGGTTATCGGAAACTTAAAGAATATTGACTGGCCGATTATTTTGCTTGATTAAATCTACTTTTAAAGCTCTGAAACTACTTAGATGTGCTGGAATTAAATATTGAAATTCACTCCATGTGGAGATGCTTTAAAAATCATATTTACTGCTTTAAATTAGTCTGGAACTGTGAGTTATTGGTGAATTTAGTATCAAATGGTGAAATTATAATTATTAAGGTGCTTTACAGTGTTTAATTCATGGAATATTAGTGCTATGGTTGTTTAACCAGATCTGTTCACTTTACTTCAGGATTATTATGGATTACGCTCATTTAGGTAAGTTTATGGTTTATATCTTACTAGAAACTTCTTATTTATGGTTGTTATGTGTGGTTTATTTACTTTTCTGAACTTAAAGTGTTGTTATCTCGATTTCAAACTATGGTATCTCGTACTGAATGTTAACCTCAAACTTCGCCGGTTTTTGACTGAATATCTGAAATAGAGAGTAAGGTAGCTTACAAGAGGTTACTGTATTACCACCCATAATAGTTAATTAGTTCTGAAACATTAAAATAACTGCTTGCCAACTTGCCAGTAATAATAATAATAATTTGTAAATAACTGTTGGTGTTATTCTCGATAGAATCATACAATAAAAATGAGTGATCAGAAGTTTAAAGAACTGATTTTAACTTAAGTAAATCTAATTTAAAATTTGAAAGAAAATCTTGTACATTGTAGACAAACAAACATGTTTCAAAATAAACAAAAGTGTGTTATGTAAAAAGTATTCTATTTTGAAAACGTATGTTGAAAATATGTATTTTGTATCTTGTATTTCAAATACCATTTTCAAAAGTATCTTGTAGCTGATATCTCAAATCAATTACTTAAAAGTATCTTGTATTCAAGATACTTTTTGTGAGGTATCTTGCACATCTCTGCAAATATGTCGTGTCCTTGCTCCACACCTATAATAAATCCTTAATGCAATGTTTATTTCCAAATAGACCAAACTATGTTGTTGTAGCGTCATTGTTTAAAAAGGGAGAAACATTATATACACAGATAACTGCTGCATTTCTTTACTTCCAGGATTCTCAAGGATTTTTGAAAAAGTCACTTGTTGTAGAGTAGTAAAACATGCTTCACACTATAATATTCTCACTACTTTACAGTTGGATTTGAAAAATCATCATTCACAGAAATTTCTATATATTTATTTTTGAATAAAGCTTTTGATTAACTGAATATAATAAAATATGCCCTGTAGGATTTTGTTTTTATGATTTTTGCAAGGAACTTTGAGTGTGTAAATCATGAATTGATTTGGAAATAAATGGAATAATATGGTATTTATGGAATCACAATTAAATGGTTTAAATTTTACATGGAAGTTGAATGAAAAAGTCTCTCACTTTTTTCTTCTAAAATCAGTAAAGATCAGTAAAGATGCTTCATTAGACTAGAAGAAAATACACCATGGCATTACACGAGGCTTTATCCTAGTAACCCTTCTCTTTTTATTATACATCAGTGATCCTCCTGGAAACTTATCTATCAAGGCTAATAGCTTTTTATTTGCAGACAACTCTAACCTGACTAATAAAAAGTAATCTAGAACTGAATGCAAATTAACTGACTTAGTGAAGCAGCAAACTTGTTTAAGGCAGGCTCATTAAATTCTGATAAAACACATTGTATTAGGTGTAAAACAAAAGATTAGTTACAGCAGGCTTTACTTATAAACTATAAAAATAACACAATCTTGGAAACAAAGCATATGAAATACCTTGAAATTCAAATAGATAAAAAAAAACCCCTCAAGATGTGAAAAACGTATCACATTCCAACTGTTGAAGTTAAGTAGTATCACTGTTGCAATAAGAAAGCTTCTCTAATAGCAGGTATAAAACTACTCTTACAAAGTAAAAAAGATTTCATAGTACAGAAAAGAGCTATTAGGATACTAAACAGGGTAAAACCAAGAACTTCTCAAAACAACTCTAAAAATCTTAATATTCCTACAGTGATCTCCAACATGCTTTCTCTGCGGACATTTCTTATCATGTGTTAAAAAATTCTATTGTTATGTTGTGACCAGATTCTTTTAAGTGATATAGAAAAATATGTCATAAACATTGGATTCTCTTTACCTTACATGAATTTATGCATTTAACAGCTGTAAATAAGCAAATAGCAACTTTTAAATTTAAACAAACATTGCATACATATGTGCCTTGCACAATAATTTTTTATTTTTTTATTTATGTCCTTCATATTTGTGTGCAATTGCTTCCTCAGCAGACAATAGAATTTTATCTGGCACCCTTATAACAGTATATTTACAAATAAAATCAAATGGGTGGAAGCATCTCAGAATTTCTTAAATTCTACAACTCGTCACTACAGGATATGGGGGACGCGAATCATACAGAAGCTGATGTGGCAGCTTATAGTCACACACAAGTCGATTTAAAATAAAAAATCTAACTCCACATGTTATAACAGCTTTAAATAGACAGTTTATGATAAAAAGTAACCTTTAAACTCACTTAAATCATTGCAATCCTCAATAGTTCAGCTTGTAAACACTTGATTTTTGTTACGGAACCACATTGTCATTTTTCAACATTTTTAAACACAATAAAAATTGTTTATAATAATAACTAACCGGGAGAAAGTAAAATTTGCAATAAATCAACAGTTTCAGGCAGAATAAAGTAAAGAAAACAAGATTTTAAAACTTCAATAAACACACTCGCATTTTCAACACCACTTAACTCCATGTTTTCAGTAATTTTCAGAGTCAACAAATAATTTTTATGTAATAACAAAGAACACAGCACAGTATATAAAACTTTTGAAGCATTCCACACAGTCAAACAAGCACTAAATCAGTTTTAAATGTAATTACTCAGTAGAAAACAATGATGAAAACTACAAATCCCAATTGTGGATGATTCAACATGTGTCGGCAGATAAAATCACTTTTAAAATGTGGAATGAATAGAGCTGGAGGCCATGACGCAGATCATTTCTCAAAATAAAGTCTCCTTCAACAGTAATTTTGACAAAATAGTAAGTTTAGACAAATGGCGACTTCCCGATACACCTCCTCGATTTTTGCGAGGTCGATAACTTTTAAAATATACCACTTACAGAAAAAATATAAACCATTCTGGAAAGGAGAGAAATCATAGAACCCAGTGACATAAGTTTTAAAGTCTGAAACTAAAGAGATCATAAAAACTTGAAATATGATGTCCCTTTGCTCACACGAAAATTGTATTACTACATGTTTCACATTTCAGTTTTTTACAGCTGAGTAAGGGAAAAGTCATGATACACTAAACCAATGACTAAGCACATATCCAGATACTGTAAAATTTTAAGCACTTGAGGTTACAGAATTTTTCAGAACTAGGTTTAGAAGTGGGAAGCTACAGGTGTCTTAGGCCCAAGGGTATATAAGGACTTGCACTCATGTGGCTGACACATTTGGTCAAAAGTCATTGGAGCAGTCTATGTGCTGCACGGAGCAGCGTTTTGCCATCCGAGGCATTCTGGGTAGACCCAGAAGTAGTTCAAACCACCACACTGTTTTGGCAGACATCAAAAATTTTCTGAATGTGTGACTTGTGAATTTTAAAAGTGAGACTTTGAAATTCTTAACAGGGGTCGGTCAGTTATATTCTTCTTCATTACTTACAGTTTAGGAAACAATTTTGCCGATAGCCAGCTTCAACTGTAAAAGTGATTTATAATGTGATTAATATAGTGAAATTTCAACCTGAACTGTGCATCTCTTTTTAATATTAGTACTTTTGAACCTTTTCTTTCCTGAAGGCAATTAGGAAAGTGGTGGCCATAATTAATTACAGTTGATTCATCCAGGCTTATATACGGTTTAACAGTTTGAACAGTAAATAATTTTATCGTACTGAAAGCAAGTTGGAGGTTAGTTAAGGTGATTGAGCCAATACTACAACCCCGGTGTTGGTTTCCTCCCTGACATGGGGTAATTTACTTAAAATTTTCTGGCTAACCAAGCAGCACTAATGTGGCACTTTGTGTTTCATTGCTCACTGAAGGTTGCCTAGCCACTGAGACCATGTCCAGACGCCCTGGCACATTGCATTTTATTAAAGTAGATAAATCCTTTGGCCACAGATTTGTATCCATAGAATAATTTTACTTTTGAGAGATGTTACCTGGAAATGAGACAGTCCGATTGCAGGGAATGTTGGTGATTCTTATCCTCCAGAGAGATGCAACATTCTGAGTCACTGCTACCACAGTAACCACTGATCCAACTTCTGTTTCCACTACAGCTGCCAAAACAATTCAAAGCTGTAAACAAAGTCTTATTACGCTTCAGTAGAAATTATGGCTTTAAATGAAATAAAATTAAATTTTGTAAGAATGGTAGCATTTGATTCTATAATACATTTTAAATAGAATTTGGAAAGCTTAATCGACTCATTATCATTATCTTTAGAATGTTTCCACATTTGTGGATTATTTGGCACATCTTCTTTCAGATGCTGTGCTTTTTTCAAATTAAGTTTCCATCTACTACTGAATTGCTAAGCCATTTATAGTTTGATGGGAGGAGGTTGACATAAGGGCATCTATCTGTCTTGTATTCTGAGTGTGTTTTTGTTTGTGAATTATGTATTTATGGGGACCAACCCATCATTCACCTGGATGATTGCCTAAAAATGCAATGAGGACACCCAGTATGTCTGGTATTTAAATCTGGAATCATTGTACCTCCATGATCCAGTTTGATGGTGCTGTGCTCAACATATTGAGCTACAATGCTGAGTGATGAATTAACTAATTAATTAAAACCCAGAAGGATAAAATAAAAATCTTCTTAATTTTGGGATATATTCTCATAGAATATTGCTACTGTATTGCTAACAGATTTGTACCATATCTATAATATTGGGAATAAGCAGACAGCAGCTAATACGTTAACAGAAATTTTCCTGGCATGTAAATGCAAGATAGTTTCACCAGATTTGAGGCCAGTTTGTATCATAAAAACATGAAAACATTTCAACAATGTCCTCTATTGTCTTCATCAAGTATTTTGGTATCGAGAATCTAGAAGTTCACTGTCAGACATAAGCGGGTGGATGGGCATATGTAATGTCATATGCCAGTAGCCAGCCAATGGGCTTTGTGACAATGTATGCAGTTCACTCCATGTCTTGCAGCTTTGCTTGTGCTAGTTACATTACCACTGTCAGCCTTAAATTTGCTGCATTCCTGTTTAAGTTAACAAGGTAGTATGAGCAGAGCTGCACGATACAAGGGAGAGGACCATGTACAGAGCCACAATGCTCGTTGGTTGGCTGCTGGAGTATGCCATTATTTAAGCTTATCTGCCTGTTACTAGATTTTAGATACCAAGATACCTGATGATAACTCCAGCTGAGGGTGGTGCTAAAGCAACTTGTGCTTAATCTATGACCGTGACTGTAGTCTAATGGTTCACTGTCTTTTGGTCGGCAAACCCCTGAAAAACCCCAGGAGATGAAGGTAGGTTCTTAAATAACTTCCACTGTAGACTTTACAGAATGTTTAACTACATATTCTTCAAGACAATGTACATTATTGGTGACAAAATAAATTTTAAAGCATCAAAATTCTTCTCCAAAATTATAGATTTAAACCACGAGACAAGCAGTAATAAACTCCCGATGACCTCCTAGACTAAAAGTTCTGTTTCATCACTACTTAAGCATCTCTTCCACTATATGTTGGAGTTGAGAGAAAAATAACTGACCCACTACATTACTTCCACCAAAGTTTTCCACCTACCAGCACATGAAGTACAAAGCTGCTCTGTGCAAACACCTCACACTACTAAATCTTCTGAACAACTGTCCCCAACTTGGCACCTGGGCTTCCTAAATATGAGGGTTGGAACTTAAATAGTGGCAACTATTTATTCACAACCAATACAAAAGTGTTACATGTTTGCACCCTTCAAAGTAGTCACCAGCGTTGTGTAGAACCCATTGCCAGCAATGTGGAAGGCGTAGTATGCAGTTAGCAGAGCCTGTTCTGTTGATGGCGGTCTACTGTCTGTCGAATCTCTGGTCCAGTTCTGAAGCGAATGCCATGAAGTGGTTCCTTCACCTTCGGAATCAAATCAAAGTCACAAGGACTTAAGTCCGGGGAGAATGGTTGATGGTACAGTACTTTCCAGTCCCATCAACTGAACAGAGCAGCCACAGCTTGCGCAATATGCGCCCGCGCATTGTCCTGCAAAATGATGCGTGGGTTGTGCAGAAAGTGTTGCCGTTTCTTTCACAAAGCTGGTCGCAGGTGAGGTTCCAAAAACGAACAGTAATACAGTGCATTGATGGTCTGCCATGGAGGAATGTAATGCGTTAGGATAACACCATCAAAGTCGTACATCAGAATCACCATACTGGGCCTTTGATGCACTTTCGACTTTCGTGGTGACTCATAATGACGCCATTCATTGGATTGGCATTTCAATTTCGGCTCATACAATGTGGCCCATGTCTCATCTAGTGTTATGATACGGTGTAAGAAAGCCTCTCCTTCATGCTCATAGTGCTCCAACTGTGTCTGGGCAGCATCGTAACGCATCCATTTCTGCATTTCCATCAATTCAAGCGGAACCCATTGTGATGCAATTTTTTGCATGCCCATGCGTTCCTTCAGAATGCGAAGCACAGTCATATGCACTAATCTGGTTTCGTAGGCAAGCTCACAAATCATCTGGCGTTAATCATTATCCTCTAACGTGGCAACAGTATACACTTCCTCTTCAGACACGCTAGGACGACCTGCCCGATGCATGTCTGCCACAGTTTGCCGACCTTTGTTGAAGGCTTTTACCCAATGTGCCACAGTTCTGTATGGCAATGCTGATTCCCCGCACGCCTACTGAAGACCTTGATGACACTGTCATGATGTACGACCTCTGTCACATTCAATCTTGATCCAACTCCGTTGTTCCTGTTTCAAAAACATAGTGACACCATTACAGTAGACTGCTCGCTCACAAGTGACTGCATTTCCCTCAATTTTGCGCATGCCGGGCATGTGGGACGGGTGAGTTCATCTGCTCGGAGGTAAGGTAGGTATGTCAAAAATGTGTGCTATCAGCGATAATAGTATATTCGAATGCATAGTGTCTCCACAGCAGTGTTGCCACTATTTAAGTTCAAACCCTCGTAGAAACTTGGATAGGTATGCAAGTTTCTTGGAAATTGTGCAATTCTCAACCTTATTTTCTCTCCATTCTTCTTGAAAATTTTGTAGTCTAAACATTAAATCAATTCCTTATAAATTTTTCTCTAAATGCAACTGTTTGTCTATAAAAAATTCCTAAGTTAAAACATCTAAAATTTCCTCTCATTTGAAAAGTCTTTGAGCTAAAGTGTTAACTATTACCTTAAAATCATCTAAAAATCCTGCTTTAACTTTTGATATATAATAGAGCTTGATTAAAATTATATTGCGCCTTAGCTGAAAACCTTAGATAGTCTTTATCTCCAAAAGTACCAGTGCTACAGAGTTGAAATGCATGAAAAACTTTACAGAATACAATTTTCTATATGATAGTGATGTTCTTTATCTGCTATCTACTCTCCTTAATATAAATTCCATTCTTTGCTTCAAAATCTGTAATCCATCTTCATGGCATCGTCCCGCCATTTTCTCGTTTAAATTTAAAATTACTTTCGATAACAAACTTAACTGGGCAGGACACATAGGAGAGGTGGTAGGAAAAGGTTTCAAAGTTCTGCACTTGTTGGAGAGACTGATGAGGGGATGTACGAGAGAAGTCAAGGAATTGGGTTACAAAACTTTGGTCAGACCATTGCTCGAGTATGGTAGTGTAGTATGGGACTCTCATTTTACGTATCAAATACAGGAGTTGGAGAGGGTGCAAAAAAGGGCTGCTAGATTTGTTTCTGGAAATTATCACAGAATGCAATCAGTGACGGATATGATAAAGGAGCTGGAATGGGATTCATTGCAAGACAGGAGGAGGATGAGGAGGGTCATTGCAGTGTACAGGGCATATAGTGGCGATGAGGCATGGAAAGATATTGCAATAGGTATGAAAAGTAGTGCATGGAAGGGAAAAGATGACCATGACCCCAAGCTGGCACTTGATTTCAGGCACAAGGATGTGGGAAGATTCTCTTTTTTAGGTAAGGGTGTCAGGGATTGGAATGAGTTACCAATAGAAATGATGAATAATTTACCGAAAACTTTGAAAGAATTTAAAGATAAAATTTGTAGAGGGTAAATGTAGGTAGGTGCAGGATAGGGGGAAGATGGGTGTGTAGGGAAATTGCCACCGGAGCCTGTGCTCCATTGCAATTAAATTAAATTAAATTTAAAATTTTCTATTCCTCTTCTTGGCCAAACTACTATGTGAATCTTTACAAACATTGCTCAGGGTTCATAGAAAAAACTCTATTTTAAACATACTCTCAAGTCTGTAACTAACTCAATCCTGCAGTGTACAAATCTTATACTTTTTACAAAATCACAATTTATTTATAAAAAGGTTACTTATGGTCTACCTACAGATTCTAAAATTTTTAGAATTTTACCTCATATTTTAAGCTATGAAGCTTTTCTGTAACTTAAAAGCTTGGAGCTATGGAGTTAAAAACCTATCTTGGCAGTTTTTATGACTGCATGGTTTTATTCAACCTAAGTCTTAAATGTCTTTTTTAGTATTATTTCATGGTTCTCAGATTAATTACCAAAGTATACCTTTTAAAAGGAAGGAAACAAAAAGTTAGGATAGGGAATGTAATATCAAAAGAAGTGGAGGAAATATGGGAGTCCCACAGGGTAATGTACTGGAACCATTGCTGTTCATTATTCTAATGAATAATTGTGTTGATTGTTTACTATCAGAAATTAGATTGTTTGCAGATGACATAACACTATATAAGAGGATCAAAATGGAAGAGGACAGTAAACAGTTGCAGGGTGATCTGGAAAGGATATCTAGCTGGGTTGGTAAACATGTGATGACGATAAATGCAAAGAAGAATCAGCTACAAATAAAAAACTAAAGGTTGATTATGGTTATAAGGTAGGTAAAGAATTGCTTGTTGAAGACTTGAAATGTAAATATTTTGGCAATACATTTCATAACAAGCTTAACTGGGCAGCACACATTGGACAGGTAGTAGGAAAAGGTTTCAAAATTCTGCACTTGTTGGGGAGAGTGGTGAGTGGATGTATGAGATAAGTAAAGGAATTGGGTTACAAAATTTTGGTCAGACCATTGCTTGAATATGGTAGTGTAGTATGGGACCCACATTTTGAGTATCAAATACAGGAGTTGGAGAGGGTGCAAAAAAGGGCTGCTTGATTTGTTTCTGGAAATTATCGCATAATGAAATCAGTAACAGATATGATAAAATGGGATTCACTGCAAGACAGGAGGAGGGTGAAGAGGATCATTTGAGTGTGTAAGGGGTATGTTGGGTATGAGGCATGGAAAGGTATAGGTATAAGAATTAAAAGTAATCCATGGAAGGGAAAATATGACCATGACCACAAGCTTGCACTTGATTTCAGGCACATGGGTGTAGGAAGATTCTCTTTTGTAGGTAAGGGTGTCAGGGACTGGAATAAATTACCAAGAGAACTGATGATTAATTTACCAAAATCGTTGACAGATTTTAAAGTTAAAATTTGTAGAGGGCAAATGTAGGTGGGTTTTGGAAAGGCGGAAGATGGGTACGTAGGGAAATTGCCACTGGAGTGTGCGCTCCATTGCAATTTAATTAAATATTATTATAACCCAAAGTGTTGTACCTCATTTAAATCATGGTCACCTAATGCATCTCTGTACATGGAGGGAATGAATTAGATTAGGGTATAAGCTATTCTACTTTATATTGCCACTGTTCACAAATCATTGTGATTTCTCTTTACTATTTAATCCTACTATTTACCATAAAACTACATAAAAATGATTTTAAACATATTTTACTGTTAGATTCTTATGAGCTTGCAGCTCTTTTAACTAATTTTGATGATTTATTAGCAAAATTAAGGTTATATGACACATTGTTGAAATTTTATGTTTTTACACACTATCTGGCTACAAATCCAGGAACACTAAGTTGCAGACATCAACTAATAATAGTAATTAGACTGACTAACAATTAAAAAAAGATGAAATTTATGGAAACAAAGGATGTAATGAGTGGATCATGCAGAGTGTGTGGCGCTTTTCAGGAAACTTCTACATAGATATTCTTAGTCAAATTTCAATTTTTATTGTTTGTAAAAACAATGTATCGAATGCCATCGAAAAGTAATTTAAATGGCGGTTGTTTTGCCCAAGCATCTCCACTGATGGGAATGAAACTTGTGCAAATTTTTCAAAAATGGCAAGTGGAATAACTCTAATTTCTCTGCTGATAGTATTTTAAAGGATTTCAAGAGGTTGTGGCTTGTCAATGTAAATTATTCGATGAACAGTATAAGAAATTTTACTCACTTACAGAACTTGACAACTGAAAATGTTCTCCATTACTCATGATTAAAACAGAATCATTCATCAGCAGTCTGCTATTCTTCAAGCAAGTATAAACTGCTGTAAAAACAATTTTGCTGCAGTTCTAGAACCAATATTATTTTATACACATGACAGTGAAGCTCCAAATGCAAAACTTGACCTACTAGTTTCCCGCAGATTGTAGCTCATGTTGTCACCAATGATGCTTGCTGCCTTGGGTTCGAGGATATCTTCTCTTCCTTCGGGCGCCTTGCTCAAAGTATGAACTCTGTGGTTGATGACTGCAAAATTTCGCCTGAGTTAACAGTCTGCAGCATTGTTGATAGAACTGATTGTGGACCTCTGGTTCACAGCCGAGTCGAGGGTCTACACCAAACACTGTGCACTTCTGTGATAATAATGGCTGCAGCTTCCTAGATCTTCATGCTGGGTAGGGTTGTGTAGGGTTCCCTTGGATAGATCAGGAGTACACTACACATGTGAATTGGCTACACAGGTGGCAGGGGCACTGTGGTGTGACCTGGGGGATTTTTTAGGCTGAGGGAGGAAGACCTGGAACTCGGATTACAGTTACTGGCAGCCCAATCAAATTCAACACCTCACATTAGCTGTAGCTTAAATCAATCTCAACTATTAAAAATACTCGTTAATAACTGTAGAAGTGTTTATAATAAGCAGCCTGAGCTTGAAAGTGTTATTAGTAGCACAGAAACAGATATTGGAAGCTGGTTATAACCAGATATAAGTTCAGCAGAAATTTTTAACAATAGCATGAACTTTTCCATAAGGATAGGTTACATTCCAATGGAGGTGGTGTATTTATAATTGGTATTAAACACCGGATCGCTGGGATAAGGATATACGTCGAGTTACAGGCGTGAAATGGAAGAGGGTGGCTCGGATCGATCGGCCTGGAAAGAACTACAGCAACACTATGTAGAATTAAATTCTAATATATAGCTTATTAGGCTTAAAGAGGCTACATCCTAAAAAAAGGATCGATATAGCTGCAATAATAAATAATAAATTAAACACCTGCGTGTAACATAATAGATATTGTATAAACTGCTCTCAGGTGACTAGCCGAATCAAGAGTGCATTGTCACACGATATTTTGGCGACTAGATACATTGCCGCCATCTTCTGGTGAAGATACATTGCCGCCATCTTCTGGTGAAGATGGCGGCAATGTATCTAGTCACCAAAATATCGTGTGACAACGCACTCTTGATTCGGCTAATCACCCGAGAGCAGTTTATACATTCTCAACGCCGAGAAAGACTTCGTTCTTATAATAGATATTGATACGGTCTGTGAAATCCAATGGATTGGACTCAAAGTAGCTAGGACAAAACTTGTAATAGGATCTTTCTATACTCCACCAGATGCAGATGTAACTATTGCTTAGACCTTAAGGAATAATTTAAGTAATGTAACTCGTCAATTTCCAGATCACGCAATAATACTAGGAGGTGACTTCAACTTTCCGTATATCAATTGGACTAATTACATTCACGTTACTGGTGGCAGGGATAAAAATTCCTGTGAAATTATTCTTGACTTTTTCTCAGATCTTCATCTTGAGTATCTTGTCACTGAACCAATGCGGTGCCACAACAGCGACAAAAACATTTTAGGTATTCTTGCTACAAATAGGCCTGAATTTTTCATGGACATTTCTACCACCATAGGAATAAGTGATCATAAAGCTGTAATTGCTACACTAAAACTAACAGCCATGTGCAAAAAGAAAGGACCATTTACAGATTTGAAAAGGCCCCAAAGGAGCATTTTAGACCAAATTTGAGGGGTAATTACCTTATGTTCATAAAAGCAAGAGGCTCGGTTGAAGAGATGTGGCTTCAATTCATGCGGATAGCCAGGGAACGTATATACTTACATATACCAAAATTGACAATCGGGGAGGGGAATGATCCCCTATGGTATATACATGAAGTTAAAAGGTTACTTTAAAAGCTTAGGAAGATACACGCACACTCAAGAAGGACGATGTATAGGAGTGTTTTAGAAAAGTTAGGTGAGATAAGAGGACATGTTAAGAATGCAATGCGTGAGACCTTTAATGACTTTTGTTGAAATTCACTTTCCAAAAGCCTAAAAAAAAAAAAAAAAAAAAATTTTGGTTTAATGTAAAAAAGGTTAGTGGTAGTGTCAACAATATGCCAGTTCTACTACAAGGCAGTTAGGAAGTTGATAACAGGTGTGACAAGGCTACCGTATTTAACACAGAATTTAAAAATTCTTTCACTGACAAAAACATGGAAAACATTCGCACTTTACCACAGGGTGAAGAATTTCAGGTGGATCCTGTACAAATTATGGTGTAGGTATTATAAAGGAATTAAAGCTCCTGAAGTGGGGAAAAGCACTGGGTCCCAATGGTATACTAGTAAGAGTATTTTCAGAATAAATGGAAGAATTAGAACCATTTCTGTCAGATATATTCCATAAATTTTTAGAAGAAAGAAAAGTACCTTCTGACTGGAAAAAAGCGCAGGTGATTCCTGTTTTCAGGGAAGGAGATTGGAGAGATCCTAGGAATTATTGACCCATATCTCTCACATCCGTTTTCAGTAGAGTTCTAGAGCATGTCATATGCTCTAAAACTATGTATTTTGTAGATTAAAATGAGTTACTTATAGTAAACCAACATGGAACTTGGAAGAATAGATCATTTGAAATGCAACTGGCCCTATTTTCGCATGACGTAAGGAAAGTTATCAATGCAGGTTCACAAGTTGATGCAATTTTCGTGGATTTTCAGAAAGCCTTTGACTCTGTACCACACAACTGACTTTTAGCGAAGATTTGAGCATACACTATACCAGATCAGATTTTTGATTGGATACGTGGTTTTCTATCTGGTCAGTCACAGTATGTCGCTGTTGACGGGGAAGCCTCTTCTAAGCTAAGTATTACTTTGGGCGTTCCTCAAGGAAGTGTAGTAGGACCATTTCTATTCCTAATTTTAATAAACAATCTTGGTGACAACGTTAATTGCAGGATGCGATTGTTTGCTGATTATTATTATTATTATTATTATTATTAGGGGGTCAAGGCTGGTATGGTCTCAAGGATCTCAGCCTATGCCGGATGGGCTGAGATAATAAAACCTTGAGAAATGCCTCTGCGATCTATCTTAGCAGCTCTGCCAGCAAACCCTACTCCCACGTCCACGAAGGTGAAAGCCGCGTGACCCCTGGGCAATGCACTTTTTGAGTGTAGCTAACGGGAGAGGATGGAAGGCGAGCCCCCAGCGCCTTAAAACTGGGGCATTCTGGCTAAGGGAAGGAACACCCTGAAATAAAACCCTGGCCCTCCAGGATGGGGGTTGTGCGAAGGGCTGGTAACCCTTCCACATAAAAAGATATATTACTCATAAACCTCAAAGTAAGGAAAGCCGGATGGATCTTATGAGGACAACAAAGGCAAGGTCAAAGGACAAACGATTTGGAATCAAAGACAATTTGAAAATAGGAACGTGGAATGTGAGAGGGATAAATAATAAAGAATATGATCTGGACAGGGAGTTAACTAGAAAGGGGATCAATATTGCTGTAATTACAGAAACAAAAAAGAAATTGAAGGGAACAGAAGAAATAGATAAATATACAATGATCTACAGTGGAGTGGCACGAGAGAAAAGAGCTGCAGTAGGAGTGGCAATATTAGTGGATAGGAAATGGAAAAATAAAATTGTCAGTTACAATATGATAAGTGAAAGGATTCTGACCCTAAGATTGAATGTAGAGAGAGGCAACCTAGTCTTGATCGCCATATATGCCCCAGAAGAAAACAAACGAGAAGAATCTGAACAATTTTATGAACAGCTTCAAGTGGTGATAGACAGAATTAATAAAAGTGATTTCCTAATACTGGCTGGCGATTTTAATGCCCGCGTAGGAAATAGTCCAATTCCAGAGGTAATGGGGAACAGAGGTGAATACACATTAAATGAAAATGGGAAACTACTGAGAGAATTTGCGTCCTTCAACCAGTTAAAGATTACAAATACATTCTTTACAAAAAAAGATATCCATAAATTTACATGGACGGCAAGAGGGCAAAGGTCTATCATTGACTATGTAATGGTTAATAAAAAATTAGGTCCAGATGTAGTAGACACCAGTGTACATAGAGGTAGTGATATGTATACAGATCACTATCTCGTTATATCAAAAATAAGAATACTTGCTAAATGGAGGAAAAGAATGAATAAAAACTTACAACAAGATAAAGAAGTTTTTAAGACCTACCTTTTAAAAGATGAAGGAAAAAAACATCTATATCAAAGCCGATTACAACAGCGCTTACTGGAAAACCCAACAAATAATGACATCAATAAAGAATGGGAAACTATAGCTTCATCAATACTGAAAGCAGCATATGAAGCCATTGGCAAGAAAAAGAAATTTAGAAGAAAAACTGGACTTAAAATGTGGAATGAAGAAATTGCAGAAGCCGTCAAACAAAAGCAAAAGGCTTATCTAAAAATGATACAGGACCGAACCCTAGAAAATGAAATGAATATAAAAGAAGGAGAAATATCGTTAAGACAATAACAAAGAAGTTGAAACAAGAGGGATGGGATAGATTAATCAGTTCAATAGAAGATGATGTCCATGGTAGACAAGAGATGGCTTATAAACTTATGAAACATCTCAACAAGGATGAAAAGGAAAGTGCTAATATAAATGTAATTGAAGAAGATGCATGGGTAAAACACAACAGAACATTATGGTACAATAGTAATTATAAAGAAGAAGAAGAGAAAATAGGAATTGACCATGTGGATACTAAAGAAATTGATCCTATAGACATAGAGGAGGTTGATGCAGCACTAAAATCATTTAAAAATAGAAAAGCTCCTGGACTAGATACAATTAACTTAGAATTGATTAAGTGTGGGGGAATGATTCTGAAATTTAGATATTTACACTTAATTAATATGTGTTGGAAAAAGAGAACCATCCCAGAAGAATGGAGGAAGGCCAAAGTTATTTCACTTTTTAAGAAGGGAGATAGGAATTCATGTGATAACTATCGAGGAATTAGTTTATTACATACGGGATACAAAATATATGCAAAAATAATAAATAACAGGCTAAAAGTAATAGCAGATGCTCTCCTATCAGAAGAACAATGTGGGTTTAGGAAAGGAAGGTCCTGCATAGATAATGTATTCTGCCTTAGACAACTACTGGAAAAGAGAAGAGAATTTAATTTAAAGACTTTCATTGCTTTTATAGACTATGAAAAAGCGTTCGATAAAGTAAATAGACAAAAACTATGGGAAATAATGCAAAGAAATGGATATCCACAGCATTTAATACAAGTTATTCAAGGTATGAATAGAAGGACACAAATCGTATTATACCTAGGAAATAAACTTACAGAAGAAATAGCAATTAACCAAGGAGTGCGGCAAGGTTGTAGCCTGTCTCCAACACTCTTCAATATATATATAGATGACTTAGTTAGGAAATGGAAAGAAAATGTCCATCCTGGTATAAAAATAAGCAACAACACTTACATAAATACTATGTTGTTTGCAGACGACCAATTTATCCTCCAGGAAAATGAAGATGGACTTCAAAAAGCAATTCATATACTAAACATTATCAGCAAAGATTACAATCTGCAGTTGTCTCGTGCAAAAACGAAAGTTATGGCATGGCAGGGGAAATACCCTATCAGAGTTAAAATAGTGGTAGACAATCAGCCAATAGAACAAGTCTCCAGCTTTACTTATCTCGGATGTGAATTATCTTTTAATGAAGATAACGAGGTGAAGAAGAAACTTCACCGATTTCAGTATATGTGTGGAACAATTCGACGAACACTGAAAGGTAAAGCACGAGAGGAGACTCAACTCAAGTTTTATAAAACAATGGCCGTACCGACTCTGCTATATGGCAGCGAAACATGGGTAAATAAAACGCAATACAAAAGCAAAATTCAATCATCTGAAATGAAATTTTTAAGGTCAGTAAAAGGGTATTCCCTAAATGATAGGAGGAGGAACGAGGAAATAAGGGAACAACTGAATATCTCCCCGCTAAATGATAGAATTACCCAAAAAAGGGATAACTGGAAGAACCACGTCCTACGGATGAGAAAGGACAGATTTCCTAAGCTTGCCCTGGAGTACCATCCCACAGGCAGAAGGGACATTGGAAGACCTAGGAAGAGATGGTCGGAAGAATGAGGTCGGAACAGGCTTTTGGCCTATCCATGAAGAGGAAGTAAGTAAGTAAGTAAGTAAGTATTATTATTATTATTCCGCGATTCACTAAAAGTGTGTGGCGGAGGGTGCATTGCACCTATCGAAAAGGGTTATGGTTTGGAAGGGTTATAAGGGATATGGCAGGAGGCGCCCATGGGCTATTGTGAGGAACCATCCCCGCATTCATGTGGAGTGATCTGGGAAAACCATGGAAAACCCAGATCAGGATGGCTGGAGAGCTTTATCGAAAGCTACTCCTGTCGGATTTTAAGTTTACTCGCCAGGTAAATCCTTTCTATTCCATTCCCTAATCGCTCATGGGAAAAATGAGTACAGAAATGAATCGGTTCTGGCCCTGATTTCTCTTATCTTATTTTCGCGGTCATTTCGAGATATGAATGTTGTTGGTAGCAATATTTGCTGGCTGTCATTCCGAAATACGTCTGTCGTGAATTTTTCAATTAGCTTCCATCGAGAGCAACGCCTTCGGTGTTCCAGGTCTTCCCAACCTAACTCCTTCAACATCGCACTTACGCTTTCCCTCCAATTATATATACCTGTCACGAATCGGGCGGCTCTTCTTTGGACCTTCTCTAAGGCCTCCATTAACCCCTTTTGATGGGGACCCCACACAGAACAACAATACTCTAAGTGAGGACGTACTAGTGATTTGTATACAATCGATTTAACTTCCTGAGTGCATTGATTTAAATTACAACCTAGAAATTGGAGCATACGATTTGCTTTTCCCATTACATTCTCGATATGCACATTCCACGACAAATTATTACTAATTGTTACCCCTAGGTATTTAGCGGAATCTACCGTTCTAAGGACAGTGCCATTAATTGTATATTCATAGGTAAATGCTGTCACCTTTTTACTTACACGCATGACTTGGCACTTTTTAGCATTTAATTCCAACTGCCAATCTTTACACCACACAATTATTTTCATAATATCATCTTGTAACAAAGCGCAGTCGTCCTGGGTTTTTATTTTGCGATAAATAATAGCATCATCGGCAAATAATCTTTTCATCCCCCCTATTATGTCGCATATATCATTGATGTATATGAGAAACAACAGAGGCCCTAACACGCTTCCCTGGGGAACTCCAGACCCCACTTCAGTAAGTGATGAACGCTCACCGTCGGGTGATGATGCACTTATCTGTAGGAAAGTAAAATGCTCTGGAGATTGCTTAGAAATTCAGCGTGATCTGGATGTTATTTTGGAATGGTGCCATAAATGGCAGCTTACACTTAACTGCAAAAAGTGAAATGCAATGAAAATAAGTAACAAAAAGTCTCCGGTTGTTCAAGAGTACAAAGTGAACAATTCAGTTGTTGACATGGTGGATTTTCTGAAGTATCTAGGCACAATAGTACAAAGCAACATGAAATGGGACTTGTACATAACTTCCGTTGTAGGCAAAGCTAATTCTAGATTATGATTCATAGGTCATATTTTGAGCAGTTGTATTGTTCAAACAATGGAAATAGCATACAAAACACTAGTGTGTCTGAATTATTGTTGTGGAGTTTTGGATCTGTATTGTTAGGGATTGATTGAAACCTTAGAGAAAGTACTGAAGAGAACCACTTGATTCGTGACAGGTATCTACAGTACTTATGAAAGCATCTCAGAATTGATACATAGTTTGTGTTTGGATTGTTTGGGAGACACACGATGTCATTTTCGTTTGAATTTATTGGAGAACATGCGAAAATCTTTAATTTAGGAGTGCAATGAAATTCTTCTTCCACCAACCTATTTAGGTCACAATGACACGAGGGATAAGATTAGAGACATAAGATGTTGTACTGATGCATTTATGTATTATTTCTTTTGTTGTTCTGTTCAGGATTGGAATGCACAGAATTAGGATTGGTGGTTAGTACCTTATGCCACCCACAGTATTTGTGAATTGCAGAGTATAGATGTAGATGTAGAATCAATAGAGTACAAGCATGCCAAACTGGTGAAAGATAAAAGCTGGCCTCTTCAGCTTGTCAAAACCTTTTGACATTTTCTATGGTCAAAATGGTTTGGAGTCACCAGTAGAGAAACTTGAGCTAGCCTATTTCATTTCCATTTCCATAAACAGCTCGTGCTGGTGTCGGCAAGAACGCTTGAGTAAGAGTGGCTGTTATTTAGATGATGCAATTTTACAAATGTGGCTAAAATTTTTTAATATTTTTGTTACCGAGAATTAATTGATATTAGATACGTATTCTTTACAAACACTAAAAATTGAAATTCAATTAAAATTAACGCGCAAACCTGTTTTCTGAAATGAATCCCATCTCATAGATTCTGCACAAGTTTTTTTAAATTTCACTCTCTATTTCTGAGTAATACCATATAATAGGGAATTTTCCCATAGACACAAAAGGTTTTCAAGTTGGATGATGCAGTAATTTTGGGATAAATGTCTTTATTTGTAGAAAATACAATTAAAATGAGCCACATGGTTAAAATCTTTAAGTCTGAGACATTTTGCAGTAATTTTTAATCAGTTTTCGGGTATTCTGGTGGATTCAAAGGATTCTCATATTGATTTCATAAGTCATTTAATGATGAATTTCAGAGAGCAGGAGGATATATTAATACAATAAGTGCAAATGGCAAGCTGGTCACGAAACACATTGATTGGGGGGGGGGGGGGGGTTGATTATTAAAGTTCCATGAGAAAGATTTGAATATAAATTATTAAATAAATAAACATTAGATTAAGTATTGCTTAAAGTAGTAAATTAAAGGGATTTTTTTGTGTGTTTTTAATATTGTTAAATTAATTTCTAAGAAAGTCCATAGTTTCTAAAATCAACCAAGTTTCTAGAACATTCTGGTACAACATTTATAAGCCCAGATTTTTTTTGGCATATCGCCAGAGCAAGTTATTGGAGCTACTTTCCACTAGTTTGATTTCAGTTCAGAGCAAAGGCAGATAATGACTTGGAGCAAGAAATGGGAAGACTTTTGAAGGAAGCATCCTCGCATTCACCTGGAGTGATTTGCAGAAACCATGGTAACCCAAATATAAATGGCCAGTCAGTTATTTGAACCCATGTCCTTCAGAATGCAAGGCCAAAGTGATACCACTCATCTGCCACAAGTGGTAAAATGTGTTAAATTAATTGAAAGTAGATAGTTGAAAAGTGTAGAACAGAACCTGTTTTGGACCATATTTAAGAAAGTTAAGGAATTTACGAGTTTAATGGATTTTTGGGTGCACTGGTTGTTATGTAGTTCAATTGTAAGGTGACCTTTGAAATGTCATGTTATCATAAACAAAATTGAACTATTGATTTCCAGTGGTGGTTTTTGTGTTTCTTTAAGCAGTGCTTCTATTAAACAAAAAGTGAACTTTAACTATCACCTTCAATATTTGGTAGTGTTGGATACCTAAAGTGAACATTATCCTATTATTTCTTCCTATATGGAAGTGGCAGCCATACTTAAAGCAGAAATGAAGCTTTTTAAATGCACTCAAGTGTTAGAACACTATTAATATACTCAGAACATTGCTTAATCATGCATAAACCCGAAGTAAATAACAAAGGATAGGAAAAGTAACTCATCACTCACCAAAGCTGAAGGCCGTGATGAGTGAAAAATATACATGACAAACAAAAACATAGACAATATTTTGGTTTGACCTTATTCACGTTTTAGAAAACAAGCTATGTGGTTCGGGAGGTGTGCGTGTGTACATGCAGAAATTTTACCACATGACATGATGAGTTAATTTCAGGTATAGTGTTCTGGGAAAATTTTCTTTCATGCGTAAGGGAGTTATGGATAGGAATAAATTACCAAGGGAAGTGATGAATAATTTACCAAAATTCTGAAGGAATTTAAAAAATAAATTCATGGAGGATAAAATTAGACCTGTACAAGAAATGTGAAAAATGATGTGTAGGGAAATTGCCTCCGAGCATGTGCTCCATTGAAATTAAATTAAATTAAAAATTATATTGATTATTACCATAGATGAATGAAAGATGTGTTATCCTTCAGGGCATCAATGAAATGATTTTTAGGCAATTGAATGTCCTGCACAACATTCAAAATAGGAAACTCAGAGCACTAAACAAACAGTATATATAAATGATTGTTAATTATTATAGCCTAAATGAAATAATATTAAGCTATTACACTCAAAATAGGTGAAAACAAAATGAGGAATATCTACAGATTCAATTAACTGTTCTATAATGAATAAAGCAGATAGCTGTAGGATCATAAAATGTTTACTTGCAAATCCCTCGATTCTGCCACAGAGAGGTGCATTAAGTGTTACTGAAGATGATGAAACCACCATTAGAACATCTTCGTAGCAAGCATCTTTAACTGAAGGAGTTAAATTGCCATCCAAGATTTCTAATCTGAAAAAAGAAAAAAATATACTGGTCAAGCGATTATATAGTTGTCACATCAATTACCAAAGCTCAAAGCATGCTCTACCCGCCCCCCCCCCCCCAAAAGGTGATGAACACACTGAATTAACAATGGATTAGGCAATCCATTAAACATGTGAGGTCTTTCAGAGACAACTATCAAATTTAATGCAGGCTTCCTTCTTCAATTAAACTTATTGTGTGTCCAAACTACTCTCCCAAGTGATTAATAGATTATACAAAATATTATCAACTTGTTCAGATTAATATTAAGCAATAACATTGTTTCCTGTTCTAATATCATCGTAGTTATCTAGCTGACAGTATTACACAATATTCACACAATTCTTAGGTTTCCTAAGAGAGAAGTATAAAGAAATTTTATTTTTCAGAGAAGTATAATTTCTTGTTATGGGTTTCAACTGTGCTAAGTTAATACATATTTTATAGACTTATGTTGTAATATAACATTTTATACAAAGTTCAGTAAGGTAAGTAGGTATGATTCTGTTAAAATTAAGTGCTCTTTCAGGTATAAAGATTTCTTGATGCTATAAGGTAAATATGTTAAAGTATAGTTTAACTTACACACCATGATACATTTCAGCACTGAGTAATGGTACCATTGTTCCCCTTAGGTTACTTTACTTCAAAAAGTGAAAATATGTGGTGATGATGCCAAAAGAGTTTGTTAGTAATAAATTTTTTGGTTTCTTCCTGTTATGTTGTGATACTTTTCTATCCATAGAGTTTTGGTATTGATAATGTTTTGGAGTCGAGTGCAGTGCTGCTCACAGGTATATATTTCGGTGAGCGCGAGAGTTGTTGTACCAGTTGTAGTCTGCTGTTGTCATCCAGAAGTTGTAGAAGTTGATATCAAGATGATGCTGTAGTTGTTGCTGAGTTGCTTACGTGCTCAGAAGAAGAATGAAGAGTATGCTTTGTATGTGGAACAAACTGTAATATATTATATGTGGTACTTGAATAAACTATTAACTTATAACACTTCGAAAGGACAGCATTGCAACTGTAACCTTGCTAGTGACAATTTTTGATCTGAGTAATCTTCACCTACTGTTACAGTAATTTTGTGAAACATGTTTTTCACTGGTATGGTTAGACATTACAGCTTTACCCATATCATCAGGATCCATGTAGCATCAGAGGGGAAGAGACCAGATGGAGAGGTGGAAGATGACAGAGAGGGAAAAAGTTCCTAATCTAAAGTGGTTCTCAACAATCAATCAGAAAATCAAAGTTCTGACTTATTGTGAAAACCAAATACAGGAGGAGAAAGAAAAAATAGATGAAGAAAAAATGCAATGAAAATTTAGGTTCTGTGGCACAGCAAAACTGTTTTTAATTATAATTTTTATATTCCCAAAAAAGCTGGATATAATAATGTTATTTGCCTTTGAATCCAAAATTATTTAATTCCAATTTTAACTACTAATTTCTTTTGACAATTCTGTCAACTCCTCCAGTTATAATTCTCCTTTTTGTATGTCTGAGAAAGGTTTTAGGACCCAATCTGGAATGATTGTGTTAAGGACATCATGAAATTTATTTGTAGTCTTCATTAAGTGCTTCAAAATGCTGGTAGAATATCAGAATGTTGTTACTATTTGTTTTTACATATCAAAATTTTGGAAACTGGTAGAATTGTCCTCAACCCAAATTTTAGTTGTTCCAGGCAAGTTTTGACCTGAACACAGAAATAGTTGCCTTTATTTTGATCAAACTCAAATTTAAATTGTCTCCTTATAATTGCAGATTTGTTTCCTTAAATTCATTATAGAAATCAGCTAAAGACGATACATATTTTTAATAAGTAGCTCCAGTTAGCCTTTGAATGTGACTTGTATGTACCACACTGAAGTTTTAGGTTGACACTTGTTCTGAAGGAACTTTGAAACAATGACTTGGGCAATCTTGTAAGTAGAAGAATTGTTTCGAGACGGAACATACACACAAGCAATGGTGCTCTGTGTGGGACAGTGTGCAACAGTGACTTATTTATGTACTAGTTAAAAAGGTATTAGGAACAAAGCTATAATGTACCAACCCCTAATTTTAATTTGGACTGATCTTACTTAAAAGACACTTAGCTGTGAGGCAAGTGAATCTGGAACTGGAACGGCTTCTTATGCCTGATGTCAGTCCAGGCATGGGCTTGGTACCTGTAATTGCTATTGATAGGTGGGGTTATACTAGGCATGGCCTATATATCAATAGTGGAGAGAAGGTGGTTCTTTCAGATCTGATAGCAGGACATTTAATTGGGGTCACCAATTCTCAAGATTCCTGTACTTAATGGTGTTAGGGCAGCTCCTTTTTTAGATCCGAATATAATATAACTACAGGAATAGGTATGTCAAACGTAACTGACATTAATTTAACTTCTCATTACTGGAGAAAGTAGGAGTTGACGCTTATGTTAGGAACCAAGGCTGATACCGGGGCTATAGTATCGCCTTAGCACCTCAACTAACAGTTTATGTGGATGGAAAGTTCTGTGCAATCCCCACAAAGTAATTTAAATTTGACCATGTAGCCGAATAGAAACTCAACCTAAATGCTTGAAGGTCGCCATTAGATCTGTTACTAAACCACAAATCTAGAAAAGGTTCTCCTACTAAATTATAACAGTTCACTTTCAGAAAAGTTCAAAGTTTTATTTTCAAAGTCACAAAATTCAAATATGCATTTAACAGTTGAGCAGGAAAAATCGAACACTTGTTTCCAAATTATTGCAGATTGTGGAGAGAAATTTCACCGACCGACCCCTTTTTGTAAATTTATAAGTTCATGTTGACAGTTATCCTCGCAGGCCATCACACCAAAGTACCAACATGGCTGACCCAATGGCGTGAACATCTAACCGTTTCCTCCCCGCTCCTACACCAAACTTGCGCAGACTACCCAAACATAAACTCCGAGGAAAAAGGATGCGGTTACATGTAAGCACGAGTTTATATAGAATCAATGACGTCATAGCCATACCACAACTTTCTACTGCCACTTAATCCGAAAATAACCCCACAAATTCAATAAACAAGAGGATAAAAAGCAATTAAAGGCTGACAGTGTTTAGACCTATTTAATAGAAGATCAACGGATATTTAGTGAGTATTTTTAAGTGATTAGTTTTAAATGTCTTATTCAACCTTCGCGTAGTGACACATTCTAATGCGACCGGGGAAAATCCCTAAGTGTTCTGGATTTTTACGCGCGTCAACAACAATCCTCGACAATTTATTTTCAAAAACTTAATTACTAGACAAATGCTAAAACTTTTTATTAAAACCATTATATATTCAGGATCCTCTTAATTAGGGCTGTCTACTGATATAACGTTCAAATTAATATTCCTTTTAATTAAAAAGTTCATTATTTTCTCTCAATTAAAATCGCTAATTAAACTTTGTCGAATTATTTAATTTTATTACCTAAATATCGGGAACAATGCTGACTATAGCTGGTGATAAAATATCAGTTGTCGCTTTACTCGATTTAAAGATATTACAAATCTTAGAATTTCTACTTTTATGAACAAACCAGAATATCTCTTAAAGTAAACGTTTCTCGATAGGATAAAAACACTTTGAAATGATTTTTATGGCGAATTGTAACTGTAGGAATGATTACAGGGAAATTACTTAAAGTTGAAACATAGGCCTACTACTCTTACTCGAAATTTCTAAGTCCAGCCTAAGCAAAACTAGAATTTGCCAAAATTCTAAGGTTCTTACAGTTATAGTTTTGATGATACAAATATCAGCAAGTATTGTCTTGATCAACATTTTGAAGCTTGTGCTACATGGCTAAATTTCAATAATGAAATTTTCATAATAGTAAATAGTATTCAGAGCATCCTCTGGAAACTTGTCTATTTTTTCTAAACCAATTTGAACTCTTATTAACATTTTTAAGTAGAAAAGTAGCTGATATTGTCATGTGTGATGATATTCGTCTGCCGCGCGCTTTAGTGCGTGTCGAGTGCTAATAATTTGTGTTTTTGTAGTTAAAAAGTTAAATTTTGTCTCGTAAGGTAGTTAATTCGTTGAATAATATCATTTTCTAGTAGTGTGAGTGTTAGTGGAACGTTTTATTCAGTATAAATCCGTCAATTGTAAATTCAGTGTTTCGTGCTTTGTTACATCCGGTATAAACGTTTAGTATTAATATTATTGTTATAGCGTAGCAGCAGTTCATTGTAAGTAAGATTTAATAGCATTAGTTTTGTTTCAAAGTAGATTGCCAAGTTCTCAATGATAGTGAACCGTTTTATTTAATACATAATCAGTACAGTGTAAACGCATTTTTTTTTTTTTACTTGTTTACATTTGAGGTTAGTTGTGATTCAGAGTTCTAGGGTATCAAATTTCATAGTAATTGTTTAAAAAGTTCTTTTGTTTGCATTTGTGCAGTTTTATTGTAAATCTTGTAGTTGTCAGGTGTTGTAATTCACTTTTAGGAAAAGTTTCGAGTGATATACATAGGTTTTTAACATTTTTTGTAGAAGGCTACTTTTGCATTTCTTTGGCATTTGACACACAAGTAGTTTATTAAAAAGTAAAAGTTTTTAAAGTTCCTTTGCTTGTAAATTCTTAAGTTGTTTTGAAAGTATCACAATGGATACAAAGTGTGGAAACTGCCGAAGGATAGTAAAAGAAGGAGTGACATGCCGGGACTGCGGGCGCTGGTTTCACTGGGGGTGCAGCGATGTATCTAACAGTGACTCTTGTGTCAGTATTTCCTGGAACTGTCACTCCTGCAGAATTAGTGATCAGGAGCAGCGGATTCTGAAACTCCAGTCAGATTTGGCATCTGCAGAGAGGGATTTAAAGGCCCTGAAGGCAGAAAACTCTGTTCTTAGGCATAGGCGGAACAGTGAATGGAAGGAAGTCAGCTCTGGCAGGAGAGGTAGGAGACGCTGTCTGTCTGATGGTTTCCAGCTGGAGACATCCAATGTGTTTCGGCCATTGGAGGATCTAGATGGTGACTCTGAAGACCGTCAGGTTGGACTGAACGATCTGGGTTCTTGCAAAGTAAAAGGGAAAAGTTTTCAGGGTGTATCTAAAAGTAAACGCAGGAAGGTACTGTTACTTGGGAGCAGTCATGGGAGGGGAATCAGTGAGATGGTTCAGTCTGACTTGGGGCCAGATTATGAAGTCTGCAGTATTTTAAAACCAAATGCAGATCTTGGAAGTGTGGTAGCAAATGTGAAAGACCTAGTTAAAGATTTTTCAGATGAGGATTGTGTTGTAATTGTTGGGGGACCAGGAAATAGCCTTGATAAAGACCTCAATTATTCAATTGAGGGAGACATTGCCCACATTTCCAAGAACACACGTCAGACAAGTGTGAGATTTGTCGGTTTGCTTGAGCGTTACGATAAACCCTGGATGTGGCATAACATCAGGCGTACAAATGCATCCTTGGAAAGGGTTCTCTGGCAGCCGGCTAATTCACACATTGGTTTGATTGATGTGGCCTGCATTGGTAGGGACAGTTATACTCGCCATGGACTCCATCTGAATGTCAGAGGTAAGAGGAAGCTTTCGCTTCTTATTGCTGATGAGGTCAGAGGATGCCAGGTGAGGGAAAGAGGTATTCCTGTGATAAATGGTGTTAAGTCGCAGCCTTTTTTAGGGTAAATAAAATAGATTTATTAAGATGTCTTAAGGAAATTAATGTCTCTGATGATCATAATTTGTTGAAATTAAAAATTCCAACTGATATACCAGTATGTAATAATAAAATAAACAATTCAAAGTCATTGCATCAAAGTGTTCAGACCAGTATTTTCCACCAAAATATAAGAGGAATATTTAGTAAAACTGATGACATTACCTTAAGCCTAGAAGAGATTCAAAATTCCAGAAATTTTAATGTAGATGTTTTGTGTATATCTGAGCATCATTTGTCTGATACAGGAATATCTCAGCTGTCCATCCCAAATTATAAATTAAGCTCTCATTTCTGCAGATGTAAAATGGAGAAAGGGGGAGTTGCCATTTTTGTTAAAAATAATATTGAATGCAGTAGTGTAGTTGTAAGTAAGTATTGTATAGAACAACACTTTGAATGTTGTGTTACTAAACTAGAATATGATAAGGAAGAGCTGATAGTGATAGCAATTTACAGGGCCCCCTCAGGTAATTTCAGACTGTTTTTATCTCATTTAGAAATCTTTGCTACTAAGTTTTACAAATAGCAAACAAATAGTATTATGTGGAGATTTCAATGTTGACTTTCTAAATCACAGCAATGATAGATTAGATATGGAAGCCTTGATGTTGTCTTTTAACTTAACAGCACTTGTAAATTTTCCTACGAGAATACAAAATAATAGCAGGACTGCAATTGATAATTTTTTTATGGATATTTCTCAGTGCAGTAATTACAGCATACATCCAGTAATAAATGGTATCTCAGATCATGATGCCCAGCTATTATGTATCGAGTCCAGGAACACTGTTAAACAGATAAAGAAAAGCTGGGTTTATAGAAGAAATATTAGTGAAAATAATATAAAACACTTCATAGATACCTTAAACAATGAAAACTGGTTAGAAGTATATAATGCGCAGGGTGTTAATGCGAAATTTGATTCCTTTCTGAATATATTTCTAACACTTTTTGAAGGTAGTTTCAAAAAAAGGAAAATTCTCAACACTCCAAACAATGAACTGGGCATGGGATGGATAACAAAGGGTATTAGAATCTCTAGTAAAACAAAGAGGGACCTTTATTTAAAAATGAGAGAATCAGATAACTATGCGCTGAAAGTTCACTATAAACTTTATTCTAAAATACTAAGAAATGTAATAAGGAAGGCCAAGAACAAGTACATATCGGCGAAAATAGAAAATTCAGACAATAAAATGAGAACAATATGGAATATAATAAAGACTGAAACAGGAAAAACTGTAAATCACTCTAAAGACATAAAAATAGAACAAAATGGATATGTGTATGGCGAAGTAGGGGAGGTTTGTGAAATATTTAACAAACATTTTACGTCAGTAGTAGATAAATTAGGCATAGAAAAGCAATCCCCACATAGTGCTCTAAGGCTTCTTGAGACTGCTTTCCCAAATAGCTTTGTGGAGATGAAATTGCCACCAGTAACAGTCTCAGAAATAAATAAACTCATTAAACAATTAAAACCTAAAAATTCTTCCAGCTATGACAATATTTCAAGTAAATTACTGAAAAGATGTTCAGACTGTATCAGTCATGTACTTGCTCACATTTGTAATGAATCCTTAATACAAGGTGTTTTTCCCGATAGACTAAAATATGCTGTCGTAAAACCATTATTTAAAAAAGGAGACGTAACATGTGTAGACAACTATCGTCCCATTTCATTACTTTCAACATTCTCAAAGGTTTTTGAAAAAGTCATGTATAGTAGAGTAATAAAACATGTTACACACTATAATATCCTAACTAATTCACAATTTGGGTTCAAAAAAGGATCATCCATAGAAATGGCTATATATTCATTTTTAAATAACACATTTGAGGAACTGAATAATAAAATGAATCCTGTAGGAATATTTTGTGATCTTGCAAAAGCATTTGACTGTGTAAATCATGAATTACTTTTGAAAAAAATGGAATACTATGGTATTTTTGGGACCGCAGGTAAATGGTTTAAATCATACATTGAAAGCCGAATGCAAAAAGTTTCAATTTTTGATTCTAAAATAAGTAAAGATGCTTCATCAGACTGGAAGAAAATAAAACATGGAATTCCACAAGGCTCTGTCTTAGGTCCCCTCCTCTTTCTGTTATACATCAATGACCTTCCTGGAAATTTATCCGACAAAGTTAAGAGTGTTTTATTTGCAGATGACACTAACCAGACTGTGCGTAAAACACCAAACAGTACTATAAAATTTAATGTAAATGAAGTACTTAGAGTAGTAGCAAATTGGTTTAAGGCAAATTCATTAAAATTAAATTTTGAAAAAACACATTATATTAGGTTTAAAACAAAAAACTATGCACAGCCAGATATATGTATAAACTATAAAAACAACAAAATCTTAGAAACAGAGAGTATAAAATTTCTTGGTATTAAAATAGATCAGAAACTCTGTTGGCATGATCATATCACTACACTACTGGCAAAGGTAAGTGGTGCCACCTTCGCAATACGAACACTTTCTCTAACAGCAGATCTAGAATTAATGAAACAGGTGTACTCCTCATATTTTCATTCAGTAATGTCATATGGCATAATTTTTTGGGGAAACTCTTCACAAAGTAAAAAAGTTTTCATAGCACAGAAAAGAGCTATTAGGTTTCTGTGTAGGGTAAAACCAAGAACTTCTTGCAGACAACTCTTTAAGAAACTCAATATTCTTACAATGTATTCTCAGTATATATATTCTCTCATGAGCTTTGTCATAGAAAATTTTAACCTGTTTACACCTAATTCACAGGTACACAGTTTCAATACAAGAAACAGAAATAACTTGCATAAAACACAAACATCTCTGTCATTAGTACAAAGAGGAGTTAATTATTCTGGGATACATCTGTTTAATAAACTACCTAATCGTATAAAACAGCTTTCAGATAATAAAGATGTATTCAAACAAAAACTTAGAGATTATCTTATTGGCAACTCCTTCTATTCCATTCAAGAATTTGAAGAAAATAATTAATTGTACTCATTATGACGTTAGCAAAACTCAGTTGCAAAAATGTATGCTTATTATTATTTCTTGTATTTGTAAAATATGTATATATATATATATTTTTACTATGATATGACTCATATTATGTGTATATGTATCAACAATGACATGTTTCACATCCCAGAGGTACTTCCTCAGCAGGGATCCATGGAACAAGATTGATAAATAAATAAATAAATATTAATGTCGATTTTTTAAATAAATTACCCTGTATAGTCATGTTGGAATCATTAGTCGCTTCATTCAATTTAACTTAGGTAGTAAATTATCCTACTATAATAATGAATAATAGTCACTTAGCTATAGATAATGTTTTCCTAGCTACCTCAAAATTCAGTTATACAATCAAACCATCTATCAATGGACTTTCGGACCATGATGGCAAGTTATTAACTTTCAACACTTCAACACTATCTCCAAGAGTAAAGTTTTTAAACTTCAGTGTGTAATAATGAATCAGTTACTTCTTTTAGAAAAGTGCCTCAATATTACAAACTGGGAACATGTTTACAGTGCACAAGGTATGAATGAAAAATACAACATTTTTAGTAGCATTGTATTAAATTACTTTGAAAGTTGCTTCCCTTTGAAAAGGTGGCGTGCTTCTCGAAAAGAACAAAAACCATGGGTAACTGAGGGCATTAAAACATCCTGCATTTGTAAAAGTTATATATTGTCTCTAGGAACAGTCACAATGCTATAGTTAAACCATATTACAAGCAGTACTGCAAAATATTGAAAAACGTTATTAAAGAATCTAAAAGTATGTACTAAAAACATAAAATTCGTGATTCTGAAAATAAAATTACGACATTGGAACATTGTAAAAAAGGAAATAGGAAAAAATAATCAAACCAGTAATGAAATTTATACCAACGAAAATTCAGTAGAATCTAATTTTTCAATTTCTGATATATTTAATAAAAAATTTTTTTATCTGCATCTATACTCTGCAATGTGGGTGGCAGAGGGTGCTAAGCACCAATCCTAATTCTGTGCATTCCAATCCTGAACAGAGCAAGTGAAGAAAGAATATATAAAAGCACCAGTATGGCATCTTATTACTCTAATCTTACCCCTCCTGTCATTGTGACCTAAATAGGTTAGCGGAAGAAGTATTTCATTGCACTCATCTATTATAGAATTTCACATATTCTCTAATAAATTAAAATGACGTCATCTGTCTGCCAAACAATCCCAACCAATCTAAGTATCAATTCTGTAACACTTTTGTAACCACTATAACTAGCAGCACGAATTGATGGGCTCTTTTCTGTACTTTCTCTAATGTAATGTGTCAATCAATCCCTTGTGATATGGATCCCAATCTCCAAAACAGCAATCTAAATGCAGATGCACTAGAGTTTTGTACACTATTTCCTTTGTATGGGCATTACAACTACTGAAAATATGACCAATGAATCATAATTTAAAATTAGCTTTGCCTACAATGAAAGCTATATGCAAGACACATTTCATGTTGCTTTGTACTATTATGCCCAGATACTTCAGGGAATCAACCCTGTCAATAACTGAATTGTTAACTTTTTACTTGTGTACAAGCAGAGCCTTTTTATTACCTATTTGCATTGCCTTGTACTTTTTGCAGTTAAGTGTAAGCTGTCATTAATGGTATAACATCCAGATCATGCTCAATTTCTAAGCAATCGTCAGAGCACCTTATTTTTCCCTGGATAAGTGCATCATCAGCATACAAACGAAACCTGCAATTAACATTGTCACCGAGATCGTTTACAGAAATTAGGTAAAGAAGTGGTCCTAATACACTTCCTTGAGTGATGCCTGAAGTAACATCTAGCTTAGAAGAGGCTTCCCTGTCAACGACGACATACTGTGACTGACCAGTTAGAAAATCATGTATCCATTTAAAAATCTAATTCGATATACCGTGTGCTTAAATCTTTGGTAAAAGTTGGTTGTAGGTACAGAGTAAAAAGTTTTTGAAAAATCCAAAAAAATTGTATCAACTTGTGAATTTGTGTCAATAACTTTCATTATGTCATGCGAAAGTTGGGCCAGTTGTGTTTCACATGATCTGTTCTTCCAAAATCCTTGTATGTATGGTATAAGTAGCTCATTTTCATGTAGAAACTTCATTATGTTAGAGAATATGACATATTTAAGAACTCTACTGCAAACAGATGTAAGAGATATGGGTCGATAATTCCAGTGAACTCTCCGATCTCCTTTCTTGAAAACAGGAATCACCTGCACTATTTTCCAGTCAGAAGGTACTTTTTTCTCTTCTGAACATTTATGGAATATACCTGACAGAAACAGTTCTATTTCTTTCGCATATTCTGAAAATACTCTTAATGGTAAGCTATAGGGGCCTGGCATTTTCCACCATTTCAGGAGCTTTAATTGCTTTATAATACCTACACTATCAATTTGTATCAGATCCATTTCACACTCTACATGCCTTTGAAAGGTGGGTATATTTTCCATTTCATCAGTGAAGGAATTTTTAAATACGGTAGCCTTGTCGTGGCTGTCATCAACTTCCCGACCGTCTTGTAGTAGAGCTGGCATATTGTTGACACTACCACTAACCTTTTTTACATACCACCAAAGTTTCTTTGGGTTTTTGTTGAGGCTTTTGGAAAGTGAATAACAACAAAAGTCAGTAAAGGCCTCATGCATCACAGTCTTAACATATCCTCTTATTTAACGTCAACTTTCTGACCGTCTTGTAGTAGAACTGGCATATTGTTGCCACTACCACTACCCTTTTTTACATACAACCAAATTTTTTTTGGGGTTTTTGTTGAGGCTTTTGAAAAGTGAATAACAACCAAAGTCAGTAAAGGTCTCACCCATCGCATTCTTAACATGTCCTCTTATCTCATCTAACTTTTCTTAATCACTCCTATATATCATCCATCTTGAGTGTGCTTGCATCTTCCTTTGGTTTTTAAGTTACTTTTTAACTTCATGTGTATACCATGGGGAATCATTCCCCTCCCTGATTGTCCATTTTGGTATATGTAATTCTATACCTTCTCTGGCTATCCGCATGAATGAAAGGCATATCTCTTCAACTGAGCCTCTTGCTTCTATGAAGGTAAGGTAATTACTCCTCAAATACGTTCTAAAACACTCTTTTGGGGCCATTTTGAATCTTTTTTCTTTTTGCATGCGACTGTTAATTTTACTGTAGCAATTACAGCTTTATGATCACTTATTCCTGTGGCGGTTGAAATGTCTGTGAATAATTCAGGCCTATTTGTAACAAGAATATCTAAAATGTTTTCTTTGCCTTTGTAGCACCACATTGGTTTGGTGACAAGCTATTCAAGATGAAGATCTGAGAAAAGGTCAAGAATAATTTCACAGGATGGTTTATCCCTGCCACCAGTTACGTGATCGTAATTAGTCCAGTCAATATACGGAAAGTTGAAGTCACCTCCTAGTATTATTGCGTGATCTGGAAATTGACGAGTTATATTACTTAAATTATTCCTTAAGGCCTAAGCAATAGTTACATCTGCATCTGGTGGATTATAGAAAGATCCTATTACAGGTTTTGTTCTAGCTACTTTGAGTCCATTCGATTGGATTTCACAGACCGTATCAATATCTATTTTGTTACACGCAGGTGTTTAATACCAACTATAAATACACCACCTCCATTGGAATGTAACCTATCCTTGTGGAAAAGTTCATACTATTGTTAAAAATTTCTGCTGAACTTATATGTGGATATAACCAGCTTCCAGTACCTAGTACAATATCTGCTTCTGTGCTACTAATAACACTTTCAAGCTCAGGCTGTTTGTTGTAAACACTTCTACAGTTATTAATGAGTATTTTTAATAGTTGAGATTGATTTAAGTTACTCCTAATGTGAGGTGTCAAATCTGATTGGGCTACACGTAAGTATAAACTCAGTTTCGGGTCTTCCTCCCTCAGCCTAAATATCCCCTAATGCACGCCTCATGGCCCATGCCACCTGTGTAGCTAATTCACATGTGTAGTGCACATCTGATCTATCCAGGGGAATCCTGCTCAACTCAACCCCAGGAATCTGCAGCCATGATTATCACAGGAACACAGCAGTCTCTGGTTCAGACACTCTACTGGGCTCCACAGTCAGTTCTATTGACAGTGCCACAGATAGTTAACTGTGCTGAAATCTTGGTCATTAGCCATAGAGTTCACATTTTCAGGAAGCTGCCAGAAGGAAGAGAGAACACACTCTGACCTATGGTGACAAGCATCATTGGTGCCGACATGAGCTACAATCTGCTGCTGGCTACACCCAATCCATTTAATGGCCTCTGGGGTGGCCTGTTCCACATTTTGGATCATACCTCCTAGAATGCACAATGAATGGGCATTGAATTTGATTCCTTACCTATTCACCATTTCCCCAAGAGGTTAAATTAACTGCCTAACGTTGGAGCTTCTTACCACTAGAATCCCCTTCTGTGGTTTCTCAGAACTAGTAATCTGGGGGGCTGGCAACTCACAGGATGATGATTACAAATCTGAATAAGTCCCAGACAATACATAAACTGATTGAACAGTGGTACAAGCTTGCCCCAGGGGCGTAGCTACTATGGGTCTAGGCGGTGCAGTGCACCGGGGCCCTCACGCTCAGGGGGCCCCTAAGCGCACCTGTAGGGGCCCTCAAGAGCAGTTTAGAGGGCCCTCGAGCCTTCATGGCAAACTGGCGACCTTTTCTTTTTTAGCTCTACCATCGTCTAAGGAGCCCCTCACTAAGGGACCTCGCTGCTGTGCTCAGGGGGGCCCCATACCAGCACACAAAGCAAAAAAAGGTCGCCCGTCTGGCCTGAGGGCCCAAATTAAATTTTTTGCACCGGGGCCCTTGTTGACCTAGCTACGCCACTAGCTTGCCCTCCTGCGATTGAGATTTGTATGACTGCCCCTGTATGTGGTGTCAACGTCCAGAAACCATACACTAGTCACCGTCAAGCGACCACCACATAGACTCGTACATCATAGCATTGACTGCATGTACAATGACTGGTAGGGAAGAACCTGAGAGATCACTTGCTTCAACAGGATCACTCATATCAAATCTGCTGCAGTCACCTATGGCAGTTTCCAACTTTGTTACTTTTGTTAACAGAGGTGCAAGCTGAGCATGAAGATCAGCCAACTCAGCCTGCGTCTGCACACTGCAATCACAGTCCCTACACATATTACTTTCAGAACAAAAACTGAGAAGAGGATGAAAGAACGAACTAACTGAGTGATTTAAAAAACACACTGTTCACTACTTACTAACAATCACTAATCATGGTTTAAATAAAACCTAACTGTGGAGATTAAATTTAGACTAGATGGCAGATACTGCACTGAGTAGTTTATAGGACATACCAGAAAAATGCGTTAACTAACCGCAGTAATAAGTAAAATAACAAATAAGTTATATGTACCTTCTTACAGATAAAATGTAAAGGAGATCACAATTACAGTATGCTGCTGCCATTCAAATAATGCAATTAAAACAAAAGCTATCACAACACTTTATATTAAGTAAACAGAAATGGCGGTACTTGAGACTGCAGTTGATGTAGATCAGCTAGCTGCCGTTCTGTGTAGACAGTGAATATTCAGAGATAAAAGCTAACTACAACCCTTTAAATTATAAAAACAGAAATGGCGGCACTTGAAATGATGGTTGCTGGAGACCAACTAGCTGCTGCTCTGCACAGACAGTAGATATTCAGAGAAAAAAGCTAACTACAACATAAATGATGGCACTTGTCATGACAATACAGGCTACCAAGAAAAATTTGTCACTAAGTCTGTAAATTTAGCTACTCCAGAAGAAATAAGAAAAGTTATCATGTCTTTTAAGAGAAATTACTTGAGTGGTTATGATGGGATTTCCAGCAGATTAATAAAACTGTGCTCCACAGAATTAAGTAAGATACTAAGTTATCATTTTAATATATCTTTACTTGAGGGTATCTTTCCACAAAGGCTTAAGTATACTGTAGTTCAACCACTCTATAAAAAGGAGGATAAGTCAGCTGTATTGAACTACAATCCTATTTCAATACTAACAGCCTTCTCCAAAGTGTTTGAGAAAGTAATGCACAACAGAGTTTATGAAAACATTAAAAATAATAATATTCTAACTAAATCACAGTTTGGTATTCAAAAGAGTCATTCAACAGAACAACAATATTTGCATTCACTGAGAATATTTTAGAAGGAATGAATGATAAATTAATTCCTTTAGGATTTTTTTTTGGTGACTTCTCTAAGTCACAGAAATTACAGTATTATGGTATTGCTGACATTATTAATAAATGGCTTAGTTCTTACCTTCTGAACAGAAAACAAAATTTCCCTAGAAAATTTTAAGACTGCGTTATGTGGTCCACTGTTTTCTGAGTGGGAATATATCAGATGTGGAGTAACTCAGGGTTCTATATTTGGGCCACTATTGTTTTTTTTTTATATATATATAATTGATCTACCCTATGTTGTATCTAAAAATTCAAAATTTGTTCAATTTGCAGATGACATAAACATAGGAATTAAAAAAACTCCAAATTCATCTACAGAACATATTTTCAATTATGCTTTGACCTTATTAATAAATGGTTTACAGCTAATGGCTTGTCTTTAAACTTTGATAAAAGTCAATATATGTAATTCAGTACATCACAATTAACATCAGACATAGACATAAAATTTGCAGGCCTGTCCATTCAAGAGGCAGAGTGTGCGAAATTTCTAGGTTTGCATATTAATCATAATATAAATTGGAAGGTAGATGTTTCTGACTTAATAAAGCGATTGGGTGCAGCCACATTTGCAATTTGTACAATTTCAGCTGTAGGTGTGTATGAAGAAACTAGTTATTTTGCTTATATTCACTTCTTAATGTCATATGGAATTCTACTCATAGAGACAAAGTGTTCAGAGCCCAAAAGTGAGTAATAAGTATTATGTGCAGGGTTAGCAGTAGAACTTCATGTAGAGAGCTGTTCAAGAGGTTATGGATTTTAACATTGGTGGCTGAGTATATGTATATACACATTAATGTCCTTTGTAGTCACAAATTATACTTTGTTTGAAACAAATAGTAAAATATACAATTATTGCACTAGAAGTAAAAATGATCTTCGCAAGGATTACAAGTCGTCATCATTTGTTAAAAAAGGGATCCGATATTTAGGGATACATATCTTCAATAAGGTCCCAACACATATTAAGTGTCTAGCAGATGATAAGATTAAAGGAAAAAATTAAAAGAATTTTTAATTTTACTCTGTCAAAGAATTTATTTTTAAGGTATCTACAAAATAACAGCCAGTAGTTTGTGTAAATGTAGTTGACATAATTCATGTACCATTTATCAGGGCCGCATTTTAGCATAGGCTAACTAGGCTGTAGCCTAGGGGCCCACACCACAAAGGGGAGTCCACATCACAAAGAGGGGGCCTGCACCACAACCCCTAAAAAAAGGTCATCCATAAATTTTTTGTGCTGAATTTCGAACTGAAGCATCGATAGCCGGAGGGGCCACTGCCGACAGGGGGCCCTGCTCCACATGTATAGCCTAGGGGGGCCCACAAAGCTTAAAAGTGGACCTGCCATGTATGCTATGACTGTATATCTTCTGGTGTATGTATTATTTTGATAAATTGACAACTTTCCACATCACACAGAGCCAGTCTCTCATATTGGGATCAATAGAAAATGAATGTATTGTTCTCCATTGTACTACTTGCCGAAACATGCATTCGATGACTTTTACTATTAATCAAACTTGCAGTGAATTTTTGTGAGTATTGCTCAGAGGGACGGCGGTTGAATCTCAATGCCCCCTAAATGTTCCTTGGACTAAACATGCACCCTTATGATCTCTTAAAATTCCACTGATGGGTGTTACTGACCCTATTTAAAACCACTGGGCTTTATGATCCATGGTGCCTTACTGCACTAAATGCAAAGGGTCTGCTCAGTAATCTGCAACTTCATCCCTCTACGTAATTAGATACCACTCTTATGCTGAAATAATGAATAAACATTTTGATTGTGAGAAGAACTTAATCTTTAAATATACACTAATTTTTGGTCACTTTTATCTTATTTTCTCAGCTTTTTAGTTTTTGCATTAATCAAGTTCAGCAAAAAATTATGTTAAATTTATCAGCATTACTAAGTCTTATCAAAATGAAACATGCACCATGGCACCATAATCTGTATATTAATCAAAACCCCATCAAAATCAGACCAGTAGCTTTTATATAAATTGTGCCCTAATCTAAATTATCTTAAAATTTTCAGCTTTTTGATTTCACATCAAATTTATCCATGGGAATACCATCCACAAATTAATTGAAACCCAATCAGTAGTTTTTATGAAACATTATCTTAAATCCTTTGGCTTTTCACGTCTCATCAAAATACAATATACCATCTACATCTACATATATACTCTGCAATTCACAAAATTGTGGGTGGCAGAGGGTGCTCAGCACCAAAGCTAATCTCTTTGCTGTGCATTCCAATCCCTAATGGTACGAGGGAAAAAAGAATTCATATCAGAATCAGTCCGGCACCTTATTTCTCTAATTTTATCTTTCCTGTCCTTCCGACTCAAATAGGTTGGTGGAAGAAGTATTTCACTACACTCAAAAGTGAAAGTGGGAGTTTACGTGTGGGGCCATAGGCAGTGCATTACTCAAAACCCTATTAAATCTTGTATCTTTAAACGAACAAATCTTGTATATATATATATATTTCAGATCTCGGAAACAGCTATGATGATTTGGATGAAATTTTATATTTATATAATGTTTTGACTTTTAAGATTACTTAAATAGTTGTCTTCCCTACAAAAAAGTGATTTTACAAAATACAAACAATTTTTTCACTTGGTATCTTGAAAACGGCACTAACGCCATTTTGTAGACAATTCAGGTACCAGAAAGTCTACAAATAGCTTCTCTTTGATTTCAAAGAATATTTAAACGAACAGTTCTTGTATTCTGGCTGACCCGTGGCAATATTAGCACTGGAAGTTTAGTTGTAAAACATTTAAAAAGGAAGATAATTAAAAATTTATCATTGGTTTTGTGAGAGGTTATACTTTACAGAAACTTCTTTGAAAATAATATTACCGGTGCAAGTTATAAAGTAATCATCATTTACTTTTTGACCGAAAAAAGTGGTTGTTCTTTTGTCATTAAATGCTGGGGTATGAGCAGTTTTATCGGAGTGAATGCATTTAGCAATGATGATGTTCTATCATAACTGTAATGCCACAATCTTATGATGAATTTTTATAGAACTCAGGGAATAAATGTTATTCATATCTCACTTGGTTTTCGAGATATAGCATGTCAAAAATCAGTTATAGGTATAGTTCCTTGTGATGTTGGCGACGTTTTTTCTAGTCCATGCTGTATTTAAACCTAACAATAACTGCCAGGAACAAAATAAAACATTAAAAGTACCTTTCCACCGTATAGACATAGTGGTTTTGGTGGATTTTTTTTCTGGTTCAGGCCGGATCTAATCCTAACCACTCACTTGAGATATCAGAAAAATAAATTCTTTATTTTCGATTTGTCTCGACGAGTTTCAAACGAATTCATCATCAAACTTGGCTATGGCGAAATTTATCTTCTGGTCCTGGTCGCATTTCAACCAACCACATCAAATTTTGAGATACAATATCTTGAGAACTAGGCGAGATATATATAAAAAAATATTTTTTACTTTCAATTTTTCTCAATTTACATAACAATCCATCAGGGGCGGATCCAGGGGGGGGCTAGGGGGCTCAAGCCCCCCCCAAAAGTATCTTGGTGGTCCATCCCCCATATTGTAGTTTTGAGACCTTTTTTTTTTTTTTTTTTAGCTCTACGGATTTGAGGCTATAAATACTACCTTTTTCCCGACTCAAGCCCCCCCCCAAAGCCAAAATCCACTGAAGGCAAGCCCTCTGAACCAAAATTCACTCAAGCCAAGCCCCCCCTAAACCAAAGTCCGCTCGAGCCCCCCCCAAAACAAAATCCTGGATCCGCCCCTGCAATCCATCATCAAAGGTTATCATAGAATCCAATGAATTACCACAAATCTCGCACCATTAATTAATCCCTGACTGGCATTAAGATTTCTATTTAACCTAATAATAGCATTTTTCTTTGAAAGCAATTCATGAATCGGTCTCAAAAATGGATCTAACGATTTGGATGAAATTTTGTATGTAGATAACGTTTTGCTTTTCAAGTTTTTAACAGGATTTTAAAAAAAGTATCAATTTTTGTATTTGGTTTCTCGAAAATGGCTCTAACCTCATTAAGTAGAAGCCTACTGATGGTAATTAAGCTTTTCTTTGGTTAACTGTGCACTTCAAAATGCCTAGGAAACCTTCAAGCCTTTTGCTTTAATCAAACTTTACTGGAAATTTTGGATATTGAATAGAAATCGAAAGATGCCGAGCAAAGATCGGTCACCCAGGTACTCGATACTAATATAATAAAAATTGGTACTAATATGTTAAATTTCTCAGCTTTTCGATCTCACATCAAAATGAAACATACCCTACTTCACTTATTGTATCATGGGCTGCACATTAAACAAAACCCTGTCAAAATCCACCAGGTATTTTTTCATGAATCACAATCGTCAGAAGACACAAAATTAAAAGGCAGTTTATTACTTCCTTGATGTTTATTAGAGGTACCCCAAAATCATTTATATATATAAAAAATGTAGAGACTGCTCTGCTTAAAGTTTTCTTTATAAATATAGATTGGCAGAAGAAGTTTATAGTAAAATATATCATACTTAATGGAGGATTGTAGAATAGTGTCACAGATGTTAAGGTAATATTTTCAGAGGCTAATGATAATGAAGCTGAAGACAGTAACAGAAAGAGGAAAAATGATAGGAAAATGTAGATATGAAAACTGAAAGAAGGGAAAAACAAAGAGGAATGCCAGACAATTGTAAAGACCAAGATATTAACAGGAGAAATGGGGTGGAGTGGGTAGGATTTAAAAGAACATTAGTTGAAGCTGTAGTAACAACAGAGCAATTAATGGTCTTATTAATAGCCAGAAAGACACCTCATCCCATTGAGATAGTTCTGTTTTTTTTTTTTTTTTTTTTTTTTTTTTTTTTTTTTTTTTTTTTTTTTTTTGCAAAAAATATTGAATTTAGGAGCAAATAATTCCCTAGATCTCTGGCATCACCAACTTCCAGTCCCTCGTATTATATCTACGTCATTAATCACACTAATACTATGAAAATTGATGACCATTATCCTTAGATATTTTGTATCATTATTACTAGTCTCAAATTTCCATTTGATGTATTTGCATTGGAAAGGGAAATGGGTGAAGTATCTGATTTATTGGGCCCATTACTGCCGGGACCAAGATGTTACTTAACATTGCACCCGCTGAATGTTCCTTGGGACTCACGGTGTTCCTAAATAATAATTCATATCAAGTTAGTTCCGTATTTTCACAACCAACATGGTTACCATCCTCAGTGAGTAGTGGATGCCTGATCAACCACTAGTAGCTAACATTGGTCTTAGGTTGACAAAGCCCCAGTTGTTGCAGCAAAGTGAACTCCTGTAAACATAAAATTAAAAATACTTCACCATACGGCTTCTCTATAACTGATGTGCAGCACGACTCATCAAATTGAAAATTTTAAATATAGAAAATTTTATCACGCTGTTTTATATACGGTAACTGCTTGCCTTATTTTTCCATGGATTTAATTATATCTGGAAGAGAAACATGACATGAGTTACTAGTGCCAACTTTCACAGCTACTCTAAACTGATGACAGCTGGTTTCTATAATCACAGTTGGGATGACGTCTATGATGTGGTACTGTTGCCCTGAAAGACACACAAAATGAATGTTAGAATTAGGGCCCTCAACATTCTTTCTAGCCAGTTTATGTAATGGACATCAAACGATGAATTTGCAAATGATCAAGATTCCTTTCCTAGGCATTGTTTAGGGTCTGTGAACATTGACTTTGAACTGTGCTTCAGGAAAATTCGCACTTTAGTTGTCAGTCTTCTGTAAAACTGGAAATGTATTACTCAGTGGTAAGATACTACTTTCCAGTAAGTGATTTTGGAACCTTGATGCTGTCTGATGATCCACATATTACCACCTCTTCCGTATCACATGCTTAACCATCTATGATATGTGGTCTTGCTGCTTCAGCATGGTGTGATAGATATCAAATGACATTAAATTGCAGTAAGTGCTACGTAAGGCACACTATGAAAAAAAAGATACCACTTGCCAATCAATACAAATAAGCCTCTTATTTCTTCAATCCTGTAAGTGCTGTAACAGTACATAGTTACCCACGTCCGTAGCATACCTTAAGCTACACATGCTCCCTGGGTGGTGCTAAATGGGTGACAGCAATCAGATGCTACCATACTGCCATTTTGGGTCTCATGGCAATGACATTAATTACAAACATAACCAGGGCCGCATTTAGGCTCTGTGGGCTCCTAGGCTATACATGTAGTGCGGGCCCCCTGTCGGCAGTGGCTGGATTCTTAAATTTCGAAATATTCGAAATTCGACCAAAAAATTTATGGGCGACCTTTTTTTTTTTTTTTAGCTCTACTACCTGCCCAGGCGAGGGTTCTGGTGAGGGGCCCCTCTTTGTGGTGCGGGCCCCCCTTTGTGGTGCGGGCCCCCCTTTGTGGTGCGGGCCCCCCTTTGGGTGCGGGCCCCTAGGCTACAGCCTATGATGTAGCCCATGCTTAAATGCGGCCCTGAACATAACAGTCTTTTTGAGGACTCAGACTTCCACACAACAACAATAGGTCCCCAGCTAAACATTTGCCAACTTAACACTGAAGGCATCATGTTAGGATCCAAGTGGCATACTGGGGCTGGGTATCGGCTTGTACACCTAAACTTGAAATCATCCAAAAAGTTGTCAAAGTTCGGAAAAAGTTCTATAACCGTGTAAAACCTTGTAGAATGCTAACTGTAATAATTAATGCGGTCGCCACTTACAGATTAACCTCCTGTAAGAAAGGTACTAAAGTAGAAATGAAAGTCTGAATCCAGATCACTGAAGTATACAATCTTAAAAATTTTCACAGAAGTTACAAAAGTCACAGTTAGCAATGGCAATCGGAGAAAATCATTTGCCGAAGATCACAAGTCATGCAACAGAACAGACCGCACCACCCCGAATGAAATTGAAAGTTAAGATGAACACATGTCGGAAAGTTTTAGACTTTTGAGTTGGCCATGCCTGGTTAGTAATGGCGTCGGTCCGCCATACCACTCTAATCCTGTCTACCCATCAGCCACTGCAAGCCTGTGCCGGTCTTGCTTAAACTCGTCTAACAGAGCACTACATCCTAACCCGACAAGATACTTCAGCTAAATGTGAAAAAACCCACGCCCGGGTCACTTTTATCAAAATGGCCTACTGACCGAGACAATAGTCTATCTGGAAAAAGAATCTGTTAACTACAAACTACCAGAAAATCACAAGATGAAGAGCGTAATGAGGCAAGTGTAGTGACGTGATTGGTTTTGTTTTTAGAGCTTCCAGACCGGTGAAAATGAACTTTGAAAGTTGGTTAATTTAAAAGCACATTTGTTTCGAGTATTGCGATACGTCATCATACGTCACATGCGAAATATGGATTTGCAAAATTTTCAAAGTGTTCCCCAGCTCCTGGCTGAGTCCAGTGGTGTAAAAATCTTTTAAATTGGTTAAGGCTATCAGAAGTTATAGAATTTCTAAATTTTACTGGTTTCGTGGGTGATGCAACCGAAACTTCACTTTTTATTTAAAGGAGGTTGTGGCCTGAAACTAAATTTAAATTGTACCTTTATTTAATTTAAGTACTTTAGAAAAGTTTTTAGTTCGTGAAATATGTTAGCTGGAAAGAATTTCAATTTACAAATTAGTTGCTACGACGCCATCAAAAAGTGGACTTTTATTTATTTATAACTTCCTTTTATTAGTTGATGGTTATCGGAAACTTAAAGAGTATTGACTGGCTGGTTATTTTGCTTGGTTACATTTACTTTTAGAGCTCTGAAACTGTTTAGATGTGCTGAAATTAAACATTGAGCTCACTCCATGTGGAGATGCTTTAAAAATCATATTTACTGCTTTAAATTGGTCTGGAACTGCGAGTTAATAGTGAATTTAATATAAAACGGTGAAATTCTAATTATTAAAGTGCTTTACAGTGTTTAATTCAGTGGAATATTAGTGCTATGGTTGTGTAACCAGATCTGTTTACTTTACTTCAGAATTATTATGGATTACGCTCATGGTTTATATTTTATTAGAAACTTCTTATTTATGGTTGTTATGTGTTGTTTATTTACTTTTCTGAACTTAAAGTGTTGTTATTTCGGTTTCAACTATGGTATCGTGTACTGACTGTTAACCTCAAACTTCATTGGATTGTGACTGAATATCGAAAATAGAGAGGTAGCTTACAATCAGTAAGCAAAGAGCTAGAACTTATCATCACTCTTACAGAAATACTCAGTTGATGTCTTACTGCAAGAAACTCACACATAGAACAACAAGCAGCTGCTTACTAGAGGGAAATTACTGGGATATAAAATGGTAACAGCACAATATCATGCAAAATATGACATTGCAACATACATTTAGAATGACATATGCCTCTACAAGGTCATTCCATCAGAGTATCATCCAACATACTTTTCCTCCATGATAGAGGTGCACAATATTGTGGTTACAAACAACTACAAGCCACCCACTGCACCTTCGCCAGAAACTATCAGTTTGGTTCCCACTAAGAAGAGCATTATCCTTGGGGATTTCAACTCCCATCATAAACTGTGGGCTTATAACCAGAGTGACGGGAATGGGATTAAATTAATAGAATGGGCTGATGTCAACAACTTAACATTAATACATGATTCTAAAGAGAAAGGTACATTTCATTCTGCTTGCCAGAAGCAGGACTACACACCAGACCTCTGTTTCACCTCTTTTGGTTTAACAGCTCCTTTCTGTCACGTAAGGAGACAAGTTCTTGGTGACATCCCTCACAATCAGCATAGATCCATAATCTATAAAATAGGAATCCAGATACCTGTTATCTGATCTGACCCTAAATCTCAGTGGAACTTCCAAACAGCAGATTGGGAATCCTATGTGAAGTATACTGATGCTGACATTTGATGGATCAAAGCAGTTCCAGATAATTATGCTAGGTTTTTAGGAATAGAGCCATCCCACGAGGCTTCTGAAAAGACAATATTCCTGGATGGAGTGAGGAGTCAAGCAGACTTAGAGAAGAATTTGAGGTAAACAGCTCTCATGAGAAGGCAACAAAACTGCTGGAATCACTTGACCATGCTAGAAGAGATAAATGGATAAAAACTCTTAAAAATCTGAATTTTACCTATTCCAGTAGAAAAGCCTGGTCTGTTATTCATAAATTACATCCTACATCAATACCCTCAAGGACACAATCATCCATTAATGTTGAATCAATAGCAAATCACATTGTATTTACTTCTAGAACAAAAAAGGACAAGCAGTTCAATAGTCAGGTCAGATTTGAGCTTAATCGTCTAAAGTGAAAAACTCAACCTCACTCTATATACTCCCATCCATTCACATTATACACAGTTCAGGAAGGTTTAAAGACCCTTCAAAATGGAAAAGCTGCAGGATTAGATGGGATTTGTCCAGAACTATTGAAAAACTGTGGACCAGCTACATCTCATTGGCTTGCCTCATTCTTCAGCTCCATACTACAATCTAGAAGGCTTCAAACGATCAAAAATCATTGCTTTACTTATATCATGAAAAGATACAACTTTCCCACAAAGTTACCATCTGATAGCCTTACTCAGTGTCACTAATAAATCACTGGAAATGCTTATACTGAACAGAATAGCTCTGGCAATCGAAGCTCTTATCCCTGTTGAACAAGCTGGATTCCATCCCAGTTAGGACTGTAGTGATCAGGTCCTGTCTCTTACCACCTACTTGGTAGTAGGTTATCAGAAGAAAATGAAGAACATATTTGTATTCATAGATCTTTCATCAGCATACAATACAGTTTGGAGAGAGGGTCTCCTTCTCAAACTGATCAAAGTAGTTCCTTGCATATAGATAACTTATTTACTGAAAAACATGTTAAGTAACCGCCTGTTTCAGGTGCACACTGAGTTCAGCAGGACAAACTAAATAATGATCTACCACATGAGTTGGTTCTCTCCCTTATACTTTTCAATCTATATATTCATGACCAGCCAGACACAGTCGCTCACAAATTTATATAACAGTCTTACAGTGGAAAGAACTAACTTTGTGGAGGCTGAAGAAACCCTGACTCATGACATTCACAAAATGGATGCCTACTTTTGAAGGTGGTGCCTTCAATCTAATCCACAGAAAACAGAAATACTGTAGCTAAATTCCATCTTAGCAACAAACAAATGAACTATCAGCCAGATATATTGATCAGAGACCAGATGTAGAAGTATAACAGTACACCAAAATACCTGGGTGTGACATTAGACAGGTCCCTAACCTACAAAGGAACCTTCAGAATACAGCTGCCAAACTTAATAGTCGGATCCATTTACTTCAGCGGCTGGCAGGAATTTCATGCGGAGCTGATTCAAATACATTAAGAACAACAGCCCTAGTCTTGGTTTACTCCAAAGCTGAATACTGCTCCAGCATATGGCTTAATAAGCTCTCACACCCAGTTGGTGGATGTTCAGCTTCACCAAACAATGCACATCGTAACTGGCTCTCATGTATCTACACCTATCCAGTGGCTGCTGGTGTTCAGTGACATCCCACCACCTCACATCAGAAGGCAAAATGTTATAATAAAATTATGGTTGAGAATTCTGAACAACAAGGCTCTTCCCATCCATGGAGATATTAGGGAATACAAAACACGGCTGAAGTCACGTTGCACTGCCTGGAAGACAGTTGTCAGTCTAACATTTAACTCCTTCAGTCTTACAGACAGCTGGACAGCAGAACGGGCATCATCAACACCATAGAGCATAGTTCAAATTACCAAACCCTGCTCAGAACGTCCAGGATTCAACTTACTGCGATTAATTTGGTGCAAATTAAATTGGATTAGATGTGGTATGGGAAGAACTGCTTCAACTCTCCACAGCTGGGGCAGGGCAGATTCTCTGTACTGAAACTGCAGTGAGGTTTTACAAACTGTGTCACACATTGTGCAGGACTTCCTACTGCGTGCCTTTCCTGGTAGTCTGGAAGACTTAAATTTGGCTACGCCGGAGGTGGTGGCCTGGTTGGAGTCCCTCGACATCACATTGTAGCGGTTGTGACTGTAGATCCTGTCTCAGTGGCATTGTCCAATGAACTATGTGTATATATGTGTGCTTACTTTGAAACAAGATTGTTCATTGAATACAGTATAATTGTTGTTGAATGTTGTAAGTGTCATATAGCATCATACACAAAATAAAAGTACATAGTTCTATGAAATAATATCAGCACACAACATTCATTATAGAAAAACTAATTCTTGATTGTGATTCATAGGTCAAATTACAAAGAATTGTAATGTAATTGTAAAGGAAATATTTAAATGGAAAGAAAAGATAATATTGCCTCATAGCATTTCTTCCACTCCATTGTTATTGCAAATGAAATATCATATAAAACTCTTGTATGTCCTCATTTGGAGTACTGTTGTGTCCTATGGGATCCTTACTGCAAGGTATCAATTAATAGTAGTGAGAATATTTAGACAACAGTTGTATAATTTGTGATGTCTAGCCACAATCCTTTCAAAAGTGCCTTAGCATTGATACAGAGACTGGGCAGGGATTCTCTGGTAGACAGGCAACATAGTTTACACAAAATTTATTGAGTAAAATGTAAACAACTTATGTAATTTGTGACTGCAATAAAATACTTCTTCCAGCTACATACTTGGGTCACTGTGTTAGGATAGATAAGATCAGGGAAATAGGGTGCCAAATTGATTTTTACATAAATGTTTTTCATTCCTCCTTCTATTGGAGATTGGAATGCACGGAGTATAGATTAGTTTTTGGTGCAAAACACCTTCTGCCACCTACAGATTTCAGCTAATTGCAGATTACAGCTGTAGAAGTAATATACTTTTATTCCCTTTTTACTTTGCTGTTTTAATCTCTGTAACTGAATCTAACCAGTGGCTTGAGGGGGAATCTGAATGTAGGAATTGTACAAAAGATGAAAAAAATTGCTGGGATTAAAATATATATATAAAAAAAGGTGCCAAATTGTTGAGCTGGTATTATTTCATATCACAACCTATCACTTTTTTTTTGCTAAGATTTTATGAGTATTGCAGTAGAAGTTTTAATTCAATTTATGTTTTTATTCAAAGCAAGCAATACCTGATGGCACAGGTGTTGGAAGAAGTTACCAGTGAGAGACTGCAGACAGATGGATGACCAATAGATCGTGGGAACCCTGGATTTGTCCATTCAAACTCTGTCACCTGCTTCCATAAGCTGCAGGGAGCAGCTGGGACTGTCAGATAACAATAAAAAATTCAGGTTAGATTGATACATAACAATATGTAGTAGAGAATGCAGCAGGGTATAGTGTGCAGTAATCAGTAATATGTTTACTTTTGCTGAGTTACTAAAAGACAGAACAGCTGATGATATTAAAAAATATTATAAGGAAATTTGCAAGTCATTGTATATTTGAATAAACCAGTTAACATTCCATTCCAATAATATTATTAATTATACTTGATGACTGCCCAAGTCTCTGTGACTATTAGTTTTGATAAAAATTAAGATAAATGTGTTTTTTGTTGATAAAATAGCACATAAAAAATTAATGTATCTGATAATATGTTGTATGTATTTATTTCTCAGTTTTGTCTCTTATAATTAATATAGTAACAATATTAACAACAATACTGACATTAATGTGGCACAATAACTGACCATAACAGCAGACATGACCAACTGAACTGCAAGGCTGCCAGTAGTGTCCTCCCAACAACTGGCATTGTCGCTGTCCAAGACACTGCCCACTGCCTTTGCATTTGTTGCTTCCATATTCTGATGCAATTTATTGAACATACAAATAACAAAATTTTATTTCTTTCTGTGTCAGGATACATTTATTTAAATATATGTTGACAATTACCAAAATGTGCAGTGATGGAATATGGATTAGATTCCCAGTTTAATACTTGATAGGGTATAAGTGGCATGACAATACAGTACTTGTTTTGCTATTGCAAAATGTCATTTTTTTTCTCTTAAGTTGACTGTGTGTGACATTCCTTGATGAGGCATTACCTTTATTTAAATCCAGGAAATTGATATTTTCCTTATTACAGAGAAATTAAACTTTTCAAAAAGGTGTTTGGAGGTAGATATCTAGTGTAATTATAGCCTTTTCCACAAAGATGATTCCATTACAGCACATCAGAAGTTCATTCACTTGGTTCCTTGCAACAATACATGTCTTTTTTCTCTCCCTCTCCCCTCTCTCTTTTTTCCAACTTTTCTCCTTTGTATCTCTAATTAAAGCTTTCAGATATCCCCTGCATTTGATGATACACATTTATATGGAAATAATACTTGCAATATTAAATTTTACATAGAAAGTCTCTAATGAATTCTACTGATAATGTTACTCAATGTGGGCATGTACACCTATAAGCTATCTGTTAAATTTTGTAACTGCGTGACAAAATTTTGCTCTCAGAACCACGAGTTAGGTTGGATAGAATATTAGTACATTTTATAGTCATTTTTTTATGTTTACTCAAGTTAGAAAGCAGTTTTACAGTTTTTAAGATAGTATTTTCAATATTTTTAATTTCAACATTCTCTGGCATTCGCCTGGAGTGGGAAAGTTCATATTTAGTTTATTTATTTTCAGCGAAATTATTAGGATAATTTTCATGATAACTAAAGTTCAAAGATCTAGCGATTTGTAAAGTTTCAAGGAGATAGAATTATTTTTATAGTCGAGGTCAAATGAGATAATGAAACCTTCAAATGTGAGATGAGAAACTGATCAGTTATCGGGGAGATTCTCATGGGAAGTGCAGCCGCTAGGTTTTCCCACGCTCCGTGAGTACCAGAACTTTCCTGGTTAGTAGCCACGGCGAGCGAGTCAGTTGGATAGGAACATTGGGAGGGGACAGTCTTCAAGTAGCAATCGGTAGTCAGTGCAAGTTTTATTTTGGGAGTATATAATTATTTAAATGGCAATGAACTATTTATCATTATTGAACTTTACCTTTTCATAGTTTTTGGTTAAAACCTATGTGGCGGCCGTATTATTCTATTTAAGCCAAAACTGTTACATCCAAGGCTATACAAGGTCAGAGTTAAGACAACTGTTTATGCTCCAACCCCAACATAAGCTATCGTCTTACAACACCTACATGATACTGTAGAACTACTAAGTACATTACAAATTCATTTTAGTTTGTAAAAAATGCAGAGTATAATGCATTCATCTACATCTACATCCATACTCTGCAAGTCACAAACATTGTGGGTGGCAGAGGGTGCTAAGCACCAATCCTAAACCCACGCATTACAATCCCGAATAGCGCGAGGAAAGAAGGAATACATAAAAGCATCAGTATGGCATCTTATTTCTCTAATCTTATCCCTCCGGTCATTGCGACCTAAATAGGTTGGCAGAAGAAGTATTTCATTGCAATCGAAATTTAAATTTTTTCCCATATTCTCCAATAAATTCGAATGCAAGCTACATCGTCTGTCTTCCAAACTATCCCAACCCAATCTATGTATCAATTCTGTGATGCTTTCATACGGGCTGTAGCAACCAGTCACGAATTGAGCGGCTCTCCTCTGTACCCTCTCCACTGAGTCAATCAGAACCTTGTGATACAGATCCCAAACTCCACAACAGTAATCCAGATGCGGACACACTAGTGTTCTGTATGCTATCTCCTTTGTATGAGCATTACAATTCCTCAAAATACGACCTATGAATCGCAATTTATAATTCGCCTTGCCTATGATGGAAGTTATGTGCATGTTCCATTTCATGTTGCTTTGTACTATCACCCCCAGATACTTCAGGTAATCAACCATGTTAACAACTATTTTGTTTATTTTGTACTCATGAACAAACTGATTCTTTTTGTTACTTATGCGCATTGCCTTGCAATTTTTGCAATTAAGTGTAAGCTGCCATTTACGGCACCAATCGAAAATAGCATCCAAATCGCGCTGAATTTCTAAGCAATCGTCGGAGAACCTTATTTCCCTATAGATAACTGCATCGTCGGCAAACAATCACAACCAACATTTGACATTATTACCTAGATCGTTTATAAATATTAAGAAAAGAAGTGGTCCTATTACACTTCCTAACATTTAACTTAGATGAGGCTTCCCCGTCGACAGTGACATACTGTGATTGATCAGTTAGAAAATCACGTATCCACTTGCAAATCTGAGCCAAAATGCCATAAGCTCAAATATTCACTAAAAGTCGGTTGTGTGGTACAGAATCAAAAGCTTTCTGAAAATACAAGAAAACTGCATGAACTTGCGAACCTGCGTCGATGACTTTCATTACGTCATGGGAGAATAGGGCTAATTGTGTTTCACACGTTCTTCCGAAATCTATTTTATTCAGTGAGCTAATTTTATGAACTTGTCTTGGAGAAATGCTGGGTAATTTTATATTTTGCACAATTTGGTATATGCAAATATGACATACAGAAAGTACCATAAAATTATCTAAGAGGACTATATTCTATGGAAGTATAAATCATGTGACTATAAAAGATTTTCATTTGTATAAAAATATCAAAACTGTTATAAAAATATATATAAATATGAAAACAAATTTATTATAAATGGACTTAAATGAAATCACTTAACTCACTTTATGCTGTAAGTTTTTACAATAAACTGTGCAAATTTAGTCAAACTTATCACTATTCAGGAAGTGTTCCATTAAGTGAAAATTATACAGTGAAAATTATAACTTTTTCTTAACCTATTTCAATTATGAAAAACTTTTCTTACCACAAATGAGATTCTCATAAAGTTGCTAAATTTAATGGCATATTGTTTATGAAATTAAAGGGCTCTCTTAAGTTTAATTTATAAATTTGTGACAGATAAATACCTGTGTCACAACTTCCATTGCTTGTACAATCACTTGCAGATTTTTCTAAGACCCAGCTCCGGCTGGAACAAACATCTAAGCTAGAAGTATTAAAAGAAACAGTGTGTTAGGAATGGTACATACCATACTTTTTTAAAACTTTTGTATGTGTTCAACAATAGATTCTCTTACTATGTTCAAAATTAAAGCTCATTAAATAAAACATCTGATCATGTCTGAATCCTTGTTTGTACTTTCAGATATATAAAGTAATTCATTTTTTTGTGTTCTAAATGAAAACTATCAGGTAGTTGTGACACACTTGATTATTGGGAGATTTTTCTGAGATAGAAATAAATTATTTGAAATGGAAACTGTATTTCACTGCCCAGCTATCATCAACACCTAGGCTGAATGTTTTTGTCATCTGTCATTCTTCCTCATCAATGTGTGATAGACTTTTTTATTTTTGTTTCTTCAAATCAAATTATGACATCTTTAGATAATTATTCTTTTTAGTTAATCACTTAAATAGTAAGAATTTTTTTATCGGGTTTAATTGCAGAGGAATGGAAATCTCATACATTGTTCATCAATCCAGGTCTTCAGCCATTTGGGCCGCAAGTGTCCTATCAAACGACATGCAACATGTGTGTTTATGAACTCATGTGGTAAAAACATCAACAGTTAACTTGACTGTAGTAAATACCCAAGTTCTGTATGCCTCTATCTCTTCAGGAAGAAAACATATGAACAGTGATGGAAGAATGATGATAAATCACACATAAAAGTAACACAAATAATAATTTTAGTACAAAACCTTTTCAGTTAGAATACACATTAGTATCTTAAATTTTTATACTCCATTTTGGACCAAATTCATTGCTGTTAATATTCTAATAATTTAGAAGTCAATTTTATAACATTGTGTCTAGGACAAAAGTGGTGAGGTTCCTAGGTCAAATCCATCCCATGTGAATTACAATTTTGTGAAGTGGCCTTATGTATATTCTAAGCACAAGTTATCTTTCATGACTCAGTCAAACATAATGCATTTATTTTCTGATTGCCTTGCAGCAACACAAAAATAGTTTAAATTTCTCCTCAATCAGGTGTTATGAAATAATGAACGCTGTACAAGATAAAAGTCCAAAATATTTTCTCTGTATTTATTATGTTTTCACCAACATGCTACCATCAACATCTGTTGTATTTTTCAGCAATAGAAATGACAGTTCATATTTCTATCCTATACCATAAGCTGTTGTCTAGGTGTAGAATTAAAGGTGTTTTCAGTTTCTGGCTAATCACTTATCAAGTAAATGAGATTGTAAGCCATATATTTGGTATGTCATCTTATAATAAGAGTAAATTAATACTTGCAGTCCTGATCACGGTAACCATGTAAGACCTTTGAGCCATATGTATTGTACGTCGCGAAATATGTTCTGTCAACTCGAACTTAGTGCCATTTAAAGTTTGCAAATTATTCATACACAGTTCTACAAACAGGTTAATTTAATTTTAAATAGTTCATTATTGCCATCAGGTCGCCAGGTGACGTACCAAACCAGCTCGAAACAGGAGGTGGATAAATAATTAAAAAAGTCATCAAGTATTGTCCCACAAACTTAAGTCCACCACTCATTTATTGCAATAGCTTAGAAAATCAAACCGGTTGGTCACCACCACGTTTTGAATATTAAGGCTAATCAAAACTTCGTCAACCATAGATTGCAGAATTCTTCAAGATAAAAGGAAATTAACATTCTTGTCAGCTTTACACCACATTACTTTGAATGTTACAATTAATGTTCATCTGCATTCCTGCACTGTTCAAACCTTATGTAACACATGCATTGTCCCTGCTAAACACATTCAGTTCTCTTCAAATGCTTAATACACCGCACTATTACTATAGCGACTCACGCTATGTGACGCAAGCCAACCGCTACCACAGTTAGGACATAACTGACTTGAAACAATGTATTCATCCACTTACTCTGGTTCTATTTGCAGATCGGCGAAAAGTGACTGTGATGTCACAAGATACTAAAGTGTTTTTTCTCAGAGAGTATCTGGCCTACTGTCTGGAACTCATAGGTCTCTGTTCTATATTTTATATTATTCTTAAACCATGTTAATTTAATTCATGGAACCATATTATTTTTAGTGGACCTGATTGGTACATTTTATCTTTAGGGTCATATCATCTTTGATCAATGGTCATTTAGTTTTCAGGTGACAAATATATTTCAGTTATTCTGGACCCAAATTGTAAATAATTTTAATAAGTATCAAAGATACAATTGCTTCAGTTTAAATACACTATGATATGTTCTGAGTTGTAAAGATACAGAATTAAGGCTAATAATACCAGAAAAAATTATTACTTGATATTTGAACACCTGAATAATGAGCATGCAGAAATATAGAACAAGTAAATGAAAGTAAAAACAATTTTTTTTACTTTCTAAATGAAAGAAGAGGCATGCAACACATTAGATTTGTAGTGAAAATGGCTTCTTTAATTTGATTTAACTTTGATGGAGCATTGGGAATGATTGGAGGAAAGGAGGAGGGTGAAGAGAGTGCTGGGGATGTATGGGACTTATGTTGGTGATGGAACTTGGAGAGATATTGGTCAAAGAATTAGGAATAGTGCATGGAAAGGGAAAGGTGACCCTGACCACAAGCTGGTCCTCGATTTCATGCATAAGGGAGTGGGAAAATTTTCTTTTGTTGGTAAGGGTGTCAGGGATTGGAACAAATTACCAACTATAGTGATGAATAATTATCCAAAAATGCTTAAGGAATTGAAGTTTGTGAATCATAATAGTAAATGGGGGACCAATTTAATATTCAAATTATAAAAGAAAATTAAAAAAAATATATGTATATAAAAAAAAGAGGTAAATGAATGACTGGGGGAATTGCCACCGGAATGTTAGCTCCATTGCAACGAAAATAATAATATTAATGCTCTCGTGGCAACTGCTATACAGGCTCATTTGTTCCCATTTCCTCTACCTGCCTAATTTTGTCCATTATAAATTTCATTTCTAAATTCTTCACCATCTTTGACAAATTATTCATCTCCTCCCTCACTAATTTATTTCAATCCCTGAGTCCTTTACCTACAAAAGGAATTTTTCCCAATCATGTATGCCTGAACTCGAGTGCCAAATCATGGTCATTGTCAACTTTTCCATTCTATACACTACTTTAATTCTTCCATCCATATTTTTCCAAGCCCCATCATCAATATACACCTTGTACATTCCCATCACTCTCTTCATCTTCTGGCCGTCTTCACTGATTCCCAACCCAGTTCCTTTATTATATCAGTTACTCATTGTGTTCTGTGGTAATTTCCACAGACAAATTTACCTGCCCTCCTTTGTACCCCCTCCAACTCCTGTGTTTGATATCTATAATGTGAGTATCACACTACACTACAAGCAATGGTCTGACAAATATTTTGTAACTCAGATGCCTCACTTCTCTTGTACATCCCCTCATCACCCTCTCGAATAAATGAAGAATTTCAAAAACTATTTCAACCACCTGCCACCTTTTGTTAGCAATGAGTTAAATACAACAGCTATCACATCACAAGGATCGAATTACTGAACTTTGGTGTTTGAGGCGAAACAGGGACTACGAACAAAAATTCTGAATATTTTACAGCATGTAGTATGGTAGATATTGTTATTGCGGGGGACAGTTTAGGGAAACAAATTAGACAGTATTTTAATCTGTGGCTCAGACTCGTTGGTCGTCCAAGCATATCTCTAGCACTACAGTGTCAGTTGGTAGCCTGCATCATGCAGTAAATGCTTTACAGTTAGTATAATATCGGTGTGTCATTTATATGTTTCAGTTTAATTGAAACATGTTTCTGGCATTAAGTTTAGGTAAATAGTGACATGATTTTTTATGTATTATTGTTATTCATTATTGTTTTTATCATTTTGTTTTTCTTCCTTTAGCTGGCACCAACTCCAAAAATAACTAATTTCAATAACAGTAATGTAAAATATTGTCAATTTAAATTTGATTTCTTCTAAGCAAGGTATAAAGTTATTTTAAAAATTTTAGTGTGCTTTTTTTGAAGGCATTTTGTAACAAATATTTAATTTTTAGTGACATTATAGTTTGTTTTGTATTTTTAAAATGCCATAGAAGTTCTAATTTTGCAAACTTCCTGGTAGCTCAGTGCTAAAAGTGCTTGATTTCAAAAATATTCTGTCTTTATATACCCCAACAACTTTCTGAACAGGGTGAACTGGATGCTGTGTTGAGGAATGTCGGTTTAAATTTTGGTCCAGACTGTGTTTTGACCTAATCATAACATCTGTTAAAGCTGCTGCTCGATAATGGAAACATATAACATCTGAGCATTAATACATACCATATACACAAATCTGTCTCTGGAATATATTTGTTTGCTCCGGCTTCACACAGAAAATATAGATATTTAATTGGATTTCCAAGTTGAAATCAGAGGTACATGTTGAGACATTAGGACACATTTATTTTACGAATATTCTGCTATGATTTAAAATTAGCTTAGCTTTGACGGGGTATAAAACTGTGTTTTTTTGTAAAGAACATTGGAAATTAAATGGGGTGGAGGTAAGGGAGAAGAGGGATTGGGCTTTTGTATACCAAATGTATACTGTCTTTTCTGATTGATGTAAAGTATATGTGTGTAAATTTTTATTGATATCAGATAATAACTGTAGGTATGTATATAAAAAAAAAATAAGGGGTGTAGAGGCAATGAATGGTTTGATTTTTGTAAAGCTAGTGTGGACAGTATTTTTCTCTTTTTTTCTCTCTTTTTTTTAAGTATTCATTTACAAAAATTAAATGGGACAAGGAAGTGAGCAGTTGGGTTTTGTAAACAGAATTTAGACACTATGTTTCTCTTTGTTTTTAAGCATACATGTGGAGTGTTCCATTGAAATCTGAAAAAAAAACTGTGGGTATCTATAAAGAACATTGCAATTTGGAGGGGTATAAGGTAAAAGGGATTGGGCTTCTGCAACCAATTTAAATACAATTGTTGTGTATATTTTAAAGCAAATGTGCAAATTTTCTTCAGAACTCGAGAGAAACTGTAGCTTATGTAGATTAAGGGGATAGAAAGGGGGAGAGGTGCTTGGCTTCTCTAAACCAAATGTAGACAGTATTTTTCTGTTTGTTTTGAAAGTATGCATGTGTATACTTCCTTCAAAATGAGATAGCAACTGTAGCTTTATATGAAGAATACTGACAGTAATAAAAGGGGTAGAAAGGGGCATAGTGTTTGTGTTTTTGTGAAAGTAACGTGGAAAGTATTTTTCTTTTTGTTTTAAAGTATACGCATGTCAAGTTCCACCAAAATTGGATTAAAATGTGGGTTTGGACAAAAATTAAGGGGTGCAAAAGGGGAGCTAGGGTAGTTTTTGGATATTTTGGTAAGAAATCTTCTCCAAAAAATAAAAAAATAAAAATTACATATATGTGCCAATGTTCGTAAAGATTGGTCAAATGGTGTCAATTGTAGCTTTTTAAAAGAAAATTGACAAAAATCAAGGGTGTGGAAATGGGGAGAGGGGTTCAGTTTTTGCAAACCAAAAGTTGAGATGATTTTTCTCTTTATTTTATAGCAAAAGTGTGCTAAGTTCTATTTAAACCGAATAAAAACTGTGGGTTTGTATAAAAATTAAGCGGTTTAATGGGGAGAGGGGGTGATTTTTGGATTTTTTGATCAGAAACCTTCTTCTTGAGAAAATACTTATAAGCACCAACTTTCATGATAATCAGTCAAATGGTGTTGACTGTAGCTTTTTATAAAGAACATTGACAAAAATTAAGGGGTTGGAAGGAGGGAGACAAGTTGGGCTTTGGCCGAACAAATGTTGACAGGATTTTTCTCTTTATTTTAAAGTATACATGTGCAAAATTCAATCAAAATCAGATAAGAAATGTAGGTTTGTATAAAATTAAGGGGTGTATAGGGGGAGATGGGGTGGTTTTCTTAGTCAGAAACCTTCTCCATGAAAAATTACATGTATTTGCCAACTTTAATGGAGATCAGTTAAATGGTGTCAACTGTAGCTTTGTATAAGGAACGATAACAAAAATTAAGGGGGTGGATAGGGGGAGAGGGGTTCAGTTTTTTTCAAACAAAAAGTTGACAGTATTTTCCTCTCCATTTTTGACTACAAATGTCCAAAGTGCCATTGAAATCGGAAAAAATATGGGTTTGTATAAAAATTAAGGGGTTGTGAAGGGGTACAAGGGGTGGTTTCTCAATGAAATTCATATGGGACCACTTTGGGGGTATAATCTATCCACTAAAAAAATTTAATTCAAATTGGTTCAAAATTGGCAAAAATATCAGCGAACATACGTAAAAAAAATTACAGACGAATTGAGAACCTACTCCTTTTCTTGACGTTGGTTAAAAAGCAGTTCCTTCCCCATTCTATAACCATTAAAAAATATTTTGTGTGCATAATTAGGGGATGTCCATTAATAATGTAAGGTGAAATGGGGGGGGGCAGTGATATCTCACCAAAGGGTGCCACAATAAGACCTCTAGTCCAAATTCTCTTCTCTTTTTATTTTGGTCAGAAACCTTCTCCATAAAAAATTACATGTATACGCCATCTTTAATGGAGATCAGTTAAATGGTGTCGACTGTAGCTCTGCATAAAGAACATTGACAAAAATTAAGGGGATGGATAGGGTGACAGTATTTTTCTCTTTATTTGTGACTATACATGTTCAAGGTTCCATTGAAATCATATAAAAAATGTGGGTTTGTATAAAAATTAAGTGGTGTAAAGGGGTAGAAGCAGTTTTTTCTCAATGAAATTCACATGGGACCACTTTGAAGGTACATTCTATCCACTAAAAAAAATTCTTTTAAATCAGTTCAAAATTGGTGAAGATATCACTGAACATACATAAAAAAGAAGAAGAAGAAGGAAAAAAAGAAGAAATACAGACGAATTGAGAACCACCTCCTTTTTTTGAAGTTGATTAAAAATGAAATTTTGGAAATATACATCTGTTAGTTTCCATTTTGTTGAAGAGTTGCTGGGCAAATTATGGGATTGCTGCTATGGAGTAAAGTAGGTAGTAACACAAGAAAAGAACCCCATGCTCTCTATTATGTATAGGGTGAAGGCAGCCTTTTATAATGTGTTCTGTCTCTGTGGCTACATTTATCTTCTTCACATACTGGGTCTTCTGCCAAACTAGTGCTGCATATTCTGCAGCAGAAAAGCATAGTGATAGAGAAGATGTGCTGAGAAGTGTGCATAGCATGTGTTACAGTACCACCACACTGAATCAAGGAAGTACAGCGGGCACAGGTTTTAAAATCCCCACATGCTGTCTGTTGTGACTGCGGATTTTAGGCAATTTTCTGCAACCATCAAGGTGAATGTTGGGATCGTCTCCTATCTCTGTCTTACTGGATTTCACATACAAAAATACGCTTATCACACAAAATACAAGTTACACTTTTCACAGGCAGATGACGACACATCCACTCTCCCATCAAAAACAACAGACGTAGCAAACCTACAGTAGATGGAATATTGATTTCAAAATAAGCATAGTATCAGGAAGAGGATGTGCCAGATGACCTATGAAAGTGTAATGTTCAAATTATAATGATGATGATGATGAAGAATTGATCCCAAGACATGTCATTCAAGTTACACTGAATAAGATGTTTCATCAGAGTTTACAAGGCGAATATTGGTGACGAGGCGTGGAAAAATATTGGTGTACGAATGAAAAGTAATGCATGGAAGGGAAAAGCTGGCACTTGAGTTCAGGCACAAGAGTGTAGGAAGATTTTCTGCCAGGGATTGGAAAAGGTTACCAAGAGAATTGATGAATAATTTACCAAAAGTATTGAAACAATTTAAAGTTGAAATATGTAGAGGGCAAAAGTATGTGGGTACAGGAAAGGGAGGAAATAGGTGTGTAGGGAAATCGCCACTGGAGCATGCACTCCATCACAATTAAATTAAAAAAGATATTTTTGATGAAGATGGAGAAACTTATTGATAAAGGGGATGAAATTAGTTACAGACATAACCTTCAGATTGCTTTATGCATTTAATAAGTTGTTTTTAAACTATCAAGCTACAAATAAACCTGTCAGAAGGATGATTTAGGGAAAGAAGAACGTAACAGTTTTTTTAATTTAAACAAAAAAATATAATAACTGTATTGTCGGGAGCTAGTAATCCAGTCTGGATTAGGTAAAAACTGGGCACTGAAAATGAACTTTATCTTAATTGTGATAGGCTGGTTGATGTATTGAGAAAGGAAACATGTCATGTGCAATTTGCTTTTGTTTCAGCTAAGATTAATTGCTGAATATTTAGGCTTAAGAGTTGCCATATGTGTTAGACAATCTGTTTTTCAGAATTTTTTTACCCTCCACACACATCTGAACTGCATAATGGGAACGTTTTATCGAAATAGGAAATATATATAAAAAATGCTGATATGGTTAAAGTTTGATATATGTGACACATATACAGTTGCCGAAGCAGCATGATTTTGATTAATTTCTGCCTTTATTGTTTTGGTAATTTGATGTAAAAGTGCCACATTTAAACATAAAAATGTAACTGAGCATAAGCAGGATGAATTTTTTTCTCTGCCTTCACAGATCATGGACACTGGTGCACAGGTGTCCAGTGTGAGATTGTGAGAGTGGGAGGACATGTGTCCTACCTATGAGAGAACCAGATTTTTCAGGGTCAGAGCATTTACTCTATTAGAGGACTGTTGCATTGCAGCTTGTCTTTGAGACATATAACTATGTTCTGTTTGATAAATGTATTTTTTATTAATGAAATGTATAGTTTATGAAGTAGAGATTGGAACAATCCCATCATTTGCCCTGATGATTGCAGATGTACCAGAGGAAGTTAGGGAGTTGCGTTACAAAACTTTGGTCAGACCATTGGTTGAATATGGTGGTGTAATATTTGAACAACATTTTGGTTATCAAATTCAGGAGTTGGAAAGTGTGCAAAGAGGAGCAGCTAGATTTGTTTGTGCAAATTATCGCAGGACCCAGTATGATAAGGGATCTGGGTTGGGACTCTTTGGAGGAAAGGAGGAGGGTGATTAGAGTGATGGGAATGTGTTGGACATATGTTAGTGATGGAGCTGGGAGGGATTTTGGTCAAAGATTTAGGCATAGTGCACGGAAGGGGAAAGGCGACCATAAACACAAGCTTGCACTCAATTTCATGCATAAGGGAGTGGGGAAAATTTCTATTGTTGGTAAGGGTGTCAGGGATTGGAACAAATTACCAAGTATAGTGATGAATAATTTTCCAAAAACGCTTAAGGAATTTAGAATTAAAATTTGTAAATCATAATAGTAAATGGGGGAAGGAATTTAACATTCCAATTATGAAAGAATTTTTTTTAAAAATTATATAAAAAAGGTGTAAATGGATCACTGTGGTAATTGCCACTGGAGTGTTAGCTCCATCACAATTAAAAATTAATAATAATAGTAATAAAAATTGCCTGAAACAGCAATCAGGATGAATATTACATGGTGACCAGGACTTGATCCTGCCCCCAGTAGATCTCCTTAACACATGCAGCCACACTTTTAATCTTATAATAGATTGCAAGAATAATCTCACACCTCACAGTATACCTTACATTTCTAAATTGCTTACCAAAGCAAAAGAATCATCAGCAGCATTGCCCAAGTGGCCACAGTCCTTTCAGCCAGTTTTCTAGAGAAACACACACAAAATGTGAAGTACAAATACCAGAAATAAAAAAAGTGTATCTGATAGGGTTCTATAGCTTTTATATTATGACCACACCGATTTGCTGCTGTAAATATCATATTAACACACAGGAATACACTTGAATGACCCGATAAATAATACTTCAATGATATTGAACAACATTTGTAGAGAAATATGAAGTGCAGTGTTTCTCAGTATTTCTCAACATTTTTCAAACCAGGGACTGGTAAAATGTAAAGAGAAATTGTATGCTCCTTTTCTTTAATTATGTATATATTATTAACATTAAGAATTTACTTTACTGTACATAATAAATATAAACACAATTATTTTGGCATATATGAAGAGCCTTAAGACCTACACTTACAACAGGACCCTCACCTTACTCTTTAAAGGAATGATGCTCTCTCTGGCACTGAATGGCAATGTATATAGTGAATAGAATGTTATGTAAGAATGCAGTCATATCGTTATATCTTGAACATACCAGATTTTTGGGTATTGAAATATTAGTACTTGACTTTTAGATAGTTTGTCTTATAGGAAAGCTTATAACTCACTTACAGCCCTGCACAGTATGAATATGATAACTCTTATAGACTTACAAAGAATAAGTATGATATACATTTTATGTGAACAATTTTTATTAATTTATTTCTTTGTTTCAATCAGAATTAAATTTTTAATATTCTCACTGCAAACCACCTGTCTCATTACCACAGACCAGAGGCGGTCCGTGAACAGCAGGTTGAGAATTGCTCATGTAAGGGTGTTTAACATACATACACTCAAAGAACAAAATAAGCATTCATAATTATATCATGCATCAACTGAGATCAACAATCTGTCTGTATTGAATATGAAATGTTTTATAACAAAACATTTATGTTTCCATGTACTATGTTTACTTACTCATGTTTTTAACTCAAGTATTCCTGTTACACTTATGTAATTGTATTGTAATCTTGTCTGTATGGTATGGTGATAAGGTGTTGTATACTCAATTTTGCTGATATCTTATTCAAGTTGTTTCCTCCACAAGTTCTAATTCAAGACAGGAGTAAAGCTCCACAGCCAACATTTGCTATAAAATTTCATTAAAATCTGTAAATATGAGGCTAGAAATATTATTTAAATTGAATAAGATATCAAGAAAGTCTCCTTAAATGTTATCTGGCCATCTATTGACACAAGTAACATTATCAAATGAAGGGTGAGTAAAACTGCTGACAAATTAATTCCACTAAATGCCTGTGAATTTGAAATGGCCTTCATATCTATTAAACAATATTACCATCAACTACAACCTGTGTGTAAATTAATGAATATAATGTCACCAATCAAAAATCGCTTGATATTCACATTTTCTGCAGTCATTTGTACAAATGTAAAATTGAAATGGCCAAGAACTAGTTTTGGTTTTTGGTAGTTATAAACTTTAATAAATGTTCTCTTGGTATATTATAATTAAATAAACCAACCTTATCTCTTAGGCTCAAGATTTATTTCATGGAACACACATGTAAGAGTTTTGATAGTGGAATCATGTAAAATACTAAAAATAATGCATTTCATTTTTTAACGACTTTTTACAGATGACAGTTTCAGACATTTACATGAAGTATTATGCTATCCTTTTTTTTTTTTTTTTTTTTTTTTTTTTTTTTTTTTTAAAAAAACTAAGAAGCTGTTTTTATTATCTGTGATTTTGATTTGGTGTATTAAATGTCACGTTCCTGTAAGGCAAAGAGTACTGACCTGCTTTTCAGCTGCTCATGACAATTTTATATTATAAAAAGCTCTAATATTATAGAGAAGGAAATACCACTGACTTTATTGTAAATAAATGATAAATTAAAATAGTGCACAATACTACTAGACATAAAGATTGAAGAAAATATTATTTGAATAGTTAAAGGGAGACATAGATTAATGCACTCACTGCATTAAAATGAATTCTTTTTTGTACACAAATTTGTGGAAAATGTATACCAGATAAGAGATTTCAGATGATGTGGTAAAGTTGTCAAAACAGTTACAGACCTAAATGCACAAAGAGTACAATGTGGAGTAAATATGATTACTATTACAAGGGAGAGAAGAAGTTCTAACACTTTTTTGAAAATAGAAGGATTTACACAAGTGGTAAAGAAATTTATATGATGTACTCCTAGCATAAGCTCATCATAACTGTGTGTGTTGTCAAATGACAAAGGGAATAAGGGATGATGATGCATTTCTGATTGATATAAGCACATTTAGAAGAGGAAAAAAAAAAAAAAAAAACAAGAGGCCAAAAATGAAGGTAGTTACAGCTAAAATAATAAAAATGCAAAGTGATTCAGAACTGAAGAGAAGAGAAAAGTTCTGTGGTACACAGGAGGGTACCAAAATACTGTAGAGGAAGTGAAAACAGTTAAAAAAAAAAAAAAAAAAAAATGTGGATACAAATGCTTCCTTCTGAATAAAATATAAAAGTGTGTGGAAACTACATACTGTACTACAATAAGGATGTGACAAAGCTGAAGAGGATACCAAGAAGAAAGTATAACAGAGTTAAGAAGCAGCAGAGTGAATTCATGACACAAAACATGGAATTAATAGAAACAGAGTGAAATCAAGAATATTATGGAACAAGGGGATCACTGAAATATACAAGAAGAAATTTGAACAGCCAAGGTGGAAACTGATATGAGAGGGAGAGAGGAAAACCTATTGATAAATGATGGTGAAGAAGTTGCTCAGTATATTAAAAAGGCAGAGATTTGAGGCAAATGGTTTGTTAAGACTGTTAGACGCTGTCATGAAGGCACAGTGTGAGACATACCAGGGCAGGAACTTTTCAATGGATGGGCAAATGAGCAAACTAGATAATCAGAAACATATTTTTGCAAATTTACAAGGAAGTTGGGTAGGTTAAAAAAGTATAAAGCTACTGATATTTTTAATATTAACAGAGATGCAAAAAGATGGGTGAAAGTGACATCATACCCTACCTAACTTTATGATTTATGTTAGTATGTAAACTTGCTGTTGAATGTATTGAAGAAGTACCACTTCTTAAAGGGGGAGAAGAAGGGAGGAATTATCAAGAAGAACATAGAAAATAATGAGTTGGGGTAGGAAATGCAGTGTCTGGGAAGATGAAAAGGGAGTAGGGTTCGACAGGTAAATGTTTTGAGAATCACTGAATTATTAGATTGGTTTAAAGTTAGAAAATAAGTTGTTTGCAGATGACATAATGCTATAAAATATGATCACATTGGAAATTGATTGTGGTTAGCATCAAAGAAATATTGATGAGACTAACAGTTTGAGGTATTGGCAGGAAATGAATATAAAAACCAGAATAAAATCGAAAATTATAAAATCTTTCAAGAAAATTTGGGTTTTAGTAGTACTACTTTAATTAAAAAAAGGGTTCATTTTAAATTTTTAATATTCTCATCTTCATCGAAAATTGTTATAAATCACTTATTATTAGTGGCTGTTCCTTAAATTAAATTAACATTATCCCGATAATCATTATTAGTAAACATTTCGCGATCAGCCATATAAAGGTTCTTCATAGCTAAGGCCATAATGAAGTCACCATTGCGATGTACGAATGATGGTAAATTAGGATTCCTTATCACCATGTAATCAGATAACGTTATTGTACATCCTTAATGGTTAGCGCCATCAGCGATATTACCTGCAGTGAGGAAGGAGAAAGACAGACTGCCAGTTGTGCTCGAGGCATGGGGGCCCATATCACTCTGGGTTGAATGGGGAAAGCAGGTGAAAGTTAAGACCACTATAAAAACTAGGGGAAATGACCCATTTTAAACTGGGTAAGGCTGACAAAAATTTACAGTACGGTCATCACAAATCCTAGTTCAGGTATTAGCCTACAAATACAATTTCTACAAAATAACATCAGTTATTATTCTCCTACTGACAAGGTCGGTGTGTACCGAATTGTTTATTTCGTAGGCCTAAATGTATATCACTAGAAAAACTGCTGTTAATAGAAAGTCCTATTATAGCACCACTGAGTTTGGAAAGTGAAAATCGATCTTACAAACCACGAAAACTTGCCATTATGCGGATTACGGCAATTCGTTACCGGCCAATTATGTTGCTAAGGGATGAGACGCGAACGTCTGGGTAGGCGTCCTGAGCGATTAATCACGGACTTGCTATTGTCATAACCAGAACCGCCGGGCAATACGCGACACATTGGAATGCGGCGAATAAGTGAGAGCGGCATTTATAGAAAGAACAAATTAAAGACATACAATTTCGATTGGTACTATTTTCTTTAAAAATTTCGTGTGCAGTCCTTTTTTTTTTTTTGGTTCGTCGTTTAATTTTTTATTTATTTTTGGTGTTATTGAATGTTTGAGAAAGAAATAAAAAGACATTTTTGACAGTGGCGAATCTAAAAATTTTTCGAGCCGGGGCAAAAGCTGTCACATTGCCGCCCTTCTGGAGGGGGCGGGGGCCTTCCTCTTCAGGCCAGATGGGCGATTTTTTTTCTTTATTTTGCTCTGCCACTGCCCCAGGGCCTCTTCTTCACAATTGCTACTGGCTCCGCGCTGTTTTAATACGGGTCTGCCCCATCGTCCTTGCTATGAAACAAGCTTACGACATTGCAAAATATGAATACAGCTAACGAATCATTAAAAAAAAAAGAATACTAAAAGCTAGCTTACTGTCTATAATGCCGAATGCATTAAAAAAAATAAGAATATCGCTGATTTGGAAAATGGCAGCGAATTTAAATTTGTTAAGATATGATCATGAAGCTAAATTACTGTCATTTATTTGTTGTTATGAATTAACCGTTCCCTCAGGGTCGGTGGAAATAATTTCAAATTTGATAATCTGAAGACTGAATCTGATAATTTAAGTATATGTTCCATGACATGGATTGCAGGCTGTAGGTTATGTGTAAGTCCTAGATTCTTTGGTTCGAACATATTTTGTTTCCAACTCAATATTTTCGAAAAAAAATTCTTCTTTTGTATAAACTAACAATATTCGTATATTTAAAAGAACCTAGTTTCTATGTTATGACGTAAAATGACTAATTCGGTTTTCAGAACCTAAAAGGATCTAATTCGATGTACTGAAGTTACTTAAATAAAACAAATGACCAACCGGATTAGCTCAGTGGTACGGGCTGTGGGCTAGAGATCTGGACTTGGGAGACGCCATGGTTTCGATCGCCTCCGTCAGCTGTTATGAAATGTTTTTCCTTTTCACCTCCAGGCAAATTTCGGAACAGTACCTTATTCCTTTCCCCCCTTCCTTCTACAAAATTTCCTTTCCTTCTTCTACATCGATCCAAGTGAATGTCTCCATCTCCGGTTGTATCTATGACTACATGAATCCCATGCTCCAAGACACTGCAAATATAAGCGGTATAGGAATGATCCCTCGCAGAGTTCGAGGGTGAAGCCGAACTTGGAGGGAACACGTACTACGTTTACGTGTAAAACAAATGGAATAATTATTCACCACAATATCACGGCCAGGCCGTGGCACAATATTAAATGACGTGTATTAACCTCATTGTTGACGGCAACACTGAGAAAAGCTGTAGCAATGCGCTACGGCAACTTCACATTATTACAAAGATCCATACTTAGTAGAATCAAATCGACAAATTCTAGACACAGGATGTTATAGGTTAACAGTCACAGGAAAGCAAACTCTTTCTGAGAAGTGAACAGTTGTATGCCGTCATCGTTCAGTGGTAACACGGAAATTAAAATGTTTTGTACATATTTTTATTTCCTTCATTAAAAGGGATCATGCCTAAACAGAAATCCCCTGGAAGTAATCTACTGCGAAAGTGGATTGGAACGGTTAAGAACTTTTCTACAGATGGGAAAATTATATATTGTCAAGCATGTGTAAAACCATTAAGTTTACTTTGTTTCATATATGTATATTTTTTGTAATTTTTTTAAAAAAGATTTTTTTTGTTTTCATTTCTAAAGTAACTTAAAGTGGTCTCTATAGAGTTTAGACTGTTGGATGAAATTTCGTACTATTAACTGGGTATTATCCAAGATGTTAGTATCAGGTGGACCGTTTTCATTTTTGCGTTTTATTTAGGTGCCCGGAGAAAAAAGATCACACGTACTACAACATCAGAATTCGGCAAGTAATTTGGCAAATGTTACCAGGAGAAATACTTGCCTATAGTTTCAACAGATGTAAGTAACACAGTTTAATTACAATCAAAAAGTAAAAACCATCAACGTGACTCTTCCAGGTTTTCTTTAAAAAAAATTATAATCAAAAAGGAAAAAAAAAAACATCAATGAGTCCTTTGAAAATGTTTTTGAGCTAGCATATTCTAGATCGCTGCCGTTGGCGGGCAAATTTAAATGCGCTGGCGGTCCGTTTCGCGGCCCGCGAGCCTGGGGTTCGGCAACCTTGGTATAGAGAGAGTTCGGAAATTTCCGGTCCTTTTAATGTTGTTTCAGCGTTATTGACTGCCTTAGAAAACTATCTTTTTTTTTTCAGCCTCACTTCAAGGCTCATTAGATGTTCGTAAAATGTAGGTAGAGTCCTTGCATGTTTGCATTAAATCAACCAGAGGTGCAGGTCTATTTTAAGACTGATAAAAATTGCATCAGAGACCCGGATTTGAACCGGGGACCTTTCATACACGAATCGCACGCCGTAAACATCTGAATCTAGAAGTAATGAAAAATATGTATTCAAGCTTATAAAAGTTACATTTATGTTTTGGGAGAGCAAAAATAAATGATGTAGAAAAGAATAGGTTTATTTTATTATATTCGAATATTTATTTTTCATTACATTCCGATTTGTCTGTTGACACAGATGGTTACAGCGTACGATTGGGATACTGAAAGTCCCCGGTTCAAATCCCTGCATCAGCTGTAATTTTTACGGGCCTTAAAATTAACATTCACTCCTGGCAAAGCTTTGATATGTTAATGCGAAGATGCTATTAAGCTCCGTTGTTCAAATTTCACGTTAATAATGTATGTCTCTTTTTCAAGTTAGGTGGCAACGATATAGGTGTACTGCGCGGCTGATAAGAAACTCTGTGATTAGAACTTTGAGATCATATGAAATTTTTTTATACCATCTTTGCGGTCAATATTTAAATTAAATTATATAATAATCTCATTCTTATCAACCAAAAATATTGAGTGAATCGAATGGAACCTCAACCAAATCAAACACGTAAAATGTGAAGCGAGTGACGCTTGGTATTTCATTGTGACTGTGTTGATATACGTGAGAATCTTTCAATCCAGTACAGTGTGATGATGATTTGTTAAAACTGCGTTGGGATACTATTTTTGTGCATAAGATGTCAAATAGTGAGGTGATAACAGGACTCAGGCATAAAAAAGTATTTTAATGTACTTTATCACTTTCGTAGATGATAAAGAACGCCTACGCAAAAAAGTACAATACTCTGTAATAAAGTACGGGTGGTAACCCTAGCTGCGAGCCTGCAATCTCCATACCACTTTTATGGTAATTTTTTAAGAGTAATCCCGTGAAACAACCAAGTGTAAACGTTAAAGGAGAGAGAAGACTGAGAACCCGTCCGTCTCTGACGTCCGTCACACGAGCTAAATCTGAAGACAGAAACCTGGTGTTTCTCCTCTGAATTTTTTCGCGTTGCAAAATTGGCAAATGTTATCAATTTTTCCGATTACGACGTGTTTGTTATATTCTTTTGTCGGGTCGTAGTGGAATGCTTCGTTTGTTAGGTTGTACTGTTCATTTGTCCTCATCCGCGCTTCTCATAGGGTGATATTTTCATGGGTGTCTTGCGTTCGCAGTCTTTTAGTATAAGATTGAACCGCAATTCTTGATTCTTTAATTCGTTCATTTCGTTGTTCTTCGGTTTCTCTTTTTCTCACGGTGCTCATTCTTGTTCGTTGGGAACGTAAAAGTACCTCGCGCTCTTCGACTGTTTCGTTTTTCGCTGTTCTTGTTTTCGCAGTTTCGCTTCAGAACTGGCAAGATATCCTCCTCTTTTAAGTTTGGGCATTGTATAAAATATAAATCAAATCAAGTTTTTACTAACAAATACACTTTTCACACTTTATTTTTGATTTATATTCAGTCACTGTATCACTTTTACTACTCACACTTGACTGGTCAGCCCTTAAATCTTGAACAGCAAGCCCTTCAGGTAAAAATGGAAACCTTCTTCACTGTTTGTTTTCATTCACATACTGCACTACTTTGGAATTTTCACTTCTCTTTCGGTTCTTCCCTTTGTTACTGATAAGAAAGTGACGTTCGAACCCACGACGGATCTTGCTTTATATACCCCACCAATGGGTAGTCCCACCTATACAATAAAAGGCTTCGATTCGTTTACAATGTTCCAGAACATTCCACAACATTCGAGAGTGTTCTGGAATCAGGGGCGGCCCTAGGGCGGTGCGAGCGGTGCGACCGCACCGGGCGCCGCCATCATATGGGGGGCGCCGAAAATGCAGCGAGAGATCTTCTGCGCAAAAAGTTAAAAATAATTTCTATAATAACCCAGCTTTTAACACACATCTTATAAGGGTTTATAAGAGTAAGAGTTTGAGCTTAATGCATAGTCATATGTTACCATAGAATAGAGTCAATTCGAGTTGCTACTCGAGTCAGTTCGAGTTACTCGAATCATGAAAATCACAACTCGTGCCAAAGTTAGCACCTTCCCGTGCCGCGTCGCGCCTCATGCACCTGTTTCCTGCCTTTTCAGCTGTAGTCCTGAGATTCATGCATGCGGGTACATGTGCATGAGGCGAGATTCAACCATATTTCTACCATATTAGAGCCTCGGTAATTACAATTAACGTTGGTATCGTATATATTTACAAAGCTTATCTGTCTTTTACAGACAAGACATGTCACTAACCTCAAAAAAAAATTAAAATTAAAAAAACAATAAAAACTGTATGACACAGCATTCCTTAAAAAGAAAACAAAACCGAGACGAAATTGAGAACGCTTCAAAATTTCTGCCAATTTTTTTTTAGAAGTCATCTGAATCGTAGTCGCCAGAACTAGTTCAACACGAGATGTAAAAAACCTTTAATGGAAGTTAATCAGACGAGGCTCATGATAAAGAACAGCATTTGCGAAAAGATTTATCTATAGCTGGAACGTCGTCTGCTGTTCAAAAGATTACACTACAGTCGCCTTTTCAAAGTACAAATTATGACGATATTTCATAATTGTCGCTCATTGACTTTGTTGGCAGAGATGAAATAATTATTCAATCAACGAAAAAATCCAAGAAAAAAATCATGGCTGTCATTTTTCAAAAACGCATTTTCAAAGAGTAACACCAAATGCATAAACTGATAAAAGTAGATAGGTTGTTTATTCTAAATCTCCGGATAAAGTATATTATTTATGTGTTATTTATTCAACGGAATGTCTCATTTTCATTTGGGAAAAGAAATTCCATGAATGGATTTACTTATCAGAAACCGAGCGTGGTGGTGTAACGGCTAGCGTTCTGGCCTCGCATTCAGGAGGACGGCGGTTCGAATCCAAGTCCGGGCATCCAGATTTGGGTTTTCCATGGTTTCCTAAATCACTCCAGGCAAATGCCGGGATGCTTCCTTCAAAAGGCCATGGCCGAATTCCTTCCCATTCCTTGCCCCACATCCTTTCCCGTCTCTAAAGACCTCGCTGTTAGAGAGACGTTAAGCAGATAAAAAAAAAAAAAATACTTATCAGAAGGTCTCAAAACTCACGAAACTTCCACAGATCACAAACACACCATGCTCAGTTGGATAGAAGCGTTGATTCCAGTAAATAACTTAAATGTACTAGACAAGCATTTGTAAATACCGACTGAAGACGAAAAATCACAGTGGGTTGCTATCCTCTAATGAATGATGTCTTGTTCAGAGGAAGCTTTGGATGTGAAATACTTCTAATGATGGTAACTTCCTGGGTATATGATCCTGTGATGATGGAGCATTTCCGCCGTATTGCTAATAACGAGACTAATGTCTTATTATATTGACAAATATATTCAAAATGAATGAAGTTCGTAATAAAATTTTGACTATGGTTGGGACATCTAAATATTTTTCCATCATACTGGGTTGAACTCCTGATGTAAGTCACGTCGAACAATTATCTTTGAAATTGCTTTTGCTGACACCAATGAAGACTAAGTCTAAGTGCTTGAGTATTTCGCTGCGCTTACAATCTGGAAAGTGACTCTTTGGGACGTGGGAGCATGGAGTTCAAAACGTGAAGAGGACATTATAACGAAGGAGTTAAAACAAATTTCAACAGGTCAGTACCAGTTTCGGGGCGATGGAGAATATCCTCTTCCACCCCAGTCAGATGCCGAAGAAAGTAAACATTTTTTTGTGTATGAGCCGTAAATGAGATAACAACAGATCCAGAAGAATTGTTTAGAGTGAGCGTGTTTCAGCATATGGTCGATGCAATATAGAATGCGTTGGTCACTCTATTAGCACAACTTTCCAAGTGCATTGCCAGGATTAGCTTCAGAGTGAGGCAAAAACAACGAAAAATACTTGAAAATGGGTTTACCTGTGAAAAAAAATACACGAATTTAACCTGTTTAAGCATTAGTCTGCGAGGGTTCTGGAAAAATTTTGGTAAAGATTATTTTTCGGTATTAATAGTGGGAATTTTTATTTTCATATATTTTCAATTTTTATGTATTTCAAAAAATTATTAAAAACTGTGAATTTGACGTGTACGTGAAATGATCATTGTGTTCGCCACAGTAGCTTAAATAAACCTTTTCAAACATATAGTATTTCTTTTTACCGTTGTTTCTTATTCATATCACTGCTATCCTATACTAATCTTTCCGAGGTTTGAGTTACTATCATACATAAATACTATCTTTTGCCGGAGGCTTTGCACAAGTAGAATTAATAAAGCATTCTTATACATATTCGTATTCGAATCCCACGGGAACTGCTATTTGGGATAAAAGTAGATGGATAATACATTATTCCAAATTTATCCCGAGCAGTTCAGTAGTTTCGACGTGAAACAGTAAAAACATCCAAGCAATCAAACTTTTACATTTATAATATTAATAGGATGTAAAAACTGTATGTTATATTTAGTCTATCTATATGGACACCTTAACCACGAATAAGCGATTGCTCATTTGGGGCGCCACGATGAGATTTCGCACCACCTGAAAAACTTGCTAGGGCCGCCTCTGTCTGGAATGTTCTACAATGATCTTGCTGGGATACCCGACTTCGATCTGGGAGCTGAAATGAGATTGTGGGGTAATTTGAATAAAGGCATAAACTTTAAAATGTTATTAACGTTAAAATATTTATGTTCTGGAACGTTCGGGAATATCCTGGAGCATTCTGGAATGTTGTTGAATGCTCTCGAATACTTTCGAATGTTTTGGACTGTTCTAGAAATTTCTAGAGGGCGAAACTTCTAGCCCTTCTATCGTCAACAGCATGCTCTTCATTTAAAAACGGGAACCTTCTTCTTGGATAAGCGATAGAGGGCTACCACGCCATATAACTCCATTGATCGTTCCGGTACTCATTTTTGAGTTTTAGCAGCCCCACTTATTTTTTTTATAATACGTGTTGATTACGCCCGATACTATACTTTAATGAAGTTGATAGCTTCTTCCGATTGCCTATGGTACAATAAAATGTTATTAAGGCTGGAACTTTAAATGTTAGACCCTACAATGAATTTAGACTGATTTGGCATTCAAGCTATTTTTAAGCCTTTTGACATGAGGTAAACTATGACGCGGACATCCCAGAGGTGGGGACTTTTCAGGATTTGTTTTTTATGTACTAAGGAGTGTCTGTGTCAAATTTCAGCTCCACAATTTATTTATTTTATTTTTAGGTTCATACCCATAATTCTCGGGTAATCGGCGGGATGGGCATCGAACGGTTACAACCATGTTGAGTTACAGAAGTAGGCGCCGCTGGCAGACACAGTTCAGCAAGATAGGGTGTGTTCACCGAGTGAATGGCTCATTTATGATCACTGATAAATAAATGGAACAATATGCTCAATTCCTTTGTCAGCATACTGCATATGATAGCGAACCTTGGATGTGTGTTTTTCAAGCGCCACTATCAGCACAATCTATTTTTACAGTGTTGGTCCAACAGAGAGACATTTTGTATCAACTGAATTCGAATGGTATACTGACTCAGATAGGAGCGCTTGTCACGAAATTGTTGCAAAATGAGCCAGATCGTGTCATTACATGGCATTATAAGTACGAAGTGGAGTGATGGAGGCAGACTGATAACAGTAAAGCCGACTCCTAAATTAAAATAATTGGATGTCCGTTTGTTCCCCTTAAGCTTCATGACCTTGAAGCACAATTGGACATTTTGCTGTGACCTTTATTGTGACAAAGCGATGGCTGCCATCTTGAAAAATTTTCAACAGTTGCTACTAGGGCGTCATGTCGTCGAAGTTCAATTTGATAAGCCGCTATCTGACCGGAAGTCGCTATTTGATCGAAAATCGCGACCAGAAGCTGCTGTCTTGAAAAATATTAACGTACTGTCTTAATCATATTACTATCATGGAAAACCAAAATCTGAATGACTGAATGGGGAATCGAACTAACGATCTCCAAAGTGTTTGTCCAGAACTTCAGCCGCTTATCCATCAGAGTCGGTGGATGTATTTTGAGCCAGTGTAGGTGCAATATTGAGATGATGGAGAAGAGAGAGAAACGTGAGAACAACAGGGCTGGATTAAGACAGCGCGGGGCCCTTAGCAAATGTGAAGAAGGGGCCCTTGGCTTTCGCCGCCCGAGAGAATTGTGGGGCGCGAGGCCCGTAGCATTTGCTAATTCCTGGTACGTGGCTAATCAGGAAATGAAGTTTCTGAGGAGTCTAAGTAACAAGAATAGACAAAATGCGAAATAGGAATGTCAGGAAGATGCAGACTAATCAAAGAAATAATTTTTGGGGCATGAGAGTGGGAAAGGGAATCCAAACATTGACAATGTTAAACAAAAGTAGATCTCCAGACAGGTCGTTGAAAAGCGTTAGGAAGAGTGTCGAGGAAAATAGTTTAAACCGACATACAGTGGAAGAAGAGATTTGACGGACGTATAGGAAACATAGGAGAGGCTTAGATTCCAAGCATATTCCACTATTGACTGGAAGATGTAACCATGTTAATAGTAATGAATAAACAACTAGGGTGAAATAATTTAGATGATTAGAAAGGAGAGACTGATACGAAAGAATGAACACACAGAGGAATGTTATAGAGCCTTGAACAAAGTATTCGAAGAGGAATCTGAACCTAACATGAACCAAAGCATAAAAGATGTACTACACTAGAGGAGAAAACAAATTGCAATACGATATTTTCTTAGTAAATTTTCAACAGATAAGCGAAGGCAGAATCACAAGAGATACAATGTTTTTGAATATTCCTCTGTCCGCAGGTTGATTGGACAACATCGAAGTAATGTACTAAGCCTTGTTTCATAGATAAGTCGGCAATCCATTTTCTCCGTGTGTGCAAGTGTTGCCGAACGTGTGAAGCCAGAGTATGCAGAACTATACAAAATAAACCTTTGTTCAAAACAAGAACGTAAAGATTGCAAAGACCGAAAATAAAACTGAAAAGTGGTAATGTAGATCGGAGTCTAACATTTATTGGACCAAGAGCTCGTGGATTGGATACAGTGAAGCAACAAATACGATTAAAAAGCGAATCTGTAGAAAAGTTTCAAATACAGAAAAGAGGATTCTGAGATGACTGGTGTTAGTTAATGCTTAAGGAAAATTTGAAACAAAGAATTATAGAAGCAGATGAAGATAACTTTGGAAAGCTTATTACTGAAAAAAGGTTGCAATACAAAACCGAATACATGGAGGTGTTAATGTTTTAACCAAACTAATCGAGATAGAAAATGAAATGGTCAAACGTGAGAGAAGTGAAATAGTGACCCAGGATTTAGATGCTAAATAGATTTTAATAAAAACATTTTTGAACACTTTTGACACGTTTTTCATTATAATTGAATTATTCTTAGAACTCAAAAATTGTATCTGCTGCAGGGCAAGAAAATGACTTTTCGAATTCAAAAGAGGTTTTGAGTCTTACTGATTACATTTTACTTACAGTGGTGCCTAGTTCCAAACGTACCATAAACAGTCGTATTCTTTGCAGCCTGCTCTCTGGACACTCCCGCTCACCGCCACCACAGAACACCGGCTGACGGAACAAACCCACATCCCACTATCAGAGGTCTTTACTGTGCTGCAGGTGGTTTTTTCCTTCTGTAGATAAAACACAGAGTTACTGACCTGCATTTTTTTCTCAGTACAACTGGTAAAAACTAGGTTTGTCGGTGCAAATGCAACTGTTAAACAAAGTGAAGTCAAGCCTATAACCTACTATTGCAAGTTGGTGAAACAGAAGGCATATTCTTTTCCATAACCTGGTTTTGCTATCAGCACCAAGCTGAATTAAACTAAGTACTGTTAGCTAGCCCCAAGGCTGCCTTAAGGCAAGGGAAGCGTCCATAAACTACGTGGCTCGCTCTGGGGAGGAGGGGTTGGATAGAAAGCCACGCTGGAATACTTTGGGGGGGGGGAGGGTTCCAAACCGAGCCATATAGCATAGCTTTCCATTCATATTATTTGTTACAGTTAAAATAAAGTATAGAACACATTTTTTTATCGTCATTTAACTATCTCAGTATGTAATTTAGATATCTGACAGTGTTCCGCATACGTTGTGACTTGAAGTCATAGCGCTGTGTTGCACGCGGCCCAGCGCATTTGACCTAACTGACACATGATGACGCATAAAGATTCTAAAGACATTACTTATGTTCTTTGGTATTAGTTATGTTGTACTTAGACTCGAATTCGTTTACGAATTTCATCCAGGAATTTCCAAGGCAGCGACAGTTCGTATTGTTTTGATGGTTTGAAATAAAACTGTTTTGATTAAGATCGCCAGCGTGTGACCAAGTCACTCATTTATAAGCTAATTCTAATATTGTTCAGTCGAGTTGAATTCAGTGCAGTTTAATTATAGTGCTCGCTGAAGTGTTACTTCAAGTTCAAAGTTTGAAGTGAAGCTGTACAATAAACTTTACCAGGCTTGTCGAAAATGTTTTTCCTAGTTTTCACTATCGAATAAGTTTAGAAATCTTTTAAGTAAATCAAAGAATCATTCCTTTGCAATATAGAAAGAAAGGTGACAGAACTGCATTGAATAAAATAAAAATGCAGTTTGTAACAGCCCTAATACCTGTATTTTGAATACTGCATGAAGTATTTGTAGTGAGCCAAAGTTTGCTTGAAAGTGATTTGATATGTTTATTTTGTAAATTCTGGTAAATCAGTGTATATAGACTTTATTTTATGTAAGAAAAGTATTTAAAGTCCATTTAATATGTTTAATAACCGAATGGTGCAAGAGAATTTCTTAAAAGTTTGTAATTCCATGTATTACTGTAAGTTACGATGTCTACAGGACAATTTTCCACCATTTGAAAGGATTTCTGTAAATAATTTTGTATTCAAGTATCTCTAATTACCATTTCTAATCATTTTGTAATGTTATTAATTAATTTTGTATCAATTCCGATTGTTTTTAATATGTTTGATTGTTTGAGTGATTGTTAATGATCGAGAAATATCGGGCGGATGCCTTTGAAGAATTCTCGTAAATTCGATAGACTCTATATAAACAGATCGCCTGGACAGAGAGTTTAGTTTGCATTAAGTATTAATTCCATGGAGGAAGGAATATATGGAGGAGAAGTGACGTTAAATCGGTGAAGCAGGCCGCATGGCGGCAGCACCGGCAGCGACCATATGGCGCTTCCCAACAATTGAGGTGTTCACATTGTAGTAGATGCAGTGATTATTTCATTTTGTAATGTGTATAAGTGTTTCAAAATGCCATCTTGTGTTGCACAAATAGGACAGACAGGAATGAACCTGGAATATCATTTCATAAGTAAGTTGAATTGTAATTATCGTTGTTGAAGTGAGCGGTAGACATCGCAAACTTTAGAGTATGTCTATAAATATTTAGTCATAGCTCTCAATGGGATGACTTTGTTCTCAAATTTTTCTTGGTTTAGTGTAGAAAATCAGCAAACCTTGCTATTTTCCACATAATAGACTAGCATTATTTTTTAATGAGTGTTGAAAAGTGTTTAAAGGGGCGTGTTTTACATCGCGATTCAGTGAATTTACTATTAAGATTTCTTTCGTCACGTTGCTGATTATACTGACAATGGATGATGAAATTAACTGTTATGTAAGAAGCTGTGAGTTTTATTAATTTTTTAAATAGCCATTTCCCCCTTTTAATTCCAGAAGACATTTTGCACTGTTTTCTCTTGTCAGACTATTATAAATTACATAAGGAGATAATTAGCTGAGGGAAATAAATAGGTTTAATTCTAGATCATGATACTGCTACAACTACTTTAGGCCTACTGCCAGTACAGGGATCTAGCTTTTTTTTTTGTTATTCCTAGCAGTTGAGGTTAGGTTGAAATACAGCCTGGACCAGGAGAAAAATGTCATAAAAGTGATTCGGATAATTCTTTGATAGCTGCGTGCGGCAGAAAGGTGCTATAGCTGTATCGCCATCTAGAATTCAGTTCCTCATTTTAACTGTGACAAATTTTATGAAAGGAAAGCTACGTGGCCTGGCTTGGAATCCCTCCCCCCCTCCATAGCCCAGTAGCCTTTCAGCACCCCCCCCCCCCTGGACCGGGCCATGTAGTTTGTGCACGGTCCCTACCTTTAACCACATGTTAATTCATTATTAAGAATGTGAAGTAAAGGAAAATAATGAATCAAATTCTGTCTCATAAAGTTCCTTGTACATTCCTGTAATAGCAACAATTGTGAAATGACTCTTTTATTTTTAAAGGTAATAATAAAGTCTCTGCCCTTTTAAACACAAGTTGAAGTAGAGCTCTTCTTGCGTGATAAGTTATTTTGTTAAAAAAAGTATATGCTTGTTCATACAGTGACTCATCATCGCATTCATGATTGGAGCACACTTGCTTGAAGTTACTTCAGAGAACACCGCATGATGCCAACCATACATTATAGTAAAGTATCACTCTTTACTTTTTGTTGATACACTTTATACTAACTATAAATTATGCGGAAACATTTTATTTCTGGTACCAGCCTACAAAATGTCTGGGTTGCTCATCCCTAGAGTGGGTCCTCTTACTTTTTTTCTGGTCTAGGACACATTTCAGTCTAACCACAAGTGGTAGTAATAAAACTGAAATATCCATTCTGCATGTCAACCATGTAATCATTGTGGCTTTCACAGAATTAATTCTTGGTCCAGGCTGCATCCCAACCTAATCCCCTCAATTTGGATGTTGTATATCCCCCAAACTAAGAAAGATATCGAAAACATTTATTCCTTACCATCGATTGTTTTCGTCATATTACATAAGAATCCATCATTAAATTTGACTGTTGCGAAATTTTTGTTCTGCATTTCAACTGAAGACACCTCACTTTTGATACAGTATATCTCGAGAACTAAGTGAAATATCGAAAATTTTTACTCTTTATTTTTTATTTGTCTCGTCTTTTTAAATAAGAATTCATCATAAAATTTCACTTTGAATAATTTTTTCTTCGGAATTTCAACCAAAACCATTTAACATTTGAGACAGAATATCTCGAAAACTAAGCAGGATATCAAAAAAATGTATTCTTCATTTTTTATTTGTCTCATCGAGTTACATAATAATCCATCACCAGATTGCGGCGTCACGTTTATCCTAGAGTCCCCTTGAGGTTTTTGTACATATTCCCCGTGTTTGTTGGGAAGCGGCCATGTCCCCTCCACTCCGGCCATGCCTCCCCACTCCTCCTCCGCCTGGCTTCACTTGATTGCGTGGTGAAGGTCGCTTGCGTCGTCTCCATATTATTCCTTCCTCCATGTAATTCAGTGTTACAGAGACATTCAGTTTTCAAGTCTTCAGTTAGTAAGTCAGTATTGCATTTTTGGATTGTAACAACTATGCTTGTGAATATCACTGACTTGTTGATTTGTTCAAAATAAACGAACATCTTCACATAACCTTGTTTTTTGGTGGACTTTTAATTAATGCAGTAATTAAACCACCCAAAGAACCTTAACATGGCGACCGTTGACATGACGAGGAGTTTTTAAACATCTGTGGGATGTTTATCTTCTAAAAAGAATCTGCAGAAATTGCGACGGATTATCGGCGATAAGCGAAAATAACCTGCAAGAAAATTTCGACCGGCTACGCCACTCGTAGAGCTTATACAGGCGACACGGATCTGACGGCAAGCGGACCTTCTTCGGCCTAAGGCGGAGATTTTTCCATCGGGAATCGGTTGTAATCTTCCGACGACGAGTGGATTTCCTTCGGCCTCAAAATCGTCTTCCTACAGTGAATTGTGAAAAGTGTGGTTAAGTGTTTGAAGTCAGTGTGGTGTTTAATGATTAATTAAGTGCTTCTAAGTGAAATTTAATGTGATACAAAAGTGAGGAATAAGTGTGGTTAAGTGTTTGAAGTCAGTGTGGTGTTTAATGATTAATTAAGTGCTTCTAAGTGAAATTTAATTTGATACAAAAGTGAGGAATAACTGTAAGTACGGCATTGAATATTCAAGTGATTTCTTTTGCATGTTATAGTGTGACAGATTGGAAAGATTTTAATTTTACTTAATTTTGTTTTTTATATTGATTTTGCTAATTACTAAAAATGGCTGAGAGTCAAAATTTGCAAACAAAGTTAGAATCCTTGGTATTACGAGTATGTAGTTATCTGAATACAGAATTTTCTGAAATTAACAGTAAGTCAAATATAAATGTTACTGAGGAAGCAGTATACTCTGAGAGCAGGAAGAGGGTGATTCAAGAGATAGAAATTGTTCCTAATCATGACGATTGTGACTTCTCAATCATTTCAGTAGATGAGAATAATGAATTTTATGTTGAAGATTTGCGGGATGGTCATTGTTTTTACTAATCAAACAATGCTGAATTCATAGTTCACAAGACAGTTTGGCTAGCAGAAACTGGGGGCCACAACATGGCATTATTGGGACTATGTCTGGTTGTATTGGTGGGAAGAAGGTTTTTTAAAAAAGCTGAGATTGACGAATTTCTTAAATATCTTGAAGATGAGGATGATACTATAGTGTCAGTAGAAGATTTATATGCGGAGGAGAGTCGGGAGGTAGGATGTTTTTCCACTGAACCAAGGAAGAATGAAAGAAGTTGTGTACAGATTCCTAAGTTGGAAAAATGCTCTGAATTTGATTTAGATTACACGATGCTTGGCACTTTATTTGATGTAGACGAGGATATAGAAGAAATGGGTAAGATTGTGGGTCCAGGTACCAACTGCTATAGCTTTAATACCATTTTTATGAATAATCCCCGAGAAGATTTATTGGAAGAGGTAGAGGTAGCAGCAAGTGAATTTCAGGATAAGGTTATGACAGATGTAATTAATGATGTTGATGATTTAAAGACTGATAATAAGATAAAGTGGGAAGGGGACCACCATAGTACCTTATCACTAGAATCAGTGTGCGAAAGTAATAATTTTCATGTAGAAGATTTTCGAAATGGTCACTGCCTAATTACAAAAAAGGGTGCAGAATTTATAGTGCATACTACAGTGTGGCTATCGGAAACTTATAAGGTCCAGAATGGCATAGTTGGGACTATGTGTGCTAGGATAGGTGGTAATGAAGTTTGTAGAAGTACTGAAATCGAGGAGTTTCTCAAATATCTTGAAGATGAAGGTGATACAGTGGTGTGGATAGGAGACCCAGATGAGGAGGAGAATTGTAAGTCAAAGTATTTGTTTTCTGAAGAGAGAGTGAAAGCCTTATGTACCAATCCCTAAGTTGGAAAAATGTCCTAATTTTGACCTAGCTGATACGTTATTTAGCTCTTTATTTGGTGTAGATGATGACATTGAAGAAATGGGTGGGAGTAAGGATTTAATTGAACCAGTTTCTAATTTGGAAAATTGTACAGAATGTGACTTAGATGACACTATGTTTTGTACCCTCTTTGATGTGGAAGCTGATAGTGAAGTAGTAGTTGCTGGGAAAAATAATTATTTTGTGGAGGAAGTCAGTAAGCCAGATGTTAAAACAGTTTTAGGTACTGATTCATATAATTTGGCAAGTTTAAGTAGCAATCAGATGATGAAGAGTGGGGTTGGGAGTAATGATGGACTAAACTGTAGTAGTGAGAATAATAAATTTGTATTACCAGTTGAGTCAACAGCATTGCTTTCAAGTGACAATCAATTTGCTAAAACAGAACCATTTTATGTCTCAGCTGTTGTGTGGTTGTACCAAAGTCTGTTGTCTGAGATGATTGGAAGTTTGTGTTTCTGTATGTATATAATGAAGCTTTGTGAAAATAGAAATGTAATATTAAATGTGTATACAAAAGTTGAAGAAAACTGGAAGGTTAGGAAAAAGTAACTTACATGGTTGTGGGTTTCCAGGGAAATCCTGGAACCCACTTATGAGAATTAATTGAAATGCATGGTTTGGGGAGGGGTCCCTACCTGTAAATATCTAATTTTGTAAATAAGTTTTTGAATTGATGCATGTAAATAGTTTGTGTGAGTACTTAAGCGCAGATGCAGATGTAAGCATTTCAATGTATAATTTGTGACAGTTTTGTGTAGAGACTTTTGGTATTTTCATGATGTTGTGACTTTCTACATTTTGGTGACAAATTATCAGCTGTAAAATGTAAACAGACTGGTGTAATTAACAAGCAGACATCAAGTGTGTAATTTGGAGTGAAAATAATTGTAACTTAAGGTGATGGCATTGAACGTTTGTTGTGTAAAAACAGTAAATGATAAAATGATTGGACCTGAGAAAAGACAATTATTGTAAACAAAATCAGTGCCATGGACTATGTGCAGATGTTGTATGTGATGAAGGATTGTATTTGTTCATTGTAAAAGTCATTATGGTTGATTGATTGTAATCTGTTCATGTCTGCATTATGTGTACATTCAACCCGCTTAGATTCATGACGGATTCAATCAATTTTATCTGTGTAAAATTAAGTGAATCCTGGGGAGGGGTTGTAACAGCCCTAATACCTGTATTTTGAATAGCATTATACTGCATGAAGTATTTGTAGTGAGCCAAAGTTTGCTTGAAAGTGATTTGATATGTTTATTTTGTAAATTCTGGTAAATCAGTGTATATAGACTTTATTTTATGTAAGAAAAGTATTTAAAGTCCATTTAATATGTTTAATAACCGAATGGTGCAAGAGAATTTCTTAAAAGTTTGTAATTCCATGTATTACTGTAAGTTACGATGTCTACAGGACAATTTTCCACCATTTGAAAGGATTTCTGTAAATAATTTTGTATTCAAGTATCTCTAATTACCATTTCTAATCATTTTGTAATGTTATTAATTAATTTTGTATCAATTCCGATTGTTTTTAATATGTTTGATTGTTTGAGTGATTGTTAATGATCGAGAAATATCGGGCGGATGCCTTTGAAGAATTCTCGTAAATTCGATAGACTCTATATAAACAGATCGCCTGGACAGAGAGTTTAGTTTGCATTAAGTATTAATTCAGTGTTACAGAGACATTCAGTTTTCAAGTCTTCAGTTAGTAAGTCAGTATTGCATCTTTGGATTGTAACAACTATGCTTGTGAATATCACTGACTTGTTGATTTGTTCAAAATAAACGAACATCTTCACATAACCTTGTTTTTTGGTGGACTTTTAATTAATGCAGTAATTAAACCTTAACAAGTTCTTCTTATTTAATAGTATTTGAAGTGAAAACTTTTTTTGGCGCGTTAGGCCATGTTTGGACGGGAGTAAATCTATGGACGTGTTAGGCGTATCGGAGCGTGCACAAACTACGTGGCTCGGTCCAGGGGGGGATGGGGTGGCTGGAAGGCTACGCTGGGCTACGTGGGGGGAGGGGGGGGGGGTTCCGAGTCATGCCACGTAGCTTTCCTTTCATAACATTTTTGACAGTTAAAATGAGGAACAGAACACTCAACAGCATGTGAATATTTATTTCCCTCAGTTAATTATCTCCTTGTGTAATTTACAATCGTCTGACAAGAGAAAACAGTACAAAATGTCTTCTGAAATCAAAAAAGAAAAAAGCTACGTTCTACGGGAGGTGGGGGGGATGGGGGGTGTAGAGGTAAAAGCCATGTAGGGCTACGTGGGGGGGAGGGAGGTTCACAGGAGGCCAAATTGGAGCTACGTGGTTTATGCACGCTCCCTATGATATGCACGTTAGATGCTTTTTGGATTGGTAAAATCTTATGTGTTCGCGTCACCAATATGCTAATTTTAACAGTACATCTGTAGCTATAAGTATGACTCGTTGAGCTTGGGCGGCAGTGAAAGTATGGATTATACTTTTATCTAATATATAAAAATGATTTTTTTTTTTGCCTATGTTCTTCATACACTGTTTCTATCCGCATTTCATGGAACTTTGCATACGTATACTTAAAAACAAATAGAAAAATACTGTTTACGAATGATTTACAAAAAAACCTAAACCCTCTCCCACCACGCCCCCTCAAACTTGATTTCTGTCAACGTTGTTCATACAAACCAACAGTTTTCATCCGATTTTGATAGTACTTGGCACACGTAGCTATACTTCAAAACAGGGCTGTCTGGCAACAACGGTTAAAGCGCTCACTGCCGATAGTTTTTCTCTCCGTTCGCGGGTTTAAATTCCTTGGTGAACAGTAATATTTAGAAGTTGTATTTTATTATATGAGCTACGCCATAACGTTCCGTGGTTCTGATTGTACGTTAAACTGTAAGCCCCTGAGGAAAGGAATTGGCCTTCCTGCCTGTGGCACAATAGCTTCATACATCTCCTTCGGGAAGATTCGACCAAACTTCTAGCTGTGGACTAAGTTAGATTTTTTGTTTTTGAAGTGAAAATTTCTTAAGGGCGCGTTGGGCGATTTTAGGATTGGTAAAATCTTATGAATTCGATTCACCGACAAGCTAATATATTTGTTGCGGTATGGTGGCTCACTGGTTAAGGTGTCTGACTGGGGAACAAAAGGTCCCGTGATCGAATTCCTGTTTCGGCGGGGATTTTCATAGACCCTTAACCTGACCTTCATCTCTGGCACTGCTTGCTGTGTAATGTAAAGTACGCCAAAACGCCTACGCGGTTCGGATTCCACATTAAAGTACAGGTCCCCTGAACCTGGTAGCTCTACGGGTTAGGTTAAGGCGGCTAAAACAGGGGTGGAATGCGCAGCCAATGGAAACTCTGTCACGAGGTCATTACAACCACAAGGAATTAATAATTATAATTACCTAGTATACCTACAGCTATAAGTATGACGTGTTGCACGTTTGATATTGTAACGATTCGCTAAGCTCCCCGTTACATATCACTTTTTATTGTGTATAAAGTAAAGGAATAGAATATTTTTCCATTTCTTGGGATGTCTGTATGTTCGAAAGATACGCTTGAAAGGGTGAGAGGCAAGGATTTTACGCTTCAGTGAAGGGCAGACGGACTGGCGCCTTGTTGGCAGAATGGTAAGAGGATTAGGGATTTCTGTCGGGCAACCGGTAAACAGAATTCCTTCCTCCCGAAGGAGACATCGGCTCCCGAGGTTTGCCGAAACTTAACGTGGCCAAGAGAAGCACAGATTCACATGACGTCAGATGGTCAGCCAATCACAGGGACCATAGTACTAAGATTCGGGGAATTTTATGTTCTATGTCGTCTTCGAGCCACAAGAGGCGGAGTCAGAGTTTACCTCCATGGCGGCAGAAAAGACGAGCTTCACTTCCTGCCTGACTTCCCTCCAGTTGGGAGCCCAGACAAGTCACTGGTGACTTGCGGTCCATGTGTGCTGGGCTGACTTGTGTCCTGGAGACCATCTGAGGCACTTCTAACTTGCGACTTGCCGCATACTGCTGGCGTGGCCAGTTACGACGCTCAGCGCTACCTGCCGTTGAACGGTAATGTGTTTCTTCGAAGCCATTCAGCCTGCAACTTCCCTGAAACTGTACCCGTAAGCGCATCTGAGATAAAGATCCTTGCTCTGATCTGATAAACCACTGAGCTAGACTGTGTAACTGTCGAATGCAGGTTAATCATTCGTGGCGTCCCAACCTATTAAAATTCATTACTGTTTGCTATCATCATAACTGGTAACATACTTTGTATTAGAATAATTATGAGATTTTTAAAGTACAACTATACTTGTTTGCTTGCATTTAAAGGGCTCATTGTACGTCTGAGCGTTGCTTAGAAAATTGCAAAACCTCTTGTTTATTAACGTAATGGTAAATACGCTCAGATTTGTAGATGCCATTGTAAAAATCTTTATTAAAATGTCTTTTTGTGACAGTTTTCAAATCCCAGAATCATCCAATTCTCATTTAAATAATTTACATTTTGACATTCAATTATAGTATCCTATATATCGTAAAATATTAAGAATTAATTAATAATTCTCCCCCCCCCCCTGGTGATACGCTACAATTGGCGCCCAACGTGGGGCTCGAGTAAACATGTATTGAAGCCCAGAATTTTGAATAAGTTTCATGGAGTGTTGCAAATGGCTTTTGGCAGTTTTATTATTCTTGTAGAAAATAGATAGTGCATAAACTCATTTTGATGTTGCATTAATTATATGTATTTTGTGTTTGGTTTCTTTTGAAAATTTATATGTTCTTATGTGCTCATGTTTGTGCTTAATTTTGATAGATAATTTGTGCGAAGGTTCTGTCCGCACGCGCTTACTGTGTTATATCCATGACAGCGTTGACCTTGATTTGTGGTTACGTTGTGATCTATCTCACTTTGGAATTTGTTGAATTGTTGCTGTGATGTAAAATTTGCTGAATTTTTTGAATGTCAGATGATCGTGTTGAATCGCGAGTGCATTATCAGATTTCAGATTTATTTTTGTATTGAACGGTCCTAGAAATCGATTTTTTTTGTAACTGTTTACATTCAAACATGGAAAATCAAGGGAATTTGGCACCTTTAGTCAAGATAATGACGGAGCAATTAAAGCAATCTCACACAGAGTTGAGCAATAAATTTGATAAATCATTGGCAGAGAACAAAAACTTGCTGGAGAACCGATTAAATAGTTTATCAGAAAAATTGGACAACGGTAAAATCATGATGCGTTGTATTTGTTTGCTGCTCGTAATTTTGTTGATGTCTGGTACTCCAATTAACGTTGTAAAAGATTATTTTGTACCAGTTGGATCTTGGCGAACGTTGGTTGTTTGTTGCATAACTATAATGAGATGTATATACAAGAATAGATTATGGCTATATAATGTTTTCACCAAATCCCACTTTGTTTTAAAATTCAGTTATGGGCCGGAATCAGCAGAGAACAGATCAGCATCTCAGAGAATAAGTGAACAGATTGTCAGTTCTAGAACCAAGGCAAGAAGTGTTCATGAACATCTGGAAATGCGAGGTAATAGTACGGAACATGATCTTGCTTTGTCCGTAGCGAATTATAGTGAGTCACTAAGCCAACATGAATCAGTCACAATTACGCCGTCGAGTCTATCACAAAAAAACAATTCGGTTATTGCTGATAGAAGCTTTAGCGAGACGGAACACCAACAGAAAGTTGCGTTGGAACATAACTTGCAAGGGCAGATACGTTCAATGGTACAACAGCTAGTTGCACAACACATGGAAGTAATTGAATCCCAAATTAATGCACATCAAGCCGAAATGAACAAACAGAATCAACAGATCCGCGAGAAACTGAGTTCATTAAGTAGCCAGGTGGAAACTAAGTTTGCTGATTTTCGCGCAGAGGTAAAGGAAAAATTTAATGACTTTGAAATAGAAATTCGAAAAGAGATATCTGTTGTTCAAAGCACATCAAACCAATTGGATATGAGATGTGGAAAGTTGGAAGACGTTCAATCGAAACACCGAACAAGTATTTTAAATACTGAACAGCTGGTTTCGGATTTATGTGATAAAACAGATCGAACTTTCTCCGGAGTTATTGAAGGTATGGGAATAATTGATAAATCATTGATATTATTGCAAAGAAATTACCGGGAAGTGCGTGAAATGCAAAATACCTTCCAAGCGGACATTGTTTCAAACTGTAAGGAAATTGAAACGATGGTTAGAGAGAGTGTAGATAAGACAAGAGTATCAGTTGCTTCTGTAGACAGAGCGTACGCGCAAGAGAACTTGGCTCTCCCCAGATTTGAAGTACGAAAGGCAATTAATCCAAAAGAATTTATAGACGAATTAGAAAATTATTTTTATCTCAAAGCTACCCCAGAAGATCTAAAGACTCGGGTAGCATATATATGTCTAGGTCCTGAGGAGAAGGTGTGGTTTAAGTCTTTTTGTAAAGATGATTTCGCGTACTCAGAATTTAAGAGATCATTTTTAAGTACATTCTGGTCAGTAACTGAGCAGAGACATGCCCGAATTCGGATATTCCAGGGAAAATTTGATGCGAACAAAGGTGAGTCAATGTTTTTATATGCATCAAGGTTAGCAGTTCTGGCAGGATTTCTGGATCAACCTCTGACAGATGTAGAGTTGAATGCCGCTTTCATTGAGCATTTCCCTGCAGAAATTCAACTCAAACTGAGCCATTCCGCGATCACTACACAAAAGCAATTTTTGGAAACTTTGAGATACTTGGATAGGATTGGCATAAATCAAGTTCAGGATCATCAGATGAGAACTGATCAAGACCGTGATTTCAACATAAAAGGTCAGGCAACAGATTCCAATAGGCCATGGTATCGGAAGAATAACAACAGAAACAAATACCGGAACCTTCAACAATGTAAGGACAGAAATAATAAGAAACGCTGTAATTGGAACAATAAGAATCTCAATCGGTTCGGAAATGAACAGGTGCATACTGTAAATAGGAAACAGGGGCGAAATGCCGAAGTTGATTCGACGGGACAGATAATGCCTTCGAACGCAAGGGTGGACACATGCCATAAAAATATCCATTCTATGCGAAGCCTACAGTAAAATTAGAACTATTCCATCTGTGATTTGACAAGGAGTGCTACACAGTTTTTTTCGTTCCGTCCCATCAGAAAATTACCACTCGCAAACGCGAGGTTTAAAATATTTTGCTGAGAATAATTTTATGAAGTTAAATTGTGGCTCGTCTTTGAGTTGAGTAAACTCGGATGTTAACCAGATCGGTGGCATAAATAACAGTTTAAATAGCCGGTCAGGAAGGTCCCTACTATCAGCTGTTCCCATTAGCAAACGTTTGCGGCGGAACACAATGGAATTTCCAAGAAACCCAACAGGTAGCAGGACCGAGGGTCTATGCTCTATGGCTGCTGCACGCGAAAGCTTTCACGCCCTGCAAAATTCTGTCGAATACGGCAAAGCTGTGTATTCGGGAAACAGAATAGGTTTCCAAAAGAAAATACATGGACGCATTAAAAGTCACTGAATAATCATTTCTAATCATGATTATCTAGCGTGCAAATGCGGCGATGAAATAGCTGAAATTTAATGTTGCCGATTATGGAATCCTAAAAATATTGTACTGTATGTGATATAGCTTCTATTAAGTTGAATTAAAAATTAATAAAGTGTAGGTGATGCTAAATGCTGAGAAAGGAAGAAAGCACCAATGCGAAACCTTTCATTTATAGAAGAAAGAGCTGGTTAGAATAAATTCTGCATTGAAACTAGATGTTCCTCCAACATTTCTTAACTTTATGTGAATTCGCGTGAGACTTCTAAGTTATTCTGACTATCTCGCATTAACGGACACAATTTAAAAAGATGGCTTTACGTAATTCCCGTAATCTTAAGGTTTACCACGCCGCCTAAGGTGTATGGGTAACAACAGATGTACCACGTACACAAGAAACCGCTACTCCCAGGAAGGTAGACCCAGATTCTTATATCTGGTAGACGACCCATTAGCGGACAGAGGCAGAGAGCCGCAATTGCCGGCGGCTGGTGTACAATAACATATGATTTGGCATATTTCTACATTCCTAGTTACTATGCATTTTTGACTATAAAATCCTGAAGGGAAAAATTAGTTTTTTAAAAAAAATATTTTTATTAAAATATGATCAATTAGCTTCCTAACATTTTGTGTAAATCACGCACTTGCTTCAGTTTCTCTGACAATGTTCTGCGTGTATTGTAGATATTAAGGTTTCATAGAAGTTTATTTTAAGCCTTTATGTAAATAGGTCTATGTGTAATTTATATTCTCATGTATATGTTATTATTGTGTTTAATATATGTTTGTATGAGGGATGGCTATCTGAATTCATGTGTTGCAATGGATAAAGGAATTCTAAGACGGCCAAAAGATGTAAGAAAGCCCATTAAAATTCAATTCACAAATCGAGAATCGCGGTGATTTTGGGATCTCATTTAAAAAACTGTGGTAATTGTTAAAGTGCTAAGTTATTATGTTTTGGTATCAACTAAAGTAGAATCACAAAACTCAAAATAAAATTATTATGTCATAATAATTTTCATTAACAGTGGGGCATTATGTAACGATTCGCTAAGCTCCCCGTTACATATCACTTTTTATTGTGTATAAAGTAAAGGAATAGAATATTTTTCCATTTCTTGGGATGTCTGTATGTTCGAAAGATACGCTTGAAAGGGTGAGAGGCAAGGATTTTACGCTTCAGTGAAGGGCAGACGGACTGGCGCCTTGTTGGCAGAATGGTAAGAGGATTAGGGATTTCTGTCGGGCAACCGGTAAACAGAATTCCTTCCTCCCGAAGGAGACATCGGCTCCCGAGGTTTGCCGAAACTTAACGTGGCCAAGAGAAGCACAGATTCACATGACGTCAGATGGTCAGCCAATCACAGGGACCATAGTACTAAGATTCGGGGAATTTTATGTTCTATGTCGTCTTCGAGCCACAAGAGGCGGAGTCAGAGTTTACCTCCGTGGCGGCAGAAAAGACGAGCTTCACTTCCTGCCTGACTTCCCTCCAGTTGGGAGCCCAGACAAGTCACTGGTGACTTGCGGTCCATGTGTGCTGGGCTGACTTGTGTCCTGTAGACCATCTGAGGCACTTCTAACTTGCGACTTGCCGCATACTGCTGGCGTGGCCAGTTACGACGCTCAGCGCTACCTGCCGTGGAACGGTAATGTGTTTCTTCGAAGCCATTCAGCCTGCAACTTCCCTGAAACTGTACCCGTAAGCGCATCTGAGATAAAGATCCTTGCTCTGATCTGATAAACCACTGAGCTAGACTGTGTAACTGTCGAATGCAGGTTAATCATTCGTGGCGTCCCAACCTATTAAAATTCATTACTGTTTGCTATCATCATAACTGGTAACATACTTTGTATTAGAATAATTATGAGATTTTTAAAGTACAACTATACTTGTTTGCTTGCATTTAAAGGGCTCATTGTACGTCTGAGCGTTGCTTAGAAAATTGCAAAACCTCTTGTTTATTAACGTAATGGTAAATACGCTCAGATTTGTAGATGCCATTGTAAAAATCTTTATTAAAATGTCTTTTTGTGACAGTTTTCAAATCCCAGAATCATCCAATTCTCATTTAAATAATTTACATTTTGACATTCAATTATAGTATCCTATATATCGTAAAATATTAAGAATTAATTAATAATTCTCCCCCCCCCCCCCTGGTGATACGCTACAATATTCATAGTTTTAAGTTTCCACTTTTGTCGGCTGTCCCCAATGACTGCCAATTGGTGTTTTTTTTTTAAATTTTTAATGAGGACTGGAGAATGTTTTTAGTAAAACCTCCAGAAGAAAAGGATCCCTGTCTGTGCCCGAGAAAGATGTTTTTGTCCAATGATTTGCACTAGTGGTTAGTGTCAACTTTTCGCTCAGAATATTTCTAATTATAGGAAAGTGCATAACGCAAATACCAGTTGTGTTCATCATATTCGCAATAATTTTAACAATAGTCTGTTTAGAGAAAACAGTGTAAAATGTCTACTGGAATTAATGGGGGAAAAAAGTTACCCCCCCCCAAAGGAGAAGAGGGATAGATGTCGAGGAAATGGTTACGTCTTGCTACGTGGAGGGAGGGAGGATTCAAGGGAGGTCAAAACAAAGCCACGTAATTTATGGAGTCTCCCAAGCAACCGAAACGTGCTCTCTTACCTTAGTAACACGATGATCTCACTATGGTTCAGGATCGACTAAGAGATCAAAGATGGCGCAATGCCACTAAGTATAGTGTGGTGTTCACTACTCTAGAAGTTGATGGCACGAGGCTACAGGCGCATGAAACCAGAAACACTGGATTAGCATATCTGACTAGGCAACGAGTGTACCTGGAAGCAACTCTCAACGCATATGTTCTACTGAATAAATTACTTAAGATTCCCATCAAAACACTCAAAAATATTCTGCCTTTTACAAAACTGTTTTTAGGAGCTGTTAGAAGGGAATTTCAATGCGTGGGATTAAAAATGGAAATATAAGCCTTATAAAACTTTTATGCTGGGGACCGAAATGCTGTACTGATAACAGGCCTACTAATTTTCCTGTAATCCTCGCCATTGATACTAGAGTTATTGTTCAAATAAGTTTATCACACACATAGACATGAAATTGCTGATAATAGCCAAAATGCGTTTAAAAGAATCAAAAAATGATGACCAGTTAAACTGGTGAACAATAATTTTTTTATAATATCACAATAGGGGGAAAAAATCGTCAAGGAAACCCATACAACCACCGTAATAAGCACGTCCCCCCCCCTCCCCCTTGGGAAGGAATACATATCGAGGAAAAAGCTGAACAAATTTCCTGAAACAGAGAAGTTAGGACGAAAATTCGTGAAAAGCAAAGCATGTGAGTAAGGAAAATTCCATCGGGGTGGGTGCTTCATCGCAATTAAAATAAACAGATTAGACAGAGAACTCTACGTGAACTGACTACACTTACAACTACACTAATTGCCGAACTGGATATGTTATCCGTTAGTATGGATAGTAAGTGTAGTATCCCAGACTTTCAAATAATTATTTGTGTCAAATGTCGAAACATCCAAATGTCAGTGCCTTACGCCTAGTTAAATATAGATTATTTGGACCACCGCTATTCGTTATTCTAGTGAATGATTGTGTTGATCGTTTACAGTAAAAAGTTAGGCTGTTTGCGGGTGATATAATGTTATTTAACAGGATCAAAACATTAGAAAACTGTGAACAGCTGCAGAATGATGTGGATATGATATCTAGCTGGGTGGGTCAACGTGAGATGAAGATAAATGCAAAAAACGAATTATTTTTCAACTATTTTAATATATTAGGAAGTACTCTCTTCTGTGTGTCGTTTTCCTTATCTACTCTGAGAGAGTACGACATTTCTGATACTCAAGAGACACTACTATACAGCACAGCTGTTAATAATATACAAGGCATAAGAAATGATGTTTTAGGGAAGGATTACGCCAATACCATTCTAGGTTAAAGGTATATTTATGTATTTTGGACCAGTGTACAGGTCACCACGACTTGTGATACTTCAATGGGACTATCATTTACTACTTTCTGATGCTGGGAAACTTCGTTTCCACTAAATACATGTTTAATACGCATATTTCCCAATATTTTATTCCTCTCAGGAAATTTTGTCTTATAATAACTAGAATCACTTGAAACGTAACCATGCGTAATATACTTGGATTCATATGTTTTTATATTTATTTATTTATAATGTAAACCTTTGTTAGTACTAAGTCTTAATTTTAAGGAAATTAAAAGTGAATGATATGATGAACATCTACATCTATACTCTGCAATTCACAAAATTGTGGGTGGCAGAGGGTGCTCAGCACCAAAGCTAATCTCTTTGTTGTGCATTCCAATCCCTAATGGTAGAGGGAAAAAAGAATTTATATAAGAATCATTGCGGCACCTTATTTCTCTAATCTTATCTTTCATTTCATTCCGGCTCAAATAGGTTGCTGGACGAAGTATCTCACTACACTCGTGAGTGAAAGTGGGAGTACACATGTTTACCAATAAATTTAAACGAAACGTGCGTCGTCTATCTACTAGAGACTCCCAGCCTAGTCTACTAATCAGTTCTGTGACGCTTTCATAAGGACTGTAGCAAGCGGTCACGAATCGAGCGGCTCTTCTCTGTACTTTCTCTATACTTTCGATCAACCCCTTGCGAAACGGATCCCAAATGGCACAACAATGATGATGTTGATAGCAATTCATTCATAATAACTTTCTTAATAACTTCTGGGTTTATCAACAGCTCTTCAGCCTGTACATTTTTTTGTGCCCTATACATGTTTTCATGGAACTATATGACGAATATCTTAATCTTTGGTAATAAATTTTGATTTTGTATTTTTTATTCAATTTATGAATAAGAGATGGATCAGTTAATTGTATTAGAATTTTAATAAGATTGAATTGTTTAGGTAATTTATTTACTTTTAAGGTTCTAGATATTAAGATCTGATTTTAACACAGAATTTTGTTTGACAGCTTGCTGCTCAGAGCTTCCACTGACGCCCTGCTGCGATAGGAGTCAGGGAAAGGACCTTTCAGCTCGATGGCCAAGTATTGTGGAGCGTTGCTTTATATTCGGTTTTGCACCACGGCATTGTGTCTTTTCGTGACAGGACTTGAGGATTTCACCAATTTTGGGAGTTAATGCATCTTCAGATGCATAGGGGAGACCGGGTCTAGTTGATACAGGGTTAAGTTGATACAGGACAAATAACTTGCTAATGCACAGACGCAGAAAAGTGTGACTAGCTTGCCTGGACAATAGAATGATACTCAGTAGCCACACCTGTGCTCGAAGAGAAAGTTGGTTTACGTTGTAAGTTGTGAACTAAAAACTGTTTTTGATCACCAAAAGTAAATTTTCACTACACATTTTCAAGTAGTATTGCAAGTTTATTTCTTAGTGAACTCTGCTATTGTTATCATTACATTGTTATTTGCTATAACGGTAAGAATTTCACCTATTGAACATAGTTTTAAATGTTACTGGTTTTGCGTGATTTAGAGTTTAGTGTAATGGCGACGTTTGGGTCAAGTTGATACGTTTCTTAGGGGTCAAGTTGATACGTTTCTCAGGGGTGTATCAACTTGACCCAATGGTTTTGCCAGAAGAAATTCGTCCTCTACCGAAAGCAGGAGAACATAAAAGAAGTAAAAAAGGCAGACAGCCCTTAAAGTCTTGTATTCTTACAGATACTCCAATAAAAAACAAAATTGAACAAGACGCGATAGAGAGAGAAAGAAAGAAATCTATCAAGACAGTAAAGCAGAAGTTGAAATTATTTAAATCATTTGATGGTAAGCTAAACAAAGAGATAGACAAACCAAGAAAAGAAGACAAAGATAAAAAATGTCAGAAACGAAGAAAACCCGAAGAAGAGTCGGACTCTGATGAAGAAGGAGAGTATTTTTGTTTGGTGTGTTTTAAAACATACTCCTCATCCACACCTGGCCAGGAATGGATTCAGTGCATTTCTTGCAAGAAGTGGGCACACATCACCTGTGCAGAAGACAACCCCTTTTACACTTGCATTAACTGCCAATCAGACCCATGTTTCTCTTCAGAGTCGGAGTAATGTAATACAAGATTTTAGAAACTAATAAAATGTTGTATATTTTAAACATAGTTCGCTAAGCAAACGCTTTTGTAGCCTATATACTCAAAATATTATTCCTATAAACCATTTAAGTTGTTTTTAGGGTCTTCAAAAATACGTTTTTTTAACATTGTTGTTAATAAAATTTTTGTATTGTTTGTGGTAACAATAAATCTTGTTCACGTTTCAATTGTTATTTTTCCATTAATTCCTGTCACTGTATCAACTTACTCAAAGGTGTACCAACTTTACCCATCACTGTATCAACTTTACCCAAGGCGGGTTAAGTTGATACATCTTGCAAAGTTTTTAAAACTTTTTCTCAACAAAGGAGATTTAATTTTATAAATAATGGAAGTATCTTAACTTATGGCCAAATAGTTATAGTTATAAATTACATTCGATTTGTTTCAAAATAATTTCAGAAAAACCATTTAAAATTCAGAAAGTAAAAATGTATCAACTGTACCCGGTCTCCCCTAAGTTTGTGTTTTTTTAGCAATCGTAATTTATAAGTGAAAAATGAACACTCTAGTGAAAATGAACATTTTTAAGAAACAAAGCAAAAGGACACTTTTAGAGTGAAAATAAAATAGTTAAAAGTGTAAAAGAAATTTGAATTAATGACTTTACACAATGATCCCATGTTCTTATATTTTGTACTAGCTGTGCCCGCGACTTCGTCCGCGTGGAATAGTTATTTTGGGCATCATATTTATTTTTGCAAACAACCTCCTCAGCTTTATAAATTATAGCAGTTACCCACGACTTTGTCCGCGTCAATTTCTGTTATTATTTTAGACAATTTTTTGCAAATTTAGTTATTTAAAAGAACATAATTATTTTAAAGTACTTCTGCGTAAATTATATTTTTAGTTTTATTTTCTTGTGGCAGAAGAACATATTGGTTTTCTCCGCAACCCGATCTTGACAACGCGACAGATAGTTGGCCGTGTGAAAAGAAGTCTTGACGTAAATCGATTCGTACGTGTTAAAATGTTTGCCCCTGTGATTTATTAATTGTAACGGCGAAAGATAGCTTAACGGGAAATTGAATTCTTTTAAAATTAAAAGGTAAATCATTTGGAATCATTGGGATGCGAGGTATAAGCACTGTTTGACCAACTGCTGGACCAGTCAAAACTATTGCAACGATCACGTTATTGCGTAGAAATTTAATTTGAAGTTGGGTTCCGTTACATAAATTTGGTGGTTTGAGATTTCTAAGTAAAATTATTGGGGCACCTATTTTTAACTTGAGGGAATTTGGGGGAGGCCACTTGGGTTCAAAGAATTAAGAAACTCTTGTGGGTAATGTACCGCATCTTCTTGATCCATTACGTTATCAATAGATGTGTAGGTAACTATGTCTCCTGGAAGTTTACTTAAAATTAGGTCGTTAATTTCGTCCACGCTACTGTTTCTCGCCGCCAATATTGCCCTTTGACACATCCATTGATGATCTTTATTTTCTATTTCGCTGATTTCAGGGTAAACTTTCGATATTAAGTCCTCAATGTTACTTACTCTTTCTCCTAAATCGCGATCAATTTCAATTTTATTTTCAAAATGAGGTACTTTCCCGTCTCCTATTAAAAGTAACTTTGAAGGAAAAGTTATACTACCTCCCCCCAAATGTGCTCTCATATTTGTAGTTAATTTTAAAATGTTAACAAACTTCCATAATGGGGAACTATAACCGTTCAGAAGGGAGCCGACCGCGCGTAATATCTTCTAAGATGTTCATTGAAATTAAGTGATGCCAAAGACAATTTTGTTCACAATTAAATACTCTTAATCAACAACACATTTATTTGGATAAAGATTAATATTATTATGTTGATACAACTCTAGCAAATAATTGGTAATAATGCATTCATTTCGACCAAATTTGATTACCATAAAAACGGTTCTAGTGAGTTAATCTTAAAAGATAGACATATACTGTCGCGGACATTTTTTTAGATCATTTCAAGAGGAATAATCCTTTCATACATATTTTTTTGGTATCTTGAACCGTTTTCGCCAGCACGCAACAGAAGCCCTTAAAGATGAATAATTTTCCCCGTTTTTTCCACATTTTCCATTGTTTCTTCGCTCCTATTAGTCGCAGCGTGATGTTATATAGCTTAAAGCCTTCCTTGATAAATGGTCTATTCAACACAAAAAGAATTTTTCAATTCGAACCAGCAGTTCCTGAGATTAGCGCGTTCAAACAAACAAACAAACAAACAAACTCTTCAGCTTTATAATATTAGTATAGATGTTTTATCATATGTTAGAGAAATCGTGATTTTGTAATATTAGGTACGATACCAGTCAGTAGTAAATTTGAGAGGATTTTTATATTTCAATTTTGATATTTATGTATTTTGCGGTAAAATCCTAGTATTTTTTGGTTTGAGAGAGAGAGAGAGAGAGAGAGAGAGAGAGAATTGTTGATGAATGAAAGTAAGCAGTCTTTCACAATAGTTAGAAAAGGGAGGGATATTATTTTTTCCATTTTCTTTAGGAAAATCTCATTTATTTTTGCTGCGCAAAACAATTTCGATTTTAGGAGAGCATGCCATATAACCTTAATTTTTCCAAAATACAAGATTATCAAAATTAGTTAAAAAAGTTGTAAGCTCATAAGAAATCGACAGTAAATTATGTTTATAGAGTCATTTTGTAGTAGTTTCAGAATAAAGAGTAACATTAAAAAGCAAAGTTAGATAGTAATGAAAAGTAAGCATGTAGTCTACGATATAGGAAGTATCACTTATTGTTTAACACTAACAGATTAATAAAGTTTGACAAGCGGAAGCACCAATATTTTCGGAAATAAAAAATATCTAAGTTGTGGTACCACAACTCAATCCGGCGGTATACCCGTGAAGATTTAATTGCAGTTATACGCAGGGAAAGTCTCCGTTCTTAGAATATCAAAGTTTTTCAACTAATGCGCAATTACAGTTAAGAGCAGTTGATATACATCAAAAGTAAGGGGATTTTCTGTAGAATGTTTTAAATAAAGAATTAGCACTGACACTCGAAGACTTTTTGAATTAGAGGAGAGTTCATGATTTTTTTTTTTTTAAAAATCAAAGAACCGCTACACTTACAGGAAAATTTATATTAACTTAATTTGACATTTAGACTGGGAGCTCTAATACATAAAACTTTCAGCGCGATTGGAGAAGAAATTAGGATAAGGATTGCGCAATACTCTAGAAAATTTCTAAGAGAAGCCAGGCTCTATAAAGGACGTATGAGCAACCATGTTGGGGTCAGAGTTTCGAGAGGACATACGTTCGTGAAATTGCACCATGAGCTATGCGGGAGAGAGCGAATGTGATAGTACCGCGATGTAGCGTAGTCCTCCACAGTGGCCTAACTTTAACTTCGGCTGGAAGTGATATCATTCTTTCAATCAGGGGCGGATCCAGGAGGGGGGGGGGCTAGGGGGCTCAAGCCCCCCAAAAGTATATAGGTCCACCCCGACATTGTAATTTTGGGACTTTTTTTTTTAGCTCTACGGATTCAAGGCCCGAGGAGGCTATAAAGACTACCCGATGGTCGACTCAAGCCCTCCCGCAAAACCAAAATCCACTAAAGGCAAGCCCTCTGAACAAAAACTCACTCAAGCCAAGCCTCCCCCCCCCAAACCATAGTCCGCTCAAGCCCCCCCCCCCCAAACCAAAATCCTGGATCAGCCCCTGCTTTCAATGATATAGAACTTTTGATAAATTTTGGGGTCATTGGAAGCAGCTTGCGCATGTGTCATTGATTTAATCTGCAATCATTATTTTGGAGAGTAGTCTGAAGTCTTAAATTTTGGTACCACGTGATGTAAAGAACTTTAAAACAGTATACAGTTTTTTTGAAATTTCATTAGTAATCAACAGTGGAAAATCATTCATGAAATATCTTTACCTCCTGTGGTTACTACAGGTGATTGGCGACCAAGACAAAGAACCATTAGGTAACATTAACGGTTTTAGTTTAAACGAACGATGTATTCACAACCCCCAGCAGAAGGCTTTCTTTTAACACTTGGCATAACATAAATGGGAGGGTGTAAATCGGAGATTGAGCTTAGCCACACAATTTAAAATGAGCAAGCCAAGAAATTTGAAATTCATCCTGAGGATATCATAATTAACTAAGAAAGTTAAAAAAGCACTACTACAGATGTCTTAAAGATAGCTTTTGCTTTATCTTGAAACGTTACTTAAACTGAGTCTGGATAATTGCTGCTTACCTGAGGACTGAAAAGTGCGAGATTAGTACCGGTCTACTTGAAGGAGGGATGACAAATAGGCTAAAAAAAACCCCAGGCCAATCAGTTTAATATCAGTGGTAGGTAAATTAATAGAAAGATTGATATGCAACCACATAAGAAAAGTCTGTAAGTAATGTAAGTGGTTTTAAAGTTTACAGCATGGCTTTTGACAAGTTTAAGACAGTTGCTGAACTCAAAATTTTCAAACACGGAACGGAGGGACAAAATAGTCTGGTAGGAGTCACGTGTTGCATTTTGTAAATGAATATATTAAAAGTGTGTGTATTGTTCTTAGCAGAATCAGTGGGGTAGCTAGATCAACAAGGGCCCTGGTTCAAAACATTTATTTTGCTTTGTGTTGCTGGTAGGGGCCCCCTGAGCTGAGGCTGGGGGCCCCTGAGTTGTGCTTGGGAGCCCCCTGAGTGTAGGGGCCCCGGTGCACTGCACCACCTAGCCCCATAGTAGCTACGCCCCTAAGCAGAATATATATTAGACTACCACCCGTTTTGCCTAGACAGTTATTAGTGGATATATCCTCATATTTGTGGAAAAGACGGTGGAAAAAGGTTAGTTGTGATATTTGGTGGTAATTTCGGACAGGTTTTGATGTTTTGGTTATTTTATAGGATTTATGTTAGTTAATTCAAGGAAAGTTTTATAACATGGTTTCTATCGTTCAAAAACAGTTCCAATAAGCATAAGAGTATTTGTGAAATAACAGGAAGAAAACGCGCTGTTTGTATAGATGAATAAGATGGTTCTGTGGGAAGATTAAATAATTGATAAGAAACTGGTTAGTCAAGAAACTTGTGTAATTTGGAATTTGGGGGTTTGATTTTGATGAAGTTCATTATTTCGGGCAAATACCATGCTTGGAGAATGATGAGCGTTGCCAATAGGTATAGTCTGTATAAACCTTCGATGTTAAGATTTTTCTAGACCGCTGCAGTAAATCATTGGATTCTGCGTTGAAATTGGTTGAAAGTAACTTTAAGGTACAGAAGAGAATTTTTGGAATATTTCTACCTGTCGAATTTATATTTTAGCTAATTTCCTAGTTTTATTAGGCGGTGAACTTGCTGTGTTGTAGGGCCTACTGATTAATTTATGGTCATAGTGTATCATGTGTATATTGTAATATTTAAAGAAGAAGTGCTTATTTTGCATTGTATTCGCGGCCAAATAGAAATATTACGTCCAGCGGTGTTTGGGAATAATTTTAGCAGAAAATTTATTAGGGCGCGCGAAGCGACGGATTGTCCACACCTAATGGTACACTTTTTGAAACAACGGTCGCACCTAAAGACGTGAAATTGAACATACTAATTCAAAGGCAATTATAGATGTGCCATCAATCATTAATTTTGCAAAAGACTAATAAATTATAATTATTTTTATTCGTGAATGGTGGCAAGGAGAGGTCTTCAGTTTGGAAATCGCTATCGTAGAACGAACAAGTCTGGTAAATAGTACGTCACCTGTGGTTTCTCGCCCTAAAGCAGTTCTGTCTCCGTTTTAGAGAAATCGGGGATTAAAAAGTGTAAAAATTGGGCTTAAATCAGTTATATTCCTACGGAAGACCACCTCTTAACAACGTCGGTTTAGCAGTGTGTGTTGAGGCCGTGGGTTGATGAGCGGGGTGTTCTCATTTCGATCCCACCACCCACGCAATTTTTTTCCTGTTTGAACTGTTTTATTGCTATTGATTTTGTAGTGTTTCAAATTTGTTTTGAAATAATGTCTCTAAATTATTTATTTTCATTTGAAAAACACGCAAATGTCTGAATGATATAAAACATTTGAAACAAAAATTACGTGCACACCAAGAACATTTTATGATGGATATCCTTCCACAGTCAACATACAGTAATTATTATTGATGTAAGAAAGCAGATTTCGTTAACATTTGTAAATTCATAATTTCAATTTAAAATTTGTAATTAATACTTATCAAATTCGCTGTGCCTATGAATATGGTTACAATCGCACTCTGGAATTCAAAGGCTCGAAGACTGTGCTCGTGCGAAAGCAGAAGTTGGCAAAAATGAATCATTCATACAAGGCCCAGTATGGCTTTACACTATTCTGAGAAGTGCTACCATACATATTCCTTTGTACTCAGGAACCAGACAACCAGTTTGGTCCATGGATACGTGGAGAAATTCGGCGTTTGGAGCTGGAGTATGGAAACGTTATTGTGACCTCTTCAAAATCGGGATAGCTGACGAAAGAATTGTATACAAAAATTTTGGATTTGGTCACCAAACCATACATTATAAATGAAGATTTTTTCGTTGATTGCACGAATTCGTTTTGGTTGATTCGTGGAGTGGTCCCGTTGTACGGCGGTTTATGATCAAGACTTCTCAAATGAATATGGAAATATTACTTGCACAGTAAAAATGTTACCATCCAAATGTACACATTAATGTCAGCCATGTGATGTGAATTTCTATCATCAGGTAAAAAATACTAAAAACAAGGCTTCAAAACTCGCCCTAACTGTTGCAAGATAATCAGAAATATCTTTTCATGAAGATGCTGTTAAGATACATTCAATTATTCACCACATTAGGTCTGTATTTTATGATACGGTAAAATATGCTTGATATGGTTCAAAATTAATGAAGGAAAGACCGGAATTTGTAAATATTAACGAAATTTGTTTTTCTACATCAATAATAAATACTGTATGTGTTTGTGGAAGGATATCCATCATAAAATGTTCTTGGTATGCACGTAAATTTTGCTTCAAATGTTTTATATCATCCAGAAATTTGGGTACTTTTCAAATGAAAATAAATAATTTGGAGAATTTGTTTAAAAACAAATTTGTAATGCTACAAAATCGAATAGCAATACAAAAAATACAAATAAAAAAAATATATTTTGCGGCTCATGGGATTGAACCTAAAAATTTCTGCTCAGGAACACGCCACCTCAAGGTGCACGGTTAAACAGACGTAATTAACTAAGTGTCTTCCGTAGCGGTATAACTCATTTTTATACTTTTTAATCCCCGATTTCTTTCAAAAGGAGGCCCACCAGGGAGGGCAAGAAACCAGAGGTGACGTACTTGTACCATGGGCGCCAGCAGGATAATTTTGAGGGAGGTGGATTTTGTTTTTTTTATATACATTATATATAACACTTATTATCTGAGTATACTGTATTTATTGACAAGGTGTTAAACAAATTTGGACAACATTCTAGGTCCCTTAAGTTATTATTCAAGCAGTGAATGTAATAATAAAATTAAATTGTTTCTTAATTTTTTATATAATACATACTAGAGAAGATCCTAATGAAAAAACTTACCACCACAACGATAACGGTGGGATAGTCAAATAAACTGTTCACCAAAAGTGCAGTTTGAGAGTTCGATGTCTACCTGAGAATTTATTCTCCAGAAAGAAATATTTTATTTTTTTAGTATTAAAGATTATATATGGTTGTTGAATGTTCTTTGTAAATAAATCTATCACTTGCGTAAATTGTAATTATACAATGAAATCCCGCTGCCTCCCTTAATCAGTTATTTAAATAACTGTATAATTTTAATGACAAACAATGCAAAGCTTAATAACAACAAAGATTATAGCACTCTCTACATGGAGATTTTGAGAACTTTTTAACGGGAGAAATATGTTTCCACGTAACTGAAACAAAACAAAAATGCATGCAGGTAGGTAGTTTAATGAGGCCAAACACAAGAACCATAAAATATTTGATAAAATGAGAGGTCATTCTTTACAATGCAATCACCCGGAATCCGCCTCGACAACACTGCAATTCAAAGGTACCGGTAATGGCTACTTCTCCAAGATCACCGAGCCACTGATTAAAATATTGACTAATTTCTGTCGGTAAAGTGATTCAGTGAAATCGGTTTTCATCACCATAAGTTCATAAAATCATTCCATGTTATTCTATATCGTCCACCTCGCATCTCGAATTCCCAGAATTGAGTGAAAATTATTTCTGCGTTGGCTGGTCATGGCAAAGTCTGTTAAGGGTCCACTATTTAGAAATGTTCTATAATCAACCACAGCCAGAGACTTCTGTCAGTTTAACATATTTTGGGTTATATAGAGTGAAAAATTTAGAAAGGCTAGCATTAAATAGAAGATTTTCTTATTACAGAATTAGTAATATTTATAATTCAAGTATGTTAAAATATAAAAAACAGGAAGAAATTCGAAACAGAAATCTCGTATCTGACAAAAACAAATTAAATAAATTGATATTCTGAATATTTAAAGATTGCGTCTTATTATAAATATGCCTAATTTTTTTCAACAAACTAAAAACACGGATTTTGATTATAGTTCTTGAAGTTTGAATTATTATTTAATTTCTTTAATATTTCTTATAACAAAACTTCGCGAGCCACCACAAAACCGTGCTTTTACCCAGTTAAATTGAACAATGAACTGAAACTTTATTCTTGTTATCTCGTAGGTTAGTTGTTAATGTTGAGGTGACGGCCGTCACAATTTATTAATGAACATTTCAACTGGTTGCAATCAAGTGTCGAAGGATTATTGAGCTTTTTATGTCAGAATATTGTTTACACACATTAATTACACTCAAGACATAATCCCCACTGATGGCAAGAAATTAAATTAAATTAAAAATTATATTAAATTGCAATGGAGCACATTCTCCGATGGCAATTTCCCTAAACATCCATCTTCCCCCTTCAAATCATTTCTCTCGGAGAATTATAATCCACAGTCAGCTAAAAATGTTAAAACTTGAATTTTTGTCAATGTAATGACTACTTAGTACCGTCAATTAATTGCTGCTTCAATAGGTAGTTCGTGCAATTGTGCTACAATCTTGGCTGAATTGTGCCTTATTTTAAATACTATAATCTACATCTATATCCATACTCTGTTATTAACAAATATTGTCGTTGGCAGTGTGTGCTTTTCACTAAAACTAACTCTGGGCATTCCAATCTGGAATAACCCGAGGAAAGGAAGAATATACATATACATCACTACGGCATCTTATTCCTCCTCTGTTATTAACAAATATTGTCGTTGGCAGTGTGTGCTTTTCACTAAAACTAACTCTGGGCATTCCAATCTGGAATAACCCGGTGAAAGGAAGAATATACATATACATCAGTACGGCATCTTATTCCTCTAAACTTATTTCTCCTGTGATTGCGACCTAAACAGGTTCGTGGGCAAAGAATTTCACTGCTCTCATAAATGAAGAGGACTTTCACATATTCGCCAACAGATTTAGTTGAAACCGACGTTATCTGCATGCCAGACAATCCCAGCCCAATCTATGTATCAATTGTGTCACGCTTTCGTAAGATCTGTAGTAAGCAATCACAAATCGAGTGGCTTTCCTCTGTACTTTCTCTAAGTCAATGAAATCAATCTCTTGCGATTAGGATCCCAAATTCCATAAAAGTAATCCAAATGTGAACACACTAGAGTTTTATGAGCTATTTCCTTTGCATGAGCATTGCAATTCTTCAAAATATGACCTTTGAATCTTTTTCTAGAATTAGCTTTACCCACAACGGAAGTTATGTGCAGGTCCCACTTCATGTTACTTTTTACTATTACGCCCAAATATTTCACCGTGTCAACTGAGCTATTTAATAATCAATAATAAAATAACATGTCTGGTAATGCAGCTGGATAAAAATATAAAGAGTAGGCCTATCATAAGTTGTTGTTGCATGAGGATAAGAAACAATAATACAGTTTACTATTAATGCATATGAAATTTTTCGTTATAATTTATTTTTTAAGTGTGTCTCCACACATCTTTCTTTCTTTTTTTCTTTTTACACCGGAGATTTTTATCCTCCACGATTTTATTTCTTTTTACATAAAAAGATGACTGTTCTTCTACAGGACAATGACTAACAACATATTACTGAGGGATGCTTGAAACGACAAAAACCACACTTCTTAAGCATTTTAATTTAACAAGTTTGTCTTACTGTTTGACAGTTTCAGATCATGCGATGCAAAATAAGCATACGACAATTTTGTATTAGTGGAGAGAAGGAAAAAAAATAAAATATATCTACAGCGATAGATAATTATTCACAGCACTTCTTTGTTAAAAGATATGTACTTTAAGTACAAATGAGGAACACTGTGACGTCTAGTGATCACGTCGCGTACTTATAAAAATGTCTCGCTCTGTTTTGTCTCACTGGCGATCAATTCTCTCCTCTTATAAACAGGACCTTGTTGTATCCTCCTCTGAGCTGCTGTCACTGCTGGAGCAGAGGCGGAAGAGTCCTTCAGTGTCTCAGCGTCAGGGATATGTCTCGTTTGGTGCCGAGAGTCAGTGTACCTGCGCTTGGTGTACTTCTTCTTCTCCTCCTGTTCCACTTGTTGTATGGGAATTATGTGTACTTCGGGCGACCTGGTGCTTTCCGCCTTTTCTATCCTGAGCATCGCTCAATATCCGCCGTCTTAGATCGCAACACCGCTCCCCCGATGCTGGATATGCTGGTCGTGTATTTCCTGTCACCGCTAAGTCTCTGCTCCGCCAACTCCTGCGCACTCACTTTAGTGTCCGGAATCACCGCTTGTTTCGAGGTAGTTATACCACCACCCAACACGGAGGTTGTACTGGCACTTTTCGGTAACTGTTCCGTCAGTCGCGAAGACGGTGTGGGTACACTACTGTCTTTCGACATTCTTTGACTACTAGAGTTCACTTCTTTAGAATACGTTGACGATAACTGTTCTCCCGATTTCTGAACCTGTCGCAGTTCACTTGTAGAAGCAAAAGTCACTTTCTGGAGTACGATTGGGGCCACTTCCTTAGCAGTTACCATAGTGCCTCTGGGTTGATCGCTCTGTTGCCTCTGGTAGACTACAGACGATGAGGAAGAAGACTTGACTGCGGAGTCCTGCGCGGCCAGAAAGGAGACGTTGGCAGTGGCGTCCGGAGATGTTGGTGGACTGGAGGCCCAAGAAGTGCTGCTGCTACACATGGAAGGTGGTGTGGCATGACGCGGTGGACTGCTGAGGGCAGTAGTGGCTACTGAAGAGGAGCCGAGTGCTGAGTCTGCAGATGCTGAAGGATGCACCGAAGCCTGCGAAGAGTCGCTACCACTTGCAGAATGATGGCGGCGACGTCGGGGTATAGGGGCGGTCTGCTGGATAACACCTGTCGGGCAACAATATATCCGAGGTTTCAGCAACAATACATTCCACATGTTGTCTATCAAAAGGGGAAATACTGGAAGCATTTACAATTTATATCAGTCAGTTTTATTTCTAAGTAACAAAGGAGAAGGAAAATAACCCACAACTTCCCAAATTTGTATAAAAATACATTTTTTTGATATAAAATCTTATCCATGCTCTAGAGAATGAGCTTTTTGGTTCTGCATGTGCGCATGCAATGAAGATTACCCCACAAGTGGTTAGGCAGCGGAAGAAAGGGTGGGGGGGGGGGAGATGGTGGTGTGTGTAAACTGTTAAGAAGTGGACTATCAATATGTCGGGAATGTCTGAGATAATTGTTCTCTAGTGCATGAATAAAGTTTTATGCCATAATATTGTATTTTTGTGTTCATCTTATGTGTTATTCACTCGTTGCAGCCCTCAACTTTGGAAACTGATGGGATATTTTCCGTATCGTGTGTTATTTATATAACCTAAAAGCTGCTTTCTTTTCCCTTTGTATGAGTTTTATTTCTGTAATACATACTGAATGCTATGTGGAAGAAATTTTTATTTAACAGGAAATTATGTACTTAAACATATACCACCTCAAGCAAAGCATCAGGGCATGAAATAATGCAACACCATGGCAAAAAAGCAACCAAATATGAGGCCTTCCCCCGACTTCAGTTGTTTAGTGTAGCATTAAAATTGGTCACCCTGTTTCAGATTATGTGATTTACTTCATGTCTGGTCACTGTGATACTGCAAAGCCAAGGTTCAACAGAAACACAGCCACTAACAGCTTGGATGCCAGAGAGATAGCCAATTGTTTAAGTGAGCGTTATCATAAAATTGCATGTAACGCGCTCCTTGCCACAGGCACCAAAAATGTATTTGAAGCAGAGTGCCTTGTGACACAATGCAAAAACTACTACAATAATGTTCATGAAAACTGAAATGTCATGAAAGAATGCTGTTAGTAACGTGAAAGAAACAGGTTATTCAAAACAGTGTATGACATTACAATGACAACAATTACGGAATTATTGTGCCTTTTGGGGACCAGCAGTGTATCTTAAAGTCTTATGAGTATTGAATGCTGTTTAGGAGCCATACAAGTAAAATTGTTACCAGAATCCAGTGTATTACATCAACATGCAAGTGGTAATATCAACAAGTGACTGAATTTGAATGTGAAGAAATTATTGATCTGGATTGCAAAGAATTTTAGTACCACAGTAGCGATAATGGCAGGAGTGGGACAAAGAATACGGCTGGTTGCATCACAAATCAGGAAGCTGACCATTAAAAACAATGACATGCAGAATGAGGTATTTCTTCATTCAAAAGGCTAGACAGACATTTGTAACATACTCATAAATTATAGCACAGCATTGGATCACTATAACAGGTGCATTATTCTACTTCTACACATTTTTACGTTCCCCATGAACTGGAAACAATGAGGGCACATGTAGCAGCAAGCTTGTGAAATAGCATCCTGATTGACAAAATATTGTGATTTTGTAAGAATCTGCCTTCAATATTGACACCATATATTAGCTGAATATGAATTAAAATGTACTGCCATGGAATTATTTTCCCAGAATGCCTTTCATAGCCACTGGAGTGTTAATGTGGAATGCCATTTGCCACAGTTCAAAATCTGAGCTTGACTAAACTGAGTAACCTTAAAAGTGACTATTGCATCAGGTAACCTAGTGGAGGATTATCACCAGGGCATTCTTTGCATCATTTTATAGCTGTACTTTACTAAGTATTTTCCATGGAAACTGGAGAATGATGCCACATAATGTTTAGTAAAACTGTCTATAGAGCAATTTATGTGGTATGAATTGGTGACCTTGTTATCTATATATGAGAATGCTTAATGGCAAGTGGGGGGGGGGGGGATTTGCAATGAGAAATTTTGTTTTAAATAACAGACAAAAGAGCTCTGTTTTAATTTGTGTGTTAGTGAGTATCGGTTAATAAATATATCTGCAGATGTGAAAAATGTGAAAGATCAAGAGGGGTTGAAATCATAGAGAAGTTAAATGTTAGTTCTGATTTTCACTTATTCAGTGGTGTAAACTGAATGAAAGTTTATAATTCTTATCTGCCAATCAACAGAGAAGGGAAACAGCAGCATAACTGATATGAATAAAAATGTGATTAGGAAGTGAATGTGTAAGTTTTGTGTCATTTTTCAACCATATGCCCAGTTTGACATTATGGCTAAAATTTTTAAATACTAACTAAATTGGGAATTATTGTTTTACAGGCTATGCATTAAAAAACAAATACAATACTGAAACTTTGCACATTACACCTCAGAGCTCTGAAGTGTCACTGCAGTATATCAGTTAGCACATGTAATAAAATCAGTGAGCATTACAACAACACTCCATGTATATATAGGGACTTTACCACAGTTTTCTACTCCACTGCTGCTGAAATTGATTAATAAATTTACTACAGTGAATGACTGGTTAAATTAAAGAACATATTACAGTCATAAAGTGCAGATGTAAATATTTAATTAGTTTTAAATAATATTATGTATGACATCCAGAAGATTAGTCTGCGAATAATCCTTAGGGAGAGCAATATTTGTGAACTAATTAAGTTGTGCTGCTGTGAATGATTTTCTGAGGAAAAGTTGACACAGTTGAGTAGAGAATAAAAATCTGCAAAATTTACAAAATTTATTGGTTTTATATTAATTCTTCTACCTGTTACCTTCACTGAGAAAGATGCAGAGCAAATTGTTAAAATAAATTGTTTTAATTTTTGGTTAACCTCTTATCAATGTTTACACTAAGGAAATTATTTTAATTCCTTAGACTTTATGTTACAGCTATCTATTTTTTGAAATAAATTTTAATTAATAATGTCTCTTCTACTTAAATTTATTATTCATTTGAATGATATGTTTGAAGCATCACTATGTGCTCATAAGACTTTTAGTGATGGATCTTTGATGAATAAGCCAACACCAGCTACAAAGACTACAATGATTTCCTACTAGAATACAAAATAATAGCAGGACTGCAATTGATATTTTCTTTATGGATATTTCTCAGTACAGTAATTACAACATACTTCCAGTAATAAATGGTATCTCAGATCATGATGCCCAGCTGCTATGTATCAAGTCCAGAAATGCTATTAAACAGATAGAGAAAAGCTGGGTTTATAGAAGAAATGTTAATGAAAACAATATAAAACATTTCATAGAGTCCTTAAATAATGAACAATGGTCAGAAGTGTACAATGCACAGGGTGTTAATGCAAAATTTGATTCCTTTCTCAATATATTTCTAACACTTTTCGAAGGAAGTTTCGAAAAAAAGGAAAGTTATCAATACTCCAAATAATGAACTGGGTAAGGGATGGATAACAAAGGGTATTAGAATTTCTTGTAAAACAAAAAGAGACCTGTACTTAAAAGTAAGAGAATCAGATAACAATACACTGAAAGCTCATTATAAACTTTATTCGAAAATACTAAGAAATGTAATAAGAAAGGCCAAGAACAGGTATATATCAAAGAAAATAGAGAATTCAGGCAATAAGATGAAAACTATATGGAATATAATAAAAACTGAAACAGGAAAATCTGTATATCACTCCAAAGACATAAAAATAGAACAAAATGGATCTGTTCATAGTGAAGTAGGGGAAGTTTGTGAAATATTTAACAAACTTTTTACTACAGTTATAGAGAAATTAGGCATAGAAAAGCAGTCCCCACATAATTCCCTAAGGCTTCTTCAGACTTCTTACCCAAATAGATTTGTGGAAATGCAATTGCCACCAGTAACCGTCTCAGAAATAAATAAACTCATGAAACAATTAAAACCTAAAAATTCTTCCAGCTATGACAATATTTCATGTAAATTACTGAAAAGATGTTCAGATTGTATTGATTGTGTACTTGCCCACATTTGTAATAAATCGTTAATGCAAGGTGTATTTCCAAATAGACTAAAATATGCAGTTGTATAACCGTCGTTTAAAAAAGGAGTAGCAACAAGTGTCGATAACTATCTTCCCATTTCATTACTTTCCGGATTCTCAAAGATTTTTGAAAAAGTCATGTATTGTAGAGTATTAAAACATGTTACCCAAAATAATATACTCACTAAATCACAATTTGGGTTCCAATAAGGATCATCTATAGAAATGGCTATATACTCATTTTTAAATAACACATTTGAGGAACTGAATAATAAAATGAGCCCTGTAGGAATATTTTGTGATCTTGCAAAAGCATTTGACTGTGTAAATCTTGAATTACTTTTGAAGAAAATGGAATACTATGGTATTTATGGAATTGCAGGTAAATGTTTTAAATCATACATGGAAAGTCGAATGCAAAAAGTTTCAATTTTTGATCCTAAAATAAGTAAAGATGCTTCATCAGACTGGGAGAAAATAAAACATGGATTTCCACAAGGTTCTGTCCTAGGACCCCTCCTCTTTTGTTGTACATCAATGACCTTCCTGGAAACTTATCTGACAAAGTTAAAAGTGTTTTATTTGCAGATGACACTAACCTGACTGTGAGAAAAACACCAAACAGCAATCTAGAATTTAATGTAAATGAAGTACTTAGTGAAGTAGCAAATTGGTTTTAGGCAAATTCATTAAAATTAAAATTTGAAAAAAAAACATTACATTAGGTTTAAAACAAAAAATTATGCACAGCCAGATTTACAAGTAAGCTATAAAAATAACACAGTCTTAGAAACAAAGAGTATAAAATTCCTTGGTATTAAAATAGATGAGAAACTCTGTTGGCATGATCATATCACTTCACTACTGAAGAAGTTAAGTAGTGCCACCTTTGCAATACGAACACTTTCTCTAACAGCAGATCTAGAATTAACGAAACAGGTTTACTCCTCATATTTTCATTCGATAATGTCATATGGCATGATTTTTTGGGGAAACTCTTAACAAAGTAAAAAAGTTTTCATAGCACAGAAAAGAGCTATTAGGATGTTGTGTAGGGTAAAACCAAGAACTTCTTGCAGACAAACTCAATGTTCTTACAATGACTTCTCAGTATATATATTCTCTAATGTGCTTTGTCATAGAGCATTTTAACCTGTTTACTTCTAATTCACAGGTACACAATTTCAATACAAGAAGCAGAAATGACTTGCACAAACCACAAACATCTCTGTCATTAGTACAAAGAGGAGTTAATTATTCTAGTATACATCTGTTTAATAAACTTCCCAAGGATATAAAACAGGTTACAGAAAATAAAGATATATTTGAAGAAAAACTGAGAGATTACCTTATTGGCAACTCCTTCTACTCCATTCAAGAATTTGATCAAAATAATTAATTGTATTCAATATGACTTTTGCAAAACTCAGATGTAAAAATTTATGTTTATTTCATCTTTATTTTTCTTTGTAACATATAATTGTTTTTACTATGATTATGACTCATGTTGTATGTATGTATATTAACCATGACATGTTTCACATCCCAGAGGTACTTCCTCAGTAGGGATCCGTGAAACAAGATTGATAAATAAAATTTTACTTGAGTGGCAGATATCAGAAAGTGGTGTTGAATAATTGTGAATTCTTACCAGTGAATCATGGGGTCCCTCAGGGTTCAATTCTAGGCCCTTTACTTTTTATCATATATGTGAATGATCTACCTAAAAATATCTTGGATCCATATGCTGATAGCTATCTCTTTGCTGATGATCTGAATGTAAGTTTTAGTGCCAATTCATCTGAAAATATGAAGTCAGCAATAAAAGATGTTTCTGGAATTGTTGAGGACTGGTGCACTGCTAATCTGCTGTGTCTAAATAGAGATAAAATACAGAATATAGAAATAAGTTATATTAAAGATGATATCAACCACATGAATGGTGTAATTATGTTAAGTTTCTTGGTTTGTCTATAGACTCCTGTTTAAGTTGGAATAAGCATATACAAGCAACAGCTTCTAAATTGTGCCAAGAGATCTATATGCTAAGAAGACTGAGGTCTAGGGTGAGCAAAGATGTATTGAGAATGGTCTATTATGCTCAAATTCATAGTCATTTATCATATGGGGCAATACTGTGGGCACATCAGTCCTTTGCTCTAAGGTTATTCAGACTTCAGAGAAAAGCAGTGAGAATTGTAGGTAACCTTCCTTCTCACAGTCACTGTAAAAATATTTTTCTTCATTTTGGTATAATGACTCTACCAGCTATATTTACCTTTCAGTGCTTAATGTATATTAAGGAGAACTATGACAAATATGAACTGTTAGGTGTGAGTCATACTTACAGTACTAGAAATAGAGATAACATAGGTTTCTTCAGGTGTGGGTATAGTTGCACTCAAAAACTTTCTACTATGTATCGATCAAGCTTTTAAATGCCATACCAATGAAAATAAGATTACTTCCATATAAAATGTTCAGGAATGTAATAAAAAAATTACTTGTTAATAACTTTATATAAAATGGAATTTCGAATACTGCGAGTGAGTTTGTGGAAATCTTAGACAACATGAAGTTAGATCCTGGTGATTTAATGGTGAGCTTCGATGTGGTCTCTCTTTTTACTCGTGTTCCCTTGGTCGACTCCTTAGACCTGTTAAGGAGGTATTTTGATCAAAAAATGATTGATATTTTCCACCATGTGTTGACAACCACTTATTTTAAGTTTGAAGGAGAATATTACGAACAAGTGGACAGTGTAGCAATGGGTTCGCCGTTGTCTCCTGTCATTGCTGATATCTTCATGGAATTTTTTGAAGAAGAGGCACTAAACCACGCATCACTCCAGCCAAAGTGTTTTTATAGGTATGTCGATGATACCTTTGTGATTTGGCCCCATGGCAGAAACAGTCTTGACCAATTCCTTGCGCATCTCAATTCAATCCATGAAAATATTCAGTTCACAATGGAACTGGAGGAGGACGGTTGCCTGCCGTTTCTTGATGTGCTTGTTATTAAACGTGCTGATGGTTTGCTGGGACACACTGTGTATCGGAAGCCTACCCATACCGACTTATATTTAAATGCCAACAGCTGTCATCATCCGGCACAACGAAACTCTGTATTAACTACCTTGGTACACAGAGCACAAAGGATTTGTGACAAACATAGCCTGGCTGGTGAATTGGACTATCTCTGGAAAACATTTTTAAATAATGGTTATAATCAGGGACAGATTACTCGTGCGTTTAAACAGAAAGAAAATCGACGGAGAGATCAGAGTGATACCAAGGGCCTTGCGTTTCTGCCGTTTGTGGGTGCCCTAAGTTTCAAAATAGGTAGACTGCTATCACAACACGGAGTCAAGACAATTTATAGACCACCCACTAAAATTAGTAACCTGGTTGGCAGCTTTAAAGATGACCTAGGTTTACGAACCCCTGGTGTATATTATATACCATGTGAATGTGGCCGCGGCTACATTGGACAGACGCAGCGATGCATTGTGCAGCGATGTGTAGAGCACGCCAGAAATGTCCGTCTTGGGCAAGAAGAAAAATCTGCGGTGGCCGAACATAGTGTGCAAGAAGGTCACACTTTTGAATTTGAAAAAACAACCATTTTAGCCCAGGTCAAAGATTTTTGGGCCAGCGTTATTACAGAGGCTGTAGAAATAAGATTAACTGATTTATTAGTCAACAGGGACACTGGTTATCAACTCAGTGCGGCCTGGAACCCGGCGATTAAAATGCTGAAACAGTTTCGCGCCGGTAACGAGCAGAAGAGCGGATGACGTAATCGCGTTGTGTTGGTTTTTGTTTTCCACCGTTTCCGTAGCAGCGGCTGAATAAACAAACAGTTATACACTGACATTTGGTTGAGAATGGAGGCAGAGATGGACGCCTACGAAATGTCCCGCAAATATGATATACTAACACAGCTGGAAGCCCGAGAAAAATATATTAACACTGCCAGTATTACTACTGCAATGATTGTAGTGAAGTATAGAGAAAGTAAACATATCACACATCACATATGAAGACAAGAGGGCCATGACTAACACATTAACTGAAACACACTTTACAATAGTTCAGTTAAAACCTTAATTGTGCATAAAGGTGAGACATACGGCAAGGAGATGAGATGTATACATGTTGAGACATGTGATGAGTAACAGTGTTTACATTTCTGATTCCTTGTAATGTGTCTCACCTCTACGTAAGATTCAAGTTTTAACCAAAATATTGTAAAGTGATTAGTTTTAATCTGTTCACCACAACTCCACTTTCTTCATCTCTGGTGACTGATGGATTTTCTTTCCATATCCTTGCTTATTTTCATCACCAAGCAATTTCATTTCAAATTATACTTATTACTACATTTCATGAGATGGAAGAACGCTATAATACATCCAATATTTTTAGGGATTTAATAACTTTTTTCTATTTAATTATGACTGGTAATAAGAGAGAGACATATACTGCTTTTGATACATAATCTGGATCTGCATCAGAACCTGGTAAATGTCACCATTAGTTCTTCAGAAAAGTAAGAAATTAATTACTAGAAACTGCTCTTCATTTTTGAATCATTAATAATTTTATAGTTATTGACTAAAGGAGATGATATACTTGTTTCCCATTAAAAACATTCGAAGCAGATTGTATTAAAAACTGTACGAAAATCTCTTTATTTATAATCAAATTCGCTCTATTGGTAAAATCTGAGAGGCCCATTTTTAATCTTTCTAACATTCACATTAAGTTCTCTTTATGCCTACAAAATGTTTTCTTGCCAACAGCTGCTAAATTCATTTCCACTATTCACTATTACCTTTTATATATATATATATATATAAAGTTGTTATTTACTTGGCCTGTTCTGATAATTCTTTTGTTAGTGTTATTAGTACCCCCTTTGATCACATATAGATTAACTATGAAAGACTCAAGACCTGTTGTTTATTATTATTGAGTTAGTTGCCATTTTGCCATTTTGGGCATGAATTAAATGTATCCGCTGAGCGAAATATTTAATACTAGTTATAGTGTAATATTCTGTTATAAAACAGAAAATACATGGTTACTGTACCTATAGTCATTTGCTGGTGGCCATCTATGCCAACACTGTAACCACTGTCTTCAATGAAAGGTATATCACTTTCATCAAGGCCAATAGAGCCAGGAACAGGAATCTTGAGTGATGCTGTTATAACACCACCTTCAGTACTGGCACAGCTGCCATCACTGGATCTCCTGCTGTCAGCTTCTGACATCTGATGATGTTTTGAGGATTCTTCTCGCCAGCGCTTTTTAACAGGCCTTTCTCGGGTCCGGTCCTTATGTCTTAAAGAAAATTGAAACAAAATTAGCTGTTTTTAATAATGAATAAGCATATTAGCAAGGTATTGACATAAGCAATTAACATAACATTTTTTACTAACATAAATCTTTTTGTATAGTATTGTTCCTTTAATTTCTATTGTATGTTTAATTTTGAAATTAAAAGCATAAGTTACTAATATTGATTTTTTAAATTACTTTTTACTTAATTGTAACTTACAGTAGGACAATTGTAGAGTGAAGCAAATTTAAAGTTAAGCAAGCAGCATGAATTATCTCTACATTGTAAAAAAATCAATTTTAGGTTTATTGCGAAATTCATTAATATGTATAACTGTATTCAGTTTCATAAGCACATTTTATCTAGTTGTTTCAGTAAAGATTATAACTGTTTTTTTTTTTTTTTTTTTTTAAAAAAAAATTAGCAGAAAATAAGGGTTAACCACATTTTAAAACTTTAACCTGCTAGTTACATTTAAGAGATCTAGACATCATTTAGGAGGCATCAGAAATTAAATTATAATAGGGTAACATAATACCATAGAAAAATATAATGTGAATGAGGCTCATATGTCAACTTTGTTTAAAGGATAAGGATGTTTTAGAACATGAACAATTGAGATGTGAGGAAAAATGTTAAAGGACCATTGTCAGGTAACCTAAATTTTGTAATTTAATAACCAAATTTGTTTAGAGACCATCGAGGTCAAATCAGTACCATTGAAAATCTTGTTTAAAGTCATTTGCTTAAGAATTACAAGTCGTATATTAAAATAAACATTTACATTAAGTCACAACATAATATAGATGCTGTCCTATAAAGGAGTTCAGACTATTTCAGAAAAGAAAATGTTGCATTCATTTTCAGAGGTACTTCAGATCTTAACTAGCAAAACTAGATTTGGACCTTAGTAGGTAGGAATTTTTCTTGAAGAGTTATAAGTTGAGTTCGGTTTAATGTAGAAAGTCACCATAAAGCACATTTAAAATTCCTAAAGTCATAATTTTCAAGATAGAAAAACGATTTATGGATCAAACAAACCGGGATTTTTCATTGGACCTCATGTAAAATTTTGAGTGGTATAGCTACAATTTAAGGATGATTTTTTGGGAATATTTTGAAAATTGGGTACACAATGAGGTTAACTGACAAAGAGGGCAGTATGTTTAAATGAAAGGAGATGTTTTTTCTGAGCATGACACATCAATTGGTTTTTAAATTTAAGTAATATTTTGGCTGATATCTGAAAAAGAAATAATTATAATTCATCCACAGATGGCAACTTCTGGTAGAAGTTTGGTAAGAATTCAAACTATAAGGGGGAGGAGATGAATTTGTAAAACAAGGAAAAAGCTATCAAAGAACAGTTATTACAGTTAAATGGTGGTGATAACTTATTGAAGACTTAATGTAGAATCGTTAAAAAAAATTTTCAGAACCATAGCTTCAATACTTTAGGAATTATCTATGATTTAAATTTTACAATTTTCGGTTTATCCTGTTAGGAAATAGTAACAAAGTGAATTTAGATATCAAATGAAAGAGGAGCAAAAATAAATCATTACAAAGGTTATTTCAACTTCATAGCTCTTGAACTTTAGGCGTTATAAACATATTTGGAATTTTTAGGAAAACAATTTTTTATAGAAAAAACTATGACAGATACAAGAATTTTGACTAGGATTCATTTTTACGTTTAGGAGGCACGCAATCTAGTGTAAAAATTTCAAGTAATTTGGAATCAATTGTCTGCCCGGAAATTTTGGGTGATTTCGTGTATTTTCCTGGTTCGCAGGACACTGCTATAAAAAGGGGGCACCGAGGCTCCTCATGGACAGTTCATAGAAATCAGTTGAGCAGACACCACGTCACTCTGGCCTGTGATTGTGTGCAAAGATGAAGGCAGGAGGAAACAAATGATAGATACCATGACAGTGTTTCTGGCAGCCATCTTTGATATTTCTGTGCGCGTGTGAAATAGTTGCAACCTTTGTGTGACTGAAAGCAGTTGGAGGTTTATGAGGGTTGGCCTGGCTCAAATCATTTATCAGTACTTGCAATCATTTAACTTGGTGAAGATTTATAATGCCTAAATGGTTATTCAACAACTGTAAAAACTGTAACAGAATATATTGATAGTGAACTTTACTTGATATAGCAGTGACTTTGTTTTCAACATACCTTTCCTCATTGAGGTTATCCAATCTGGTAGTGAACAATTGAATTATCTCAAGGCAACACATCATGGTTATAGATTCAGACTAAGTGTTTGGTACTGACCTCAATGAAGCGTTTGTTCCTGACACCATGCTGAAAAGATCAGAGCCTTTGGGCTAAGCCTTTAGATGCTGGAGAGAAAGCTAGGAATTTGAGTGAGGAGGGAGTAATGGTCAGTTGGGAGCTGGAGAAATAGGATATACAGGCATTGGGTACTGTTGAGAAAAATAGTTTTTTCCTATAACTAGAGTCAGAGGAGGAGGAACCTCATGTAAATGTAGACATAAATGTAGGTAAGCTACAGCAGGAATTAATGTAAAAAATAAAAAGGATCTGCTATTGGTTTTAGAATGAGAAAGGTGTAGGCACACCTCTGTAGAACCAGTTAGGAACATGATACCAGGTTACAAGAGTTTCCTAACACAGTGCAACAAGAAAAGGATATAGGATTATTTTGTAGGAGTTCCTCCAAATAATAATAGGATTTTTTTTTTTTTGATTCTGGCTTTACATCTCATTGAAGTTGAGGTCATTAAAGGTGGGAAAGGACTGAGAGAAAAGAATGGGATGGGGATGGCCTTTTGAAGGAACCTTACCTGAATTTAAATGGAGTGATTTGGAAGATACCATGGAAAACCCAAATCTGGGTGGGGATTTGAACCTACATCCTCCTGAATTCGAGGCACCCATCACATTCAATGGTAGTAGGAGGCACAGGAACAGGAAATAGGATTCACAGAAATGCAAGTTATAGATTAAAGAGCAGTGTGAGGAAGGTGGTGAAGGAACTCGTGAAGATCCTGATTTGCTGCAGTTGGCCACAGTTGAACTCAGCTGTCAGGTGGGTAAACTTGGAGATAAAGGTGCTGCTTGGGAAAGGCATGATTTCTGTCATGGTGGTTGTGCACGTGGACACCATTGGTATTTGGGGATTCATTAAGCATGTTGTTATCTTAAGAGGTAAGGGAACCCACTGGAAGCTTCCTTTTCTTAGTTTAGAGGTTACTGGCAATGGATTACTGAAGCTCATCTTGAGAAATCATAAATATCAGGGAAATAGCAGTAGTTAATGAAAAAATTAAAAGGAATGTCGCTAATGTGAGGGTGAAGAGCAAAAATGACAATATGCTATATGCCATTATGTGTAAACTGTAAAACTATGATGAAACAAAATAATACAGTTTGGTAAGTTGATAATGTACAATTTCCAAACATAGAGAACAGTCATTGTTAAAGGAAGGGGGGAGGGTTATAGAGTATGTCAAAGATATAGAGGAGGGACCAGTGGGAGAGTATTGGTTAGCAAAGACTACTACAGTTTGCTGGTGTTTTCAAATTATTGGGGTAGATTTTTAGGGAGATACATAAGAAAATCAATGGTCTTCATTGCTCAGTGTACTGGAAGAATGATTGACTATGATGAGATCCTAGGAAAGAAATTAATTTCATATTTAGTTTTCAGAGCTGGGAATAATATGGTCATTTTTGGTGGGGATCTAAATTTACCAGATGTAGACTACCAAGGAAACAGGATTAATAGCGTAAGAGAGAAGAGATCTGAAAATACCTTAGTGAGGGGATGAGAGAAGAGTCGTAGAACAGTACATGATGAAAAAGAACATGTTAGACATCTTTGTAATAAAACCTGATAGTAATTGTATGGGGTGACAGATTATGAAAGGAACAATTATGCATGAAGCAGTTCTGATATATAAAAAATGTTCAGTAAACTAAAGATGAGAATTGAAGATACTAGTAGGAACTGTGGTAAAAAGGCACATCTTTTAGAATTTGACACATGTTTCAGAAAGATGTTCAGCATGTGGTAGGAACACAGATGAGAATATGTGGGAAGAATTCATGGATATAATAATAATGGACAAAGAATGGTTATTCTAAAGCAGAAAATAAAGAAAATTAGTGAAACTGTAAACTATAATAGTGAGATGAAAGGCTATAGACATTGTCAACAATAGAACACATCAGAATTAACCCTTTCAAATCTAATGATATCCAAATGTAGCCTGGCTTCTAGATCATAGACTACATTTATATATATTCTGAATTGGAGTGATGTTTTTAATTCCCCAATTCTGACCTTAACTACTGTTTCTACTAAAGGAAAAAAAATTCTTTGTTCATACTTTTCCACTTATTTCAGAAGCCATCATGATGAAGAAAATATTTTGTGGTGATGGGGAGGAATAAGTTAGAATGTTTAGACCATGTTAGTTGTGGTTTTTATGATGATAAAACAATTTGAAAATATTTAGTGATATTTATTGCATATCTGGTAGTGGTAGAAGTGTTAAAAGTGATTATTATAATGATGATGACACACCTGGCCTTTCCAAACATAATCGAAATATAAAAATGTATTTACAAAATTCACTTTTTGAAAATAGTCTTGATGAATCACTTGCAATGAAAGTGAATTAACATTTAATTTAGATGTATCATCACAAATGAACCATTCAATTCATTTAAAGATGACAGAAAATAAACTAGTGCATGTTGATTTGGATTAAATTTGTAGAAACCTCAACTACAAAATTAAAAGTTACATCATGAAGAAAGTTAATAGAAAATAAAGATGTTGGTGGACAAGAAATTGGATCTTGCATGGTAAATGGAGGCTTTATAAACCTAGCTGAAAGAGTTAGTACTGGAAAACAAAGTGGTATTTAAAATTTGTCTTTGAATATGTGAATCACAATTTGAAGATTTGCTATGCAAAAATTTTGCTGCTAATTACAAAACAGAATACTCCAATGGGAAAATGTCTTCCAGCTAAATAGAAGCTAGAAATTAGTCTCAACTGGTAACTGCTTTGGAATACTTGAGGTTGCATTCCCTGTATGTAGATGCACAATTTGCACCACTTTTTTTGTTTTATTTTAAAACTTTAGTTAGTTCACTAGAATACCTGGTTCAGATAAATTCAATTTTGTCTTCTTGATGTCTTCTATTGTGAAAAGTGGAAGATTTAATCATTTCCTCCATAAGTCAATGCCTAATGATTTTTTTCTATATAATTTATAATCTTCACATAAACACTTTTCATTGTGGAATGATATTAAAAAAAAGAAGTGTGTTGTTCTTTCCATTTAAAAACCATTTTAAGTTTTCCACCTCATAAGTGCATATTTCACAAATGATTTTTTTAAATGTATACACTTTATCATTATTCTTGGCCGCCATTGAAAAATTCTATCACTCTTATCTTGCACAGTCCTACATCAATGTCATCCCAGGAAACAGTAACACAATACTGACAAGCCAATATTGCATTACTGTTTCTTAGGATGGCACTGATGTAGGATTGTGCAAGATAAGAGTGAATTTTTCAGTGGCAACCAAGAATAATGATATAGTGTGTATCTGTCTTAAGTGATTCTTTTTTTTTTTTTTTTTTCACTTCCAAAGCATGAAATTTGTTTAACAGGTCCTTTTTCATCAGTTGTTTTTATTCAAGAACTGATCAGGACAGTTAGAGTCATGAGTTTTGATCATCATGATCTTCTACTGATGTGAAGCATAATCACAATGTCTGCTTCACTGATGTATGCTTGCATGGAGTCCACTCTAATGGAGGGAGCTGTTCGTGAAGTGTGTAACTTGTTTATGACAGGGTTTCTTTTTGGTTGTGAAAAGTGTATTTTATGAGGCAGAGAATGTGAACGTCGCAGCATTCAGCTAGATGAGTGTGGAAAGCTGCCTAAAAACTACAATCAGAACAGAAGGTATGCAGCTGCTAGACTAAAACCTGGTCCTGCTGTGCTCAACCCGATTCTGTGTGATGATGCCATACACACACTGTCACATTGACGGGTAGCTCTTTATTACATTAAATTATGACTTTCTGATAAATGGATATACTAATAAAAAGTAGATATATAAATCTGAGTAGTTTCATAATTCTGGCAGTACGTTTATGGCTTTAAAACCAAATGGCAGAATGAGTATCAACCTTGGCCTCATCGCCACATCTGGACCACCCATTCCTGCTGTCTCATGAAGAAATTCTTCCCGTGACCACATTCTCCTTATGATGTTTGGAGGGGCTTCAGATGCCTCTGTTGGTTCTTCCAAATGTAGTTCTAGTACATCAGCTGTTGGTGTACGTGGTGTTGAAGTTGATTCACTCTCCTGGGTTGGTGTTTCCAAATCCTCCAAACCTCTATAAATCAAGAGATAAAGCCCAAGCTATATTTGTAATTAAATTAATTTACAAAAATTTATCTAATAAATGAAAGCAACTGAGTTAAGGGTTTCAAGGCATTGCTTATTAATAAAACATTGTGAAACTTGCAGCTGTATCAGCCTGTACTGTGTGATAACGACTGTTATCTAAAAATTCTCCATTTTTGTCTGTAAATTGTAATTCTGTAGTAAACTATGAAACATAGAATATTTTTTTTTTTAAAATCTATTGATCACAGTGAAAGATGCTTATGCCATTCCAAATTAATTTTATCAATGTGACTGTAAAAGTTGTTGATGTATTTTTCAGTATGCAATTATTTATTCACTTAATACTTTCTGACAATGTAGTAAAGATAAAATTCAGGTTAGCTAAGCATTTCATCTTGCTGTACTTTGATGAGACAAATTCATGAATATTAACATTAAAAAAGAAACAGAAACTGACGTTTCTGCAAGTAAACAGTATGACTGAAATAATTATTTAACTAATAACTAAAGACTCATTAATATGTTCGTATCAATTACACAGGCCTAAGGTTAAAGAACAACACTGTTATTAACATGTGCTGTTACAGATGAATAGTTTCAAACACAATAATGGCTAGCCGAGTCAAGAGTGTGTTGTCACACGATATTTCGGCGACTAGATTCATTGCCGCCATCTTCACCAGAAGATGGCGGCAATGAATCTAGTCGCCGAAATATCATACCAGAAGATGGCGGCAATGAATCTAGTCGCCGAAATATCGTGTGACAATGCACTCTTGACTCGGCTAGTCACCCAAGAGCAGTTTATACATTCTCAACGCCGAGAAAGACTTCATTCTTATATACAATAATGGCATTGTTAAAATACTTGAATCTACAAAAATCCTAATGAAGTTAATGTGACTGTGCTATTTTATTTTATTTAAAATGCAAGAATGAACAATTTAATCTTATTTTCAAAGCAATTATAAATAACAATAGTTCTTTATGCTAGTCTGATGGTACATACTCATCTGCAGCAACACGTTTGTTGAGGAGTTGCTCGAGTGCTTCAGGATGACTATCCATCATGTGAACATAAACCTCATCTAACAGTTCTGCTTGAATCTGCAAGACATCATGAGCATTTATAAATAAATGAATCACAACAAAGAATGACCATCTGAAAGTAAACTGAGTTAAAGGGAGTAAGAGATAAACGTCACTGTCTTTATTCAAATGAAATTTGAAAACTTCTAAGTACTGCTTCTAGAAATTAATTTAATTGATTATTTTAGAGAACAAATATATTTAATTTTTTAGAAATTAAAATAATCATTTATCTCGCTGTGCATGATTAAACTACTGCTACAACTGCGAATTTATTTTGTGTCAGAGCCAGCACATGCAGAATTATTATTATTATTATTTTTTTATGGTGCAGGTAAACATAAAATTACTCAAGAAACAAAACATTTTGGCATAGATAGTTGCAGCTTGCAACAATATACACATACGAATCAATGATCAATGTGTTCAAATCACATCAAGATAGAAGTATAAATTAATAGTTGTAAATATCAGCTAACAATAAATCCTCATAATTGTTGCCTGTTAGTATAACAATCTGGTGGCAAAGTTTCAAGCTGTCACTCATTCTGTCTCTATCCTTGCAGTCTTATCAGGAATGGATACCTAAAGCATAAAATGAAATGTTCATGATGGATTTTATTTACAGAAAACAAACTTTATTAGAGGTGAAGTTCCCTCAACATTATAACACATGTGATTTAAAATATAAATTTACCAGTCTTCAGTGAGTCACCCAACCATATGCCACAAGAATGTTCTTCTTACTATTAACTTGGTAGTGATATTTTGGTACCACTTGAAGGGCCGCATTTAGGCATAGGCTACCGAGGCTGAAACCTATGGGCCCACAGCACAAGCAAAAATAAAAATATATTATTCACTGCCATATTGTTGACACGCGTGTGTGAAAAATAAATATTGTCTTTGTAATCTTTCTTAATTACGTGCTTTGGGAATGTTAATCACCTATTATCATTTGCTTTATCTTAATAAGTAGGCCTGCTGTTTCATATTGTTACTAAAACTTTTGAGTTTGTTATTCCATGGACTTTTGGTGAGGGTGTTTGGTTGCAACAACACCACTAAAATAGCACCTTATCTATCGACCATCAGTCAAAAAATTGAATGTGTAAGCATCACTTGATAACATCGTTCACTTCAGTATCAGAAATGATAAAGAAATCACATTATGAACTTTCAATTCTTCACAGGGGCGGCCCTAGGGCGGTGCGAGCGGTGCGACCGCACCGGGCGCCGTCATATGGGGGGCGCCGAAAAGGCAGCGAGAGATCGTCTGCACAAAAAATAAAAATTCTACAATAACCCACTTTGCTGTTCATATATTATTTTAACACACATCATTCAGAAGAGTTTATAAAAGTAAGAACTTCAGTTTAATGCATAGTCGTATGTTATCATAGAATAGAGTCAATTCGAGTTGCTACTGGAGTCAGTTCGAGTTACTCGAATTATGAAAATCACAACTCGTTCCAAAGTTAGCACCCTCCCGTGCCGCATCGCGCCTCCCGCTCCTGTTTCCTGTCTTTTCATCTGTAGTCTTGAAGTTAATGCATGCTGGTACCTGTACATAGGGCGAGATTCAACATATTTATCTCTTTTTACCATATTAAATCCTCGGTGATTACAATTAACGTTGGTATCGTAAATATTTACAAAGCATATCTGTCTTTTATTGAAAAGACATGTCCCTAAACTTTTTAAAAAAACTGTATGGCGCACAATACTTAAAAAAACCAAAGCGAAACTGAGATGGCTTCAAAATCGCTGGCGTTTTTTTTTTTAGAAGTCATCGGAATCGTCGTCACCAGAACTAGTTCAGCACGAGACGGAAGAAAACTTTTAATGGAAGTTATTCAAAAGAGGCTCATGGTAAAGAGCAGCATGTACGAGAAGATTTATCTATGGCTGGAACGTCGTATGCTGTTCAACAGATAACAACTGGATATACCAACCACTACCGTCGACTCTTCAAAGTACAAATTATGACAATATTTAATAATTGTCGCTCATTGACTCTGCTGGCACAGATGAAATAATTATTTGAGCAAAGAATAAATCCAAGGAAAAAAAAACATGGACTTCATTTTTCAAATACGTATTTTCAAAGAGTAACACCAAATGAAGAAACTTATAAAAGCACATAGCTTGTTTATTATACATTTGCAGATAAAGTATATTGTTTATATATTATTTATTCAACAGAAGGTCTCATTTTTTTTTGGAAAAGAAGGATTTGATGCCTGGATTTACTTTTCAGAGCGTCTCAAAACTCACGAAACTTCCTCAGATCACAATCACTCCATGCTCAGTTGGGTAGAAACGTTGATTCCGTTAAATAACTTCAATGTACTAGACAAGCATTTGTAAATACAGATTGAAGACGAAAAATCACAGTGGGCTGCTATCCTCTAATGAATGATGTCTTGTTCAGAGGAAGCTTTGAATCTGAAATACTAAATACTTCTAATGAGGGTAACTTCCTGGGTATATTGCAACTGCTAGGAAAACATGATCCTGTGATGATGGAGCATCTCCGCCGTATTGCTAATAACGAGACTAACGTCTTATTATATTGGCAAATGTATTCAAAACGAATGAAGTCCGCAATAAAATTTTGACTATAGTTGGGTCATCTAAATATTTTTCCAACATATAGAATTTAACCCCTGATTTAAATAAAGCCGAACAATTATCTTTGACATTGCCGTTTTTTGACACTAATGAAGACGAAATCTAAGTGCGTGAGTATTTCGCTGTGCTTACAATCAGGGAAGTGACTCTTTGGGACCTGGAAGCTGGACTCGTTGCCCTGTTAATTATTGATACTTTGTAAAAGTTCGATTTGGATATATACGATTGTTGAGGCCAAAGATATGACAGTGGATTCAATTTGGTAGGAGGAAATAAATGTGTCCAAGGCAAAATTCTGAACCAGTATCTTCAAGTATTTTTAATCCATGTAACTGTCATTAAATTTGGTAATAGCTAGGACCACCAAAACATCAGTTTCCTTGTCCGGATATCTTTGAAGAATATTTGTTGTATTCTCTAGATCAAAAATGCGATGGGAAGTGGAATTCAAGCACTTAGAAATACTATCGCCAAAAAATTTGCGAAACTCGTTTTGGGAATAGAGTTTCTAGCATCGCTTACTCTTTAGTTCATGACGCCCTTCTGAAACGAATTATTCAGTTGCTGCAACAGATGACTTGTCACTTAGCCAGATCATGGAGCAAATTGAATTCATAATTACAGTGGTTACTTGGTATAATACATTGTTTCAAGTAAACATTGTAAATAAAGGCTATGCAGGCTGAAAGTGGATTTATGAAACTCTTCACAGTTGTTGAAAAACAGCTCGGAATTTGAGAAAGCGTACCTGCTCTGAAAACAGACAGCTAGAGAAGTTGATTTTCAGACTGGAACATTTCCTATTATTAACCCAGATGCCGAAGAAAGTAAAGGCTTTTTTAGTATGAGCTGTAAATGACATAGCAACAGATCCAGAAGAACTGTTTACAATAGCACACTCATGATCGATACAACTGAGAATGCGTGGGTCACTCTATTAGCACAACTTTCCAAGGTCATAGCCAGGATTAGCTACAGAGTGGGACAAAAACAATGAAAAATACTTGTTGAAAATGGTTTTACCTGGGGAAAAAAATACGTTCATTTAACCTGTTTAAGCATTAGTCTATAAAGGTTCTGGAAAAATGTTGGCAAAGTTTAGTTTTCGGTATTAAAAGTAGGAATTTTTATTTCCATTTATTTTCTATTTTTATTTATTTAAAAAAAATATTAAAAACTATGTTTACGTGTAAGTGAAATGAACATTGTGTTCGCCACAGTAGCTTAAATAAACCTTTTCACAGTTGTTTCTCATTCATACCGCTGCTATCATAATCTTTCCGAGGTTTGAGTTATTATTATTATATAAAGACTATCTTTTCCTAAAGCATTCATATACATATTCGTATCCAAATCCCCCCGGAACTGCTATTTGGGGTAAAAGTAGATAGCCAATGCATTATTCCAAATTTATCCTAAGCAGTTCAGTCGTTTCGACGTGAAACAGTAAAACATCCAAGTAAACAAACTTTTACATTAATGACATCAATAGGATGTAAAACCTGTATATTATCTTTAGTCTATCTATATGGACACCTTAATCACCAATAAGCAATAGCACATTTGGGGCGCCACAATGAGATCTCGCACCACCTGAAAAACTTGGAAGGGCCGCCTCTGATTCTTCAGTAAGTTATCATCACATATTTGTACTATAATTGCATTATTCAATATTTTGCACTATAAGGTTTATTAGTGTAACAGTAAGTAACTGATTTTACTTTATATATATATGGCCCGCACCACAGGTATAGCCTAGGGCCCTAGGCCATATATGTGGCCCTGACCACTTTTGAATTAAGTTCTTCATTCCTATTATATTTTACTTAATCTCTTCAGTACAGCATTTACAATTATCGCAGCCTATCAACATTTTAGTAAACCATTTATTTCTAAAACAACTTTAAGCATTAAAGTTATCCACTTTTTCAATGATTTTAGTTTATTGTTATTATTATTATTTACAAAATGCAAGCTTTTATTTCTAACCACTCTCCTTTAACAATGTATAAAGCAAAATTTGCCCTCTCTACCTGAGTATTGAAGCACAAATCAGATCAAACCTTTATAATTAAGACATCAACTATCAATCGATGGAGATATCTGGGATACTGTTGTTATCTAATGTATCTTGACCAGCATGAGTTATCAAAAAATAAATTTCTGTAAAATTCTCTGCATTTGTTTGTAGTCCCCTCTAATAGACTAATTGTCACGTATTTTCTGCCAACTATCAGTACATCACATTCGTGAAAATAATAAACAGCTCTCTATCCTGTAGTCTGTACTATCTCTTTTTGTCCTAGCATCAGTCTTTTGGTTACTACACATCTTTTTATTGCTTTGCCTGTCTAGTCACTGGCGTATTTGGCCATTCCAAAACAATTTTTTGAGGACCAATTTATAAAATACTTCATAACATACAATATCAAAACACAATACTATCAGCTTTATCATTACCATCCATTTCATTTGGGATATCCTCCATATAGTACTGAATTTTATTTATATTAGTAACAATCTAAAAACCATGCCAATCTTCTATCAAGGAATAAAACAGATTTGTTAAAAATCTGTGATGTTATTAGTGTTATGGATCCTGGAAACAACAAAGTAAAGAAATGTTTGGTTTTACATTTTAAAATATTTTCTGGTCATACTATATGCTAATTTTTCATAATTACTTCCTGATTATTAGCAGTAGGCTATATGAATATTTTCATAATTAAAAATTAACAGCTTTTAAAAATCATATTTTCATGGTGTGTACCTAAAAATGGCTATCATTGTATTGTATTAAAATACAACATATTTATCAACATAATATTTAAGTAACAATGGAAAGGAAGAAGTGCCGTGACGCAATATTTATATAATAAGGACAGATAAAATACACCCAACACCAATCAAAGTTGAAGGGTGGAGGGCAGAAACAACACAAAAAAATTATACAATATTTCGAGTTAAACCCTCTGCTTACGCAAGTCTTGCGCTAGATGCAGCCACTCATACAGTAAAATTGACCATCAGAGGTGGTGGGGGGAGCAACAATAATATAACCACAAGTATAAATCACAAGAAAGATTAAAATGAGAAATAATAAAAATAATAACTGAAAAATAGTAAAAAAATTATAAAATAAAAAATATTTTGATTTTTTTTTTTTAAAGTAAGGTCTATAAATATATATGAATCTATTGTGTTGTCCAGTGATTGGTGTACAGGGTGATATTTGAATTATTTATCGTAGGAAGGAACTTATAACAAACATTTTATAAAAGCTTACTGTGAAAAGATCTTTGTAGTGATCAATCATTGTCCTTAGCACGTTGATGACATCGATTCTATCTTCTGCTCTTTCCTGTGTAGTTGGAGTATCTTTAGATGAGCCAGGTTTTACACAATGCAGAATATTTGGAGCAAAGACCGTTGCCAGGTTGTTGGAATCCATCTTGTTCCCAACCACCCACTCTCCTGAAAATATAAATGAAGTTTTATCTATGAGATCAAAAATTTAAATGATTCAGGAGCATTTCAGCCCTAGGAAAACTAGTTGAGCAGACTTATGAAAACAGAATGAATGATAATAACTAAGCATGGCACAGATAAATCCACTTAATGACAGTACTGGTTTTGAGTAATTTCCATTACACAAAAGGTTATTTTAAATGTAGGCATGACATTTGGTATCAATTGGAGACGAACTGGTAAATTAAAGAAGAAGCATTATTGAAATTTATTGGATTCATTATTAGTACTAATAAATCCAGAATGTAATTGTAGACTACATACAAATTTACTGTTACATGGTGCACCCTAAGATCAACCAATCACTGCATTTCAAGGTAAACCTTCATTAAAAATAAGACATTTTATTATTTCTGATACTAATATTGCTGTGACTGTTTCATGCTGATGTTTAAAATAGGTAGCAAAAAGAATTATAGCACTGTGTGTTACAAAAACTATGGGAAAATAAAATGTGAATGATTATAATGGGAATTTAATATGTTTATCTATTTCAATTACATAATTTATTTTTGTTTTGTCCAATATTCAGAATATCAAAAACACATGAACTTTTGATTATTACTGTTATTATTTAGAAATGTACTACTTTGGGTTCTGGACAATATTGGTTTAGTTGAACCAAATAACATAAGCAATCAGTATGTATTTGAATAAATAATCATGCTGGTAGGAAAGAAGTTAACTAACAAAAAACTATGGTAAAACAAAAACTTTAAGGAGAATATCAACTGCAAACTCTTCTCTCAAATACAGTTTTTGTATATCAAATGATTAGTGACCAGCCCGGCACTAGGATTCTCAGATCCAGGTAAACGTTCTGAGCCCCCCTCTCACCCTCCAAAGAAAATTTTGATTTATACTTAAAAAAAAATAATATTAGAAAATCTTGTTACTAGAAACAATCAAGTAATGTATTTTTTTTTTAAAGAAAGTTTTATAAAATCTGATTTCTATTTGTTTAGGTACTCTGGCCGGAGGTCCCACTTTTGGAGCCTGGAGTACTTTTGCCCCATTTGCCCCCACCCTACTTAATGCCAGACTTGCAAGTGTATACTTATTATTACAAACCTGAAGAATCCTGTGTATCTGGAGCATGTCTTGCAACATTAGCCAAAAAACTGATGAGTGCCCATAAGGTATCTCTGTTTGCTACTGGAAGTAGCTGAACCAAGTGCTGAAGGGCTTCATACTGCAGACGCCTATTCCGTATTCCTGTGAATAGCACCAAAATACTATGAACAATGTAACTCAAAGTATATTGTATTAAACTTTGTTGGAAAAGAGATGACACAGATGAACAATTTAGCAAAAGAAGGAAAACTTAATTTTTCAGTATAAGCAAGTAGAAGAGAAAAAGTTTTGAGTAGAATGATCAATGGACACTTTAAATGCTTGAATCCAGTTTATACTCTGGAAGGAAGTGAAGGGACCATGGCTAAAACAAGTAAGTATATGAAATATTGGGAGGATAGGAAATGAAGAGTGTAAGGTAACCTAAACATTTTGTAACTAAGTAACAAAAATTGTTCTCAGAACTGCGAGTTAAATTGAATAGCATTGAATATCATTTTTAAAGTCAGTTACCAAGTTAATTCAAGATAGAAATCAGGTTTTTACAGTTTTGAGAAAGTATCTGAACAAGGCAGTATTTTCTGTTGCATCATCCTTAAGCATTTTAATTTAATTTTAATTGCAATGGAGCACATGCTCCGGTGGCAATTTCCCTACACACCCAACTTCCCGCTATCCTTCACTCACCTACATTTGCCCTCTACAAATATTAACTTTAAATTCTTTTAACGTTTTCGGTAGGTTATTCATCATTCCCCTTGGTAACTCATTCCAATCCCTGACACCCTTACCTAAAAAAGAAACTCTTCCAACACCCTTGTGCCTGAAATCGAGTGCCAGCTTGTGGTCATGGTCATCTTTTCCCTTCCATGAACTACTTTTCATACCTACTGCAATATCTTTCCATGCCACATCGCCAGTATACGCCCTGTACACTCCCATTACCCTCCTCATCCTCCTCCTGTATTGCAATGAATCCCATTCCAGCTCCTTTATCATATCCGTCACTGATTGCATTCTGCGATAATTTCCAAGAACAAATCCAGCAGCCCTTGTTTGCACCTTCTCCAACTCCTGTATTTGATACTCAAAATGTTGGTTACATACTACACTACCATATTCGAGCAATGGTCTGACCAAAGTTTTGTAACCCAATTCCTTGACTTCTCTCGTACATCCCCTCATCACTCTCTCCAACAAGTGCAGGATTTTGAAAACCTTTTCCTACCACCTGTCCAATGTGTCCTACCCAGTTAAGCTTGTTATCAAATGTAATGCCAAGATATTTACATTTCAAGTCTTCAGCAAGCAATTCTTCCCCCACCTTACATTCATAATTAATATTTTGTTTTTTATTTGTGTATCTAATTAGCTGACTCTTCTTTGCATTTATCTTCATCCCATGTTTACCAACCTAACTAGATATCCTGTCCAGATCACCCTGCAACTGTTTACAGTCCTATATCATTTTGATTCTTTTATACAGCATTATGTCATTTGCAAACAATCTAATTTCTGATAGTAAACAATCAACACAATTATTCATTAGAATAATAAATAGCAATGGTCCCAATATGCTATCCTGTGGTACTCCCATTTTTACTACCACTTCTTTTGATACCGAATTTCCTACCCTAACTGTTTTCTACCTTTCAAAAATTCTTCTATCCAGGAAATCACTTTCTGATCCACTCCAACAGATTTCACCTTATTTACTACCATTATATGGCTCACTCTGTTAAAAAGCCTTTGAAAGATCTAGTGCTACACTATCAATTTGGTCTCCCTTGTCCATTTCATCTGTAATATCTTGCATATATCCCACCAACTGAGATTCGCATGAAAACTACTTGAAAACCACTTACGTTCCTCACATATTTTTCTGATGTGGTTGCATATCAATCATTCCATTAATTTACCTACCACTGAAGTCAAACTGATTGGCCTGTAATTTTCGACTCTATTTCTCACCCCTCCTTTATGTACCGGTACTACTATCGCACTTTTCCAGTCTTGTGGTAAGCAGCAAGTATCAAGACTCAATTTAAATAATATTTCAAGATAAGGTACAATGTCACACCTGGCTATCTTTAAGATATCTGTAGTAATATTATCTGCACCAGCCCCCTTATGTGTTTTCAGCTTGCTTATTTCCTTCATGATTTCTTCAGAATGAATTTCAAATTTTTTAGTATCTTCATTTCTAATCGCGTTTGTTAAGCTCGTTCTCCGAATTAGACCTTCCCGTTTCTGATTCATTGTCCCTAATGCTCTCACTAAACCAGTTACTTAAAATCTCTGCCTTTTTCAAATCCTCAGTAACTACTTCTCCATCCTTATCTATGAGCATCTCTGCACCCTCCCTTCCCCTCAGTTTCCTGATATAGCCATAGAAATTTCTAGATGCATCAGTCAGTGGTCCTCCACAAGTTATAAAAGGTTCGTGGTTATATGTGTAACATGTTTGTGTATCTTCTGGTAAGGCAGCTTGGCCATATTAGGAAATTTTATACGAAAACTGGCATGGGGAGTGCTGGTCATACCACATATGAGTACATTTGGTATAAAGATGATTATAAAATGGTTTTACCTGGAACAAGAGGCTGCTGCCGAAACTGCTACACTTCTAAGTTTCACCACATTAGTAAGAGACAGAAATTTCTTTTGAGGTGCTACAGATTTATAGTATGGATTACCAGTTAGCTACCAATGTCTCCAATGTGGCTGCCTCATTCTACTGCTGAAGAAAGGCCATAAACCCAAAAATTGCAATGATTACTTTACGTACTTGTCTGTTTTTTCACATCCTGCTCTCATCTGCAGTTAGCTGTGATTGTTTTCATATCCTAGTATTAGATTCTACCATATGTAATAATAACAAAGGAACTAAGAGACTGCAAAAGCTGACATTTCCAACAAAACTGGGTCTGTCACCCAGTCATTCAGAATTAAAACAAAACATGAACTGTGAGTCCGTAGCAAATTTGGAATATTGTATAGGCTTTCCTCAGGAATTATAACTCAAAGCATTATAGGAAGAAGACTGAAAATAGTCAAATCATGTGCTATAAAATACAGTTTCATAAAATTGACCCAGAATAATATGAGCTATGTGAGTGGGAGAGTTTGTACTGTGTCAATTATATAATTAATTGGAAACAACTTATACACCTGGAATTTGCATTCCTTTTGGAATATCATCATTAGTAAGATATAGTATTATGATTTCTGAATGTGTATCAATTTTAAAAATAATATACCTCACAGGGGAAATATTTATTATCTTAAAATAAAGCTGGCTAATGGCTTGATGTTTCAATCTACTTTAGTCTAACATTAAGAACAAGCTGTTACATTACTGCAATGTTGCTGCAGCCATTTTTCTTAAGTTGCTTACTTAACTGAATTTTAAAAAAATACAAGGGCAGATCGAATAGTAACACACAATAATTTTTTTCTCTCCTGGTATTGCAGCTGGAATGTTGAAATTTCATGACGATATAGTTTGAAGTGTACGCTAGAGAGGGTATTTTGTTTTCATGTGCAGCTCTAGCGAGAGAAGCGTGAACTATGAAACAAACATGGCACGCATGTTACTGTCGTCCACGTGTGAAGAGCAGCGAAGTGTAGTTCGATATTTGTGGGCTTAAGGGCATTCACCGAGTGCTTGCTGGGTGCCTAAGAACCTGACTGACAACCGGAAGGGCCAGCGAATGATGACAAACATGGATCACTTACCGTGTTACGCTGCAGAAGGGCATGACTTTCTGAAAGGAATCGTCACTGGTGATGTGTCATGGGTGTACTACTAGATGCCCAAAACCAAGCAGGTCTGTATGGTTTCCCAGTATGAAAAAAATTAAAAAAAAAAATCAGCTAAGAAAGTGCTTGTGACAGTGTTCTGGAACATGTTTGGCATGTTGTTAGTGGACTTTGCTGAACATGGAACCACTGTGAATGCTGCAGCTTAACCTACATGGTTAGCCAACATTTTGTAACAGATGCGGAAGTGAAATCAGTAGTCCGCAGATAGCTACACTCCCAACAAAGGGACTTCTACAAACAGGGCACAATGAAACTGGTACCACGAAGGGGGAAATGTGTTGAGAATATTGGTGACTATGTAGAAAAGTAGGTCAAAGATGTAAGTTAATTTGTGATTTGTTTGGTTGTGGTAAATATTAAACTTTTTTGGAAAAAAATTATTGTGTGCTACTTTCTATCTGCCCTTGTAACCACCAAGGCAATTGGTTTTTTAAGTTTTGTTGTGACATGCATTTCTACACTTGTTTTGAGGTATTGTCAGAAATGAATTATTTACATTGGTGCAACAAAACCTGTTAACAGCAATGAATAGAATTTGTTACTGATGATACCTTGATAAGAGACGAAATGAGTATGACAATAAAACATAAAAATGATTGTTTTGGTGGTTATTTACCAACAATTCATTTACTTTGCTAGTGAATTCAAGTTGTACTAAGTAGTTTCCGAAAGAACAGAACTTAAAAGGCATTCAGTAAATTCATGTTTTATTTTTTTTTATTTTTGAAAAAACTGATATTTTATTTTTAACTATAATTACTAACTAAAAACATGTTTATCCTTATGTACAGATTACTCTTATGAAACAATAAAGTGTGTTAATCATTTATACATCATTAGCTAACTGCTAATCATTAATTCAATAAATGAGGATGTTTTATTTGCAAGGCTTACTGATTAATTTAATTATATTCTTGCAATTATATTTATTCGTGAACCTGTTTTGGTTTATAAGACTTTGAAATATATTAACCAAAGGCAAAGAAGAGTAAAGCCTCTATTAATTCTCAAGTCACAAAAAGTAAGTAGATTTTCCCATGTAGGCCTACACAATCTTTCCAGAAATGTCTGATTTTAAATTAACTACTTACAACTATAACTGATCCCATAATGAAATGCTACAATTGTCGCAAAAAGTATTAGCAGTATATAAAACACAAGTGGGCTATTAGAAGAATGTTGGGAAGAGAAATGAAATACTTCTATATTACAAGTCATTATTGTTTTCCTGTGAAAAAGTGACTATAGAGAATTTTGTCTTCATCAGTTAACCGAGGGTACCCCCTGAATCTGTTACATCTCCATCAAATATACGCAATGTCCAATGTCTTTTGTTTCATGATTATTTTCATGGAAAGCAAATCTCTAGCTGATTTATTTATAACTTATTACCAATATGTGTGACTTGCTAAGCCAAGTTAAAAGAAAGAAAAAAGGGTGGGAGGGAAGGAAGATATTAAGTATGCTTATAGAACTTGCTTCTTTAGTTGTTATTTATCTCAGGTATGTAGTGGCATGAGATGGAAAAAAAATTAAACGACAAATCATAAAGACGGTATATGGATTACTATTTTCTTATACTTACTTTGTGTCTGAATGAAGGCTGGGTAAAGATCTGTGCACAGCAGTGGTTCAGGCAAGTCCCTGAAGTACTCCTTTAACAGTGTTGCTACATCATGTGGACTGTGTTCCCGACCAAGTGTGATTTCTTTTCCACAGTCAAACTCCTCTCGCAACTGTTAAATTCCATATCCAGATCAATTATTAATAAAAGAATTAAACTGAAATTTGAAAATTGATTTGAGTGGAAACTTATAAAACCACTAAAATTCATGAATTTTGACAAGATTTATTTTGTCAGAGGTAACAACAAATAACACTATAACGCAATATCTGCAATGAGATCAGTGAGATCAGAACTAAGTAGATACTTGTGGAAATTGGGATGTTCTTAAATTGTGGACCATATCAAAACCAAGCATTTTGGAATTCAAATATTGCTCTTTTTGTAAAAATCATCCAAAAGATATTTTTAAACTACTTTGCAGACACTGAGATAGTTGGAAATTCTAATGTAAAACAGAAGGACAGAGTGGTTCAGAACTATATGTCAAAAATGTAAAGGCAGGTAGAGGGGACTTAAATAAACAGATTTTGTATAGGAATGTGTGTTTGGTAATGTCATGTTGAGCCATTAGAGAGCACTGATGAGTGCAGCATATAAAATGCTGCGCTAGCTGGATTTTTCATTTCCTGCACCAATCTTGAGCAACATGCATCATTTCACCAATGTGGAGCTTGCAGACATGCATGTCAGCAAGCTCTGCATTGGTGAAAAGATGTATGTTGGTCGAGGCATTTCATAGTTGCAGTATATGGTTCCCCCACTGAACGGATTTCAGCTTTGGTGGATCAACACCTCCAACCTTTTGTGCAGAACCTTCCTTCCTTCATCAAAGACACCCCACATGTTTTGGAGCATCTGTCCAAAGTCCCCAGTCCCCTACCTCAAGACTACCTCCTTGCCTCCATTAACATAACTTCCTTGTACACCAATATTCCTCACCTTGAAGGCCTCAGTACCCTTCAACACTTCCTGAATATGCGCCCTCCAAATAGTCGTCCCAGAACTTCCTTTCTCATATCCCTAGCCAAACTTATCCTCTCCAAAAACTACTTTTCCTTTAACTACCAAATTTATTACCATATACACGGCACTGCCATGGGTACCCATATGGCCCCGTCCTATGCCAACCTATTCCTGGGCTGTTTGGAGGCATGTTTTCTGAAGAACTGCCCCCTCAGTCTCCTTGTGTGGTTCAGATACATAGATGATATATTTATGATCTGGGAAGACCACCTCCTAGATCTCCTCATCTCAGTCAATAACAGTCACTTCATCAATTTCACTTGGTAATATTCCCACACCTTTGTCACCTTCTTTTACATGGATATCACCCTACAACAGGGTGCCCTCCACACCTGTGTACACATCAAACCTGCTAATTTACAACAATATCTACACTTTGACAGTTGTCACCCTTTCCTCACCAAACATTCCCTCCCATACAGCCTTGCAATCCATGACAGATGCATCTGTTCTGATCACGAATCGATTTTCAGTTATTCCCAAAAACTATCCCAAGCCCTCATTTCCTGGCGATACCGCCACAATCTCATGCAAAAACAAATCTCCTGAGCCATTTCCCATAACCCTCATTCTGCATCTCCTTAAACTGATTGCGGACCAACACTCATCAGCCAGTTCTTTCCTCGGTTGGAAACTGTCAACCAGATCCTCCACCATGGATATGACTTCATATGGTTCTTCTTGCATCTCCTTCTTCCCAAAATCCTTCCCACTGCTTCCCGCAATTGAATTAGCAGACCACCCAGTCTGAATAACATCCTGGTCCACAAGTATTTACCTTCCGACTCTCCTAGACTTCCACAGGGATCTGTACCTTGTAATAGACCCTGATGTAAAACATGCAGCATGCACCATGCCACTGCCAATTACTATAATCCTGCCACAGGAGAATCCTTTCCTATAATTGGACATGCTATGTGTGCTACCATTCATGTTATTTACCAACTCACCTGTCTCCTTTGCACTGCTTCCTACATCGGCTTCAACACTCAACAACTATCCTACAAGATGAATGACCACAGGCTAAAAATTTATACTTTCAACCCAGACCATCCAGTGGCAATTTATTCCAACTCACATGATTCGAATAACCTCAACATCTGTTTCACAGTTAGAGCTGTTAGAGTTTTTCCAAACACCACCAGCCCTCCAGAACTCCGCAGATAAGAACCAGCCTATCAACATATCCTTGACACCAGACACATCCGTGGCCTAAACCTACGCTAAGCGTGTCACTTACTGTCTTATATATATATTTTATACACAGCTGGGCTGAAAACCGTTAATCCGTTAATCGTTAATTAACGAAGTTAACAAAATTGCATAAATTTAACTTTTAAATAACCTAAAAAATCGTTAACCTTCTTCTTAACTTCTGCTAAATTGAGCAACCGTTAACTTTGGTCCGTTACATTAGTAGTTGATGTATTTGGTTTGTTTGAATTGCGCGCTACTCAACGCTCGATTGTTCGGCGAGTCGGATGGTGAACGAATTAGGTAATACGAAGCGCAAGAGTGGTGCATATCATGGAGGAAGGAATTATATGGAGGAGAAGTGACGTTAAATCGGTGAAGCAAGCACTAAACTCTCCCGCATGGTGGCAGCACCGGCAGCGATCATATGGCGCTTCCCAACAATTAAGGTGTTCACATTGTGGTAGATGCAGTGATTATTTCATTTAGTATTGTGTATAAGTGTTTAAAAATGCCAGCTTGTGTTGCGTACGGTTGCACAAATAGGCCAGACAGGAAAGAACCTGGAATATCATTTCATAAGTAAGTTGAATTGTAATTATCGTTGTTGAAGTGAGCGGTAGACACCGCAAACTTTGCAGCACGTCTATAAATATTTAGTCATAGCTCTCAATGGGATGACTTTGTTCTCAAATTTTTCTTGGTGTAGTGTAGAAAATCAGCGAACTTGCTATTTTACACATAATAGACTAGCATTATTTTTTAACGAGTGTTTAAAATGAGATTTAAAGGGGCGTGTTTTACTTCGCGATTCAGTGAATTTACTATTACGATTTCTTTCGTCACGTTGCTGATTATACTGACAATGGATGATGAAATTAACTGTTATGTGAGAAGCTGTGAGTTTTATTAATTTTTTAAATAGCTATTTCAGGCCATTGACTTAGGTTATTTTTAAAGCTTCATATGAGACTTGTTTCTGTTTGTAAATACGTCTATACCTATTTTTACCGATTTTGAAATCTTTCTCATCTATTTATGTCGAAACAGGTACATGCAGAAATAAAAATGGGCTTCATAAATAAAGAAGTTATTGGCCTTTGAACAAAATCAATTTGGGGAATGTGTTTCTAATTTAGTCTATTTTTTTTTTGTACAACATTCTCCCCCCCCCCCCGTATCTAAATCTAACTGAGAGATATTTTTTTTACAACTGTCCTAATAAGTAGGGCTGTGAAATTAGACAACACATCTTGATCAAGAGAATGTTCATTAAGGTGACTGAATAAACATTTTATTTCTGGTACCAGCCTACAAAATGTCTGGGTTGCTCATCCCTAGAGTGGGTCCTCTTACTTTTTTTCTGGTCTAGGACACATTTCAGACTAACCACAAGTGGTAGTAATAAAGCTGAAATATCCATTCTGCATGTCAACCATGTAATCATTGTGGCTTTGACAGAATTAATTTTTGGTCCAGCCTGCATCCAAACCTAAACCCCTCAATTTGGATGTTGTATATCCCCCAAACTAAGCAAGATATCGAAAACATTTATTTCTTATTATCGAGTTTTTTCGTCGTGTTACATAAGAATCCATCAATAAATTTGACTTTTGCGAAATTTTTCTTCTGCATTTCAACTCAAGACACCTCACTTTTGAGACAGTATATCTCGAGAACTAGGTGAAATATCGAAAAATTTTACTCTTTATTTTTTATTTGTCTCGTCTTTTTAAATAAAAATTCATCATAAAATTTGACTTTGAATAATTTTTTCTTCTGAATTTCAACCAAAACCATTTCACATTTGAGACAGAATATCTCGAAAACTAAGCAGGATATCAAAAAATTTTATTCTTCATTTTTTATTTGTCTCATCGAGTTACATAATAATCCATCACCAGATTGCGGCGTCACGTTTATCCTAGAGTCCCCTTGAGGTGTTTGTACATATTCCCCGTGTTTGTTGGGAAGCGGTCAAGCCCCCACCACTCCGGCCATGCCCCCCACTCCTCCGCCGGCCTGCTTCACTCCCATGCGTGGTAAAGGTCTCTTGCGTCGTCTCCATATTATTCCTTCCTCCATGGTGCATATACAACTGTTATGCTAGGCATGGCGTGGCTGTGAGCAGGAAAGCTAGAGCTTCAGAGCTTTTCTATTTTACGTCTGCAAACCGGCGCTCACTACTCGTTTCTAATTCGATCGGTGATTGATTTTGATATTTTTATAAACTAACTTTTTTTGCTGCCAGGGAATTGTCACTTTTCAGTTGTTAATGTTTTGGTGTTCGTTAGTGAAATAAATTAAACTGACATTCGTTATATGATTAGAAACTGAACTCTTGAATCCATTAATGAAAGCAGCAACGCTAACAATAGCAACAAGAATATTAAAAATCCTTGGCCACATTTATGCGATTATGTTGCATAAATCAAGACTGGGAGAACAATTGATATATGAAGGACCGAGAGTGGTGGGTGAATGGTTAACGTTCTGGCCTCACATTCGGGAGGACGCGGGTTCGAATCCCCGTCCGGGCATCCAAATTTGAGTTTTCCATGGTTTCCCCAAATCAATCCAGGCGAATACCGGGATGCTTCCTTGGCCAAATTCCTTCCCATTCCTTGTCCGTCGACGAGGTGTAAAGCAATAAGTAAAAAAAGAAAAAAAAGAATGGAAACTGTGTTTGCCTAAACTTTTACAATCAAGGCTCACGTATCTAGCCTAAATAATCTTAAACAACATATGAAGAGGATGCATATATCCAAATATGAACAGTTTGAAGAAAAAGCATAAGCAGGGCCAACTCGTGTGAAAATAATTCAAAGCCTTCTCCAAGTTTTGTGGCTTCTTCTGATGTGGATAGCAGCAGAATTGATTTGATTTCACCTCCATTTTTAATAAAAGTTAACGTCAATAAAACGTTTATCATCGTAGCTACCGGAACCGTCGTATTCCAAGCTAGTATGGACCGACGTATCGTAAACCTTTTCGTTGCACACATGATTCCATTACATGTTGAGGAACTGGTTAAAACGTTGAAGTAAAACTCAGTTTCCAGGACATTGGGTAGACGTATTATTGATTCAGATCACGGTACATAGAATCTTGGTACTGTTTGCAGTAATAGGCCCTACTTATTGCAAAATATAAGCATCAGTTCCACTTTTGGATGGTTAACTTATAACGGTTAACTTCAACTTGCGTTAAATTTGCAAAAATGTAAAGCTCTAACGATCATCGAAGTTAATTTTTTAAGTAGCTGGTTAACGAATAACGAAGTTAACTTTCCGATTAACTGTGACCACCTATAGTTTAAATTAAATATATATATTTCTACATTTATTCACCCCTGTAACCGATCAAAATAAAATTATATTTGTTAATAACATTTTTAAGTAGATGACGCAGATATTATTTTTTTCCACTTTTATCGCTGTTCAACCTTATCCCCCACCCCCGGCACTTCCATGGGCACTTCCACCACCACGCCACAATCATGTGAGGGATCTAGGTGTGACCGCATCTTTGCCCATGCCATATGTTATATTGTCTCTGCCATATGTCTCGCCTCTCACATGACTAAAGTTTCTCACCGAAATATTGTGCAATTTGTTTGTTTTTTACATTTTCATCTCGCCCTCCTGACTTCATCTGTGGTTAGTGTGGTATTTTTCCCTATCCTATTTTATTTATATATTTTGGTTTGTGAAATATGTAGTTTTATGTGACAGAGATTAGAGAAATTCCCAGCATTCACCTAAATTCACCATTCTGGATCTGAACCTAGGCCCATTGTATCTCACTGTGTGAGTGTGAGAAGAAAACCGCTAAAGAAAGAAGTGGTTTCTGCTTAACTGTCGTGTGGGACACCCAAAATACTCATGAATTTATGCTGCACAAGAATATGACGTGACAGTCAAAATGGGAAATAATTTTTTTAATGTGATGTAATTTCTTTAAAAAAAGAATCATCAACGCTGTTAGCAATGCAATTTCATTACTCATATACTTTTGCCTGTTATTACTCATGTATTCAATTACATATCAGTTGTGGTGCTAAGCAAAGTTGGATACCTGTTAAAAGGCAATTGCACAATACAGTGACAACTGCATTCTGAAAAATCCAGTAAGTAAAATAGTATTGCATTGGCATTGTAAGAATACTTAAGCCTGCAGAAAGAAGTTTGCATGATTCCCACGGGTTTGTCACAAATACTACTTAGAATATGTTTTCATGAACTAAACATGTGTTTTTCTTCTCCACACACATTTAGATGTAGCAAATATACTTCTTACTGTTCGTTTGCTGCTCTAACATCAGCTCATAGTTATGATATATTTTATTTTTGTGTCTTTCTGAAAAGTCACAAAACTCTGAGTTTTTGATCTTGGGCAATCGAGGTGAAGAAAATTTTCCTAAGGTAGAATTTGGTGGTCTGCATAACATAAACAATAATTTCGAGATCTAGATTGTAATCTAAAATGAGACATGATTTTTTATTACTGCTTGTAACAGGTTTGATGATTGTAATGTATCATAATTACAATAACACTATTATTTTCCTCATTTTCATTCTTAGGCTCTATTCTGAAGGGTAAATACAAAACTAATGCTATGTCAATTGCAAAAATGTGAAAGTTCTTCCAAGATTTAGTTGATGCACTGCATTACCTGTCGCACTCGCTTCTTAGAGGTGCTTACTCGGAAGATGCCAAGTGTGTTGAGGCCATAAGTCTCAAGGTGACTGAGACAAGCAGTCACAATGTTTGGAATGCCCGGCTCCTCTTCAGGACTGGCCAACATGTCAGCCGATGAACCACATGAGAGAGAATCCAAAAGGCCAGGCACACTGCCCACCATTAAGCTCTCGCATGACCCACTCTGAAAACAAAACATCATGAAATCACATTAATGACAAAAATGTCAAAATGATGAATTTTATATGTATTTTCGTTTGTTAATCATACTTGTGTCGTTTGTTTAGATTACTAGAATTAAAGTACCACATAATTTATAATAAATGCAATAATTTATTATCACATCTGAATACATGTAAAGTTATGATTTCCTTTAGAAAAACTTAAAACACATTAAGATTTTCAAGAAAAGACAAAATTAAGAACAAGCAACAATAGTGAAAATACAGGAATACTGGATAAAAATTAAAGTAATATGGTCTATAGCTGGCTGAAATATAAAAATGCTTTAAGATACCTGTTCAAATTGGTATTATAAGAGACTTGGAGGGCACTCAATATAACCTGGTGAGGCCAACGCCTGTCCCACAGTGATGCACCAAAATACCTGAGAGTTAATCTTGACCTTACCCTCACCTTGATTTGACGCTGAAAGCGTGTTCTCAAAATTATTTAATCTGGTAACTAACAAATAGTGGATAGAGAACATCTGCACTGTCACTATTCTTCTTTGCCACGGAATACACAGTACGAGTTTGGTGAAACTCTTCCCATACGAAGAAAATAAATGGAACCCTAAACAAGACAGGATGCATCATAGTAGGTTGTCTTCACCATACTCCCATAAACCAAATTTATCAGCTTGCGAGTATAGTTCAAGACATCAGGAGGACAGTTGCAGAAAACAGGAGACAGTCCCCAAGCATGCAGTGTTTCTATGTGAATTTTTTTTCTTTAAGGCTTAAATCAAGAAAGAACATTTTGCATTCAACAACGTCAACTAAATTACCATTTTTTAAAAGTAAAAATAAAAAATAAATCCGAGCAGAATAGCATCCAAATTTGGCATCAGGAATAGAATGGGGAAATCTAATGGAGGATCCTGCAGCAGGCTATCGTCTGCACACGACCTACAAAGCCCTGAACAGATTAAGAATCGATGAATCTCGATGTAGAGAAAACCTGAAGAAAGGGGGGGTCACATCTAGTGTTGCAAATTGAAAAAAAACATTTTGTTTTTTTTCAAAATTTTGAAAAAAAACACGAAAAAAAACATGGCACCGTTGTTTTTTTTCTAAATTTGGTTTTTTTTCAGAAAAACAATATATTTGATAAATTATAGTTTTATTTACATTTTACATTGTTGTTTTAAATATTACTGAATGATATAAATTATTACATAATGTTTGATAAATGTATCTCTATAGGTTACATAATATTATTCATCATCGGTGTCAGTATTAGTATCACATTCACTGGAATCAGCGCTACCAACACTAGTTTGGTCGGTGTCGGTGTTTTCACTTTCTCCTTCTGTTTCCTCTAGTTCCATCACTTCAGAAACATTTGCATTTCCTTTTCCTGGTTGTTCTTGTATTGTTCTCAGACGATTTTTAGATTTCAATTTTAAATTGTGAGCAAAGTACACACTGTGTATAAAGACTGCGCTGATAGTTCTGTATTACGGTCTTTTAAGTTTGAATTTAAATCTATTAACATACAAAATATGAGCTTTATTTCTTTTCAATAGTGGTTTACGCAAACGGTTGCAAGGAAACGATTCATAATTACTGACAATTTTATGACTCGGTATCAGTATCACTATGCGCTGGCACCGTTCGTAAAAGGAAATTTTCAGTCAATGTCGCCAATACTTTCGTAATTATTGTTTTACTGAACCAGAAAAATATAGTACATTTAAAAATTAAGATAAGTACTTAGTATAAACTCTAAAACAGTCATATTAAACGATAACTGCCTTACAAAATTGAGATTTAGTAGTTGTGAAAAAAAACGTGTTCCAGAAAAAAAACATGTTTTTTTTCAAAGTTTTTTTTCATGTTTTTTTTCAGGCTTGAAAAAAAAACCGTTTTTTTACAACACTAGTCACATCCAAGATAACGAGCTCTGTGAACTTTAATACCAATAGCACCTGACTACCTGCAAGAAACACAATTAGATTTAATCAGACGCTGTGGTGCGTTAATTCTCTCTCGTTCTTACATTTCTTTAACAGCTGGCTACTTTTACATAGAAATCCCAAACTTTTTAATTTATTTACATGTCTCTCTTTGAAATGAAATATAATTTTAAAAAAACCACAAGTGAACGAAATTGTTTTGAAACATTAATTAATGAAATTTTACAATTAAAAGTACGTGCAACAATATTTTAATAGGCAACCCTGCAGAAACTCATTCTGCTTTTAATAATTGTAAATAAAAATTGAATTTCAATTAAAAAGTTGATTGACATAAAAATCATGCAGCCGGATCTGAGGCTATAAATAACGGACCGAGCGTGGTGGGTGAACGGTTTACGTTCTGGACTCGCATTCGGGATGACGCGAGTTCGAATCCCCGTCCGGCCATCCAGATATGGGTTTTCCATGGTTTCCCCAAATCACTCCAGGCGAATGCCGGGATGCTTCCTTCAAAAAGGCCATGTCCAAATTCCTTCCCGTTCCTTGTCCCCAGTCCCATCCCGTCTCTAATGACCTTAGCCGTCGACGAGGTGTAAAGCCGTAAGGAAAAAAAAAAAACCATAGTGGGTGCATTTAACCGTGGCTGCTTTTGCTATTGATGACTATGGTGCAATTATTCTATTTCATGTAAAATTACCGCGTTTAAGAAAAACCTTACTTTTATATGAAACATCCCAAATATCAGTAGTATCCTGACACAGTTTTCAATTATTATCGAATGTTGAAACATTCTTTCGAACAACAGCTATGTGAAATCGAACAACAGTTACGTGAAATAAAACCGCGGCGGATTTAAGCTAGAAGATAGTTGAAGAATGATGAGTTTAAAGATTATGACTTGTGAGTGGACATTGTAGCTATCCGAGCGAATGTGCAAAAAATTCGTGATCAACTCACTATTAATTTTTTAGTAATGCAGGAAAAGTAGCGTCACAATTGGCAACAGATAATATTAATCACATCAGTTTCATTATCTGTTGCAATAATAATGTTCCTAATAGATTGTAATGCGGAGAGAAATACGAATTTATCAAATGCTGTTTTTTGATACTCGCCTTTTTCCTCGAAATCTTTAATAAGCAGCATAATATATGAATCGATTCTCTTTTTTTTATTTTCGTCGTTATACAATACAAACGGAGTATCTCATAAAATGGGATGTTCCTACACTTCTACGATCATAATTTCTACATAAACGTTCATTTTCACACTCAAAAAACATCCGCGAACTCAGCGGATATGTCAAAAACTACTTGTGTTCTGTCTGACTAATGGATTTTTCTCTGTTAAACTTGTACTTTATCAGCCACAAATTGAGGATCGTCCCAACATTTCCCTGGGTCAGCGTTTCCCAACCTGTGGTATGCAACTAGATTAGGGGCGACTGCGAGAGAATCATGTTCAAGGGCGCCTACTGTTTTTGTTGTGACGAGCGTGGATAGTTGCACAACAAACCATCCAGGCACGGTCTTTTCGTGAAGCCACCGTGGAGGTTTCACGAGCACGTGCACGAGCAGCTGCCACTTTCACTGTGATGCATCACATTGTAAACTAGAAACCTAAACAAAAAGTTCGTCGGTAGATAAGGAAATTGTATTAATAGAATATAGTGTGGTGTGAAACTTATGGAAGATATGATATATGAATCCATCGAGGATACAATTTACTCATTTCACGAAAGTGAAAAAAGTTGAGTTAGAGTTCTTAAAATCATTTATTGAGCCAAGTGTAAATAAAGTGAATACTCAATTTCGGGAGGCGGTTTCAGTTATTGAAAGACGCTGTAACTTCAAGATTTCTAGCAATTGGATACTCGTGTACTAGCCTGCAGGGTCGGTGTTGGGGGGGGGGGGGGGAGGTAAGCGTGTCAAATGTACCCGGGCCACTCGACAAGTTGTATAGCTAAAAAAAAAGGTCTCCCATTTGGTCTGAGGGAGGGACCTAACAGATGAATTCGCCAAGGGCTCCCATCAGGTTACTCCGGGCCCCAAAACCCTAGCGCCGACCCTGCCTGCAATACCTTTTTCGAGTGTCAAAACAATCATTTTAGAGAATAGTTCGAGATGTTTTTAACGCATTATGCAAAGTTCTGAAAGAAAGGGTAACGATAAGGAAATAATACCCATTTTATTTTAAAGTATTTTCTGTTGCCATTCTTAAAGAGAACTTACTTCTTACTTAGGTAAAATGTATTGAGTTAATCATGTCATTTGGCGATTCTATTGATTCGTTGATTGGAGTTTCAAGTGATGGTTGTGGTGGTAATACAGGGCGTTCGCCGGGAAACGCAACCCACTGTTAGCGCTACAAGGAAGAAACTGCTCCCGGCGAGCGAGCGCTCATCTTCCGGCATTGTTCGACCGTCGGCCGCGGACTATTTCATAATAATTACGCTTCATAAACTTCATAAACTTGTATGTGCTAAGCATTTAAATGTGACGTAATTCATTAGCTTACCTTATAAAAGATGCTGGAAGTGTTGACCCTCTTGTTTAATGCACATTTCACATCTTCTGAACATTTTTCGAGACACACGCTGCCCTAACTGACTTAATGATTTTTTGGGTGACTGTTCTAGTCGAAAAGCGATATCGTCAATTTTCTCCTCTGTGAGAATACGGTTGACCGACAGTCTCTTTTTGTTAAAAAATGAACCCGTTTCTCTTACTTTTTTAACCAGACGCAGAATTGTTGATTTAGCTGGCAGTAAAGCGCCAGGAAATTAGCGACGAAATTTACTGCGACACTTTTTAAACGACTTCTTCTTCACATATGTATCGTACAGAAATATTCTTTGTTGCAAACTGTAACGTACCATAATTTTACTCACACTCAAACACGGTACAGATTAGTAAGAGTATGAAGCCCCAAACCAGCCAAACCGCGAAGAAACGTTTATTCACAACACTGATTAATAAGAGACTGAAGTCACAAACTAGCTACAATGCAAAGAAACCGTTCTTAACAATGTAAGGGTCCCAATATACTGCGTCACTGCACTGTTGGGGCAGCGGAGGTGTTAAACAGTGCGGTGATTCACGGTGCCGTGTGGCGGGAGCTGCTGGCACGACTGACCGAGCAAGTTGCCGACGGCAACAGACTGGGAGGGTAGCGTTTTCCGGCGAACGCCCTGTATTACCTGAGTCTTATTAGGCTGCATATTTGCTATTCTAAAAACAAAAAACTTTGTCACCGTACAATTGTATTAAAAGGCGACATGGTAGCAAACTGTTGCAATGCCGCTCGAGCACCCCCGTCCCAACTGCGCGCGAGCCAAGTAGAGGGGAGGCAATGCAGACACAGAATGACTCGCAGCTCGACATGTTCGACCGCGCCAATGTTCGAGTCGCCTCACGCAGCTGCCGCGCGAGCCAATGTTCTAGGGTTTGCCGCGCGTATTGAATACGCAGCTTAAGGGTTCCACGGGAAAAATAAAGTTAATAATTTCGAAAACATAAACGGAGGCGTGAAAACACGAGAACTCTGGCCTCAATGTGTGGGATGTAAGTCGAACCATCAAATGACAGTTCTAGAATAGCCAGTTTCCAATTATCATTATTATTACTATTGTTTAGGAGTCCATGGCTAGTCTCTACGGGCTCCGCCGCTGAAAAAGGTTTGAAAGTCAGCCTCAGGTGACTGTCGAAAATCTCATAAAAACTGCAACAGGACTGACGTTACGCGGTTTCCAGACTCGGGCTTTGTCCCTTATTAGTTATTACCTCATGATGCGGTGCGGTTAATATCTTATAGGCCTACTCACTCAGCACTGTCTCCTACCTAACAGTAACTGCTAACTTGTCTCCTTTATCACATCAGCCACAGACTGCCTTCTACAAACAACTCTAGCTGCCCTTTATGCATCCGTTCTAACTCCCGTATTTGAGACCCAAAATTTGCATCGTATACTACGTTACCATACTCAAGCAAGGGCCTGATATGTAGGTAGGCCGGTGGTAAAAGTTCTAGTCTAAACTTTATATTTGGAACAATCACGAGATTTTTACTTGGCTAAAGCACACTATGCGTGTGCCTCAGTAGTTTAAGAACCCTGGCTGTCATCTGTGAATTGCTGAGTCACGTCAGCCAACTGGGACAGCTGGCACGTCACCTCTTTCACTCAGTTTGTGTTAAACGTTTTGTACGCACAGACACTATGCTTCTTTTTTTAAATTCACTCCAACCTAAATCTGAGGTAACAGCGTACGATTTATATCTATAAAAGAGGCGTTCTAAATCTGACGATCCGTAAATAGTATTGCGACTCTCGAGACTTCAGTAACCTGGCCGTATTAATAGCCCACGGAGCACGTGGGAGTCAGCTGACACGGCACCTCCTGTTTCTTGTCATGCGGAAATGTGACGACGGGCAATAATCTGGACATTAACAAGTTTGCGTTGAGAGTAGGTTTCCGTAAAGTGGCACAGTACCAACGCAGTGGTCAGCCAAGACGTCTTGTGTGTAGAATGTAAATATACCGACCCTAGTTGGTTAGCAGTAACTCTCGTGCATGGGATTCTGGAGGTCATCTGGGCACCCAACTTCGGTTTCCCGAAATCACGCGAATGTCGGATTGGTTTATTCAGAAAAGACCATGGCCGAATTCCTTCCTGTTATTTGTATCTCTTTTTCCCCACATTCCTAATGATCTTAGAAGTCGAGGAGCCATAAAGCCAGCAAAGCAAAAGAATGCTAGTAAGTAATAAACACAAGAAAAAACTTTTTTAAAAAAATGTTCTTTTGAAATTATTTGAAATAAGTTAATAAATTATTTTGATACCTTTGATTGAGATAAAAATAGTTCCAAAATCCTATTAAAATGTGGTAATAATGGAAAGTTAAACATAACTCAAAAGAGGGTTGATATTGAAAGCAGCAAAATTGTTATTATTATGTTTATTTAACCATTGCCAGTTTCGAGCAAAATGCTCATCATCAGATGGTTTACATTTTTAAAATATGCAGATGCAAAATGCGAGCGTGCATCGTTAGATTTCTCTGAATATTTATCTAACGACGAACGCTCGCATTTTGCATCTGCATACTTAAATACATTAAAAATGCAAACCATCAGATGAGACGCTTTTTGCTCGAAACCGGTAATGGTTAAATAAACATAATATTAACAAATTGTGACTGGTTGCTGATTTTAATATGAAGCCAAATTTGATATCACAGTCGCTGATTTCCGCCAATCCATCATGGACAAAATATTATAACTCAAAAGAGTTAATTTCCACATTCCCACATCAGTACTGTGTGTGCTTAGAAAACTATAAGTAATTTGCATTAAGGCCAGGGACGTTTACCTTAACCATCAGTCGTAAAATTAGATTGAATTATGTATTGTATCCAGATGGCTATTTTCATATCTGATGTTCCAGTGTAGTATTGCCTAGATGGGGTTTAAAGGCACGTAAAAATCTCTAGTCAATCAAGTTAGTAGTTGGGCGAAGCTATATAAACATCTTTAGGTGATTTTTTTCCCATCACGCCCTCTATGCACGCAGGTCCGCTCAGGCGTATTGCATCATACGCATGTTGGCGAGAGACGCTCTGCAGTTTCTTATCGCTTATCTTATTGACGGGGAGCCAACATCCCGTGTAACAGTGCTGCCTCAGTATCGGCTGCCGATATGTTTACCATTCTCAGTGACAAAATTTTATTAGCGACTCATTATTTGTGTTTGATAACGTCAGTTTTGTCCAACTGTCTTGACCCACGCGTCCGTCACGTTCCGAACGTTGTGTCATACGCATGTGAACGCCGTTCATTGCCCAGTTTCTTGCCTCTTATATATTAATGTCGACATCCGGGATTCGGTAATTAATGTAACCAACATTTATGTTTACGCCATGAGTTGCGCGTTCCATGGTAGGCTGTTCGATCAATATTTGTATTATCACTCTCCATAGTGCCACGTCATTGCACATTCCGACTCAGTCTGCAACAGTGTCTCCTCAAATGGGTTCTTTCACGTCGACATACGAGTCGAATGCAAGTGATTCATAATGTGTCACTGTTGGTCTGTCATCGAAACCAGTATGGAGAAGAGTTTACTCCGGTTGTTGTGTACGAAAAAGTTGGACACATCAAATTTACACTATCTTATGAAGCGTGAGGTATGTTGATCCTTGTGCAGGTTACAGTATCAAATTTATTTAGCAGGAATCAGCAGACTATCTTTCAACTCGGCGACCGCAAAGTCTGTTGCCGAACTGTGTCTGGGGGGAAAACTATATATATTTTTTCCGCAATACGAATTCTGCCGGCGATGTCTTCTTCTGTTAATCAACTGTTCGACGTTCAGCCTGCAATGACCAGTGCCATGACTATGATGAAATCGTGGTATCACCACGTGTACAAGCTCTACAACGAGTCTGCTAATATGTTATCTGATTTGGGTGCACGGCAGTGTACCCGCCAAGTCGAGTCAACGGCTGCACTGCCTACCCTTTTCTCGAAGCGATTCGAGCCATTTTTGAACCTCAATTTCTTCGGTCGTATTTATGCTACCTCTCTCAAATTTCTGTTATGCATAGATATCAGCAATCTTAGCAAAGTACTATATTTTAATTTGTTACTGTTCTTAATTCGTACGTTATTCTGATGCAAACTTCAGAGATTTTGTCACTGATTGACTGACTGATGATCATCAAAATTCTAAGGCATTTCCCGTAACCGTAGAAAGCTGAAATTTAGTACACAGATAAAATTTTACCCACATGTTATAAGAAAAGTCTGAAGCTCGTAAATATCCATATACCTACCCCTTTACCTACCCCTAACGTGAAATCGCTTTCTACCCTAATTACTGTATAAACTTCAGATTTTCACTGTAGAGTTAGCTTACTATGTTTAACTAATGTGTTTAATTTTACTTCTTTCCTTTTCCTACTTTGGAAGTTATTGAAATTCAAAATTTTATTTCGGCACAACACCCCGACATCAAAATTCCACTGTACTTCTAGCAATCCCAGAAACAAGTAATTTGGTGCACATATACGGTTTCATCCTTAAATCATAAGAAAAATCTGAAATTGTAGTTTTTCCTGAATTTATTTAATTAAAATCCTAAAAATGAAAAATTGTGGCACATATTTGCGGCTTAATTATTTTGCTCCGGATGAAGCTATATGCTCAATCCGTCGAACCTGTCTCATGAAGAGAATCAATTTCCAAAATATTTAAAAAATAGAAAAACAAAAGAAGGTGCGGGGATGTGTGTTTGAAAGTTGCAGCGATTGTAACACATAGTTCATCTGAGAAATACGATTGCCAATGTAACTTAACAAAACAACTTAGATAACTGACTTTCTTTTCGTATGAATAGAAACTGCATATTCATCATTGCCATGAATGCATAATTTCACAGCTTGGTTCAGGCCTCATTTCCACGTAAACGCTAACTCGCTTTATTTTGGTACTAATCGAAAATACATATGCGCCATTGCCATGGATGTATAATTTTACAGCTTGGTTCAGGATGTATTTTCACGTGAACACGTAATGTAGTTGGTGAGCAGAAGCATCGCCCCATAACAATCAACTTCACCATATAGCATATTTCCTTCTTTGGTCCCTGGCGTTGCGTCCTATCCTAGATCAGCAAGCTTAACTAATATCTCAAATTTTAATTTGTTCCTGTGCTTAGTTTGGAATTGACTAGTAATTTTGTTTATGGCAGTATTGAAACCAACGGCCATTGCACACTGTTTTCAGGGAGTGGGGCATTGTTGGTAACGTATATTGATGTCTTAAATGTTCTTATGCAGTGATTTTCAAATGGAATAATTACATTTGATTGGTGATTCAGAATTAGCGATAAACTTACAAAAAGAAATGAGATCCCACAAAAACAATTCTTGTAAAAATAGGCCAAGTCTCGTGATCATGTATTGGCAAAAAAAGTAATGAGATCTTCTTCTGAGCCAAGTCTTCACTTTACAGTGTGTATTCAATTCACTTTGTGAAACAGAATGGTTTCTTTCGGTGTTAGATCGTTTATTTAGGATAACAAATATGATGACTTCGCCATTATGCACGTCATAATTTTTACTGAAATTGAGGGAATAATGTATACTTGTCAAATTCGAAAAAGAGCGAGGGAAATCTTGGCTTTTAAGTATTTATATGTTTGATAAAGCAACACATTTAAGGTATTTATATAGGTTAACTAAAACATGGCCTGCATAATGGCCAAGTCATCAGATTTTTTTATCCTAATTAAACGATCTATCGACACCGAAAGAAACCATTCTGTTTCACAAAGTGAAGTGAATACACACTGTAAAGTGGAGACTTGGCTCAGAAGAAGATCTCATAACTTTTTGCCACCACATGAACACGAGACTTGGCCTATTTTTACAAGAATTGTCTTTGTGGGATAAAGTATTACGTGATATTTATTGTTCTCCGACATAGAAACTAATTAATACGAGCATCTTAACGTACATGCGTGTGAATTGACATACAACCCCAGTTGATCACTTGGCTATTCATCGTTTAAAACGGAAATCAATTCTTATAAAAATCTATATCAATAACATATTATTAATTCAGACACTAGAATTGTTTATATATTTGGCTCTAAAAATTTCGACTACTAGAAGGAAATTATGCTTTTTTGAGCTCAATTTTCGTACATTATGCTTCCATGTGTTCAAAGAATAAATGAGATATTTTAAAAAAAATGATATCATAAAGCTGAAAAATGAGTAACACCGTGTCTGTACGTCTGAATTTTCGTTTCATTATGTAAAAATTCAACCTGTTGATCTGATTTTGAAGAGGTTTCGAACAGCGTATAACCCATAGTACCAAGAGTAAAGTAGAATATCTTCCACTTCGATGTCGAAAATCCTAGAAGTTAAGAAAAAAGTGAAATGAAGTCTTAACTGTGCCATAAAGCTGGATATAATAAATGGGAAAATGTGAAGTATCGATGTTAAAAACGATATTTATGTGCTGACAGCATAAATAAATTGTTGATACTTTTTATTTCATCTTCATTTTCAGCAGTATACAAATTATTAAATTTATGTTCTTTACAAATTTTTACCAATAAATTATTTTTGCCTAAATCTTGTTGAAGCGAGAATCCTAAATATTCAATGGCGTAGGAGACTTTCTTCTGGAACCACCGACTCTTCTACAACCTTTTCGTGTGTTTAATGCCATCATCTTGTAATTGCGTGAAGAATAGTCAAATGAAAAATACATGAAAATAAAAACTCCCATTTCTAATATTTAATCTACTTTTTGAAATTTACGAACAGCCCAGAATGGATGAGAACTCGATGAGTTGGTGATCTTACGTACTCGTGCGTTTTCATCGGAGTTAAGAAACACTGCAAAAGAAATTTGAAAAAGAAATTTTGTAAAAATTTTACCATAACCCTGGCATATTAGTGCTTAAATAAGTTAATTGAGTGATTAATTTTTTTTTCAAGTAAAACCATTTTCAACAACCATTTATGCCGTTTTTGTTTTTGCTTCATCCTGAAGTTAATCCTGCCTACGCCCTTGGTACATACTCTGCTGATTTTTTCACTAACAACGTTCCAGGGTATACCATGATAATATTGTGTCAACGATCTAAGTGTTCGATCATTACCTTCAGTGATGGTGGCTACACGGAAATACAACGTGTATCGATAGTGTTGCCTGACTGTATTACACACATCGTTTGTCGTGTTGAATCTCTGTGCGTTCAAGGAGTCGGATGTCACGATATTGAAGGGTGCAGACTGGTGCTGCTTCTTTTATGTTAGCTTCCACACAATCCTAGCCCAGTTCAACGCTATCGTACCATGTCAGGCACTATGCAGACGTGTTAGTGGGAAAATTCTCACTGCTTACAAATTCCCTTAGTATATTTACACGCCCTGACTTGCTGATTTATTTTGGTTGTGAACAGTCAATTACGGCCAAAGGTGCAGATGCGTCAAATTCATATCAATCTCGTAAAGGTGAAGCATGCTGTCGTTCTTAGTAGATCGGTGCAAATCTTGTATACATATCATACAATACTGTGGACTTGTTTTTCATCTAGAATCAAATACTCGTACGGAACGACGCATCAGTTATGTTTACTTTGGCGTAGGTGAGAATCCGGCAATCAAACACACGTGGATTACGTTCTTCATTGTTTTACCTTTCCGTTACGTAATATCTACAATACGATACGTTGATAAACTGAAAAATACTCTCTCATATGAAGATGTTAAAAAATGTCGATGTTTTAAAAACAACAGACATTACTGTCATTTTACTAATTGCCTCGATAGTTGTTTACAAGAATTTTAACACGCATTGGTCAAAATTACTAATTGATACCAATTCGATACCAGTTCATCGCATTTCATGACCATGTTGGATATTGTATTATTTTATGCTTGTGTTCGGTGTTTATCACCCTTTTTCACTATCCCCAAATAAAAGAGTGATTACACACTAACAAGATAACTTTTACTGTGGTTTCTTTTCGATTTCCAATGCCAAATTAACTTAAAATGCATGTTCTTTGTCAGCAGTAACTATTCTATACTTCAACTATAGCCTTTCTTTCTTCTCTCAACCTCACCATGACTACCAAAACAACCTCTAGGAATAACTGACCGTTTAAATTTATTACGTGGAATATTTGGTATGAACAAGTATTATATATAATTTTAAGGAAATATTGCTGTTATGCCATAAATTGTCTCGATGACTCCGTTGAGGCCTGAGGCAAAATAATTTGTTGACCTCCTCCCCGAGTGCCGCCTGATCGATGGGGGGAGTTACGCCACTACTATACAGGAGACGCGTAAAACTGAACTTTAAGGACACTGAGGAAACAATTACGGTGAAACGTTCTGATAAAAGTAGCTTACGTCCAACCAATCTAAATGCAACACCTCCTGACCTTGTAGCATATCTAACTGTCGTGTATTAAAAATTACTGTAAACACCTGTATGCCTCATTCAGTGTATGAAAATGGAGATCTCAACAACTTTTGTCACACTTCAACAGGATTCCATACTATCGCATACTTTTTTGTTTGCTTGGCCGATATCGGTTATATGAAAAATCAATCAAAGTTGGATCCAGTGTAAACGTATCATTTAACGTGCAGAAAAATTAGTTCTATGGTGATTAATTTTGTGGTACTAGGTTTATTTATTCGTGATGCAAAAAAAAAAAAAAAAAAAAAAAAAAAAAACCTGCCCAGTGCGTTACGGGCAAGCATCCCAGAGGATTTCGTAGCTTTCATATTATAACTAGCTTCTAAGTTAGTCAGAAACGACAGGTTGAACGAAATGTTCTAGTAATTAATTTCTTCCCTCTTGCTTAACTAAATAGAATTGTTATTAAATAATATTCATATCCTTGATTTTGTAGTGACGTAATATTGTAAATATTTGGGCTCTACCTTCTTTGGTTACACAATCCTATTCATAGCTAACAAGTAAAATATAAATTTAAACGAAATTCATACCTTTCTTTATGGATGATTTCAAAATTTAATTTAACACGAAAAAATGAACTACTACAGAAACATAATCAGCTAACTTAAATTCTTATGTTGCTATGATAGCAACATCAGTGACAGAGAATGTAAAGAAAACATCTACATGGATTGAATACAAACACACGAAAAGAACTAATAATTAATTTAATGCATATAGTAGTTGTGGTTGGTTCGTAATATTAATTTTAATCCATTACAGAAATAAAGAAGGTAACCTTCGTTTGTAGGTTGCTATAACAGCGTTATCTATGGATATAGAGCGCCGAGGAAGGCCGGGTGCGAGACTATCGTGTGCGCTGCCTTTTCATTAGTACTGATTATATTGATTTCTTACTCAAGCTTTCATTTTTACATACAGCGCTACATTCGAATGATAATATATGAATGATGCAGAAGAATATTTGTTAAGAAACACGTGAAGGGGCTTTACGAAAAAAGTAAGTAACTAAGTCAGCATTCGCAATTACGTTTTGCATCAAACTAGATCAACAATTTTCATTGCTGACCTAAAGTTTCATAACAAAATTTCCAGCAGTTTGATATCAGGTACTTTAGGTAGTATATAATAGTCTTGTCCATACAGGACGGCGAGACTACTAAATAAGGAGTTTATTCCAACTTCGCAATATATATATATATATAACGGTTTCGTCTTCTAGTTGTAATGCAGGTTGGCCTGAAAATCTGTACCGATCCATTACTGCATTGCCGATGATGTCTTCTATAAAATATCAAAATTTGTGTTAGACATATTGTTCAGAATTAGTGCGGTAAATTCTCAATAAATTATACCATAGTCTTATCTACACATCTGGGAGTCCTAGAGAGCGTTATCAGATTCATGAATAACTAAAATGTCGAAGAATAAATTCCATATACAGGCTGTTACAAAAAGGTACGGCCAAACTTTCAGGAAACATTCCTCACACACAAACAAAGAAAATATGTTATGTGGACATGTGTCCGGAAACGCTTACTTTCCATGTTAGAGCTCATATTGTGGACGGCTGTGATACAATACGCCATTCTCCAGGGCTGCATCAGCGCATCAGGGATTCCATGCGACGGAGGGTGGATGCATGTATCCTCGCTAACGGAGGACATTTTGAACATTTCCTGTAACAAAGTGTTTGAAGTCACGCTGGTACGTTCTGTTGCTGTGTGTTTCCATTCCATGTTTAATGTGATTTGAAGAGAAGTAATAAAATGAGCTCTAACATGGAAAGTAAGCGTTTCCGGACACATGTCCACATAACATATTTTCTTTGTTTGTGTGTGAGGAATGTTTCCTGAAAGTTTGGCCGTACCTTTTTGTAACACCCTGTATATCGTAAGTGTGTTACGGCCGTCAAATATTGCCAACTATACGATTATCATTATCAACTGAAAGTTGAGTGTAATGAATTATTACTCTCAACTAAACATCATAGATATAGATGTGATGCAAACGCTGTGTACATGAAACATTGGATTCATACCATCTTTGGTTCTGCCTGGTTATAAAAGTTAATAAAAATTTAATATGTATTCTCTTAGTTTACCTTATTTAAGTTAAATAATAATACTTTTTGCTTAGACTGCAGGTTTATTTTATGGACTCCAAAACTAAGCGTGTTGGTAAGTGAACAATAGTAAAAACATAAAAAAGGTCAACATATCTCAAGCAGAAACAATTTTCATCGAAGGTCCTTCTTGCCATCATCTTGAATATTCAGTCATACGATTTAGAAACGGGGGAGGGGGGAGAATGTATTGTTAACTATTTTTGAAATCATATCGTTGATTGAATTTTTAAATAAGTGTTCTATGAAAGCACTTCAATTAGGGTCAGCATAAGAAATTATATGTCTGTTATTTATGTCCAGAGAGATATCACATCTTAATTCCTAATCGGCTACCGACAAAGTAAAAAATATTCTTCTAAAATATCATCACAAACAAGGGAAAAGCGAAGGAAATAGTAAGCTATGATATGACGCACATGACGAAATCATAAGGTTTCTATTTTTGTCATATTGGCAACGGAACTCAAAAATAAAAAGATTTAAGTTTCCTTTACTTAAAGTAAAAATTGCTCGAATAAAATTAGCAGAACGTAAAGAAAGGTTAAAATATTTGAAAATGAAAGAAAATAGCCTAAAGAAAAAGTACAATCAGTCATTCACCTGAGAACAATATTCGTAAAAACTTGAATAACTAAATGACTATTCATTTATGAAACAACAAAATGAATACTATCTTCTGTATGCCGAAATCTGTTTATTAAATCATGTTTGACAAATCACCCTCAAAGTTACGACATTCTTACTGAAGTATGAAAGAATTTCTGTTCTCAGAAAATGTAATGTTTCACAGTTCCGAGTTGTTAAACAGGAACAAAGACTGATACGCTTTCACATTGGTGTGATTTGTTTTGTAGTGATCCGAATTATTATCAATGATATATTACGTAATTTAATTGAACTGTGAGGAGCTCTCTGGTAGCAATTTCCCAACACACCCAATTTTCCTCTTTTCTGTTTCTAATTTAAAATATTCAAATAATTTTCAGACTCTAATAATTTTGTCGTTTACTTACTTCAGTATTAAATTCTTTCAGCGGTTAAGGAAAATTATTAATCAGTTCTCTTGGTATTCGAATCAATTACTCCCTTACCAATAAAACGAAATTGGCTCATTCCCTTATGTCTGAAATCGAGAGCCAGTTTAAGGTCATAGCTACCTTTCCCCTTCCTAGCACTGCTCTTAATTCTTGCATCAATATCTTTCCAAGTCTCATCACCAGTAATACGTCTTGTACATTTCCAGCACTCTTTAACTTAACTCCTGACTTTGAATGAATCCAAATCTATCTAATTTATTTATCATATCAGTTACTGACTACGATCTGTGTTAATTTCTAGATACAGGTCAAGCTGCACATCTTTGCACTACCTCCAACTTCTGTATTTTATACACAAAATGTGGGTCTCTTACTTCACCCCGTATTCAAGCGATCAACGTTTCGTTACCTAAATTCTTTACCTTCTTATGCATCCCCTCGTCATCCTTGCTAATAAATTTGGAATTCTCCTCCTACCACATGCCCAATGTGTTCTGCTCAGTTGAGATTATTATCAAATGTTATGCCAAGATGTTTGCACATCAGGTAGTGATAACACAGCCTCCATTTCTGGATCACTGATGCAGTGCATGACTTCTGGATGAATGTTTGTTGTAGAGTGATAATTTGTTTTCCCATGCGGCTAGTTCACGGTAGTGCCGAGTGTCTGTATTGACTGGCGGCCATGTTCCGCGGATAGCTAGACAGTCAGGGGCAGATTATGTTAGGCGCGTTAAACCGGATCCTGGGGGACCCTCTGTGAGAGAAGATACATTGGCATCACATCGAATACATTAAAAGAGCACCGAGAAACCCTCAGGGAGATATTGATGGCGATAAGAATAGGTGACATGACTTTGAAGGGAAAGAAATGTGTTTCTGAGGAGGCGATTAAACATCCTGCGTTCAAACCCGAAGAGATTTCAGGAAACAAGCCGAAATTAGAGATAATTGAGAGGTTTACAAGGCCTGTTAACAAGACTCAATTGAAAAAAACTTGTGGGCCTTTGCGAATACTGCCGGAAATTTGTGGTAGGCCAAGCGCTAAACAGCATCTACTTTGAAGATCAGAACACCGCGGGAGTGGTCAATAGCCTGTGAACAAGACTTCAGTCTGATATTGCAGGAACTACTGCGTAGTAATACCCTGACATACTCTTATTGGAGTAGAAAATACTATTTGGGTTCAACTAGGACCTTGTTGCATTAGGATAAGATGATTTACAGTAGATTGAGATACATTCTGAAGGTAAATAATTAACGTGAGTCAGTTACAATTTTTCAAACTAATGCGAACATCGAAGCAAATCCTTTTGATTCATTTCCACTCTTCCTTCCGAAAACTGTATTTTTTCTTTTTAATTAATTGACATTAATAATGCGAATTAAATTTCTAGGAAATGTTCACCGAAGTCCAATGATATATGAAACTATACAATAGTAACATTTCACCTGGGTGTCCTTCAAGGCTTTTCGGGTCTTAAGAACACCATTCAGGGAGAACGGTAAATATTGAACAATATGAACAATATTGAATAACATTGAATAAAAAAGTTCGTATAAACATACGTCCTATTTCCATTCGTTTTGGAGATACAGTTGCTGGAATGTTAAGCATAAACTCAGAAAATGATTAAGAGTACACAAATAGCTTATTGAACTACTTTTTTCATGCAAAAACACACTCATATTTTGCAAAAGTTTAAATTAAATGTTCGAAAATCCCACCATCTAATTCCATACACTTTATGAGATGCACGGACATCGGGATTATACTGTACATATTGACTTGAAGCATCAATAAAGTGCTTCAATTTGTTTATTGAAGTAGATTGTTCATACTACCATCTGCTTCAATATTTACCATTCATCCTGAATGACCCTGTAGAAATGGTTAAGAATCTGCTGGAAGTAGTGGACCTGGATGTCTAAGTGACACAGTTTTAAAAAATGACAGCAGTATCCGCCTTTTTCGCTTTCGTCTAGTGTAGCACTACTGGATAAAGGAGTCCTAGAGTTTCATGCCCAGCGCAGCCATTGAATCTTTCTAGAATTCTTTACATGGGCTAAACAAGCTTAAACAGGAGTGAAGGTCAAGTTAAGCGTGTCTGAAAATCTAAACCGGATTCGGACCAGGCACCCTACCACATACTTTACATCCACCAAAACGATTGTTGTATGAAGTAAAACTATTTCTAACACAGACCACCATCGGTACTTGACATCCTAATTTTTTTTTAATCTTTTCTTTTAAAGAAGGGATGGGTGATTAAGTCTCGTTTACAGAAAGAAGAGAACAGAACAGGTGAGCAAGGAATTCGTCCATTACCTTCATTAAGAGTACTGCCGGCCGTTCACCTGGAACAACTTCAGAAAAAAAGACAGATAGAATAATCGAAATGGAAATAGAATCACCATTTCATTAAATTTCTGGCTCAAACACCTACAATGTTTTGTGACTCTCATTAAGAACGTAATTGTTCTCTGACCTTTTAACCTTGACACCGGGCAGCATGGTATAAAGTATTCTGAAGACTGAGATCTTGCATTCATTAAAATGACATTACCAATCTCTTGAACTAAGACTCAAATTAGAAATGATTATGTATGAAAATACTTTACCCGCAACCTTTGCAGGAAGGTGTTGTTTACTAACAGACTGCGTCCGGGGTTCTCCTGCGTTGGGGGTAGAAATGTCATGGCTTTTGAGGCGGGCGCGTCTGCATCCAGCTGGTACTTAGTCTATTATCGTCAACACCAGTAAAGTCTGCACTGTGCTTACAACACGACTCCACTAATAGATCTGAGTTTAACTTGGCTGTATTTCTGAGACATGGGAAAAATGGAATGATGAGATCCTCCTGCGTTAAACAGTAATCCCACATTCGTTTGGATGCATATTTTACAGTTTAGATCGGTGCCAAATATTTTGACGCATACAGGACTTTTCTTACTTGAAAAGTGGGTCAGTTACTTGGGTACAAGGTGATTTGTATATGAACGCATTTGTAATTTATAGTACTCATTGAAATAACGCTTCGAATAAAGTGTAATATAGAATTCTATTATAAAACTATTGTGTTGGATAATTTGTACATACATTTTTGTTTTTTAATCTCAAAGTAACCGTTTGTACAAACTAATAAAAAATTAGAAAAAATCCATATAGCCCTATAATATATCCAAACAATTTTCACATTTCCTTTTCAATTTTACTGTCCACCTGATCTTTTAACTTTATAAAGAAAGAAGACCGACGACTAATGTTACTTGCCACTGAGAGCTTAATGTGATAACACCGGTCAAATGAATGTTTCACCAAAAATACTAGAACACCGGACAAATCCTATCATCAAGTTTCCATTTTGCTAGTGATTATTAAATTATGCCCAGGCGGTTATTCAAATACAATGGTATTTCTGGATGTACAGCGGTTTCAAACGGAGATCATCTTGAAAGATCCTGTGTCATGTTTTCGATTTTGGGATTGCAATAAATATTCAATGTATGTGAACCTTTATGTTCCGGATTTCCCTTTAAGAGTTTTCACTATTTTTCGGTTATACTTGTCTATTTTTAACATGGCTAGTCGAATCATTTTACAAAAACTTAACTAAGATGATTCCTTTGGCTGAAAGCACATGCAGGGGTTCCGGATAACGAAACAGTGGATCAAATGGCAAAGACAGCCACTAGAATAGGAGACACCTTAGATATCCAGCTTCCGTACACTGACTACCTCTTCAAAATAAAAACAAAGGCTCTGAACAAATGGCAAACTGAATGGGACTCCAGCAAAAGCAGGAAGGGACATTATTATGGATAGATTCAACCCCGAATATCATCCCGCCCATGGTTCTTCAACTTTCCGGATCATAGAGGCGTCATTTCCACTATAATTAGAATGCGCTTTAACCATGGTTTATTCCCCCAGCATTTACATCGGATACACATCCTAAATACTGATATTTGTGATTGCGATAGAGCAGAAATAGGGGATATTAATCACGTAGTGTTTTCATGCCCTAAATTTAAAACAACATCGACAAAGATTTATAAAACAACTCGTCAACTATGGAATACCTCTCCCAACAAACATTAGCTGTCTATTGCACGGTAACAACGTGACCATATACAAGTTGCTAAGTAACTTTGTAAAGTCAACTAATATAAAAATTTAGATGTGAAACTCTAGTTAATTGTAAGGATTTTAATCATTGTAATGTTAAAAAAAAAAACAACAACTATAAGGAACTAACAATAATTTATATATCTGTATATTTCACTGTATCATTTGTAATTATGTGTGAGCAATTGTATTTAAACATAATGTGTCAAACCCCTTTAGGGGATATACAAAAATGTTCCTTTCTGATTAATCAGTTTACCTAGTTCTATCGTTTATATTTTACTAATCATGTCAACTCTTGCTCTCTTACCTAAATGTAAAATGTTTATATATGTATGTACAAATGGTTGATGGTTGTCTAGTGCCTAGGCGCTTAAAGCCAAATAAAAATTAATAATAATAATAAAAAATAACTAAGATGAGGCTGTTACGAACGATCAGTCAGATTACATTTGCGGAATTTTACGTCCACAGTTCATTATCATAGATCTTGAATTACAGAATGTTTCACTGATAATTTTAAACAATGTATAACAACCATACAATAAAACTCTGCAACAGCATTCACCTAAAAACGCATTATGTTATAATATTAGGTGTTGAAACAATCGTCCTAATGGAAGTTATTTTCTTGATCCCCCCAAAGGTGGCTGTTAATTACTATTCTTAATGCTAAACATGAGTAATGATTATTCGGCTGGCCTAAAAGGGTTATTTTTTAGGATTCAATGGTAAAAGGAGCCCTATATGTCGCTCCTTCTACTATCTGTCTGACGGCTCGAAAATGAAATATGTTCCAGATTTCAAATTTTCCCATTTCATGGGTTTCGTTGACCTAGAACCGAATATCATATTCAAAATTTTCTAAAATTATCCTCTAGGCAGGAGCGGGGGCTGACATAGAAATAAAGAAGTTGACAGAAGATGATATTTAGAACTAGTAAGTAAAAGACTAAGAGACCTTTTTCTAAATTTTATCACTGGAAAATATAGCCGAAATCAGCCGTCAATGTTGTTAGTTTCAGACTGTTTTAGTTTCAAGGTCCTTTTCAAAAACTCTCGTGTCTAGTGCAGTGTTTCTCAAACATTTAAGGGCACATACCCCTATAAAATGTCCCAGGCGCTGGCGAACCCCCTGGAGAAAAAAAAACGGCGTTTTTTTTTTTAGTTCGACTACTGGCGACAATGGGCAACAATGGACAACAATGAGCAATATTCACCGTTGTGCGTGTTATACACATGAGACAGCCCTTCGCCGTTACGTAAATCTTGTCGCGAACCCCCTAAGATCAACTGGCGAACCCCTAGGGGTTCGCGTACCCCACTTTGAGAAACGCTGATCTAGTGTAATAGAATAGTTTAGACGCTAAAATCCGTGTTTAATTCGGCGAAAATTAATTCGAAAATCTTACCTAATTGTATTGCTATTTTTTTAAAGCAATTTTTCCCATTTGTAGAAGAAGCGATCAATTTCATAAATTCAGTAATAACGTTGATCCAGAACAGATAAGAAGCGGCTATTGTCCAATGTCGGAGAACATGAAATGTATAGGTGAGATTGCTTCAGTTTCCAAGATGCGTGAACAACTGTATCGGCGCAGCAAGAAATGTTATGTGCGAATGCTGGAAAGAATATTCACGTGAGGTGAAGCAGTATTTAAAAGCCATGGGACGAATGCAGGAGAAGGAGAAACGCGAAAGAAAACAGAGTAAAGAAACAATTAGTGTCGCGAAATATTTGTTTGAACGATACTGACTGTAGCTTATTTAGAATAAATTACAATACCTCGTACTAGGATTTTGTATTTATTTTTGCTACTAAATCAGGAAAACAAGTTGCATACCATATGACTTCTCACCGTTGTATTCTATTCTCACCTGTAGAACATCTGATTTATTCAGGTGAAGGATGTAGACTTCAATACTTTGTACAAGATCGAGAAGCTTATATCCAAAATCACCATAGAAGCGCCAGAGCCTTTGATTCAATCATGCTACTCGATTCTGAACCACAGGTCAACATTAAGTTGCTGCATATAGTTAGATCTGCTGAAATCTTGTGACCACTTGTTGTGTGCTTCAGTAGTATTCAAGTTGTATTGTTATACATCTTTAATAGAATCTCTTGGAAAATTCTGCTACACTTATTCTCCCACAATTCACCAATCCCTACTGGAACCTATAGCACAGGTTACACTGGAGCTACAGGTTATCAAACTTTTTGCAGTTTAAGAGGCTTAGCTGGTTGAGAGGATACCAACTCACTGCCTGATGACTGATTCAGTCTCCCACAATACGTCGTCAAACCCACTGAATAGTGGACCAATGTTAGTTTCCTCAGCACATGCCTGGTGCAGCTGTCCCCGTAAGCGGATTCGAGTTCGCACGACAGTCATAGGAGTACGATTGCCGCCGCTCATCCTCGGTCTGGAAAGCAGGTGATTCTAGTGACGAACCTGACGGCATGGCTTATTCGTTTGTTTCATCGTGATAACAAATATTGCAACCATTTAATGCAGCTTTTAACTGTGTGAATTTTGTTAATAAAGTTGCAACATAGGCGTGCAGATCGACAAGTACAGCAGTCATAGTTGCTACACACTTTTATATCTTTGTGAAAACGAAACTCTTTGAGTAATTTCAACACAAGCAGATATATGCGGTAGAGATTCACTAATGTAATGCACACAGGGTGGTAGCTAAGGAAATAAAACTGGATCGTGTTCCAAACAAACAGAGAGAAATCGAGATAATGTAGAGGGTAGCTACTGCGCTACAGAAAAATCTCTCAAACAAAGAATATTGTAGTGCACTTATCGGCTGCTTGACTGCAATTGATACGTGTTATGTCTGCACAGATAATGAACTAAACAGTATGTAAAGACTAACTATATAGATAAATCTCTCAAAATATGGGACAAGAGTATGAAGAGTGACTTGTGGACAGGGTGGTTCAGTGCAGAAATTATTCTAATACATCAGTAAATAAATAAAATCTAGTCTAATGCAATCATCGTTCAGGGCGAGATCAATACCATCAAGCGCGTCTGCGGAGAAGATCAGAGTGTTCAAAACATGCTCCTCTGTCAATTGTGTTCAATCCCCAGCACGGTAGGTGCTTTTATGAAGACTCTGTAAATGCATTGCAAGTGGCTAAGTTTGGTTCAATAAAATCTGGTGTTTGTTATTGTGTGAATATGTATGTTTCTGACAAATAAATCTTTCGGCATATCAAAAAGATAAGTACCGGAGACTAAAGGGGAACTGCAATTAAAATGGAATCCAAACACAAAGCGCTCTGGAGTATTTCAAACACAGAAAGTAAGCGAAGCGTGAAAGATAGACCAAACATCGAAAATAATAGCGACCATGAGCGGAATTCGCAAAATGATCTCTGAGTCCACTTATTGCAGATCACTTTCACTGTAGCAATGTATGAATGCCATCGACTACTTATTCACGCTGAATTTGGTATTTGTGTTGGTAATTCACAGATAACCTATCAAAGAAATTTAAAAGATTGCCAGCGACTTCGTTCCCAAGAGTGTTAAAATACGGACCACCTTCTTATGTTACAGTTAACACGACGCCAATGGGGCAAAGAAACTATGATGCGTTCAGCAAAAATGTTTACTAATTTGTAGAAAATTTTTTTTTTTAAATTGTCAGCTTTCCAACTTCACATTCCTTATTGTGCCTACCGAATGCTATAGATACTAAAACAATGTCTTGTCGACCAATAAACATTTACTACAAGTATGAGCAAAATAGGGCCGACTACTCACGCATAGTATTTTATAAATGAAGAAGATAGAATGTAAATTATTACATATAGACATTCCACACGCCTTCGCTGTATGGTACAATACTCGACGCGATTTCCTTAAGGTTTAATTGTAGCTAACAATTTTATTTTATCACATCAAATTCGAACCATTAACGTTTTTGCTTCATAGTTTCTTGCATGAATTGCATGTTACAATACAAAACACGATTTACTTAAAGTGTAACTGTAGCGACAGGCACTCACCATAATCGTATTTTCTCATGTCAAATTCGAGCCAATGATAATTAACATTTTTGCTTCATAATTAATTGTAACATAAAAAATATCGTCTACTCGTACGCGTGAGTGGTACTGTTATAGTAAGGTAAATTAAATATTAGCTACACTTATTACGTTTACTTAATGTATTCAGTTACATTTCTGTGCAACTACTGTATTTAACAAAACTTACGAAATAAATACCCGTTCTCAAAAAAACAAAACAGGATCTAAACAGTGGTACCGTAAACTTTTGTAAACAATGCCTCTCAAATACAATCTGTGGGTACGCGGTTAACACAACCTAATGGTAAATTTAGGAATTATCATTCAGCGCCACGTATCGAAATGAACTATACATAAAACCTATCGCGGCATCTCAATAACATTTCATGTGATGATGTGGTTTACGCACTCCTAGAATTTTAGATATAGGGGAGATTTAGTAAATTATACCTAGATGCGCGCTAGAGAAGCCAAATGTACTTTAAAACTACAGAAGATTTTCCAAGGATCTCTTTACCTTCTTCCTACCATATCCTGTGAATTAACCTTATTTTTATTTTTTTTTCTGGTGAAAAAATTGGAAAATCGAATTGGAATATGTTAACAAAGGAGAAGTTAGTTTCGATCTCGAGATTAGGATATTCATTGCTTGATTGATGCATAGTACTTGATTCTGTCATTTTTATTTTAGCAACTTCTCTTGTATCAACAGTAATCGTGTTTCAAACTTTTTATTGAAATGAGTATGTTGTATTTACACTCAAATTTAGTGTTGTATATGGAATATACCCTAGAGTTTGTTTCACTGCATAAATCGTATTGTCGTATTGGCCAAAATAAATATGAAAATCAGTGAAGAACCATGACGTAGGAATAGAGGATTTAAAATTTTTCATATTTATCTTTAAATTGCTCTAGATTTCTACCAAATTATTAAAGTTTTGAAACAGTTATGAAGCTTATAAAGTTGAAGAAACATGATTGTGAAATTCGATATCAACTGGTTCACTTCTACTCTACTTTTTGCATTAAAAAAAATTCTGTGATACAGTTACCATTCTAAAAATAGTAAAGTCTCGTGAAATTTCTAAATCTAAATTTTACGCGAATGCACTAGTTATAACTGAAGAAAGAAGAAATATACAAAAGATTACGAACTAGCCTCTACAGGATGAAAGCCTGGATATTATTGAGAGGATAATTAGTGAAATTAGTGTTGGTAAACATCTCCAGATTACTATTGAATCGGTCGTTCTAGACAACCACTTGTTTCAAAGAATCAATCGTATTGTTACACCAATTGATGAGTAGTGAAAATTTCCCAGTTCGTTCTCGCAAAACGTTCTGCTTTCTTCGAAATTCCAAAACTAAGATAGCACGTTTTTCGATTCTAAGAGACCTTCATCTCTCGTCTCAGTTTGTGTCTATGTGTGTCACTCCACTTTTTTGACAAAAAGGATTAATACAAGCCGTTCCTGAAACGTTAAGTCTCCTTCTTAAGTACTAAATCCATTGCTCACCTCAGATCTGTGACGGTGATTCTGAACACCTGACTGTCTCTCATCTGCTTGACTGACATCGCGTCCTTTAAAATTGCCTGAAGTGTCTAAGTACTTTTACTATCAAGAAAAACTTTAGGAGGCCTTAGTACTGAAATGATCCTGGTAAAGGGGTGATGCTGACCACTAAACATATGCTAGAACCAAGGGCATGGTAGGAATGTGGAGATCTGTGTCTTCCATTACAACTGTAGTGACCTTTACGATTAAGTATTTTCGCTGTAATTTTTTTTTTTTTTTTTTTTTTTTTTTTTTTTTTTTTTTAACCTAGTGCTTAATGCACTGTTGATAGGTCAGGAGCCATCGAGGGCGAGTTATAACTAAGTGCCACGCCATCAGTTCACGAATGTTGTAAATTTTGCCATTCTGAGTATTATGTTGTTATGTTTGCGAAAAATATATTTCTGAGGCGGAAAGGGTGATATGTCAACATTTGCCTTGGTGATTAAGGAAATATGGCCAAGAACATTGACAATTCAGTTAACAGAGGCGACTCAAGGTCAGTCTGTTCTTTACCCACTCCGCGTTCATTCCCTCTACACGTGAAGGGGAAGTGTGCCAATCGACGGGAGGCATCGGTCAGGTCGGGAGGTAGGAACAGATGGGGATGGCGAGATGAGGATTAAGGGCAGAGTTAAATGACCTTGAGTCGCTATTTCGGAGTGAGCAGGGTATAGACTGGCTCAATGTGTATTACTCCATAATCTAAACTGTTGCGTCTGGTGTGATCAGCTGTGAATAGTTACCATTTTGTTTACCTCCTCGGGCCTGGAGGCCTCTATGAGGCTGCTGAAGGAGGCGCGGCTACCGTGTCGAGACTGCTGCCTGAGTTCTCCGCTGTGGCTGCGACTGCCCCGCCCGGAGATTTTGCTCAGCCTCTCGCTTTCGATACATTGGCTGAGGGGAACGCCAAACACCTGGCCCACGCTGCTCTCTGCGGACACCGCACAGAAACACACAGCCGTTCAGCTCTCCTCAAAGAAACATGTCTACTGCTGTTTTTAATCTATGACCATATTTTTATTCCAATAAAAAAGAGCGAGAGTCTTACTAAAATAAATTATAACGTATTGGGTTAGTGTTCGAGTTTACGTTTTTGTCAATTTATTAACTGAGAGAAAAACTGACGAGAGGAATTTTGCATGAGGATAAGGACTAGAACAAACGAAACACTCAACTGAAAACACAAAGGAAATGGAGATTAGCTCGCGAAAATACAGTATTTATACACTATATAGGATGGGTTGTCTTGTTACTTACTACGATTCTTCCGAACAAGAAGGGACATCATGCAAGATCTGATATATGTCGGGATTTTTGTGTTTTCTGTTTAAGCTTTGTATTTTGCTTTTTGAGTCATCATGGAAGATTTACATTAAGAGCGGGATGGTGGTTAAGTGGTGGTGAGGAATAGATTATAAGTGTATGAACGAAATTTACGGGTTCGACTGGTGGAGCGAGACGGGGGGAGTGGAAGGGATGACCGTGATGCTATATAAGCGGGTCAGCATCTGAGACCCGCATAGAGGTTCTGGCTGTCACAACGCTCGCACAAAACATGAGGATGATAGCAGAACACTCCGTCGAAAGCCCTTCCTTACACATCATCCGACAGCGAATCCGTGATGATTACATTTAACATCTTAAATGTAACGTCAGATGTAAAAGTAGCTTTTGAACTTCATTTAATTTTGTTTAATACTCTCATTTAGATGAAATAAGCAAAAATTATTTAAGTAGGTAGGAAATACGTAGCAGTTGTTTAAGTAACTGAACGGTCTCTGAAGCGCTTACCTTTAGTTGAAGGTATGGTTGTTAATCGAGTATGCAACCTTCTCATTTTATAGTCGTGACATTACGAAGAAGCATCGTTTAACGTAGGTCTTAAATGTGGTAAATATAAAGAACAGAAATTGTCCATACTAATAATGAAACACCTGCATGAAACGATTCGATTTCTTTGTTGGCGTATCCGATATTTTGTCCGAATAGTGACCAAACGAGCGGTCAACAGATTTTGGTCGAATGTGAAAGACGCGTTAATCAACGCCAGATTGCAGAGCACCACAGCGCCATGTAGATTGACTTAAAACTACCATAACTAGGAATTTAATCAAAAATGATCAGATAATTATTTCTATGATTAACATCGACAGTTTTTAAGAAATTACCAACATTCATAACATTTCCTCATAAATCTTAGACCATACGTTTCTGGGGTTTAGTCTCTGGAAAAAAAGTCTAGCTGAACACAAAATGATAACGAACCAAATACGTTGATCAATTATTTCGATTTTCCATATTCAACATAAACCATTAAGATCAAATTTAACATTGACATTTCTTATAAAGGCAAGCTGAAGATACAAATTATGGCTCTTTGAAAATGATAAGTCAGTAATAGGAGAAATCAAAGGAAAATAAACTGATATTAGCGCAATTTTTATTGAAGTTTCTTTACTTTTGACGTATTTTAGTGGAAATGTTAATTAACTTTAATTGCTTACATTTTCCTGACGGAAACTGGAATTACAGAAAGTTTTTTTTTGGCAGAAATTTGCAAGCTACAGAAATTAATTTCTTCAGGCAGTGAGAGAAAAAAAAATAGAAACAATTCTAAACGACTGTATAACGATGACAAGTGCAAATGAAATTCTAAAAATTGCAAGGCAAAGCAACTGACCTGATTTCGAAATATCTCAGAATCAACGAAGGGCCACTTCCGAGAAAGGAAAGGAGATGTTCTGGAAAAACCCGATGAAACGCAATGATTACAGAAATGATTGAAAGGACCTTACGAAAAAGTGACATATTAGCGCTAAGAAATGGAAGCTGGAACGAGCAGACGACTACATTTCTGTAAACTAAATCGTAAGAGAAGGTCGCGATCATGCGCATAGAACAGCTTGGTTAGGATTCGTGGAGGTAGAGTTCAGTATTATCATTCTAGATCTTTGGGATTAAGGGAGAATGAGAAGAGATCACGGTTCGGCAAACTTTGTCTTTTGAGGAGTTTCCTCCATGGTACCCATTGGGAAGAAGGCTGAGTGAGCCTGAGAAGCCGTCGTGTAGGCCGTATATTACCGCATAAGTTACGTGGCTACCAGTAAAAATGCATGTGTAGTTGTACAACAAACAAGGTCACTATTCATACAATACGAAAGCATAGACAAAACTAGGTGATGTAAACCAGGTAAATAACTGCTGTACCGATTGGTATTCAATGGAAGCCCAAGCGTCTGATCGTAATCGTGCACACGTCATCTTGTGGAACGGTTTTTATTGGTGTTATAAATGTATGTTCGGGAAAATGATGATACTCTCTGACTACACACTACAGCAGTCATTTTTCCTGGCATCCAGTAGTTTGAGGGTTTTTGGAGTAAATCATCAATAGAGCATAAGTACAATCGTCGTATCGGGCATCCTTATTACGGTTTTAAGGAGGGTTTCCCAAAATTAATTCAATTTTCTTCCTCAGCAATGTACATTTCACGGATAGTACAATACAAAACATTTTTCGACAAACCTCTATGGTTTGCAACACTGCCTCATATCCATCCCTTCCCCATCTCCATTCCAGTCCATCAACCGCGCATGATGATGCATAAGTACTCTCACAATATCAACCGTTTATTCCCAGTGAGCAATCATAAAAATGATCCTGATTATAAACGCTTTCTGAATTTCGTTCACGTCTGCTAGAAAATCAGTTATAGTAATTTTTTAATTTGAAATATAGCTAGTGAACTGAACAGTTAACTAACCTGAGATGTTCTTTACATTCGGCGTACAAGCTAGCTGTCCATTTCTCATCATTTACATACTTTTACCTATCAACGCCCTTAAGATATCATTGTTTCTCATTACTCATGTACTATCAAGAAATAAGACAATCTTAACTAAATTTAGCCAGCTAGCCGGTGCTTATACCTGTATAACAGTTACTTTAGTTTTTTTTTCTTATGGCTTTACGTCTCGTCTAAGTCGAGGTCATTAGAGGAGGGAAAGGATCGGGAAAAATGAACGGGAAGGAATTAGGCCATGGTATTTTGAAATAATCACCCCGGCATTCGCCTGGAGTGATTTGGAGAAACCATGGAAAACCAAAATCTGGATTCCTGAACGGCATTCGAACCCGCGTCCTCCTGAATGAGAGACCAGAACGTTAACCGTTCACCCCACGCTCGGTAGTAACTTTGGGATGAATGTGTAAATTCTGTAGTCAACTTTTCTAAGGAAGGTCGCTATTGAAGGTCATTTATAATTTTGTTGAGATGTGATAAATTTAATATAGAAATGATGTATATGTAGTTTGGAGCATAAATAAATATTCTGCATCGGAATTTAAGAAGCCCACTGTTTACTGTTTTATGAATTGATTTCAAAATCTAAAATATAAATGTATTTTTGTTTACGTTCTACTTCTCATTTCATTTACTTGTGGTAATTAAATGGAACTTGCATTGCGAAAAATCTTCGATTTAGAATTTCCAGTTCACGTTAACATTAAAAATTGCATAACATGATAAACTTCTGTTAGTTTATCATTTTATTTTCATGACAAAATAGCTTCTGTTTCATTATATATTTATTTATCATTCTTATTCCGTAGATCCCTGCTAAGGAAGGACCTCTGGCGAGTTGAACATGGTTTATATATAAATACATATGATGAATAATAATCATAGTGAAAAAGTATTATATTTTGAAAATGAACAAACAAAATTACACATTAATACTTAAAACTGATTTTTTTTTTTTTTTTTTTTTTTTTTTTTTTTTTTTAAGGCTTATTAATGCAATCTATTCTTTTGTACAAACTAAAGGATAAAATAGAAAGAAGATTTCTTAATTTTTGTTTAAATGCATATTTATCACCTGAAAACTGTTTTTTACTATTAGGAAGTTTATTAAATAGATATCATGGAGAGCAGCCAAGTGAAAACCTGCCTGAGGGCAGAAAACTGATGATGTTGATTAAATAGATCTGTCCCATAATAATTAATTCCTCTTTGTACTAGTGTGAGCGATATATCTGTTTTGTACAAGGTACTTTTGTTTGTTGTATTGAAAGTTGTATCTGTGAATTTAATGTAAACAAGTTAAAAACCTTTAAGTCATTTTTTTGTGTTTAATTAAAACTAGTTGACGTAGAGATTGAAGCCATCCTGTGAATGAGATAAATGATACAAGGGGGGAGGGGAGGAGGGGGGAAACAATATGTACCGTTCTTCATGTAACGCAGTTTCTTATTAGTCTTGGGATTACAGATTACGTCATGTGTCATGATCTGACGAGAAACCAGTTTCTGACGACATTAGAATAGTGTGATTGAGTTCGTGGCCTAGAACGGAAAGTTTGATCATAGAGTGCTTTTTACAAATGTTGGTACTTAATATATTTTGTCAGAAAAATTGTTTCTCTAGAATTAAGGGCGAGTCTAACAACTTCAGTTGCGACCAGCTCTGTAGTCTTTATTTAACTCATTTTACGTATATTTCCATTTTGATAGCATTTCTTGCGCATGTTGCATGGCTAATTACGAAAGCTATTGAAACATCAGCTGATCATCAGGGAAAAATATTGTATAACAAATTTGATAGTTACTTACTGTTTTTGGACCTAGTAGGTACAGAAATATAAATAAATTCATCAGCTTATTCAATATAGGTCATTGCAGAACTAGACAAATACAGTTACACAATATTGGAGAGAGGTTTATAAGGATTAGGCAGACAAGCATAAGAATCATCATGTTACGGAAGAAAAATATGAAGAGAATCAGTATAGGAGGTCTTTACAACTATCCGAAGTATATTGAATGCTGACCTTTGTCCTTTTCCGTGGCGTCCTTGGCGCGTCCCGTATCGAAGATGCTGGTGGTAATCGCTTTCCTCTTCAGCAAGTATGCTTTCCGTTTGGGTTTGTGCGTCGGCGCCGCCACAGTATCTGCAAAATGCACATTGTGACAGGTGTACCTATGCTAACATTATAAATACGAAAGTAACTGTGTCTCTCTGTAAGTCTGTTTTGTTGTCACAGATAATGATCTGCAAAAAATTTTGAACGGAAATACTACTTTCTATCATAAAGAACATAAGGGTATTTTTTCTGTATAAATAATAAATTTTGTTATGGAATTTTGAAAACTAAATGAATGGTGATAGACAGACGCATAGCGCGTGTAAGTCTCTGTAATTGGATGACAGAAAGCGGATCAATGGTGGGATGCTTCCATTTAAACGTTCTGGGTCTGTTCTAGGGTTAAAATCCCGGTGGGGTCATAAATTTTTAAGAGTTGAAGAATTTCAAATGTGGTACTATGATTAAGGATTCATCCAAAATTCATATGATTTTGCGGTGACTTGAAAAAGTGAAAGGACTATTTGGTTTTTTAATTTTTCTCCCTTGTGCTTGTATAGAGTAGAAAACAAGGCGAAGTCAGCCGAAAGCTGGCTTTGTAATTTTTCCTGTTAGTTTTATTTTCCTAGTTAGTTTGGCCCAGCACCTTACATTTTACTGTCTTCCTGCAACTTGTAAGTATAGTATCCACACTTGCAATTAATTAAAATAGAAAAGTTAATTACTTATTTTAATTAATCCAGATGCAGCAAGTTTTAGAATAAATCCTTAACTGATGAGTTCAGCACGTTACCTCATGTGAATTCTTGTTGACGACTAGTATAAAAACTTCTCGGGCTTCCCACCGAAGTAGAGCGTCAATCAGATGCGACGTTTCTGGAGAGCGGCTACGGAACGTCGCATCTGACTGAATTGCTTCCAGTCGAGCCTCGAGAAGTTTTTATACAGCTGAACATCGGGAAAGTTATTCTTTCATCCATGGGCATCCTGATGGTAAGTCCTAGTTCGAGCAATCGCATATTGATTACTTTGACCTGGTTTAGTAGAAGGATATAATCTGCTGTATACGCTTGCTAATGATTAGAGAACACAGTGTCGGTGCCATCCTTCTTGAGGTCCCATTAGTTTCGCAAGTCCTTTATGTGCTTGGAACAGACGCATAACTAATTTCAGTTATTTTCAAATTACCTGAGTAGTGTTAATTAATTGATTAGTGGGTGGCCAGCCTTAAATGGTGTACAAGAAGTAAGTATAAGTAATTTTATCTGCTGGTGCTTCACAATAGATGTGTTGTTGGTACTGACTGAATGGCGTTCAATTGGTAACCCCCAGGAAGACAACCAACAGGCTGGGTGTTAAATGAACCACCGGAAGGGTGTGTACGTCACTCTACAGCACTAATAAATAACTCCTATGAAATAGTTTGAGTTTCCCTGTGTTGCAATTTCTGCTCGAGAGCTTGTAGCTAAAATCAATCATTTATAGGTAAGATACTTTGTAGTGTAATGGATAAGAAGATTTTTTATAAAGCAGGTCACCCGTTTGCTTCTTATCAAAAAAATATTAAAACTGATGCATCTTTCTTCTGTCTGCATTTTTTCTGTCAAACGTTGTAATGCTGTTTAAAATTAGAGTGAATATTAGAAAAAAATTTTGAACCGGTGAAGTGTGGGAAAATTTTGTACAAGTGAATATAACATTATTAACTCGGTAGAAACTTCACGGTAGATGTTTTATGAATGTAAAGACTAGAACAATCACGCATGAAGAAGGCAGTTTTGTGCACAGACGATTCACTATCGTGTCATCGCAAATACTCCTACCAGCTTCGATGCCTACGAAGAAATCTGATCACAAGTTGATCGGAAATATCTCTCTGAAGCATAATGAATAATGATGAATAAATATAGGAGTTATGCTGCAATTGTATTCTTCTTTCGTGCTCTTGACCATCTTCAACGATAGGCAATTTCAAGTTTGGAAGCACAAAGGATCGAATTCCCGAATGTGATTTACTATTTTTCGATGAATGTATGAAAGAAAAATTCAGTCACGGTTTAGGATTTACATTTATTCAGTGCTCTTGGTTCAGAAAACGACTATGATATGGATACTTCTACGATAAATATCCCATATCAATTACGATTTGTTCAGAGGCATCACAGCCGATGAAGTGCTTATGATGATACAAGAATGAAACGTCTGCGCTCACAAACTTAACTGTTAATTTAATGTCTAGTTCTTCTACCTATTTATATATACAAAATATCATCCATGGATCTGGGCGGGGATTTGTACTCGCCTCTTCCCGGATGTCACGCCCGAGTGTTACTGCTCACCAACCTGAATTTGGCAGAGGATTCACATTTACAAATCATCTTGCTAAAAACGTTAGGGTATTCACTCTCCGAGGAACATCCTCGGCGACGCTACCATTCATTCTTGTCTCTAGTTCTCATATTTTAGCTACGTGAGCGGAAATTGCAACCGACACCATGAAACTAATTTTTCTCGAAAAAATACCGCGAACCTAGTTATAAAATTTGACAAGAGTTAATTGTTAGTGCTGGATAGTGTCCGTATATAATACTATTCAAATCTATTAGATACATATCTGACTCATTCTCTGTTAGCCTATTAACCGCTTTTAGCAGCTTCGTGCGGTCTCACAACTTGTTGATAAAGCTCCAACTTGCTGCACTTTCCACCACCGTCGTTACTGGTCCTACAGTTCAACGTGGAATACAACCACGAAGCGTCCGTTCCGCAGTCGTTTGAGCGAAGCAAAATCTGAAAAAATTCTTGGTCGCACCGGGATTTGAACTGAACTGGATTTTAAGCATCTTAACAACTGAGCCACCAAAAAGCTCTTGGTACGTGTTTGGTACTGGCCATTTGCTAACCGATTCCAAAGATGAGGACCTGCAATATGGTTAAAACTACCACCGTTAGCTGAAGTGTGTATAAGTAGTTTTGAAGTAACCAGAGAGTCCCTGACTCCTGTGTTGAAGTCCCGTAATTTGTAAAATTCCACCACGGTTAGGAGAAGGGAGTCGACCTAGTTTTGTTGGTTGATGATTTACCTTACGTTTGTTGTTGATTAGAAAACCCTCTGCTCCCATGTTATGGGACCGTAAGTTGGTGAACGCTACCACTACCTAACATGAGAAGGTCACGTAGTTTGGCAAATTCGGAGTTACTTTACTGTCTTGTTGGTTCTGATCAAAGGGCCACTTATCCCTTTGCTTAGGTAACACTACCACCATTCTTATAAGGGAGTCACCTAGTTTTGTCAATTTTTAAAATTTAATTTAATTTAATTGCAATGGAGCACACGCTCCGGTGGGAATTTCCCTATACACCCATCTTCCCCCTTTCCTGCACCCACCTACATTTGCCCTCTACAAACTTTAACTTAAAATTCCCTCATCGTCTTCGGCAAGTTTGTAGTTAGCTTACTGTTTTGATCAAAAGGCACATAATTCCGGAGTGGAGGGCTCGTAGTTTGTAGAACAATACCATGGCTAGCTGAAGGGAATCTCCGTGGTTTTGTTTGGAGTTGCCATAGGCGTTTTGTTGGTCCTGTTCGAAGTGGCCGGTACTCCCGTGTTGAACGCCGGTAATTTGGGGAAAATTACCACGCCTAGCAGAGGAAGTCTCGCAGTTTGGGGTTTGGATTTATATAAATAGTTGGTTATGATCTAGACGAAGCGAATCTGTGTAGTTTTGATTGCGTAGACTTCCGTGGTCATTGTCCGTATTATCTGGGTTCTCCAGATTGAGCTGCGTGGATTTATTAAAAACTAACGTTTCAGCCATTATGCTGTGACAGTGCTCTGATGAAAGCCATAGCACGATGGCTGAAATGTTAGGTTTTAATCAGTCGACGCGGCTTCACAGGTAGTTTTGTCTTTTGAGGTGTTACCTGAAATTATTGTTGATACTGACCAGAGGGTACCCGAACAGTGACTCCCAGGTTGAGGGCCCGAAGCTTGGCAAGTGCCACCTGGGCCAGCACCAGTCGCTCCGGTTCGCTCAGCTGTAGCAGCGATACGTCCGACAGACACACCGTGCGACCGGCCCCATTTGACCAGGTGCAGTTGCCCTGGAAAACGAAAAAACAAATCAAAGATGTTAATCTCAGTAAATATGGATGAAACATACAATGTTGATTTAAAGGGCTTCGTCAAAACAAAGATAAACAAAATGGTGGATATGAAGAATCAATATTTTTCTTTAGATTAATTAATGTGATAAAAGACAATCTTCTGGATATCATTTGCATTCGTATCAATGTAACGATAACGGTGGTGATTTATGACTTATGAACAGCTATATCATTAGAGGTGACTGTAATGAAAGAATAGAAATGTTACGTATGTTTTCTGTCATGAGTATTAAGGCGGCCACACACGCTCCGGTACACCGGAAAGGTATACTTGTGCAGGTAGACCGGACAGATAGACCGGAGCATCGACGGAGTCCACACGCGTAAGGCTGTGGTCACAGTGGATGCGTACACTGACGACCTATAACGCATGCGAAAATGTCGTGCGCGCTCGTCAGTGTGGTTGTGGTCACAGTGTATCGGAGTGGTCGTGCGCGCTCGTCAGTGTAGTTGTTGTCACCGTGAAAATCGGAATTTCTTGTTCATTTCATTAAAAATGTATGGTGGATGGATGTTTTTACATAATTCTGTACTAAGACTCTTCTTGTTGGAAAATGAAAAAGAATGTTGGATTAGTGATATTAACAGGGAAATTCAAAGAGAATTTGCTTTACTTCTCCCTGATCTAATCAGAGATGATGAAAAATTCATCTGTTACTTCAGAATGCGACCGAGGCGATGGTGGTGTAACGGTTAGCGTTCTGGCCTCGCATTCGGGAGGACGGCGTTTCGAATCCCCGTCCGGGCATCCAGATTTGGGTTTCCATGGTTTCCCAAATCACTCCAGGAAAATGCCGGGATGCTTCCTTCAAAAGGCAATGGCCGAATTCCTTCCCATTCCTTGCCCCCATCCTTTCCCGTCTCTAAAGACTTCGCAGTTAAGAGACATCAAGCAGTTAAAAAAAATTCAGAATGCGGCCAGAAACATGCAACTATATTTTACACAGAATAACTTCGACACTTGAGAATCAGAATAATTTCCGGATTTGCATTGCACCTATGGAGAAACTAGCAGCTACATTAAGGCTTGCGTGATATCTGGCACGGGCAAACACATCACGCGTATTCTCACAAAAGCTTATTCAAAATGTTTGTTCACATGGGCCAATCAGGACCACGTTAAGCCTTCGTTTTGGATTGAATTTGCTTGGTGTGTATAACTAGAGTTGTTAGCCCCTGAGGGGACCTACGGTTTAACGTGGAATCTGAACCGCCGTTAGGACATATTTCACATTTTAGAAAAAGCTGTGTAAGAGATAAAGGGCGGGTTAAGGACCTTTGAAAGGCATATGAACTGGGAAACATTCAGTCTCAAATCAGACGCCTTAATCACTGAACCATAGGGCTGATCGCATATTCAATATAAAATAAGAATTTTTCTTACATTAAGTTACCGTTATAGGAATTTATTGGTTTAATAATATAAACTATTTGTTCCAAGTTATTTAATATTAATCACATTTAATCAAATCAAGTACAGCAAGGACATTATATAAAAATTTAAATAGAAGTTAAAGTCTTTCCCTACTGAAGAAATGATTTTAACCATTTCGGAAGATTTTTTTTACTAATGCAATTTTCCTAACTGAATCGGCTGTATTGATATAAAGCATATAAGAATCAAATGCTCTCCCCATTCTGGTTCATTGTTTTCATCTACAAGCAGTACTACTCCATCGTATTTCAAGCAGTTGCTGATGCATATTATAAATTTATCTACATAGATGTTGGTAGCTATGGTAAGCAGAGTGATGGTGGAATTTTTACTAAAAGCTTGATATTTCATCACCATGAAAATAATTCACTACATGTTCCTGAAACAAGACCTCTATTAGGTTCTTATATTATCTTGCCTCACGTTTTACTGGCAGATGAAGCTTATCCACTGTAACCATATTTATTGAAGCCCTACGAAGAGATGAAAAACATTTAATTTTAGACTTTCGAGAGCAAGGAGAGTAGTTGAGTGTGCTTTTGGCATACTAAGTGCCAAATGGAGGTTACTGATGAAGGAAATAGAGATATGCCCTGAAAACATTGATACAATTGTCAAATGTGTTTGCCTGTTGCACAACATAATTATCGATAAACAAGGCTTGTCGCAAAACACGCAACACCAAATCCCTGCAAATATTGATAGTTATTCCTTAAAATCACCAAAACCATCACTAGTAACTAACACGGCCAGCATCAGAGCTTATGAAATCCGTGAAGGATTTGGAAAGTAATTTTGTGATGTTCAAACGAACGTCGATTGAAATAAAATGCATTGCAGCCTTTATGGTAATCGATAACAGTTAATAGTTGTAACAATTATAAATAAAATGGTAACTCAGTCTTTTAACAACACAATGCACAGAATATTATTCAAATTTTCATGATTTTTGTTTTTAATCCTATTTTACTCAAGTTAATGTTGGACATCCACATGGCTCATTTAATTTTGATGCGATTCCCTGCCACAACTTCTTCGACACATCACGGTTATGGTACTCTTGAGGTCTGATCCCACAAAGGTTTTCTGTCACAAACTAAAGAAATAACCTCTCTGTATTCATTTTGGACGTACGTGCACGCAGCAAAAACCAAACAGACTTGCTTCCAGATTCTGGACGTGCGCGCGCGCGCGTCAACTGACGGCCAACTCGCATCCACTGTGACCTGATTTGCAGTGTTTGTTTCACTGCGGCGTACACGCGCGAGCGCGCGCGTCCAATTGGTCGTCAGTGTACGCATCCACTGTGACCACAGCCTAACGGTAAACCGTACAGGTATACCGCAGCACAGATGGGGCCCAGTGTATCCAGTATAAAAATGGAATCGTTTAATCGTTTAATCGTTTTAATAGCTTAAAAATGTAAACAGCATAAAAAAATCGTGAAAATTGGCGTAAAAAGTGGTTGTCAAAAAGAAATCAGTACACTCATATTAATTTGTTGAACGAATTAAGGATAGAAATTAAATATTACCATAATTACTTGCGTATGGATAATTAGGTTTATCTAAAATTGATTTCAATGGTAATTCCTAAAAACGGTACCGAAATGAGAAGTGCTGTTTCTTCAAACAAAAGACTCGAAGCAACTTGAAGGTTTCTTGCATCAGGGAGGTCACAAGAGTCCCTAAAGTTTTCTACAATAATATCGCCTCATGCTTATATCTTATAAATTGCATCTGCCGGCACTCCAGACTTGAATCAGGTTTCATTTTATTATCTCTTTACGGACATTACGTCTTAGATTTTTTTTTTAATCACTGTTTGCTTGTTAGCATCAGATTCACACATTTGTAGTTTTTGCAACAATATAACATAGGCCTTTCTTGAGGTGATTATGACAAATTTGTGGTCCTTAACGCACCGCGGAGAAGGTTCTGATTTATAAATTTCAATATATTTTTCTACAAATTTATTAAGCTTACGATTTTGTATTTTGAAGCTAAACAAAGAAGAAAAACTGTTACGGCATTGCATACAACGTGATATCTGTTCCACAATGTTATAAATGAGACTGGAACATGTACAGATCTACCGCAATACTCACACACACGATCCGGTCTGTAGTCTGGAGCAGATAGAAAGAATTGATTTTTCATTCTTCACCGGTTACCTGTACAGGTCCGCATACATGTGCAAGTTTATGGCACACAAGCTCATGTCTACCTGCACAGGTAAACCTCTCCGGTGTACCGTAGCGTGTGTGGCCGCCTTTATATTATACTCTTTGTGAAATACTTAATTTTGTGAATTGGAAAATGGGGAGCAATTGCAGATGAATCGTGCTACCAGGATTTGTACTTCTTTTTTCTTTGGAAGAAGATTAGTGAAGTGAGAACAAATCGACAGCTAGGCTGTTGTAACTGTAAATAGCTTTATCGTAAAAGAGTTGCGAGAAATTAGGCAAATCTTGTGGTGACGAGGTAACTATGTATTAGAATAAATGATTTCTGGGAACTATGTTTATAAACTCTGGCCTCCAGAATCTGCTCATATCCAACTGAAGTTTCCCCTATTACGGCCATCACATTTATTCTCATATAATAATTGAAGAATTTTCCTGTTGAAATTAAACAAGAAGTCAGAATTTTCCTGAAATAGGAAACAAGGACATATATCTTCTATTTTCTATCCGATGATACTTGGATTAGATCGTTTTATCATTCTGTTCTGTTCTTCTCTCAAAGCACATAAGAAAATTTATGACAATTAGAAGTATTGCGAACTCATGCAATCTCTGTCGTTAATATTGAATAATATTGAATTATTGAAAGCAATACAAATCTCTTGGATTTTACTGTCTGTTTACACACTAAGAGAGCGTGATATAAACTAAAATTCTAGAATTATTTAAACAATTTAACAGTTATTTATTTATTTACGCTATTTATCGATAATGAACAATATATTTGGAATATACTTTGATTCCAAATTCGTTCATATGAATTCGGTAAAAGTTTTTAAACCGTCAGTAGGTTAATAATTATTTGTACGATGGCATTTTAAATATTCCAGGAAATAGTAAAATATGTGTTGGTTGAAAAACTAAGAAGAAATGTGTGGTTATGGAATCTTTTGAGAACTATGAACTTTTTAATATTAGTTAATGTGCTCAACGTCAGCTGAATTCCGTTTTCCTTAGAGATTTAGAGATATTAACGTATCACAATGGAAGATAGACAAAAAATATAATAAAACCGAACAAATATTGTGGCTTGAATGACAATATCAGATGATAAACTTTTTAGGTCCTGATTTGTAGAACCTGAGTTATGGGATCACAGAAATATTTTCTGAAGGAGCTTCTGAAAATAATTAAAAACTTCACGGAGCCTCAAAATGTAAATATTAATCCAATAATAAATAATCTGATACTAAAGCATCATATTAAAATTTGAAGCATTAGTCCACGAAAGAGACGTATTTGGAGTCAGTTTCCCCTCGAACCAGCATCCATACTTTGTCGTAGTTTAGGGTATTGGTGAAATAACTGACGAGTATTAAAATTTTGATTACGTATGTGTTTCTAACAATTGATATTCTGTTAATCTAACGCTGTCATGCTATTTATTTTAAAAAATCTTATTAGTTAATTTCTCAACACTCAATGTATTAACACTGAATTAAGGGGTTAGAAGTACGATAGGAATTGCAATAAAAACTATAGGTGAATAAGTCAACAGCAGAGTCTTGTTGTTTGATTAGTTTGTGGTCTTAAAGAAATTTTCAGTTGTCATGAGACATATGAAGGTTGAGTAGTAATTTCACAGAAATAATCAGAATAAGGATAGTACAAAATACTCGGAATATTTTACGTGAATTTCTGAATTAAACCACATATAGACATGAATTTCCTTAAAGTACTAAAATGATGAAATACTTCAATTCTGTTTTCTTCGAAATTGTTGAATGTTTGCTGATAAATTATTTTTTATTGTTTTAAATCGTTATTAGACAATGAAAGTAGTTAAAAAGTATAATTTATTTCTATGTTCTAAAATGTTTTGATGCGATAAATAGACGGCAATTGTAAAGAATACATCGTGTTGGTAGATTTTAAACTCAAATAACGAGTTGGTTGAGTTCAAGTTTTGTAAAGCAGTTCAGAAATACCAAAATTGCTATTTATGTAAGACTTATTATATATAGAAATACATAAAATTACTGAAATTTAGTGAGTAAGATAATTGCATCGTAAAACAAAAACCAAATCACAGAGACAGTTCTTCAGAAAGACGAGAAGAAGACGGAAAGTTTTACGTTCTGCAGATGGCATAACTTTCTGGTTAGGTGACGGATAAGGAGCAGAGGAATAACTGCAACCATACAAAGGGCTGAAATAAAGTCAATTTGACAAAGTGTGAAACAGTTGTAATAATCAGGTCAAATAACATGTGATATCAATATTAATGTAAATGAATTAGAACTTAAAAGTAATAGTGTCTTCAAATATTTGGGGCATATAAAAGAGGAAAACAAGAAACAGCACATTACACCAGACATTAAAATATATTGCATGCAGTAAAAATGCGCCTTTCAAATTAAAATAATGGTGGATGGAATTTATTTTATGCCGGTAGTAGTCCTAACTATGTGTAATCAAGAAAAGGAATACGAATGAGATACAAAAATAATAGAGATTTTTCGGAAGCATTTACAAGAATGGAAGAATAAGGACCAAAGGAATTCAAAAGATAAATAGGGTAGATAAATTAAAAAATTATTTGGGCACCTGAGACAAGTGGATTCACTGTCTATAAAAAACGGAATAATAGAGGGTATGTGGAGAAATGGTTGGAAATAGAAAATAAGGAATACAATCTGACAAAACGTACTACAAGCATTTACTTTTGTATCTTCTGTAGTTGTGCACTTATGGTGATGATGGTTACAAGAATGAATTGGTTGTAGTCATATGAGGGACAGGCGTCAGTTAAATACTTATTTTATAGTACCATCATTGTTCTCTTGGTTAAAAATAATAAGAAAGACTGTAATCTGCCAACAGTAGTATGATACGTTATAGATAAAATTGGAAACTAAAAGAACAGGAAGATTAAATTGGAAGTAAGATAAGGATTGAATGATAAGAACTGTCATGCAAATACCGAAAGCGCAATAGCCGTCGGACAATTTAAGAAGAAACTATTAGGAGAGAACTTCGTACTAATTGGAACAAAAGGGATACAAACACAAAGAGGAGGTCCAGCAAAAAATCAAAACTTTAATATATTCAGGAGAAATATTAATTGGATTAGGCAACTATACCACAAAGGAGTGTTGATGAAATAACAGACGGTAGAACTTAGCATATTTCGTAGTTTAAGGCAGTAATATCAAAATGATTGATCAGGTGTGGAGAAACCCAGGAGATATGATAACCAGAAATATAATTGATTAATTTCTATGAACTACATTAAAATAAATCAGAATAGCTAAGTAAATCGCTAGCGTAAGAGCAGAATGGGAACAAAAACCTTAGAAAGAAATTTGAGGATCTAATCCATAGTATTGTACGTATTTAAACCATTGCAAGCTATTATTTTGACTTGTTTTCTGTGTGACTTGTTTCGGCCGGGAGGTCCGTCCCTGATAGTTTTAATCGTTATGCCTTAAGCGGGAGCTGTATTGTTGACATCAGTTTGTGAAACCAGTAGTTTATGTTTTGTATATTAAGTTTTATATTTGTTTATGAAATGTGTAATTTATTATGTGAAAATTGGAGACCAATGGCGGCATTTGACGAGAACCTTAACTAGGATAACCATAGGTACGTCAGTCGTAGAATTCGAACTTGGGACTTCGTAACTCCGCAGTAAATTGTAGTCCTACATCACAGCAGTTTGTCGCATTCTAATACCTGTGGTTCAAGTGTTCAACGAAAATAGAAAATCAAAAGAATAAAAGGAAAAGCATAAGTTTCAACGATATTTTCAAAAATTCTATATCGTAAAATAATATGGAATGTTTTCAATTTTTTAATTTATAGGTTGGCTCATTATACATACAAAAAAAAGCAATATTGAACACTGTCAAGACGGCGTTCATACTCGGTTATATTGTAGGCACATAGATAAAATCGAATTTTTCTGCGGAAATCATTCACAGGTTCTCAGTAAATTAGAATAATGTTTTGTCCTTCCTGTCTTGCAAGAGAATAAATTAAACAAAACTTCTGTTGATTGAATTAATTCAAAGAATATGTCACTTGTTTACGAGCTCCAAATTGACATCGGCATGAAAACTGCAAAACTTTAACAAAAAATCTCACTTACAGAAACCGTTGTTCTCTTTCGTGTTTTTCTGTCACTTGTTGATTCTGTTTCAATTTACCACGTCTGAGATTATGATTTTCGTTCATTCATTCTTACTTACTAAGGATTTCAATTAATTAATTTCTTTCCAGCTCAGAAATAAACGAAAAAAATGTAAATCTTCAGTCTAGGCATATAAGGCTCATGGGGTGGTATAAGCAAGAGATGGTGTTTAGATAATATTAGACTCTCTTCGTTCTTATGAACTAACGCTAGATGTTGTCCAGAGTAAGATACTTACAAGTATATAGTTATTATGGCAATTTTTATTGACAGTATATTTTAGCCTTTGATGTTAGAGAATTATTCTTCTTTTGGTCAAACTAGTGGGACTCGAAGGTCATACCATTTATTAACTAAAACTACTAATATAATGGAATAATTTCAAATCTATAATCTTCAACAAATCTAAATGGTCAAAGAGATTTATTTGGAAGTTATTTATTTTAGTAGCACTGTTTCCACAGTGACCAAAAAATAAAAATGTTTCACACAAAATTGTTAACAATAATTCGTGCCACTGTACATATAGATTATTAGTATTATAAGACGTTGTTTCCAATAATCTTTACTTTTATTACATTTTGAATGTATGAAGTTTAAATTATTCGATATCAGCTTTCAGCAAGCGTCACTAAGCGAAGAATTAGTTGAATTGACATAAGTACGCCAAAAAATCATCGGCACAATTTTATCCTTATAAGGAGGTTCATGCCCCTTCGCTCTATTCCGAAATGCATCTCTCAATAATTTTATCATCTTGTTCTGCCTATGACGAAATTAAAAACGCAACAATAACTAATTGAACAAAATCGTTGGAAATATAGAAAATTGATAATAAGTGAACGTAGAAGTTTAGGAGAGACTGTATTAATCTCTTTCAGCCAAATGTCAACCTTTGCTTCACATGTTGCACCAAGTTTGAACGGACGAAATTCTGGCGGCTGAATGATTCACGGCATAAGTAGTCACCCACTGCTTACGAACGTCCTTAGGGGGCATCCATAAATCACGTGACGTGTTTTTCGGGATTTTCGGAACCTCCCTCCCTTTCTCTCTGGTGAACTTCGTGAGATTAGGTCCAACCCCCTCCCACCCTTCTGGTGAGAGCAGGTCCGTGAGACCCCCCCCTCCCCTAGAAATCGCCGTGGCAACATTTGGAGACCATCTTTTTTTTTAGGTCTCACCCACACTTTTCGCCGAAATAAACCCCTAAAAATCGGCCTTCGCGTGTTTTGTAGAGTTTTTAGCTCTACAGTCCTACAAAAATTTCAAAAACCTCACGTGAGATTTCCGTTGACCCCCCCCCCCTCCCCCTTGGTAAGATTTGGTGAGATTTCGCAGGACCCCCCCTTATTTCACCTCACGTAATTTATGGACGCCCCCTTATGAAGGGGAGTAGAGGAGCGCGGAGCGGTCAAGAACACCCTCTTGCTCTTGAGGTTGGAAAGTCTCCTTACAGACGGATGAATCAAAATTGATCAACGGCAAGTGGATGTAGTTCGCAACGAGAAGGTATTGGATTAAAGATCCAAAAAATATCTCTAGGCAATGTAATCCTTCCAAATTAAATATAGAATGATGGCTTCTTCCTGGGTGAAGCGTTCTCGAGATAAAATAGTCCCCCATTCGAATTTTCTGGCGGAGTCTCTTCTGGTACCGGTTAAGTGAATTGATAGAAACATTCTACGAATCGGAACGTGTAATGTCAAAACTTTGAGTAAGGCAAAGAGATTAGAAACAAAATTTTAGCCAATCTCCATTAATGTCCAAATAACAAATTTATGATGCAGTGAAGGAAGCAAAAGAAATAAAATAATTGCTTAAAAAACAAAAACCGCCTTCAAAAAAGGACACTAAAAATTTTAAAATAACTTTATACATTACTTAGAAGAAAGTAAATCTAAAAGGACAACAATTTACATTACTGTTATTGAAATTTTTACATTAATTAGTTATTTTTGGAGTCTGTGCCAGCTGTCAGATCGCGCAGATCGAATTACTGAACTTTATTTGGTGTTCGAGGCGAACCGAGAGTACGAACAAAAATTTCAAATATTTTACAGCATGTCGTGAGGAAGATAGTTTTATTGCAGGAGACAGCTTAGGGAAACAAATTAACGATATGTTATCTGTGGCTCGGCCTCGTTGGTCATCCAGGCATATCTCTGGCGCTATAGTGTCAGTTGGTAGGCTGCATCGTGTAGTAAACACTTTATAGTTAGTATAATATCGGTGTATCATCTATATGTTTCAGTTTTGTTGAAAAATGTTTCTAGAATTAATTGTAGGTAAGTAATAACATGATTTTTTATGTATTATTGTTGTTATTATTATTTTTGTTCTTCTTGTTTTGGCTGGCACCGACTCCAAAAATAACTAATAAATGTAAAAATTTCAATAACAGTAATGTAAAATATTGTCCATTTAGATTTACTTTCTTCTAAGCAAGCTATAAAGTTATTTTGAAATTTTTAGTGCCCTTTTTTGAAGGCGGTTTTTATGTTTTTTAAACAATTATTTTATTTTTAAATTTTTAGTGGTTAATTTGTATTTAAATATGCCGCAGCAGTTCTCATTTTGCGAACTTTCTGGTAGCTCAGTGGTTAAAGCGAAAGCTTAAAAAAAATCTGTCTTTACAACAACTTTCAGAATGGGGTGAATTGGATGCTGTGTTAAGGAATGCCAGTTTACATTTTGGTCCAGACTGTGTTTCGATCTAATCATAACATCTGTTGAAGCTGCTGCTCGATAATCGAAACATGTAACATCTGAATATTAATACATACCACATACACAAATCTGTCTCTGGAATATATCTGTTCGTTCCGGCATTACACAGAAAATATAGATATTTAATTGATTTTCACAACGTAAAAGCTCGGGGTCCAAGTTGAAATCTGAAGTACATGTTGAGACATTAGGACACATACATTTTATAAATATTCTGCAATGACTTAAAAATGACTTAAAAATAGCTTAATTGATTTTGACGGTACTTAAAACTGTGGATTTTGTAAAGAACATTGGAAATTATAAACGATGGGGGTAAAGGAGAAGAGGGATTGGGCTTCTGTATACCAAATGTAGACTGTCTTTTCTGATTGATTTAAAGTATACGTTGTGAATTTCTATTAATATCATATACAATTTTTATTAGGTGTGGAGGTGAAGAATAGTTTGGTTTCTGTTAAGGTAGTGTGGACAGGATTTTTCTCTTTGTTTTAAAGTATACATGTGCAAAGTTCAATCGAAACCAAATAAAAACTGTAGCTTTGTGTAAAGAACATTTACAAAAATTAAATGTGGTAAGGGGTAGAGGGATAGAATATGCCACACTAAATTTTATAGTCCTACTCCTTAATCACAAAGAACTTTGCAGTACAGGACGTATACTGTCTGTCTTTTGGACCGGTGCCTTTGTCTCTTGCGCAGAACACTTTCGAATTTCCGTTTAATTTCACTATATTCTACTTTTCTCTATGTTTCAACTGCAAATAGGAAAATATATTGAATGTAGTGGCAGTTAAATATCAAACTGTCCTTTAATACCACATGTGATCTCTATACAGCTTATTGTTGGAAAGTTTGTATTTTGTTCTTCTACATTAAGAACATTCCTCTGCCACCAGTCTCTTCAGTTTTGTGTAGTTTCTTTCCACATTTGTCACCAAATGAGTACATACCATTGGTAACAGAAATTGAATTGAGGCCCTCAACAGCAGATGCAGTAAGGTAGAATTCAATCACTGGTTTTAAAAACTGACTTTTTGTGGATATATAATTGACATTATAAGTATACGCATCATTCATTTCAAAGCTTTGATTATAATCAAAGTGATAGAAGACAGAAGACACACACGACACTTAACTAAAACCACCCATGCCCTCTGCCGGACTCGAACCAGTGAAAATACGCGCAAGTCTTTACATGCAACATGTTACTACGTGTATTTTCACTTCATAATACAGAAAGAACCTTCCAGGAGAACAGTAATATTTAAAGCGTTGTCGTATTGAGTTCGGATGGTATAGCGGTCCAAATTGAAACTTGCGCCTGGTCATCACGATTACAGTTTTTCGTAATATGCTAGGCAAATTTCGGACGCTCATCTCGTTCCCCGTAAAAAATTACACTACAAACAAAAAAATTAATATTTATTATTATCGCTGGTGAGTAGGTGGTAACTCTCGAACGTGGCATCCGGTAGTACGCAGGTTCATATCCCAGACCGGCCTCCCGGATTATAGTTTCCCGAAACCACACCAGGGGAATGCCGGAATGGTTCCTTCAAAAGGCCATGGCTGAAATCCTTCCTTGTCCTCCTACTCTCCCGCCTCCAATAACCACCACTTCGACGTGGTGTTAGCCCTCCCCACCCAAAAAAACAACATATGTTGTACTATTCACGGATACCTGTCAGCATATACGTTCTCCGATTAGTTTAATAGGTAACTGTACAAGGATTTTTTTTTTTTACTTATGGTTTTACTCCTAATCGACGTCGACGTCTTTAAAGACGGGCAAGGACTGGGTGTAACGAATGGGAAGGAATGCCGCCATGGTATTTTAAAGGAACCATCCCGGCGTCTGGAGCGATTTGGAGAAATCATTGGAAACCCAAATCTGAAAGGCCGGAAGGAGTTTCGAACCGGCGTCCTCCCGAATGCGAGGCCATAGTATTACATCTCAGCCAGCTCGCTCGGTGCAAAAGGAAAATTATAGCAATGTGGAAAATATTCCTATTACTATTTTACCGAAGCTCCTTATCACGTACCTGGGTTCCTTATTTTCTTCATGGCTTATTTCCTTAAACAGCATACTGACCTTTATGCCAATTGTGAGGCAATAGGCTTGCCTCCCGAAATATATGTTACTGTAATTTTTAATATGACGCCTAATTAAATGTATAGGTTGGCAAGACACGTGAAAAAGGAATAGAGGAGGAGCATTTTGAAAAATATGGAGGATGAGAACTCGGAGAGTTGATTATAGCAAGCACTGCGTGAAAAATAGCAGAAGTAATTATTGAATCTGATTTAATGTACAGGGAAACTTTAAATGTTATTAAAGTAAAGTTTAATGTTTCATGAACGAGATTTAAAAAAATGTATAGTAAACAGAAAACTGAAATAATTCCAAAGAGATTTTCGTATATTTTGTGGAAACTTAGCAAGATAACTATATATTTCTTACAAATCTGCGACAGGACATATAATTTCTTACACCATTCAGCCGATTACACATTTTACACATTTTCTCCCTGGATTTACAACAGTATCAACAATTCTTCCATTATTCCACAGTACAGCCGTCACTTGACAAACACAACACTCACTTTTTAGGCCGGCCTCGAGCCGTTGATCCGACCTGAGTGAAACCAACGTGCTAACCACTGAGCTAAGGCTCTTAACTTGACCACCTGCTCCTCCTGACGCATTGTCACGTGCAGCGCGGGCCGACCTTAGTAGCCGGTGTAAATATAGCTATGCGCGGGCCCACTCAGTGTTACGCAGCCCAGATAGCAAAGGAGAGGCGTGTCTAACTGTCCGTCTGTCGGCAGTCCACTCGGTGTCAACGTCCGCTTTACTCCACTTACTTAATGGGCCTGCTGTCTGTCTCGCTGGTTCTGGAGTGTTACTCCGAGTACCGTACATTCCACATTTCACAATAGTTCCCAACGTAATATGTGAGCAGAGTTCAAATTATAACCGTAATTTGGATTCAGCGCCGCCTGAAAGAAACATACAACTAGGACCACCCTGTTGACCCAGGTCTTTTTTTTTTTTTTTTTTTTTTTGTAACAGTTTAACGTCCCTTTTTAACAACGTGGTCTTTAGAGACGGGAAAGGATGGGGGCAAGGAATGGGAAGGAATTCGGCCATGGCCTTTTTGAAGGAAGCATCCCGGCATTCACCTGGAGTGATTTGGGGAAACCATGGAAAACCCAAATCTGGATGCCCGGACGGGGATTCGAACCGCCGTCCTCCCGAATGCGAGGCCAGAACGCTATCCGTTACACCACCACGCTCGGTGTTGACTCAGGTCGTTGCGATTCTACGAGGGTGGTTTGAAAAGTTTTCGGTCTCACCACCAGATGTCAGTCCTACCGCAACAAAGTTCCCTAGTAATAATAGGTCATCCTTTCGGAGTAAAAACTTGCCGCGTCAGTGATCTGGATAGAGATCTATGGTGCGGACATCACTTTGTTGTTGTTCCGACATAGTGATTATTGAAGATCGAAAAATCGAAATTCGAACAGTGGTTAAATACTTTGTAAAGAATGGTATGAAAGCAATGGGAATTTATGCCCATTTTCAGAAAGCACTGGGGGACTCTTTTCCTTCATATCCAACAGTGGACAAACGAGATTAAATTTGGTCGGGATGGCTTAGATGATGATCCACGTAGTGGTCGGCCAAGGTGTGTCCCCGAACGTATTGCAAAACCGTTTAAAATGGTCATGGAGAATCTCCGACTGAAAGTGCCATAAATTGCTGAAGCTGTAGGGATGTCAACTGAACGGTCATATCACATCTTGAAAGCGGAATTAGAGATGAGAAAATTATGTGCTAGATGGGTGCCGCGACTCTTAACACTAGATCATAAACGCATCAGAGTGGAAATGTCCAAACAATGTTTGACCGGTTTTCAGAGAAACCAACAAGATTTTTTGCGCCGGTTTGTGACCACCGATGAAATTTGGATCCACTGTTGCACCCCAGAGACAAAACAACAGTCAAAGCAGTGGAAACATATTAATTCATCACCACCAAAGAAAGCAAAAGGCGGTACGGTCTATTTTCTGGGATGAGAAAGGGATTATGTTGATAGATTATCTTCCAACGGGTCGAATAATTATGGGACAATACTACGCTAACCTCCTGTACCAACTACACAAAAAGATACGGGAAAAAGACTTAATTTGGTAAGGAAGAAAGTCATATTTCATCTAGACATTCCGCGCCCTCTCAAGAGTGTCGTTGCCACCCCTGCCTTATTCGCCTGATATGGCTCCATCAGAATTCCATCTCTTCCCCAAGCTCAAAAGTTTCTTCGGTGATTCTTTTCAAACAAAGAAGTGAAAGCCGAAGTTGACGGGTATTTTTCGAGACGGGTTCAAGGCATTGTAATATCACTGGACCAAGTGCAATAGTATACAGGGAGACTACATTGAAAAATAAAAAAGTTTCACTGAAGTAAGTCACTTCTTTCTATTCCATTCCGTGAACTTTTCAAACCACCCTCGTATGATCGTGTCCGGTGCCTGCCACACAGTTAGCTCGTATAGGCCCCTCTGTAACCTTTCGGCGCTCAACTGGCGGTCAAGGTCATACCCGACACCTCAGTTCACCACCTCCTATCATTGTCTACGCCCCCCCCCCCCCCCCTCGGACAGAACGTAGTGTTCAGGTTAGCGAGCGCCAAATTTGTCAGCGGGAATTGGGTAATTGACTAAATTTGAAAAATAGGTTAATACTTCACCTTATTATCTATTTTACTCAAAAAACATCTTATTTTGTAAAGAATCGAACATTTACATTATGTATTTTGCATTGTAAAAGGGAATGTAAATTTAGCTCAAAAACGCTCTAGACTGTCATGGCGTCTTGGATGACGTCATAGCGTCTGATATGAAGGTAAACAGTCGTGTAGGTATATGGCAGGTGCAGAGTTTCTTTAGTTAAACATGAGTTCCTCGTTTTATAAGTACTGTGTAGTGCCGAAGTGTAGAAGCACAACAATAAAAACACCAGATAAGTTATTTATATATGTTCCAAACAATGAAAAAATACAGAGAAAGTGGTTAAAACTTGCAAGGAGGGAGGATGCTCACAGTTTACCTGCAGACAAAAGTATCTATTTTTGTGAAGAACATTTTGATGTAAGTGTTTGTGCATAATATATTTCTAAATCCAAAGCAAAAGTGATGAATTTTGCAGAACCACTACTTTTCAAGTAATGATAATGTAATAAGGTATAAGTTGAGTTTGTTTTGATTTTATGTTCTAAAATCTTTCTTTAGTGTTATTTTTCATAGAATAAACATCATTAAGTGGTGACACAATCTGATGATAGATTCTTAAGCAGCTTGACGAAACAATTCGAAAATAAAGAATAATTGTTTTTAATATCTCTCTTGGCTCTCGAGATATCGTCACTGAAAGCTGATGTTGTTAGGCTGATATGAAGCTTAGAGCAGACTGGAAACTGGCAGTGCCATAGCTTTAAAATTTACCACACCTGTTTTTGAGGATATATTTTTCTAGAAAAGGTATATATATATTTAAAGAAACATACCTTAGGCGTGATGCAGCTGAAAAGTTAAGACACGGCACAGAAATAATAGTACCGAACAACGTCACCAAAAGCACAAGGAACTTAACTCATTTTTAACGTGCTATATCTCGAAAACGAAGCGAGATATAAAAAAAAAACATTATTCTTTATTTTCGATTTTTTTCGTCGAGTTCTACAAGAATTCGTTATCAGATTGCCACGTCACGGTTATTATAGAACTCCCTAACAGTTGCTTATACTTCGCAAAAGTAACATCAAAACCATATCAATTAACTTAAAAACGTACGTCTAAGCAATAGATTATTGTTTACGAAACTGATTTCAGCTTATAATATTAAATATATATTTGACACTTGTATATAATTCCGACGAGCAGAAGTCTATGTTTGAGGCGAAAAATCTTCCAACGGCTACGGCGTCAATTTTGGGAAAATTACAACTGGTTGCTTTGCTAAAACCTTGTTCCATAATGAATTAAACTTCTCTTTCGCCAAATAATTAACAATAACTAAATTACCAACACAGAAGTTGCTACAAACGAAAAATTTACTACACAAGGTGTTCTATTACATGTAAATGTCAACCACTTCTGTGGCGCTAGGGACGCTATGACGTAATGTTTTCTCATTGGCGTTCGCGGTCACGTGTCACTATGGCTGATTTTGTCGATTTTATTTTCTATAAATAATTCTAATCTTTATCTTTTATATTAAATAAGGTTGTTCTTTGTTATGTCCTTAGCATGATTAATCATTAAAAACTACTATACGCCCGATTTATTCTTAGTGGAAACAAGCCAATTCTTCTGCAGCGGAGTGGTGGTAGAGTGACCTTGAGCGACCTCTTTAGTAGATGAAATTTTCATGAGACTTGACCGGCAGGGTAGAAGAACTGGTGGTTTATGTTCGTATTCGTCCTGGTTGTATAACAGGTGTGTTAAATCCAAAATATCTCCGCGGTCAATGTGGATTCAGGGCACACATCACTACTGATGATAATTCTTCTTTCGGAAAAGTAGGCCCGAATGGGCAGCACACGGTTCCATTCTCTCCTTTATTTCGTCAACACACACTATACGCAGAACGGCGTGTTACATAACTTCACCACGTTCATCAACACATTTAAAGCAATACTAGTATATGTGGATGATTTAAAAAAGTGTTTGGCATGATTAAAAACTAACGGAAGAAGAACGGAAATGTAAAAAATAAAATGGAATATAAAATGTCGTCACACTAATCTAATATGCTTCTATTAAGTTTTCATGATGTGAGAGGTTAATGAGTATTCAGGCAAAGTTTTTTTTTAAAGAGCTGTAAATTCTACAAACATCAAATAGTATAAAAAGCATTCTAGGAAAAATTACTTTCTGAATTGGGTACCAAACCAGCGACCATAATCTCAAGAAAACGAGGCGACGCCTCAAAATGTGTAGCTATCTAGGCCCAAAAGCCCTGCTTAAATACAATTAGGTAGTTTTAATTTAAAATTTTTAAGCTTTGATTTTTCATAAACGAACATTTCACCTGGATGAATGGCATTAGTGAATACTAGATATGTTATACTATACCATGTTCGTACTGAAGAATGCTCATTGCGAATTTACCGAAATTTGGTGCTGAAATATGAATATTAAGAAGAGACTTCTTTTATTGCTCAGGCGCCCAACGTTGACATACAGCAGATTTTCAGCTAGATCATTACCTTTCAAACTGTGAAAACCCCATACAAATTGGTTTGGTAGGTTTTGATTCATACCGAAACAGAGGAACAAAAAAACATGTCTCGCTACAGGTTATATGTGTAGAGCTGCAGAGTCTCGATTTCTCACGTTAGGAACTAAGGATCGCACAAACCAAATATATACTCAAGATAAGGAGCATAGCCTACACATTTCACAGACAGTTGGTGAAACTTAAGTTCCTCAATCACGACAGCTCTGAGACAAGGAGGCTGATACACACAGTCGTAGCATATTTGAAGTAAAGTCGAATGCTGAGGATCTACGAAAAAGATGCTAGATGATATTTTTTAGGCATCAAATGAAAATGACAACCCACCGAATGTTGATTTTTTATCTTTTTCCTATATAAATTTGTACAAAATATTTAACTCTCCTTTTATCTCTGAAGCTACTGATCCGATTTTTTTTTTTATTTACCACGATGTACAGGAAAAATTAACGTAATTTGAATTTACGATATTCGCAAAATAAATAAACGTGTAATTTTAACCAATATATTCTTAAGTAGACAATTTTTTCAACAGAAAATCTTATACACCGTTCCATAAAGAATCACATAAATCGGATATCGAAAAAATAATTTTGCCGAAAAAATTATTAGTTTGATTTGTGTGTAAGAGTCAGTTCCAGAAAATGAATAATGAAGTCGATTAAAATAATGACTTCTTATTGATTTTTAATTACTTTTTTACAAATTAATACACAAGTTGCGGACTGAACTCTCGATACGGGAGAGTAAACCACAATTTAATTTCTTTTTTTTTGTCTCTTGCTTTACACTTCGTCAACGTCGACGTCATTGCAGGCGGGTAAGGATAAGAGACCAGGAACGGGAAGGAATTCTGCCATAGTCATATGGAAGGAACCATCCTGTCATTCATCTGGAGTGACATGAGGAAACAATGGAAATCTAAATTTGGGAGGTCGAATAGAGATTCGAACCCGCGTCCTCCTGAACGCTATCGCTGATCGTCATGCTTGGTCAAACTTTAGACATTCTTTTCTCTTTAATAAACTGCAAATGCGCTGACGCTCCTTGCAATTTGGTATGTAGAGCAACTACCTATCTAATAGACGGACGGAGATTAGATTTCATCGCAGCTGTATGAGATAAATGTCCGCAGTTTCCCCCTCCGGTCCACTCAACCTGTTTCAAATGAGTCTGGCGGTAAAGGGAAATGGAATCTCATTTAGAAGTAAGGTTGCCAGAGCTTGTTGCTGATCATATTACATATATTTTAATTCCGAGGTTATGGAAACTCTGCTTCCGCCTGTTCCAACCAACATTCATGCCGTCCTCGGTAGCGTAGGAGATATATTACTGACTCCGCTCCGCGTGCCGAAGGTTGCCGGTTAGAGTCCGGCCGAGGGCATGGGTGTTTAAGTGTGTGAGTGTCGCGTTCGTACTGCGATATAGCTGCACCCAATTGAAGAAACTGATACACTGTAAGAGTCATGATAATAACATCGAAATGGCTGTATGGCTCAAGTTGTCGTATGCCAAAAAAAGAAACACTATTTTCTTCTGGTCAGGGTCAACCTTAAGGTTGTGACTGCTCGGCATCGTACTACCAATAGAACTGGTGGCAAGACAGAAGGTCATGGAAGTAGATTGTTCATTACCACATCCAGTCCACTGGAGTGGATAATCGAGGATAATGAATACAATATTTGAAACTTGACATGCATGGTCGTAGACATTTTATCAGGAAATATTAAAAACGTATAGTCACCGGACAGAGTCAATACAGTAACTCTAAAGGTTCGTTCCCATAGCGCGTGCTAGGAAGGACGCGCCTTTCATCTTCTACCGCCTGGTGGTGGGTCGAGGCGGGACGTCCGTACTAGCTTATGCGGCAAAGCTGACAGGCGTCCCCTAACAAGCGCCGAGGGACGCGCCATGGGAACCCACCTTAAGACATCCATGGTGGACTGTGGTAGAATACGATATGGATCTTCTGCAGAACTTATCCTCTGACATAGATTGATTTGTGTATGTGATGTCACCGGATCACTCCTTGGTTTCAATTCAGTGTTGTATTGTGGAAGGAAACTGATAAATATTAATATAGGACAAGCTAATATCAGCCCAGTAAGAGCTCTCAAGTATGTTGGAAGTACAGTCACTGAGGACTGGAGATGCCACAAAGAGGTGAAAAGTCGTATTGCTGCAGCGAAGGAAGTGTTTATTAGGAAGAGGCAACTATTAACTGGGAAAGTAGATAAAGCACAGATATGTTTCATATGGAGAATGGCATTTTATGGGGTAGAGGCAAGGACACTGAGAGGAGAGGATGAAAAACCGATAGAAGCGTTTGAGATGTGGAGGAAATTGTAGAGGATAAGTAAGCATAATAGAAAAAATGACTAATGTTGGAGTGCTGGAAAGGGTTGTCGAGAAAAGAAAACTAGTGAAATATATACCAGAAGAATAGAACTAAATTGGACTCTTGCTGAAAGGGGAATGCTTGTTAACAGACTCCTTTGTAGGACTATTTTGTGAGAAGAGAGTGAGAGTTAGAAGGAGGTACAAGATCATGAATAACATTAAGGGAAACGGAAACTATATTGACATCAAGAGGAGGGAGAACAGCCATGTGAAAACCAGCCATAGGGCAGAACATTGACGATGAGGCTATGGTATTACTACAATCCCCAATTGAATTTTAATAAAGACTATCGCGGGAAGAATCAGTATAAGTGCATGAGACAATAAGTGGCACAATATGTTTACATACGCTGAAAAACGGATCTCACTTTTAACTGAAGTACGTGCTTTAGCAACAATATGCAAGATCAGCATATCGTCACGCAAGTGCCGTTAGAGACGCACTATCGGATAGAATGAGATGCTGAAATTCGACTTTTACGAAAAAATCCGCAGTGCTCCGATTCAAAGAGCCTACCGTAGCAACAGAGAATTTAGTAATTCCTGGAATGATTAGAGGGAGAGGATGAACTTAGCGACTAATATAATTGATTAACATAAGCTACTATCTTTATATATATAAAAATCTCGCGTCACGATGTTTTTCCAAGATGAACTCCGAAACTATTTAAATTATTTTGATGAAACTTGGCTTACTGTGTGTAATTTGGACCAACTTAAGAGATAGGATAGTTTTTATCTCGATTATTGACCTTAATATCTATTATTGCGAATTAAATTTTCGTGCTGTGTATAGTGTTGTGTATCGTTGTATGTTATTATATTTAACGACAAAGTAATTACACACATGAATATAACATTGAAGGAAACGGTACGATAAATTCAAAAACGTGTAAGTGTTTGTTGCTTGCTTCTCATTTTTCTTCTTCGTTTCGTTATGGCCAACTAGGGCCACGTGTCAATTTCAATTCTTCCCCTGTTGTTGTTTTTCTTTCTTCCTCTCCAGTACTCCATAATGCACTGTGCTTTCTCTTTCTCTCTTCAGACCATTTTGCACCTGTTTTCTTCTCCTCTCTACCTTGGAATCATACCACATACCATTTCTTTCCATACTGTTCACTGATATTTTTTCGTTTCAAATCTTTCTTAACCTCTTGAATTGCAAAAAATATTTTAATATCTTTTTTGTTAGCCTGGTGTCATCCATGCGGTAGATATGTCGAAAAAATATCTTTCTCCTTTTTTCTGACTGATTCTGTTATTTTTTTCAATGTTATGATATATTTCCTCATTAGTTCTTATCTTCCATTGTACTGTATTTTTCAATGGACCCAAAATTTTCCTTACAATTATCCATTCCAATATTCCAAGCTTACCCAATTTTATAGAGAGCGGTCTGGTTGCTCAGTGGTTAAGGCGTCTGACTGGAGGTTTAAAGGTCCCCGGTTCGAATCCCTGTCTCGGCGGGGATTTTAACAGGCATTTAACCCGATTTTCACCTCTGGTACAGCTTGCTGTGTAATGTGAACTACGCCAGAACGCTTCCGTGATCGGGATTCCCTGTAAAACTGGAGGTCTTCTGCACCCGGCAGAGCTGCCGGGTGAGGTTATGGTAGGGACGGTAGGGGTGGAATGCGAAGCTGACAGAAGCCCTGTCAGCAGGTCATTATGACCAGACGGAATTATAATAATTATTATTATATATCAGGCATTTACTGGCAAAGAGCCATTCCGGTTTCAGCACTGTATTATAGTGTCTTATTTTAAGGCTTTTAGAAAGGCACTTTTTGTTGTAATTCAACTATTTTTATTTTAATTGTTGCAATTATAAGTTTCAGTGAAATGCCGCCAAAAAAATCTAATCTCAACAATGCGTGTAGCAGAGAGGCACGACGCAAACGTGTTGAGAGAGCTCATCAATCAGCAGAACAAGTCGCGGCAAGTAACGAAGCTCAAAGAATCAGGACAGCAGAGTGTCGTATGCAAGAATCTCAAGAACAGGGTGATGAACGTCTGCGACAGAATATATCGAGAACAAGAGCGGCACGAGAACAGCACATCGCTACATTTAGAGAAAGAGAACGAGAGAGACAGCAAATCAGTCGTGCATTAACACGTGTATCATTTGTTCGTCTTGCGTTCGAATATGCACCAACATTGATTACTCTGCACATTCTAAAATTGCTCAGTAATCGTGTTATTTTGGCAGCAAAAATTGTTGATGTCAACGAAATTAACTTCAAGATACAACAGTTGTTGCCAGGTGATCTGATGTTTTTTAAATTAATAGACACTATTGTAGATGAAAATGAAGCCGTAAATTTTCCAACTGAGTTTTTAAATTCTTTGTGAGATGCGACGGAATGCCACCATACAATCTTCGGTTAAAGATTGGTTCACCGATTATTCTTCTTTGGAATTTGAATCCACCTAGATTGTGCAACGGTATACGTTTGGTCATCAAAAGGATCACCGGAAATGTTCTTGAAGCAATTATTTTGACTGGAAAGTTTAAAGGAGAAATCGTCCTGTTGCCACGTATTCCAATGATACCGTCAGAATTTCCAATACCATTTGAAAGGCTTCAATTTCCGATTCGTTTGGCTTTCGCTATGGCCATAAATAAGTTTCAAGGACAAACAATGTCCGTTTGCGGCTTGGACTTGGAAAATACGTGTTTCTCCTATTGGCAACTATATGTCGCCTGCTCACGTGTGGGGAAACCATCAAATATATTAGTATTAGCGAAAGACAGGCTAATCAAAAATATTGTACACCAATTAGCATTTAGATAAATTAAAATTATAAATTGCAATAATTTAAAGTAATAAAATAATTGTTAAAATGTTTAAAAATCAACTTCATCTACCTCATTTATAAAATTGAAATTTCAATTTATAAATAAATAAAAAATAATTTATAAATATCAATTTTTTACACACTTTCAATTAAGTAATTTGTAATAAAATGTAATTAAATTTTTTATTATTGTTTGTCGTTAATTTTAACTATCCGAAACTCTTTATCAATTACTTTTGAATTTTCAAATCGACTAAAATGTTTTTGTCTTTATTAGTGAATATTAATTTGACTACATTAGGCAGTTTAGAATAACATTGATCCAACGTACTATAACTACTGAGTCACAGCAACGCGTGACCGGGTCAGCTAGTTTATTTAAATAATTTGATAATATGTCGAACCTACCCAGAGACCTGCCAAATGGATTAAGGTTGGATTTGGTAGACGCTATGAGAGGCGACACAAGAGAGGAGAGGCGACGGTTTTGTAGGTGTCAGAAAGAACGTCGGATGAGAACATGCTGTTCCGGACAGTGCCACGTAGGTTCGAACTCCAGTTGGTAGCTTAGGAAAGCGACCAGCAATAAGTGTTTGAAATTTACAGTCGCTTGTGGACTTAGTTAATTTTCGGATGCTAGAAGTGTCTAATGATTGAACATAGTACTTGGTGGTGGTGACCACTCCGCGAACTAATATTATACGATAAAGACATGATTTTCAAAACTGTGTTTGCACTAGTAATCTTCACTCTCGCTGACCAGTAACACCTTGCCTAAGAAATTCTCCCCTTACCAAACTTTAATTGAACTACAGCCATGGTACATGCATTAAAAATTATTGTCAGTCAAACTGTCCAATATAACATGTTTTTTTGTCGGATATTAACTTTTATTTTTGATCGAACGATTCACTATGTGTCCTTGTTCATTTTGAAAATTCTGTAATTATTTGTAACATTATTATAGCATCAGGCAACTTGATGATATATCGATATGTGTTATTTGTGACAGCAAATTTTTATACTGTTTCGACCGTTCTTGCAAGACAAAGAAGTTAATTTTAGTTATTTTTTTATTGTTTGATAACTTAACTACAAATCATCTTATATCTGTTGGTCGTTTGTGTTATTAATAAATAGGTTATAACATTTCTAGTTTAACAAGCATTTTTCATTTTAGAACTTTATTAATTTTGATATTAAAATTAATTTAGTTATTTAAAATGAAAACAAGCAATAACGTTAATAAATGAAGAGCAAAAATAAAGCTTCAACGCAATACTAAAAGTGTTTGAGGAAAGGAATCTGTCTCCACTACCTACTGCAGTTTTTAAACAACAAATTTTAAGTGTTTGGTAATAAAGTGAGATCACTATCACACTCACTAATACCCGTAACGTTACGGGACGAACACTTCGTGTTTCTTAAGACGGATATGAACTGGCTAATTCTCCAACGGATAACGCGATCAGTACCGTGGGCTAGTTTCTCGATGTTATGCAGGCGCTGTTTGTTGGCTTATCGCATGCACGAAAAAACTAAGCAAGCGGTTTTGTAGACGGACGAATCGTTACGTCATTTGTAAGTACATTATATACCTTGCAGTGGTAAAAGACCATAAATTGTGGTTAAATAAGAAATTATTATTAGCGTGAGAACGACACGGAAACAAGAAAGCATTGGATGAAGGAACAGAAATGGTACGCAAAGAACATGTAATCAACTAAAACAACATTAAGAGGCATTTTTTATGAATAAAATATTCTGGAGGTAAGACAGTCCGTTTGAAATCAGATTTCCTTGTAGGAATTGCTTAGGGAGAACTCATCAGATAGGGAATAGACAAAAACATTCTATGAAATGGTTGTTTGAATCAGACTATTGGTTGAAAATTTATAGAGACGTATAGGCAGATTTATAGGAGTAATCGAGTTAAATAGAAGGATACATAGAATTGGTCCAGGTAATAAAATAAGAGGCCTGAATGTTCACGATGTCTGTCATGAATAACGCTGCTTGGCTATCTCCGACGGGTTGGCGACGCCCAAAGATGTTTTCGTTCCATTCTCTGTTCGTAGATTAATGGATTGTTTAATATGGCTTAAGCTTAAATTAAAATTGCAGATTTGTTCCGTATTGAAATAAGATCAGATTGCGGTGAATTTCTTATAATCAGCTGAATTTTTCCTTTCTCTACATAATTGCTTAAGAAGTTTAAAGGTGCTACTATTAATTTTGTTTCAAGGATAATTTATATAAAAAAAGTGGAGAATATTGTCTCCGATTACACCTACTTGTGAGACGTTCCACTTAAAATTCAGATTACTGGAGGCTTCATTATTTTTATTTTCTTCTTTCTTTGTTATAAACTCACGGCTTATTGACTTCGAAATCATTAGAGCTGGAAGAAAATTAATGGCAAGAAATCGGAGGGAATACAATGACTGTATTTTATAAATAAACATTGTAGTATTTCTAGAAACTCACGTCCACTGAAATTCCTACACAGAACGTTAGCCGTCCATCCACCAGGAACAGCCTTTTACCATTTAAGAATTTTTTAACGTATTATCAGATGAATGACATTACATTGGAGATTTAAAGCAGCAGCATTTAACCGCCCCGCGATTCAATGTCAGAAAGAAAAAGACTGAGATGGTAGTTGGCTGAATTATAAATGATTTCTGCCAACGCTACTGAATTTTTCACTCTTTTATTTATTTATCCATGTTTCTCTTCGTTCGCAGAAGCTGCCGTTAGGCTATTTGAGCTTTGTTTAATGATTCATTTGAGGAGATTTTGGTGTAATTAGCGAATGGCACTACGTTTGGAGGTGTCGATAGGGGAAATTATTGCAGCATACGAATTTAATGGAAGAACTGCCGTCTGTAGACATATCAGTCTGTTTGCAACAGATCTAGAAATTTATGAAAAGGTATATATAGAGGCCAGGGGCAATAAGGCGGGCTTTTCATCGTACAGCAGCGGGAGCGCACACATAGTCGTTCCAGACAGTACGAACCGAATTATTTACTGGGAATAAAAGATCGACTTGCTTGATACTAAAATTTGTTCACCGTTTAAATTGGGGAGTAAGTGAAATTTCGGCAGAATGTTTTTTGGTGTCGTAACGCATTTCAGAAAATTATTGAAGACTCAGAATATTGTTTGGTGACAAAGTATTTCAGTGTCTGAAAGAGCGGAGACTTTTAATAGGTAGAAATCGGGCGGTTTAACTTCAGGAATATTCGATTCAACTGAGGTTTATTTCAGTGTTAAACTGTTCTATTGCAGAAGATAATTGAAAATTGAATGATGGCCTGATATTTAATATAAAAGTTTAAAACTGTTTGTGAAGCGACATTGAATATTCAGAAAAAAAATGGTGATATTCAATTGCGTTATACTTGTGTGAAATCTAGAAACAAGGAGCGAGATTTAATCATTAAAGACGAGTGTAGGTGTTGAAAAACTCGATGAAACTATTTAGGGGGACATATTCAGGGTTTTCGGTTAATGTGAATATAGATATGGAAGTTTGTTTGAAGTGTTTGCGTAACGTCCAGGTAGTATTTTGAAGCGAGCAGTTGAGTCAGCAACTAATAGAAGTGATGTAATTAAGATTAATTTCAAACTAAAAATCGTTTAGTGCGCCTATTTGAAAAAAAGTAAATGAGTTTAAGACCATCATAAAAATATATATATCTATTATTTTAGCAGTCCTTTCTGTTTCTTTTAGTTTATTTGAGTTTCATGAAACTGAAGTTGCCTGAAGTCTCTACTGAATGCAGCCGGCAAACGTATAAAGGCAGGTACACATCAGAACGAGGCAGCGCATGAACAGGTACGAGGCGAGGAGAACATACCAGTGTATACCTGTAGCCGAAACGCGGCAAACCACCTGCGGCCATTCGCCAAATTCCCCGAGGCGGTTCGAATTCCATCCGTCCCTAGTCGTTACTTCAAAGAGAATTTGGCCTAGCTCCGCAGTCTATATAGACAAGAATTTTCAGTCATGCGTCTGGCTCCCTCATTTACACTGCCACGTTGGCGCTCTTTCACAAAGTACGTTGAAATGAAATAAAATCACTATATTTTAGTTAAGGAGTATTTCGTTATTGTTTCATTTTGTTCTGACCATTTTTACTCATGCTTTGGGGCAACGAAAAGGTGCTCTCTTTTAATAAAGAGTGTGAAAGGATTCCCATATTGCGGAAGAAGTGCGATAAACTTTATCACAATGCCTTAAAAAAAGAGGATGCTTGGCACGAAATAAGTGCATTTAAAAGAAAAATGAAAAGATAGACAACTTGTTAAAGCTTAAACTAGTAACATTGAAGACGTCTTGCAAGCTGATAAATGAATCACTGGATCCCAAGTATCCCAATTTTATGGCTTACCTTTCTTCAGTGGTTACTGTTTCTCGAAAATTTGTATAATTCTTTGAACTTTTCTTCCGAATCGAGTATATTAAAAATATATAGTCAGTCAACGACGTCCTCCCGAATGCGAGGCCAGAGCGTTACCTTTCACCCAACATTAAAAAAATAAAATTTTATGATCTTGTGTCGTGGGTAAGTAGTGTTGTATGAGTGAAGTATAGCTTTGTGAGTGAAACAGAGACTACAAATTAACAGAAATATTTTATTACGATACCAGAACATTACATTTAAAAACCAGACATTAAATACTAATGTATAAATCTGCCTAAAATATTAATTTTATGTCTTTAACCACTTAACACCAATGGTGTTTAGGCAAACTTTGCAGAAAAAAAGTTTACTTATTCGTTTCATTCTGATCCTTTGCTAACTGACTATTTGAGCAGCCTTCGAAAATAAACGTTCGAATGCGACAGTTTCACCGTTGTTATGTCCTGCTAATTGCTCATAGGTGTCACCACCTGTTATTAACAATTACTTTAAATTGAAATAATTTAATTTAATCTTCAACAAAATTTAGTAATCCTAACGTTTATTTCTATTATTTTTGTCATTATTAGCCAAAGTTAGCTTTCTTTCCGATTCGATGTTTTTATTAAAAAAATCGATGCATCGAATAGAAAAATTCTTTGTCAAAACATCGAATCAATCTGATACATCGTATGGTAAACATCGAATGAATACGATGCATCGATGTTTAGTGAATATCCCTATCGGCGAACTGTGTCCGTGAAAGAGTACATACGAGGCATGCGATCTGCCTCGTCTCGCCTCGGTCCCGTTTGTGCGTTGCCTCGTTCTGGCGTGTAAGCGCCTTTACCCTTACGACTGCTTTAACTACACCGCGATCTGTAGGCAATTAAGGCGATTTGTATATTGATAAAGGGAAAGAGAGTTACACAGCTTTAGCAATTTCCTATTAAATGTGGTACATATCATGATATGCTTATACTGGTTTTGCCAAGTCGAGTCAGCGGCGGCAATGCATGCCCTTTTCTCGAAGCGATTCGGGCAATTTTTGAATCTCAATTTCTTCAGTCTTATTCATGCTACATGTCTCAAATTTGTTGTAATCTTAGCAAACATACTAAATTTATTTTATAACTATTATTAGTTCGGATGTTATTCGGATGCAACATTCAGCAATTTTGTCACTGACTGCCGTAGAAAGCTGAAATTTGGTACACAGATAACTCACATATTACAAGAAAAGTCTGAAACTCATAAATTTACATATATCTACCCCTTACCTACCCTTAACGTGAAATCGCTTTCTACCCTAATAACTTTATATGCCTTAGATTTTCGATTTTCATTGTACAGTGAGTTTACTAAATTTAACTAATGTGTTAAATTTTACTCTTTCCTTTTCTTATTTTGGATGTTAGTGAAATTCAAAATTTTATTTCTACCACGACACGGCATTAAAAAATTCCACTTAACTTCCAGTAATCCTATAAACAAGTAATTTGATACATATATATAGTTTCATCCCTAAATTATAAGAAAAGTCTAATATTAGAGTTTTTCCCTTGTATTTACATGAAAAATTCAGGCACATATTTGCGGCCTAATTGCTATGCTCCGTATAAAGCTGTATGCCTGAGAATTTGTGATTGCATAGAGATTAGGAAGTTTAACTAATATCTTAAATTTTACTTTGTTCCCACGCTTAGTTTGGAATTTACAAGTAATTTATTTATGGTGGTAGTTAAACCAACAGCAATGTGCATTGCTCGGCTACTGCGCACACCCATTGTTTTCGGAGAGTGGGGCATTGTTGGTAATGTATATTGATGTCAATTCTGAAATGTTCTTATTCACCGATTTTCAAATGGAATCATTACAATTGAGGAGCGATTCAGAATAAGCAATAAACTTACAAAAAGAAATGAGATTCCATAAAAACAATTCTTGTAAAAATAGGCCAAATCTCGAACTTTTATAGTGACATAAAGTTATGAGATCTTCTTCTGAGCCAAGTATACACTTTGCAGTGTGCATTCACTTTGAGAAACAGAATGATTTCTCTCGGTGTCATAGATTGTTTATTTAGAATACAAAAATCTGGTGACTTGGCCATTATGCACGTCATAATTTTTAATGTTATTGCAGGCATGATATATACATGTTAAATTCGAAAAAGAGTGAGGGAAATATTGGTTTTTATGTATTTGTAAGTTTTATAAAGCAACACATTTAAGGTATTTATATAGGTTAAGTAAAATATGGCGCGCACAATGACAAAGTAACCAGATTTTTTTTAAAAAATAATTCTAAATAAACGATCTATGACACCGAGAGAAACCATTCTGTTTCTCAAAGTGAATATACACTGCAAAGTGTAGACTTGGCTCAGAAGAAAATCTCATAACTTTTTGTCACTATTCGAGTACGAGACTTGGCCTATTTTTAAAAGATTTTTGTGGGGTACCTTATTCCCGGCATCAATCATTATCACAGATCAAACTTCTTATCTGAGAAAACTTCCAGTTACATAAAAGTTTGCTTTAAAGTACAGTATTTACTCCAAGCTATCGTAAATTAACCGGTTTGAATATACCACATAAATAATCGTTCTAAAGTCGCAATAATGTGCAGTCAGTATGAAAGAGGAGCTTACATGTTGTGGAGTTCCTACATGGTGAGTCACTCTCTTCTGGCGCCGTGGCGCCTCACTGACCTTCACCGTATTCTCCTCGGCTGTTAAACTGTGATATAAATGTTTGATTAACTCAGTTTTACTTGTATTTCTTTCGAATTGCGAAAATGCTTGGAGAACACTCTATATACCGAAAATATAGACGTTCTGCAATTATTACAGACAATCTTAAATTTTATTAATATTTTTCAGTTGTAATGTACCGGTACTGTTATAGTTTATAGAAATTTGAATATTTGGTCCAAGATATTAAACTTGAAACGGTAGTAAACAATAAATATTACTCTGTGTTACAAAATACAACATTAGAGTGTTGATTTATAGAGAAACTAGCATTTTACTTCTGCTTCGCACAAGTGCTCCTTGGTGTGCATAATAATAAGTCGGCTTTTTTTTCAGGTAGTAAGGCATAAACGTTTATAATGTAGTATCTATGTGACCTTTATTGTAAATTAATTTCATGACTCTTACTGCAGTGTAAATTTTTTATGTAACGGTTCGATTAACGTTTTCCGTGTGTTATATAACATACCAAATTTCAGAAAACTGAAGAGGTAAAAAACTAAAATTACGTAGAAAAATCACAGAAAGCAATGTAATCTGTGACACCTAAGAATTATCGTTTCTTGTTCCATATCCCGGCCACGAAAAATTGTATATATACAGCAGATTTTAAGCTAAACCAAAGCTTCCAAACTGTGAAAACCACATCCAAATTGCTGCGGTAGTTCCGCTTGATGCCTGGACCTAGCCCACTTTCAGATTTATTACAGTAATAGACATATTAGAAAACAAAATATAGCTTCTAGCAAGATACCATTCCGGAACTAAAATTAATTAAAATTCATGTTTTGTCCTGTATATCAAGTAATAAGATATACAAATACCTGTGAATCCGAAATTCCATTTTTAAAGAAAAAAGCCGAAATTTGAATTTCCTCGGCAGTTTTTTTAGTGCTCTGCAGAAGTTATTTTCAGCATTATGTATTTCATCTGACACTGTGAGTATAAAATTTTTTTCGAACGAAGGTCATTGCTCCAGCCCAGTGAATCAAGAAAGGCATTGGAGAATGTAGATCTTCGGCTCCCCCTCCCTGACGACTCCAGAATACCGATCAGTTTGCTCGTCGGGGATGAAGAAGTTTCTCCAGTACTCTTTAAATAATAGGCTGATTAGAACACGGAAAATCTTTCGTTTGGTTAGTTTCCAAGAACAATTCTCGGCTTCCCTGGAAGCACGGTTTACTACATAATAATTAGTCACTCTACCGACTGAACTACACAAACTGCCAAATTTTTTTTTGGTATGTCATAAGATGTTTAAACTCGCCTTTTTGGCCGAGCGCTGTAAAACACCTTTATTGTGCCTGGGACTAGACATGGGGTTAACTGTTCCGAGCATCGATGGCAGAAGAAATTTTTACTATTGGTTACATGGACGGCAGAGAAAGGGAGATGATGCACAATACCTCATCAGCAGATTGTGTATCAGATGCTTGCACTAAATTACAATTTTCTCCGTACTGAGTATGGGAAATGAAGCTTTGCGGCGCCTACGGCTGACCTTCGGAAGTGTAGGACTGAATCGGCCAGCATCGGGCTTACTCTCCCCTCTCTTTCAATCTTCACACTCACAACACAATACTTCTCCTTCTCCACCACCTTTTCCCAACATTTTGGCGTCTGCTGCCTTCTATGATTTTTACTCATCGTTGCAATGATCAAATTTGAAGCCATGGTTTAAGGTTGCATGCTCTTGTTGACGCCAAGCATTTTATGCCCACTGCCAGGGCGCACTAAGCACTAATGTTACCGTCTGACTGTGAAAAGTGGAACTATTCTCAGCGTGTGATAAGTGTATATTTTGTTTGTGAAATGTGTAGTTTATGAGACGGAGATTGGGCATTCGCCTTGATGTGTATGTAAACCCTCCTAAAAACGCAGTCAGGACGGCCTGTAAGCAGGGGCCTATACGCAGGTATGGTATGACCCCTGCTGAAGGATCCAACTAACCTTGTGATTGTGGACCTCACATAATTCGCTTAGGATAGTTAAACAGGTAAACAAGTTGTGTAGGATTATCGTCTATTCACGCGCAGCTATTAGTGTTATGTTCATATTACTGAACCTACGTATTTCAATTCTGTCGTGAAAACACAAAAATGATAACCTTAACACACACAAAAATACTTCAAATCCATAATACACAAAAAGAACGCAGATAAAGGTACCAAAACCGTGACGAGAATACTAGGCATGGATGTTTGAGATCTCGAAACATGATTATATTTTCAAAATTCTAAATCGAAACATTGCAAGATTTATGTAAAGTACGTCGAAACAAAGTATTATTCAGTATTCATAGATTAATATCTTTTATGGAATATTCGCATATATAGACCGCTAATATAGTTATCAGTGTTAATTATTTTATGATTATCTTAAGAACCTTCCTAAGTAAATTATTTTTAAAGAAGTTTGTTGAGTATAAAGCAGAAGGAAAGGCATAAATGACGCTTCTCACGACATTACTAAGTGTCAAATTAACGTCAAATATGCGATGCCGTGCTTCGTTGTTATCAATTAACAATCAATATTGGCTTGCGTGGAGTAGAGGCGAGACAGGTAGAAAGCGGCGGGTTGTGTGGTATGCGTGCGTCACTGCATGCTGGCCGTTTGTTTGTGCTCTGTGGCGCCACTATCAACACCGTCTAACAAGAGCCAGCCCAGGCCGCGCCAACACACACAACAGCAATCATTCGCTTCAAATAGGAGGCAGAATACGGCCCTGGAAGAAAGTAGCTCTCATATGTGACTGTAAAATAATTAATCGTATTCTTCTCCTACAACCTAGTTAAAACAATCGTCTATTTTTTTTATTGAAAATGTTTTTGCACTAATTTATAAGATGCTGGAAGAATATTCTTTTCAATGCCGTCTATGCTATTATGTAATTATAAATAAAATTGCAAAATTTCGTAAGGAACAAAAATATTTTGACGCGAATACGTCTTGAAAGTCGGTACTGGATGATATATAAGAACTATGAGCGACATAAAATTGTCCAATTTGAAACGGCTAGTAATGAAAAGACTACTGAACGGAGGATAGAAAGGTTGAAGGGATAACGTACATTAACCGGTATATCTGTCTTGGTCGGGTTAGCCGAGGGATACAGTACGGCAGGCACTTAGAGACCATTTCAAGATCTATAAAAGTTAATTTTGAAAACTTTTGGCATTTTTAAAGTGAAAATGTTTAATGAAACAGTAAGAAAGTAAACGCAGAACCAGTGGAATGCAGGTAGAATTGAATCAAACCCTCTTTGGAATGCGAAGAGGTTTTGGCTCAACCGATTGAGGAAGAAAGTAGAGCGATAAGGCCTGGTGTACACCTGCGTCATTTCACGCTGCGTGCACGCGACATCCCATGCACACGTAGCAAGCGGCAGTAGGCGTCCGACTGACAACGATGGACGTGTATAGTAAGAAACGGATAATTTATATGTACTTTATCTTTAAAAATCATTTATTAAGGACACAGGATAGACGTTGTTAGTATTGTAGACCTATTCCAAATAACTTATTTTATATGAAGCTTGAAAACAATGAAATGAATATTCCAAGAGGACAACCTCTGCCGGGCATTGCATGTCCAAAAATACCTCTCTGGTTTGTTGGTGATGAAGCATTTTCCCTTTCACCAAATATAATGAGGCCTTACAGAGTCTTATCAGACAATTAAAGGATTTTCAACTACAGATTGTCAGGCGTCAGGAGAAAAGTAGAAAGTACATTTGGCATTCTATCCAATAAATTGATTTTTTTTTTTCATAAAACAATTAATTTAAATTTGGATTTATCCATCCTATTGATAAAGACATGTTGCTCGCTTCATAACTTTGTTAGAACGAGAGATGGGTACAACATTCAAGACGAAATGAGTATATTAGGTTTCGTCGATATCGGAAAGGATGCCTCAGTTCCAACAAGAGGAACTACTAAGCAGTCTATCCAAGCAAGAAACGTTTCCGATGTTGGCAGCTTACCCTCGCAAAGGAATTTTGTTTAAGAACTTTTGTGTATGCAACAGCAGTTTACCATAAATTTTATATTTGAGACATGTGAAATCTAGAGTGTTAATATGTGTGAGTGGAGACTTTCCCGGCGTATCGATGCAACAAAATCTTCTCGGGTGTCCAGCCGGATGGTGGTGTAAAAACACGACGTTCGAGAGCTGACTCCGCTGTCTTCATCAGGTATCTGTAGTTGTTCTCAGCTGACTGTCTCTGCCTCGACAGTTGTTGTTAGATTGTAAATACTTTATGTAAAGCTGGATTTATAATAAACACGAAATATTTTACTTAGATATTTCTTTTTTGCCTTTGTCGCCCTTCTCCTCGAATCACTCAATGAATATCCGACAAATACTGGTACAAGCTCCTCTTTCCTTGATTCGATCATGATAATTTTCTGACGGATGTACCAAATTTCTGGATAAGACTTAATTTCACCAATAAAATGTAGGATTTCTAAAACTAATAACTCGTCTGCCACGCTTGCCACACTTGCGTGTTTTGTCGCCCGTGTGCACCGCTCCATTGGAAACAATGTACTATACCTTGTTCACTCTGAGCTGGCGGCTGAAGGTCATGTTCCACTAGCTCGGGTCCTCATGTCACCGCCCCCTCCCTTCCTATCTCTCCGCACCGTACGCTGTATCCAGGCGGGCGAATGGTAAATTTTTCCTTCACATGTAGGGGCGAAGGCAGAGGAGTGGGGATAGAAGAGACTGACCTTGAGCTACCTGTCTTAACTAAATGCGCTATAGGAGACCGCAGTTACGTGCGCGGCAACGCTGCGACGTGGTGGGCGAGAACAAGGAAAAACGACCGCTGGGTGGACGCAGGTGGCCGCAGCGTCACTGCTGGTGCGTGTGTATCTGTTTCTGTATACTCCAAGCCGCAACTGCTGCATCTCCGCATGCACGCTGCGTGAAATAACGCTCGTGTGCACCGGGTCTAAAAGGCCATGGGGGCCACGACCTTGGGCGGATACAGTGTGATGCGAGGGTCGGAGTTACCGCAACGGAACAGCCTCCGTTGGATATGGACTGCCCAGGCGCACACAATGATACCACAGTCTATCATCCTGAAGTTTTTAATTGTCTAAACCTCCTTTGAAACCTTTGTCGTAGCTGTTAAGTACTAAGTAGAAGTTTCTCTTATACAGTTAAATAAAATGTTCAGCTATTAAGTACCTTGGAGTATTTTTTCTTATGTAACGGTATGTATGTTAAGTTAGAAATTACTCCTGTGAAAAACTTACAAAAACTGTAAATGACGGTATAAGAAATGATTATGAAAGCAATTAAACTGAAAAAGGAGATGACCGAAACATTGGACATATGGAAATAAGCTGGGATGGCAGAATACTTTTTTTGTTGCTTATGGCTTTACGCCTCGTCGACCTAGAGGTCATTAAATTCGGGAAAGGACTGAGGGCAAGGAACGTGAAGGAATTAGGACATGGCCTTTTGAAGGAAGCATCCCGGCATTCGCCTGGAATGATTGGGGGAAACCATGGAAAACCCAAATCTTGATGCCTGGACGGGGATTCGGGCCTAAGTCCCGAATGCGAGGCCAGCGTTAGCGCTCACCCACTACGCTCGGTGGCAGAAAAAAATCTAGAGTTCATGTGCTAGAGGAGAATCTCAAAAACAGCATTAAAGATTTAAAACACAGCGGATCAATAGGAATTTAGTTAATTTAGGGAATAGCTTGTAACGTACGATGAAGTCGCGAAGGAAATGGTTGACGACAAAGTATATGCTGTTTATTGCAGGATCAAATAAAAGTTTGGAGAAATGAAGAAAAGATGTTTAAAAATTGTATTGTTGGGAAATCTCTTTTCAGAGGAAAGAACTAACCTATGGAAGGCAAACATAGAGAACCTGTACGAAGAAGACCTTTTTTCTTATTGCTTACTGCTTTACACCTCGTAGAGGTCACTAAAGGCGGGAAGAGATGGCAGCAAGGAACGTGAAGAAATTCGGCCATGATCTTTTGAAGGAACCATCCCATCGTTCGCTTGTATTGACTTAGGGAAATTATGGAAAACCTAAATCTTTATGGCCGGACGGGGATTCGAACACGCGTCTACCGATTGCGATGCCAGAACGTTACCGCTCATTCACTACGATGGGTATGAAAGCGATGGTCTGAACAACAGTCTTGCTGGAAAGAGAGCAATCTATTGATACTGATGATATAGAATTTCATGTTATAAAAGCAGAATTTGACAGAGCTTTGGAAGGTCTGAATTCTGAATTCGAACAAGGCAGTAGGAACTGGCAAGATTTATTTATAAATGCTAAAATATCTGGGATTATAAGAAATCCAGTGACTATTGAGGTTGATTACGAAAATTTATGAAACATTAGAGATTATTAAGTATTTTATTAAATAGGTTCGAGTCATGGACCCTGCGTATCGACCGTCCAGATTGCGGTTTTCAGGCGGATCCTCTTATCACAAAGGCGAGTACTGGTAGGGTACCTAATCTCCGTCTCATAAACTACAGATTTCACAAATAAAATCACACTTGTCACGCAACCACACAAACAGTCCATCCTTGGAGTAAACGCTCCAGATCTATTAAGTCTGGTTATAACTATTGTGAGACCTACGCCTTCTCCCACACCCCCTACGTCTTGATTCACGCCAGCTATTTTGTCTACGAACTTCACAGTGACTGAAACAAGAGATAAAGTGTGGTTATCACACTCCCGAAGAAAGCACAAGTTGATAAATGCGTAAAAAAAGCTAAGCATGGACGCCAATCCGAAGATTGATTAGACCCTCCAGAAGGAGACATATTAAGCCTGATATGGGAGGCAGTGTGTCAAGTTAATTATCTCGTTACCTAACCTAAACCGGTGATCCTACCGGGTAAAGGGTAACTACAGTTGTAACGAACGCGTCTTGTGACAGCTAGTTACATTAATAAACATATAGTTTATTATTTAAAATGTGGAATATTTTAGTGGGCGTTTGGGCGCAGTGTACATTCTACAAGTGTGGAGCGGCAGATCTGAGGAATGCCAGCAGGCCGGTTCCTAGAATTAGCGAGGGGAGAATAGTGTGTGCCTAATGGAGGGGAGATTTGTGCGTGCCAGGTAGACAAACAGGGTGATCGGCGAAAGTTTTCTGTTTTTCATGTGGCACGACGAACGAGTGAAGGAATATTCGATGACGGCCGGCCAGCACGTTCCGACGATGTGATTTCTGGACTGTCTATTCGTGAGTGGGACTGTTGCTGCTGCCTGGATCCGGACACCCGCTATTTTGTTTGAGCAGATGAGCTCAGGCAAAGGACGACATCCGAGGAACTGTGCTACACTGGTCCATAGCAGAGAAGACCGTCATCCAATGTGTGGCGGCAGACATGTACATTCGGTAATTATACATCGCCAATGAAGGACACTGTGCTAGCTAGACTTTCAAGTTCATAGCATTGCCCAGCTACGACCCTGCAGATAAGAACTCTCATAGCCCGGAGCAAACATTTCTTTCAGAAGTGAACAGTCAAAATGTTGACTTCGTTTACTCTTTAATTTTTGTGTATTTTATATAAAATACCCTGGCGCCCACAAAAGGACAACTGATTAATTTTGACTAATTTTGTTATATATGTCATGTGATTAATTGAAATAAAACCATTTGTGATTTCTCGTATAAAGTATTCACGCAAGTTCTACCTTTCATGATAATAAAATAAAATAATAAAATTAATTATAATTTTAAATCAGGTAATGAGGTCAGAACGTTACACAGTTTAACGTGGAATCATGCGTACTTCACATTACACAACTAGTTGTGCGAGAGGTGACCGTCAGATTAGGGGCCTTTGAATATCCCCGAAGGGAAAGGAATTCGAACCGGGGACTTTTCGAAAAAATTAGGTTTCGAAGATGTTAACCTTAGGACAAGATGTTAAAATTTTTAAACAAATCATGTCTAAAATATCTAGATAGAAGAATAACCTGTGACATATTTACGAAACAGTTTGCAATGATAAAGATACAAAATCATGAATTTAATATGTAGAGACCGAGCGTGGTGGGTGAGCGGTAATGCTCTGGCCTCGCATTCGTAGGGTAAGGCTTCGAATCCCTGTCCGGGCATCCAGATTTGGATTTTCCATGGTTTTCCCAAATCACTCCAGGCAAATGACATATCCAAATTCCTTCCCGTTCACTATCCTTTCCCGCCTCTAATTTACCTCAACGTCAACGAGGCGTAAAGCCATAAGGGAGCGTCAATAAACCACGTAGCCCCATTTGGCCTCCTGTGAATCCCCACCTCCCGACGTGGCTTTTGCTTCTACCCACATCTTTCCCAAGTAGCTTTTCTTCTCTTTTGATTCCAGAAGACATTAAGTACTCTTTTCTCTTGTCAGACTACTATAAATTACACACGGAGATAATTAAACGAAGGAAATAAATATTCACATGCTGTTGTGTGTTCTGTAAATCATTTTAACTGCGAAAAATGATATGAATGGAAAGCTATGCGGCCTGACTCGGAACACCCCCTTCCCTTTTCCCCACGTACCGCTACGTAGCCTTACAGCCAACTCGTCCCCCCCCCTTCTTTTCTTCTAGTCCGAGCTACGTAGTCTATGGACGCTCCCTAAGAAAAAAAAAGATGAGAGACACATTTGTAATCTATACAGGCTAAAATTTAACTTGTGTGAGGAGGTAACAACCAAGAAAGTAAAAGAAAAATTATTATGTGGTTTGAGTATTCCAGGGTACATAATCATCATTTTCAAATGACATCATACCTTTATCACAAAAGGAGGATATTGAGAAATTACTGAACCACACGAGCAAAATAAAGGAAGCAGAATTTGCATAAAAAATAAACCGAAGTAAGACGTAGATCATGAAAGGTAGCACAATGGAAAAGAAAAACGGGATCAAATGTAACAGAAGATAGACTAATTTCGGAAGTAAAATTACAAACAGGGGAAGGATAATCATAAAAAAAAAAAAAAAAAAAAAAATGCCTTCTTAAAAAATTGAATTGATATCTTCGGTTTCAAGCATTGGCACAGAACTCAGCAAGTGCTTCCTAATGTATGGAGCGAAGCATATCATGGGCGTCAAGTTAGGACTTTAATAATAAGAGAGGGAAAGAAAACTGAAATGTTTTCAAAGTGATCTTATAGCACGAAGTCAAAAGTTAAGTGACGAGATAAAGTACGGAATGATAGTGTTATGGGAATCAAGGGCGAGGAAAAACAGTTTGTGGAACGTTTTAGCAGAAGCAACAAAATAATGGGTCACATTTTAAGAAATGGAGGATTTTTTAATTTTTTAGTAGAGGAAACAGTCGAATAGAAGAACTGTAGCGGAAGATAGAGATTATAATTTAGGAAGCACACAACTTAGTTCTTAAGGTGAAATGGGTTAGCTGATATGAAGAGATTTTCTCGGGATAGGAACAGATGGAGGATTGCATCAAACTATCGTCTATATATTGGCTATGAGGTTGGCCACCTATTATTCTGATGAAAACTTCATGATTTATACGATATAAACTAATTCAACTATAACCTGAAAAATAATAAAATAGTTTACCATGTTATTTTCGGTTGCTGGGGAGTTTAGAAATAAGGAGTTAATAATTTAGATTGGTGTAATTTCAAGTTGCGGGAACATTATTTATCCTTGGTATGACTGTGTGAACTTGAAGCAAAGTGTGAATGAAAGTAATAGCATTAAGGGAATTGCATTGTAACACAGTGCGGGTGTGATTTTCGAATTGTAGAGAATTTGCTTCGTTTATTCAGGTTGTAGATAACCGAAAGTAACTGTTGCAACTGGAAACCACTACTAGTAAGGCTACACGGGAACAAACAAATTGTTTTGAAACAATGGACGTGAGCATTGTTCTTAATAGCGGGGCCGTTCACTTTACCGCCTACTTCTTGAATTATTTTTGTACTGATCACTCGAAGTCTGTTCTTGGAATTGTATTGCAGGTGCAGATGGCTTTGCGATTTATTTGCTCTCCGCCTCTTTCAGTCACATACTATGATAAGTTAGTAATTCATCCGCACGTCTCTAGACAGTGCCTACAGTTGTGTCAACTAAGTTCACAGTGGATTATTGCTTATATCTACGCATCAGGTATATTTCATTATCATACATTTATACGTGAAATCAGTTATGAATTGCAATTAGTTGTCTCCTTCTCTGAATTAGTTGTCAGACACAAAAGTTTTTTTGCTGCTAAAAAGTACATACACGTACTTTCAGAGTAATTAGTGTAGTTTATACTGCGTTTGTTCCTATAAATTTTCATTACTAATTTGCTACTGTAACACACTTTTCTTTGCACAGTTCCTCATTAAATAATAATTCTTTTTAACGATGCCAAAGATTCAATTAGTAGAGGAATGTATATTATCAAATGGTTTCGCGTTTCGTCGAGGTATCATCATCGAAGGAAATTGACTCTGAAAAAGAATTGTCAAATTAGTTAACGACTCAGCCAAATATTTTTCAGGATATTAAATTTACTCTTATTTTGGCGTAAAGAGATATGGTAAATAATCTTCTTTGATTTCACCCGGCATTCTTGCTCAGTTGCAATCTTATTTTGCTTAGTTCGGTGTGTGGTATTTGATATGAGGAAACGTAAAACATGCTGAAAAATTATATTTTGAATTTTGTTATGTTTTGTGTGATAGTTAACTTGAATAAAATTTGTTTTTGTAGGACTTACGAGTACTTATTTTTTAATGATTATAGCCTAGGGTTGTGATTATTTTCTTATACTACTGAAAATGGTGCGTTTGGTATTATTATCTGCACGGTTGTATTTATGCCTGCCAGAGTGTGGCCGTTATATAAGAGGTGTTTAGTGAAAGGTGATTTGGTAGTGCATTTTACTGCTCCTAAGTGCTTTTATGTATGTGATCCACTCATGTATTCTTTATTTGGACTATTTATACTGCATCGAACTTTCGAAATATTAATTGTAAAATATAATATATAAAATATATTGTAATATATAATTGTAACATACAAAATGTAATATGTTGAACTTGTTAGTGTTCGAATGATATTTTATTTGTTTGAGGAATACATTAGGCTGCCTTTTATGAATGTAAACTTGAGTTCGTGTTTCTTAAGTGCGTGTGTTTGTTGTTTTAGGTGCTTGCTTCAGTTGCTTGTTCAAATGTGACACTGATTATCATTTTCTTGTACTGTTTTCAATGTCGTGAAAAGTTTTTTGTCTTCAGCAGATTCTTTCCTTGCTAGTGATCACACATAATTTAATTGTTCCAATAAGTTTCTTGTGATTTTTCATATAGTATGTAATTTTTTGTTTAGTATCTCGACTTACAGACTTTGTATCCTTTTCTTCCATGTATTTCATTTCTGGTGTTAAGTTCTAATTGTAAATTTGTTTTTTTAATGGTATATTCTGTTGAGTATGGTCATTATAGTATCCCGTTTAAGTATAAGTGTTGTTTGTACGTAATCTTTGTGATATGATTTGATATAAGGAATTCATTTCCTCTTTCTACTCCATTAATACTGTGGAAGTGATGGTTTTGTTTGACATATTCATGTCCTGGTGTATTTCATTTATGCGTGCAACTGACAACTTCATAAGATATGTTACATCATGTAGAAATCTGTGACGTCGACAATGCTGCAGCATTTTTCAAGCAATATTTTCTTGAATACTTTGTTTTCTGCGTAGAATGCAAATGTAATATTCATCGTTCTTGAATTTGGAGGAACGTGAGAAGTTCTTCATTCTTAAACTGAAATATGTCTATGACGTTACCAATTTAAACGTCTTTTCTATTTAAAAAAAAAAAAATAAAAAAAAAAAAATAAAAAAATTAATTATTTGTTTGTGTGGGATCGTTTTTCTGTGTCTTCAACATTGTATCATTTAAAGTGAAGGTGTATTTTGATATCTATATGCATATTCTCTGTATCAAAGGATTAAGAGAGTTGCTATGTGTGGGAAACGTATAATTTTTTCAGTTAGTAATTTTATGTTTAACCTTTTGATTAATATTTAGTTTTCATCAAGGACTTTGTATTTTGTAATGCGATATGTTAGGGGTTTCGTAATTTATTATTGGTCTGAATCGAATGTCTAGTTAGCGTTATGAAAGCTATAGAATTTGTTTGGATTGTATTTTGTCCTCTCATTGAGCATGATATAAATGATTTTTAGTGCTTTGTTTAGAGTTTTGCTTGATATATATTTATGAGCTTTGATATTAATTCCGTTAAGCTACTTTTGATTACGAACTCCTCAATTTTCTTGATATATTGTGTTTCTGCAACATGATAACTGTTGCATTTGTCTGTTTTGGTTTCGGTTACATTATATATATATATATCTTTGAGTACTTATTTTGCATTCATAATCTCGTTTTTTTTTGTATTACGTTGGGTTGAGATGCTTTTCTATTTCTTTGAATATCAATGATCTTGTCGGACTCATCTTCATGGGGTTCTACTGTTGTTCAGATAGTATGTATTATGTCTTTGCAGCGATTTCTGCGGTAATTTTTCTTAAACTTTTGCATGTATTGTGTCTAAGGACTTTTTCTGTTATTTCTTGTATTATAGTAATCGAGTTGAGTTGTTTGGTTATAGAGCTTAGGGTGAAAAACATAGGTGTTAGTTGTGTTTGTGCTGCTGCGGTGATTTATTTTATGTGTTTATCAACTGCCTTAGATTTTTTTTGTGCCCTATTTCCGTCAGTAGTTAAATTGTGCGTCCTTATGTATTTTTTATTCGGGACTAAAAGATTGCAATACTTTTGAGCAAATTTACGAATTCTAAATCAACACTAATACTATAAATGTGAAAGTAACACTATCTCTTGTCTGCTACATTTTCACGAATAAACTGCTAAAATGATCCTAATGAAATTTAAGAAGGAAATAATTATATATGTCATTAGGACACATGATACTTTCTTCAGGATAAACAACATATTTTGTCATGAAGTTTTGAATACTAACCAAACTGTGACAGACAGACGGATAGCGTGTGTAAGTCTCTATAATGTTATATTGGTCGCTCAGTCTTGTTTCTCCCGCAGTCAGTTTGTGTATAATTTTATCATAAATTTCATGTACAGACATACATTAATATGTGGTACAGATATGGTTTTGCGTCGCACTAGCCTATTGCTTTGTGGTTGTTGCTATTGTTAAGCAAGTTGAAAATTGGTTCTTTTTATGGGATAGATTTAATGGTAGGGTGATGTCTTTTACGTAGCTTAGTCTTCTATATCCAATCCTAGCAATAAAGTTTTGAGTCCACTCGTACAAGTTGTGGGTTAAAGCTAGTGAATTTATATAACGTTTTCTTGATGTCATCTTTCATCAAGGACGGGACTTTATTTCTTTGGATCTATCCATGCTATTTCGGCTGCGTGGTTCACCTTGGTTGCAAAAATAATGCGGCTATCTACTCCATAAAGTGGAAATGCGCACCGAATGCCATATAGAGGGTTGAACTTTCCCTGCCCCACTCGTGAATTATGTTGTCAAGTGTTATCAGCCAATTCGGAAGGATACCGGTTCGAATTCCCGTCCGGGCATCCAGATTTGGATTTTCCATTGTTTACCCAAATTACTCCAGGTGAATGCCGGGATCCTCCCTTCAAAAGGCCATAGCTGAATTCCTTTCTGTTCCTTGTCCCCAGTCTCATTCCGCCTCTAATGACCTTGATGTTGACGAGGCGTAAAGCCATAAGTAAAAAAAAAAAAAGAAAGGTTATCAGCCAGCCAGCTTAATGACCCCATAGAATGGACAAATCACCATCAACAACATGTATTCTTTACACACTGCTAATATCTTCGTATTTAAAGAATAAGTTCTGAATGTGAAGGTTTTTCAGGATATACATTTTTTTTTGAAGTTATTGGAAATAAAAACAATCGCTACATATATTAATCTGTAGCGGAGTGTTCTATGTAAATTTTTCGTATTGGAATCACACAACACAAAAAACAACAAACGGTTTTCACTCTTTGAAAGCTTATGGTCTAGCTTAAAATGTGTGGTACATCGCATAACTCTACGTCAGCTTTTCTCAACCCTTTGAGGTTAGGCTGTGATCACCACGGACCCCTTAATAGTAATAATAATATTAACAACTGGGAATTGGATAGACTACAACTGTCATTTGATAGCTTGGCTCGCATTTCACACATTGTGACCACGCCTCCATTTATTCTTTCGTAATTATTATTTTTATTTTGCTCACGGACCATTTTTTTTTTTTAACTTTCATTCCCCCCGGGTGAGACCCAAGAAATGAATGGTGAGGATCAGGTGGACCCTTTACAGGCAGATGGGGAAGTATTTGCCGCAGGGTATGGGGAGGAATTCGGCCGGAACTGATTTCGGAAAACCATGGAAAACTGAAATCAGAAGAGCCGGACGGAATTTAAACTCACGTCCTGAAAAATATCAGGTGAGAAAGATATCGCTCACCCATCTGGTTCGGACACCCTGATTGCCCTAAAAATTCATAGCAACTTATTTTATTTATGAAATTACCTTAAGAATTCGTTATAATATACATCAAATTATTTTTTGTGCCGCTTTTCATGGCTTTATCATTACAAACTTATGTTTGCAAAAATCCTTCAGATTAAAATTTGGTTCTTCCTGGTAACAGACTTCTTTGGATTTCGATGTAATTTTCATTTTTTGAACTTTGAATGCTGTTTTGAAATATGGTCATTGACTTTTGTACGTTGATATGATCTCAGAGAAAAAAAGGATTGGGAAAATTTTGCTCCGAAAGGAACTGGAATATTTACTTTTCCTAGCACCAAAGATGTACGTAAAGTTGGTAACGTTGTATTGCTTCGTTGCGTGGGAGTAAAAATAAGAAAACGATTCATTTTGCTACTTCGAAAGAAAATTAACCTGTCGGATTCAATTTCTACAGTTAAAATTCTTTTTAAACCAAATTCTTCGTTTCTGACGCAGTAGTATTGAATGTTAGTTATCATTCTGGTCCAGCCTGAATCTAATCATAACTACAGTCTGCTGCTACTCGAAAATACCAAATGTTTGCCTGACGCGCATTCCTACGCACACCTACTCCTAGGTTGACACGGGTCAAGCTGCAGCCAAATGCTAGTATTAAATATTTTTAACTCATAACTGAGCGATCATATGTCTGCAAGAAGGTCTGTAGTCAGTGATAAAGTGAATAATTGGTGAAAATATTAAAGGAACATACGAATAAAGACAAGCAGAAAATCGGATAAGTGGATTACGGTGCTTATATAGGAAAATAAAAGATGCTGCTATAGAACATTTAGTTACTCACGGCTAAATAGCAAAAATTTTATAAAATAACCCTTGGTTCTATTATATATTCGTGTTTTGAGGAGGAGAATCTGTGAAAGTAGAGGCTAGAAGAGCCTCGCCTTAAAGTTACAATCATAAGATACCTGTAAAGGCAAATACTGGACCGAGTATTATCTTCAAGTAATGGAATAATGTGGTATCTTTACCAATCGATACATATTAATAGCAGTCCTAAAATCTCACAACTGAGGTGCTGTATTGTATAAAGAGTCATTGGGGATAATTACAGGGATTCCAGATAAGATTTTCAAGGAAGATAAAAATCTGTTTACACTTATGTGATTATAAAATTGGGATTTCGGAGCCACACTACCTGATTACCAAAGTGATGCCATAAAAACTGTTGCAGGATGTGAATTAAAGCCAAAATGGCAGGGATGAGAAAAAAGCCCTAACGATGTTGATAGGTGTTATTTGACTATACGTTTTACGGTGTACCGTATCTCCTAAAGACGACTGGAAACTTTAAAAAAATCTGGCAAATCAAATCTCTTGGATCGAACGTGGTGGGTGAGCGGCAATGCTCGGGCCTCGTATTCGAGAGAACGTTGATTCGAATCCCCGTCCGACCATCCATATATGGGTTTTTCATGGTTTCTCCAAATCAGTCCAGGTGAATGTCGGGACGATTCCTACGAAAGGCCATAGCCGAATTCATTCCTGTTCCCTGCCCCCACTCTTGTCCTGTGTGTAATGACCGCGACGCCAAAAAAAAAAAAAAATCTCTTGATACTCAAAATCTTTTAATGCTCTCTTTACATGTTTAAAATTTTGCCAACTTACAAATTTAGTAAGTAAATTAATTCAGACATGCATCAGAAAAGTATGATAAAGATAAAAGTGGAAATGAATTTACAGAGGAGTTTAGTAAGGGTAACAAGAATGGACAGTCAGGAACTACAGAATTGGAGAAATACTAAGTGAGGAACCTCTACAGAACAGGAAGAGGATAGAAAAATCAAAACTACACTGGTATGGACATGTAAAATAAATGGGAGGAGTGACAACATCCAGGAAAATGTTGGAAATGGAATTTGAGAATAATAGACCTCCAGAAAGACCAAAGGGATTAAGAAGAGTGCCGAGGGAAAAGGAGTGAACTGGACGAGAGTAACAGAAGAGAGGTGAACGATGGAGAGGCTTGTATTCCAAACCATGGTTAGATTATATAACACAAAACACTTTAAACATCATGCTGCATCACCAGAAAGGAAACTGTTGGAATAAAAATTTCATTGACGTCATGTGCAGTAAAAATAAGCACTCTATGCGATTTAATTTGAAATGGAACAGCACTTCTTATGTGTTACATCTACCGTTGCTGCAGTATGAGTTATTCCTTTATGTCACTACCAACTAGAGTCGTGCAAACACTGTCTAGGCTCTCACGGTTTATCGCTGCCAGCGCGACCTCTGCCGGCCAATTGCCGGAAATACAGTGCAGATGACCCAGCCTGGACGTAAGCTCGAGCCTGACAGTAGGCCTGGTCTGTTATTCACGTGCTACTCTGGTACTCCCAAGGTACAATAGAAACAGGCACGAATTGCATTACAGTCTTAAAAAACGCTGAAGAACCGGCGTTATCAACTGAAAAATTAAAGAGCGGAGAGCATGTGTGTCTCCTTCTTGTTATTTTCGACGCACTGTTGAATCATTTTATAGGATTACTAGCTCGTACCCGCGACTTCGTACGTGTGGATTAAGAATCTTTTGCCAGAATTGAATATAGAAAGTTGTTGGTAACGAAGGATTGGACCCAAACAACACCGAGTCGGCATAATATGACAGGAAAGCTATCACTATATCATTCTACCATCGAACCAGTCTCTTGGAGAGAATCAGTTTCCAACATATTTCTGTCACCATTCGATAAGGTCTCAAAATTTCGTGACTACAACTATTAAACATACCGGAGAAAATGTCCTGTGCCCTTCATACAGATTTTCTTGTCAATTCCATCAACATCGTTATAGCCATTTGGTCGTCAAAACATAACAAAAAGACAGAGACTTACTTCCGTATTTATAATATTATTACAGCGGTTCACACTCTCTCTCTATGACTGCGAACAACCCCTGAGGGATCATTATAACGTAAAAAAGTGTACACCTACAGCATTGCAAGACTACCTACGATTTGCCTCGCATAGCACCTCTAACTTTGTGATATCTACAGTTTAACATTCAACGGCCCAGGCGTGATTCTTACGATCAAAAACAATTTTTAAAAACCTTAGCCTCCACGGAGATTTGAACCAGAGACCACGACCCAAAAATTTGTAAGCAAGCGCTTTAACCACTGAGCTGTCTGTCCGATACACGGAAAAAGCAGTGTACAGACGTCCATATGCAACGCGTCTGTCTATCGCCATTCAGTAGTATTTCGAAATTATGAGACAACATGTATTATATATACAGATAATTTTTCAACCAAATGTAGACAGTATTTTTCTCCTTGTTTCAAAGGACAAGTGTGCAAAGTTTCATCGAGATAGGATGAAAACTGTGGATTTTTATGAAGAACAAACAAACATACATACATTCTTCTTTATATATATAGATATACATTTACTTTCCGAAAATTCGTATTGTATGCTAATGAATGTTCCGCTATCCAAGTACGCTATCTGCGGAGGAAGAAATAGCTGTAAAAGACTACGTTAGATATGGGAGGAATGTATTATCCCTGTTGTCAGTTTCTCATCCATTATTCTTTTGCGTATTTTACTGTGTATCTTGTGTATCTATAGAATGAGCTGTTGCTTCCAATTCAAATCAACCAGTAGTAAACGCCTCTTGAGCTTCAAATATAAAAAGGAAATTCAATAAGACAATCTACTTCCTAGGTGGAAATTCAGAGGGAGAAAAGAAGTACCCTTAGGTGTCTAAAGCTACTAAAATACAAGCGAGTGGCTTTTCTGCAGAGCTGGTTTTATCATTTCAGAAAATCAGGGCTATCTTTTTCCTGGACATATGAATGATCTTTGGCTATTTACAATCACGTATGAGAGTGATATCAGTTATGTCTTTAAAGTGTTTTCAATGTTTTCCATTAATATGAATTCACACAAGACGTCACATACATTTGAAGCCTCGTATAACGTATAAATCATTATGTTCTAAATGTGAATTCAGGATAAAATTTATGTACGTGAGTAATAGTAGATAACTTATTTTATGGTTTTCGTTATACTGTGTTCTGATTGTACGGTTAGTAATACATCCGTTACATATGTTGTTCAAACACATACACGCCACACATCATATGTACGGCAGTTCATTTGACAGAACATACAAAAACTGTTGACAGTAGTCATTAATATAATGTAGTTTCGAGAGTGTCTCTGCCGTACAATCTTATCCCGTTTTGTCACATGTACCATCCTTTTTGTGTGGGACTCTACTTGCTATTCCTGCATTGCCGAGCCTTCCTTTGTGCACCGTGCCTGGGGAAGCTCCAGAGGTCACAGTTCGCCCGAGTAAAGAGGACTGGTCACAGGGGAACGAGCGTGAGTAGACGGCTATTAACACGACACTACTGCCAACAGTGAGTGATAAATCCATCTTAAGGAATCTAACCTCACTCAACAGACGTATCACTGTTAATAGTTAAGTGTATTACTCGTACTACTTTAAATAAAAACAATTATGTTAAAATCATTTGACGCATACTAAATGTACTATCGCACTTTTTCGCGATAAGCAGTGGCACATTTAATTATGTTATGTGGTAGAACAGCAAAATGCAAATCATCATATCTTCTGCATATCCTTATTACCACAAAAACAACATGATTATTAATTTGAATTATTATTTGATAGACCGCCTGACTACGACCTGGGCGACTAAGGACGTTTCTTCGAATTCCATTGTTCGGTACGGCTCCCCATATCCTTTCGTTCTGCTGCACAGTGAAACCGAGCGTGATGGGTAAGCGGTAACATTTTAGCCTCCATTCGAGAGGACGCGGGGTCGATTATCTGTCCGGCCATCAATATTTCGGCTTTTCATAGTTGCTCGAAATCACTCCAGGCGAATGGTTCTTTCAAAACGGCATGACTGAATTCATTCCCATTCCTAGCCCTTAGTTATTTCCGTCCTCTGAAGGCATTGACGAAGACGAGTCGCAAAACACAAAAAAAAGCGAATACAGAGAGAAGACTACTTGAGAATACGACCGGACCACGTTACTAACCATGCGACAGGTCGTTGGTGGAAAAACGCAACCATATCTCCACAAATCCCGAACGCATGTTCCAACCTTTAATCTTCTTATTTTATATTGAAAAGATACTACAGCTATAAAAAGCCATTTATTCTACCATCAAGACCAGAAAATTAACGCTGGGAGTGAGTCTATGATGTCTTAAGCCAATTGGCTGCGAACTTTAGAGATTTTATTTAGCTGTCTACATTACACCCCCTACCGTACCTCTATTGTACCTCCAAAACATTGAAGCCTCGCTTTCTTCTTGTGCGCATTATTGTGTCGTTTCAACACTGCTTTCGTGCTCAGTCTGGTACTGAATGCAGTGCTCCGTACTGAATGTCTCCCTGTTTAACAGCAGTAATGTTCTTAGCTTTTCCCGCGTCTGCTGGCCAATCTAAATTATGCGAAGAATTTTACATCCAGGTTTTGATCAATGACTACAAATATCCCGTTTCTGGGTCGAGTTTGGCTAAGGTCACTGCTCTGTCTAGTCAATGTCACCAGGCTGTGGGCTGATCACTTTAGGTAGCTCCTTCCATACGTGCAGCGATCCTCATACAACATGGGTACCATTCCTTTCTCAGAGAAACCATTACCTCTTTCTTTTGCTTATGCTTTGATCGTCGTAGACGCCGAGGTCAATTAGAGGAGGGGCAAGGAACTGGAGGGAATTCGGCCATGGCCTTTTTATGGAACCAACCCGCCATTCTCCCATAGTGATTTTGGGAAACCATGGAAAACCGAAATGTGGATGGCCACGCCGACCTGACACACAGCTTGAAAAATTGTGATACTTTAGAAAATACTATGTAAAATTAAATCTACGTTAACGTGAGGATAGGTCACGAATTAATGTTTAGGGTATCAAATAGTTACATCTGTGTTCCATATTTGTTCGGATCTCTCCATCACCATGCCGTAAACTATGCTGTAGACACTGAGTGCCAGTTGGAAGAGCAATTTTCCGGAACGAAACATCGCACTCTTTCGTGCCAACAATGCGTCCTCTTTGAAACTGAATTGATAGTACTGCTATCTTATACATCAGTGAATCCCACTGTTTTTAAACACATGAGCAGTGAGCGAAAAAATCTGGTTTAAATGATTATCTACCTCACAAGGTAATTGATATTCGAGTTGGAGGAGCACTTGGGACAGTAACGAAATACTAGTGATTTTTTTTTAGTGTAACCTTATTTTTAATGGACATAGTGAGTTTATTATAAATCCTGCTTATCGGTTGTCTTTTTCTAGGTGGTTATTACTGAACTTGCTTGTAAGCCCGTAAAAAATAACAGTTTGAACGCATAGTTCTGGCATTTCATTTCTTCGAGTTGTAATAGGGACAGAGTATATAGTGAAATCATCTACAACGATTATAAATAGCTTCTAAAACCGTAAAAAAATAACAGGTTGGAAGTAGTGTTCTGCTAGTTCATTAGCTCGCACTTATTTAACTAAATAAACTATTATTAATTAGCACTCATAACTTTGAATTGATGTAATTATTGTAATTATATTTTCTTTATTGTCACATCGATAACTCTGGATGAATGTAAATAAACAAAAAGCAACTAATGATCAATATGTTGATTTAAAATAAGTATATACTTTTGTTTCAGTTTTCCGTCAATTCATTTCTTTGTGATTGTTTAGCTCAATAGAATCGTCATTAAATAACGGTTATAACGTCGATACTTCTCAAGCCGTTGTTAGTTTGGCAGAAAGCGTAACGACTCAGTGACGAGGCTTAGCTTTTATTAGTATTGGTGATGACTGTTGATGACACTCCATCTGTTTTAAGACATGCTGGCTTATACAACGACAGTAATTGCAATGCATGAAAGATACAAATGTTTTTTTTGGTAAGGAACTTACAAAATTAATTTAATGCCGAAAAAATAATGTTGCAAGGTGATATAGATAAATAAGCAACCAGTGGAGGTTACATATAAATAGTCAATAAGTATGTAATTTTAGAAAAGATCCATACTTATTTTTTACTATTGTATGAAAACAATGTAATTTTATCATTAAAGTTTTTAAGAGCCATAATGCTGTACTGTTGCTTACATGTTATTGTAGCTTCCACAGCCGATGCCAGGCTATGTTGGTAAGATGCCAGCATAAAGATCACGTGTGCGAAGGCTATCAGTGGGTATCTGATTCTGCATCTGGTATCTTAGAGTAATAGTGACGAAGAGTAACTGGTAAGGTGTGGGAGTTAATGTAAAAAAAATTACTTTTAGTGCTATGTTCTCATTTCTTTTAGCCAAACAAACCTACAGTCAAACAAGCCACTGTTCGTTCATAAACTTGAATAAAAGCAATAATTCTGAATAAAATTTTCAGGGTTAGTTCGAGAAAACTTCATGTGGAACGTAATCCTCACAACAATTTATGTCAATAAATTTATGTTTAAATCATTAGTTTTCTACATGATGCGATGATTATCCTTAGTGATTGGCTAATATAATCATAAACATTTATGCACTGTATTTACAGTAATTTCAGAAATAATGACAATGTTTTATAAAAAATTGATGACAAGAGAATGGTTCATGATTTTCATGGCCATTATCAATATGACATTGTATTTATGCTTCTTCAAAGTCGATATCATTACAAGCGAAGAGGACGAGGCATAAGGAACGGAATGGATTCGGCCATTGCCTTTTGAAGGAACCTTCCCGGCGCTATCCTGGGGTGAAGTTGTAGCTTGTTACAAATTGTCACTACATAATTCAAAAAGATTGTTAGACTGGATATTACTAGAGTAGTAGCAGTAAATCAAGAAGTATTTCACGAGTAAATTGATAACTAGCACAGTCGTGCAAACGCTGTCTAGGCTAGCTCGGTTTACTAATGCCAGCGCGACCTCTGCCGACAAAATGCCCGAAATACAGTACAGAGGACCGAGCATGGACGTAAGCTAACAGTAGGCTCGGTCTGTTATTCACATGCTGTGTGATGAAGAAGCAACGCTGGTTCTCGCTCGGTAGAGATAACTGAAAAATTAAAAGTGTTGAGTATGTGTCTTCTTCTTATTGTTGTTTACTACATGATGTAGTACTATTTTATAAGACTGTAACTTTTATTTCAAGAAAATTCGGATACTTAAAGATTGGGCACTTCGCCACGTTACTGAAAAAGTGAATATCTCTAGATTGCACCATATTTAAATATGTCTGTGGCGTTGTTCATTTATCCAAATATACACTCTGCGCAAGATACAACAGCTGCAATGACCACGTTAAAGCTATGTGTACTGATAGGGAAGGTGTAGATTATCCTTCTTACACACAGTTAACTATGTATTTTGTGTACCTATAGATTGGCGTGAGGCCTACCATTCAAATCAACCTGTAGTAAACACCTTTTTTCCTTCCAATATGAAAAAGAAACTTGAATTTCTTAAATACAGGAGAGCGAATGTTACTAAAGAAAAGACGGACGAAGTTCAACGCTAGATTCCTGATCAGCCAGAACATTATTACCACCTACCTAGTAGCTGGTATGTCCGCCTTTGGCGCGGATAGCAGTGGCGAGGCATATTTGCGTGGAAGCAATGAGGCCTTGGTAGGTCGCTGGAGGGAGTTGGCACCACATCCACACACACAAGTTATGTAATTCTAGTAAATTTCAGGGAGGGAGGCAATGGGCTCTGACACCACGTTAAATCACATCCCAGATGTGTTCGATCGGGTTCAGATCTGTAAAGTTGGCGGGTCAGTACATCAATTGCAACTCGCCACTGTATTTCTCGAACCACTCCATCACACTCCGAGCCTTGTAAGATGGCGCATTATCTTATTGAAAAATGCCACTGCCGTTGTGAAACATTGCCGTCATGAAGGGGTGAACGTAGTCTGCAACCAGTGTACGATACTTCTTTGCCGTCATGGTGCCTTGGACGAGTTCCACTGGACCCATCGATGACCACGTGAATGTTCCATAGTACCTAAATGAGCCGCCGCCAGCTTGTCTCCTTCCCGCAGAATGGGTGTCAATAAGCTGTTCCCCTGGAAAACGATGGATTCGCACCCTCCTATAGGCATGATGTAGAAGGTATCGGGATTCATCAGACCATGCAACGCTCTGCGCCAACGTCCAGTGGTCACTGATCACGTGCCCATTTCAGTCGTAGTTGCTGATGTCGTGGTGTTAACAATTGGCACATGCATGTGTCGTCAGCTGCGAAGGCCCATCGTTAAGAGTGTTGTTACATTGTGTGTTCAGACACACTTGAACTCTGCCCAGCATTAAAGTCTGATGTTATTTCCGCCATAGTTCGCCGCCTGTTTGTTTTACCAGTCTGCCCAGCCTACGACGTCCGACATCTGTAATGAGTGATGGCCGCCCAACCCCTCGACATTTGGACGCCAATTGTTGAAGAAACTCATTCCAACACTCCTCGAACACCCGTTGTGCAGTTTTCGAAATGTTCGTGGCCATCACAATCTGCCCTCGGTCAAACTAAGACTAAGCATGGATAGCACACTCACTGATACTACACGCATCGAGCGTGTGTCTGACTAGCAGTCATTCTTCGTCAGGTGACTCTGCTATCGCCTGGACGGATTTATATCGATAGTAGGTAGTCATAATATTCTGGCTGATCAGTGTAGCTATCCTGTAATGGTGATCATGAAGAAAATCTACTTACTAGATGGATATTTAGAGCAAAAATGTACCCTTTGGTGTTTAAAACTAAGGAAGAGGCTTTTCAGCAGAGCTGATTACATCATTTCATAAAAGTGGAATAATCTTTCTCCTTATCATATGTTTGATCTTTTCGTTATTTGCAGTCACGTATGAGAGTATAAAATTGTGTTCAATTACGTACGTTAACATAAATCCTTACTAGACGTCACATATACTTGAAGCCTCTGTGTAATTTATTACATGTGGATTCAGGTATACTTTAACTATGTCAGTAATTGTACATAATTTATTTATATTATGATTTTCATTACATCGTGTTCTGATTTCACCGTTTGTAATACTTTCGATATATACGTTTATCAAACACATTAACCTTCGGCAGCTAATTTGATAGAGCATACCAAAAATACTGATAGTAGTCATGAAATACTGTATATGTACTATAATTTCGAGAGTTCCCTGCCGGACAATCTTATACCGTCTTCTCTGATCACAACCTTTGTTGCGCAGCAAGCGCGATTAAGACACTGTGCGCCATTTCTACTTTGCCGAGGCTTCGTATGTCCGCCGAGCCTTCGTTTGTCCACCGAGCCTTCGTTTGTCCACCAAGCCTGGGGAACCACTGTCTCTGTTTATGGACCCTCAGCCATCCCAAATATATAAGCAAGGCCAAGTTGTCTTTGCTTGCAAGTTACAAGTTAACAACTGATTGCATTATCCTGTTTCTGTCCGTTCTCACAGCGCCCAAATTGCTGTTGTCATTGTCTAGTTTCCCTAGATAGCTGATAACTAGTTAAAATCTTAGAGAGAAATCTGTCAGTTTCGGATCGATTACCTGTGTTTAAAACTTCATTATGAGTTCTACAACAGAACATAAAAGAATAACGTTGGGGTTTTTGGGTTTTACAGGTCGTAAAAGGGTATTTTACGTAAAAAAAAAAAACAGATACAGAGAGGTTATGAACATTCAATAATTCACACTTAACAAGCCGAAATCTGGTTAAATTGATCCTGAATACATCCGCAAATGAAATATCCATATCCGGATGAGGTCTGATACTGACCCCCCTCAATTTTAAAACTGTGCCACGTGTCTGAAGAAGATAAATAATATTATTTGTTTCGAAGCACTTGTAACAATATTGTTTGTCGATCAGGAGTCGGTAGAACATTGCTGTTTCTGAATACTGCTACTTAGACACACAGTAACATGTTTCTGCTCGTTTTGAACACTTGTTAGTGGGATTAAATGGAAAATGTATTTTCTTTTATTCCTCAGTTACTAGCCAACTGTGCACTCGACATAGATTTGATGCCTCGTTCCGAGTATGCAGCATGGAGTAAACTTACTGAATCCCTGCTTCTTCAAGCTTGTAAATCTGGTGTCATCTGGTCAAGATGATCTTCGCGAAAGAAAATTTTAGCAGCGAACAAGTATTAAATCACTTTAATTACCTCAGGAAACATGTGTTGCTTTCTCCTTTCCTCATTTATTTCTGGTAGGAAATTTGTAAGCTTGAAAATAATATCGAAAAACGGAACTGATATCAGTCAGTAGCTGCTAGAATATTTCCAATACAATGTCACATCTTACAGGCATCGTTGTCAATGTAATGCTCCTGCCATTGTAACTCCTAGAGAAATATTCCTCTTGAATAAGAACTGCTGGCTAATTTGCATACTAGATTCTCGGTACAGAATCCTACGCATTGCTGATTTAATTGATAACCACATCCATTATCTTCAGGAAAAAGTAGACAATCTGGTCATTTCAGGTTATCGATTTTGATAGTTTTAATTCTGAGGAATGCTATTAGTTTCCATGCTTCGCTTTATCATAATGGTCACGCAGGACTTTTAGTTAAATTGTAACAGGAGTTTCGCGTAATTCGATAAAACTAATTGTTTGAGATGAGCGGATATATATTTGTATTCCGTGATCAAGCAGATCACTGATGAATCTGGTTTCGAATTCATGAAGGTGTGCCTCAAAGAGCCCATCAGAAGCTGTTCAGTCAACGGCCGCGTAGCGTGGAAAAACAGTGTTCGCTGACGTAATTCGGCCTTGGGCCAGGGGTGCTCCTCTACGTGAGCCCTGCCCTATAAATAACTGGCACTGCTTGGTTTGGCTTCAGTTTCAGGTCACCACTTGACGACGTATGGCGGAAACATCCAATGAATTGTAACTGGCTAGGTTCATCGATGAGCCGAGAGAGTCTTCTATAAAAGAAGATCGAGAAACACTCTTTTAGTTGTTTTATGCGACGGGTGGTAATGAATGCAGTGCTTTGAATGATGACTAACTGAAAAATCACTTCTCCGATTTGCTCGGAGACTGTTCATTCTTTTTTGTAGGATGAAAAACAATCGATTTTAAAGAGTACTTGGAATGTATTTATTGTTGCCAGAGGTTATTTTTTGGTTAAAATAAATTTTGTTTTATTGGAGTCACTTTATTAAATGATGTACGACGAAGATACGAGCGACGGATATGAGATGATGAGTAAGGTGAGGCGGGCCATTGCAAAAGACAGATTCATAAACAGACTCGTATCAAACTTATTGTGGTGGTGACCTATGTGACAGAAAAAAATCATATATTCAGTGCCAGTATTTCTCCCTCCGTGTCCGGGCATCCAGATTTGGGATTTTTCATGGTTTTCCCCATAGCACTCCAGGCGAATTCCGGATATTTCCTTGAAAAGCCTATGGCCGAATTACTTCCCGTTCCTTGTCCCCAATCCCATCCCGCCTCTAATGACCCCGACGTCGACGATGCATAAAGCAACAGTATTTCTCTCCCAGATTAATTACGGGTGGCAATTTTATAGTGCGGTACTAATGTTGATTCATGTGATATTTCATTTTTCTTTCGTGCGTTAATAGTATATAAACAGCTATCAGGATTATACAAGTTTTAAAAAGAATTTGTCAGTTTTCTACGTTGTTTGAAAGCCTCATGAATAAACAGCATGATTATATTTTTCTCCTGTCTAACTCCATGGTCACAAGTATCCTTGAACTTCTTTTACGCTTGCACAACTATGATTTCCAGTTTACACGGTTGTGTAGGGAAACTGCCACCGGAGCGTTACTCCATCACAATTAAATTAAATTAAAAATCTCTTCAGATTGACCAGATTTTACTATTAACTTTTTATTCTAAGAAACTATGAGCTACCAGGAAACACTCCATCCAATTACTAATGAAATATTAATTTATTGGCCACTATTTCAAAATTTCTCTTTCTCACCACCTTTTCCAATCAGTTTGAGTCGGCTGGCTTCGCTTTACTCAAGTTAGTCTGGTCAAATTTTAAGTTTTAGTTTTTACAGTTGCATTCCCTAGTTGACCCCTGCTGCCAGGTCGTACTATATACAGGGTGTTACAAAAAGGTACGGCCAAACTTTCAGGAAACATTCCTCACACACAAACAAAGAAAATATGTTATGTGGACATGTGTCCGGAAACGCTTACTTTCCATGTTAGAGCTCATTTTATTACTTCTCTTCAAATCACATTAAACATGGAATGGAAACACACAGCAACAGAACGTACCAGCGTGACTTCAAACACTTTGTTACAGGAAATGTTCAAAATGTCCTCTGTTAGCAAGGATACATGCATCCATCCTCCGTCGCATGGTATCCCTGATGCGCTGATGCAGCCCTGGAGAATGGCGTATTGTATCGCAGCCATCCACAATACGAGCACGAAGAGTCTCTAAATTTTGGTACCGGGGTTGCGTAGACAAGGGCTTTCAAATGCCCCCATAAATGGAAGTCAAGAGGGTTGAGGTCAGGAGAGCGTACTAACACACTAACGAAACTAAAATGAGCTCTAACATGGAAAGTAAGCGTTTCCATACACATGTCCACATAACATATTTTCTTTGTTTGTGTGTGAGGAATGTTTCCTGAAAGTTTGGCCGTACCTTTTTTGTAACACCCTGTATACTAATGGAGAAAATGAAGTGTTGCCACCTGTGTGTGAAATGTGGAACTTTTTGTGTTCTGTATGATAAATGTGGGGTGTAATGGTTCGGAAAATACTATAATAGCCTCTTCCTAACAAATGTCAACCTCTCCTTCACGTGGTGCATCCTGTTTACAGGGGAGAGGCTCTGATGACTGAATGATTCCCGGTATAAGGAGTCGCCCACTGCTTGCCAACGGCCTACGTAAGGAGGGCGAAAGAGCGTGAAGTTGTCCAGGTCTCCCTCTTGCCCTTGGGATTGGAAACGGCCCGTAAAGGTGGATGAGTCAGAAATTATCAACGGCATGTGGATGCGGAAGGCAACGGGAGGCCACTGAATTAAAGCCCCTAAGGGTATCCTCAAGCCATGCAGTCTCCGCAAATTACTTGCATCATGATGACTTGTAACTGAGAAAAATATTTCGGAGGTAAAATAGTCCCCCAAATCCGATCTCCGGGTCGGGACTGCACAGGGAGGAGTCATCACAATCGATAGACACATTCTACAAGTCGGGGCGCAGAATGTAGGGCAGAAAGGTTAGAAAACTTAAAAAGGGAGAGGGAACGACTTAAGTTAGATGTCGTTGGGATTAGTGAGATTAAGTGGAAGGACGTACAGAATTTCTGGTCTGGGGAACGTAGGACAATTAGCACATAAGCTGTCAGCGGAGTTACTGGTGTAGGATTTGTAATGTAGAAGAGATTAAGGAAACGGGTGAGTTATTATGAACAGATTAGTGACAGGATTATTTTGATGACGTTAGAAACGAAGAGTGCCCCAACCACGTTAGTACAAGTGTATATGCCAACGTCACAGGAAGATGACGAAATATAATGCCGAAATTGAAGAATTAATCCAATATGTGAAGGGGGAGGAAAATCTAATAATCATAGATGATTGAAATGCGATAGTGGGAGAAGGAAAAGAGGGGAATACTGTAGAATGTTATGGTCTGGAAGATAGAAATGAGCAAGGAAGCAGGTTGTTAGAATCAGAAGCTAGTCGTGGCAAACACTCTGTTTAAGGACCATGCAAGAAATATATACATCTGGAAAAGTCCAGCGGATACTGGCAGATATCAGCTAGATTATATCATGGTCAAACAGAGATTCAGAAATTAAATTCTAGACTGTAAAGCTTACCCAGGAGCAGACATAGACACTGACCAGAATCTGATATTTATGAAGTGCAGGCTGAAATTCAAGAGAATAAAGAAGCAATACAAGCAGAACAGGATGAAAGTGAATAAACTGAAACAATCTAACATGATAGAATAACTTGCAGAAATTTTACAATTTGGTCTAAGAAGTAACTGTGAAACGAATCCAACTGAGGACGAATGGAATACATTGAAGAAAGAAATATTGAAAGCTGGTAAATAAGTATTAGGCTTTAGGGAGCAAGACGCCAGAAAACTATGGATAACAGAATAAATTTTGGATTTGATTTATCAGAAAAGAAAGCACAAAAATCCTCAGGATGAAGCGAGAAGAGACCAATACAGACCATTTAGAAATCAGATAAACAGGAAATGCAAAAAAGCAAAAGAAAAATGGCTGCAAGAGAAGTGTGAAGAAATAGAAAAAGAAATGGTAGTAGGCAAAGTAGATGTGGCATGAAGGAAGATCAAACAAAATTTTTGATAAATGAACAAAAGATATATAAAAATTAAAGCTGCCGATGGGAAACCATTTCTAAGCTCAGAAGATAAAGCTAATCAATGGAAGGAATACATTAAGAAGCTGTATGATGGGGATTACTTGAACAACAGCGTAATAGAAATGGAAGGCAATGTCGACATTGATGACTTAGGAGATCCTGTTTTGAGGACAGAGATTGATGGAGCTTTGAATGGATTGAAATTAAGTAACACCGTTGGTATTGATGAGATTCCTGCAGAACTTCTGAAATACCTAGGAGAAGAAGGAATCCAGAGATTATTCAACCTTTATATCAAAAATTATGTAACAGAAGAAATTCCAACTGACTGTGATAAAAGTATCATCTTCACATTTCTGAAGAAAGCATAAGCCGAAATATTTGAGAATTATTGCACTATTGGTCTAACATCACGTGCTTCAAAATTACTGACCAGAATAATACAGAAGAATGGAAAGGGTAGTAGAAGAGATAGTTGGTGAAGATCAATTTGGGTTTAGGAAAAAAACCGCGGTACAAGGGAAGTAATTCTGGCTTTAAGAATTGATACCTGAAGTTCGGATAAAGAAAAACTTATCGAGAGATACTTTTATGGAGTTTGTTGATTTAGAAATAGCTTTGATAATTAGGTGGGATAAGATGTTCAAAATTTTAAAGGAAGTCAGGTCTAAAATATGGAAATAGAAGAATAGCTTTATTAACAATATAAGAATCAAGTTGCTATAATAAAAGTAGAGAATGATGAGAGAAATGTATCTGTTAAAATGTGTGAAGCAAGGTTGTAGACTACTAATATTCAACTTTTATTGTAGAGGAAGCAACAAAAGGAAGCGAAAGAAAAGTTTGAATGTGGTCTAAGTGTTCAATGAGAAAAAAATCCTACGATTTTTTGATGACTTTGCAGAAAAGGCTGAGGATATTGAGAAAGTTACTGAACGGCATGAACAATATGCTGAAGGAAGTGTTTGACTAAATGTAAATCAAAGCGAGACA
>CM061920.1:341882031-341906470 GCA_031002005.1 Vandiemenella viatica | reverse complement strand
AATTTTTGGTTAATGGACAAAAACGGGAATAATCATCACGTTCGAGGAGGTAGATTTTTTTGTATTACGAAATTACAGAAACAATCACAAAGAGATTAGTTCTGACAAATGTGTTTCCAAGACATATTGAATGAAACTGTCTTCCTTAGCTGCGTTGTATACAGTCTGACGAGGAAGGAAGTACTATTAACACCATGGTCCTGCGTTTAGCGTTCGAGGTTTCTGAACGGACGGTTCTTAGTTCGAATCCGAGTACTTCAAATTTTTTAAATTTATTTTTATTCCATTTATAAACGTTCCGAACCTACACATAGCTTATACGAAGAATATATCCTTGATTTTTTATATTAGGATAAAACCACGAAAACGCCACCAGTTGCTTAAAAGTTTTTATTCTTCAAAACTTACTGCAGTTTCGACAAATACATGTTTGTCTTCTTCAGAAGTACACGTTAAAATTGCATAGGCAGAAGCATTATCACTAATCAGTTCTTTTAAGCAACTGGTGGCGTTTTCGTGCTTTATCCTAATATAATTTTTTTTTACCGTTGCTGACACGCAACTATGCTCAAGATATCCTTGATTCTTTCCTAACTGCGTCAGGGAATAACATACTCGAAACTGAAAGTGTCAAATGTTTCTGAACCAGCAGTCAACGTAAATATGAACGGTTGTGTGGCGGCAACATGGAAAGAAAACTACTCGGGATTCTAGCCGCGACGAAATCACATTGTCTGTCCCTTATCAAACGGCTCTCATGTTTCCAGTGGCGGATCCAGGATTCAGGTTTGGGAGAACCTTGAGTGGATTTTGAATTTGGGGGGGTGGGAGGGTAGGGAGGAGATCTGCCACTGTATGTTTCCAAAATAATTATATTACTTTAGAGCTTATATAATTATTATTAGTTTCAGAAACTAATAATTTTTTGTTGGAATTATTTCTCTAATTCTGTAGGGTGACTATAATGTTTATGCATTATGTAAATACATAAGAGGAAATCGCAAAGAACTAATTATTGGTTCAATAAAAAATTAAACTACCATTGTCACTTAAAAATTTACAACCGGATTATTATCGTAGGACAAACATAAATTATTTTATAACTGGTATAAGTAAAGAAAGTTCGTTGAGAATCGGGCTTATAAGCAGGAGTTCTAAAATTACCGGCTTTTTTCTCGTTTTCTACAATGCTGTTAATGATTTTGGTAAACACTTACTTTCTGTGCTTTACAGCATTGCGATTTGATATATACAATGGTTAAATATTCATTACTTAATGAGGCATGAAATTTCCTGCGTTTTTTCTTTGTTTGGAATTACTACAGTATAATAACATAAACAAACACTAGCATTTAGCGATGAATGGTGTTGCCACTAGCGTGATTGTTCTTTAGTCTCAGGTGTAAAGATGAACGTTCACGTTTCGTCACCCGTGATAATCGACTCCAAAATCACCTAAGCCTCAACAATTCAAACAAACACAGTCTACCGGTAAAATAAGGTTGATTGTGTCTAAAGACCGGAAGAACGAGCGTCGTGGGTGAGCGGTAACGCTCGGGACTTGTGTTCGGCAGGAGGCGGCTTCTAATCCCCGATCGGCCATCCAGATATGGGCCATCCATGCCTTCCTCAAATCACTCCAGACAAATGCTGAGATGATTCTTTTAGAAGGCCAGGGCCGAATTCCTTACCGAGAGGCGCGATAGGAGTAGTGGCAAGGATGTCGGTCATGCCCTTTTAAAGGAATAATTCCAGTTTTCATATGGAGTGATTTGGGGAAACCTTCAAAACCCCAGATCTGCATGACCGAACGAGGATTTCAGTCTATGACCTCCCGAATATGAGGCCAGAGCGTCACCGCTTTTCTAAACCTTTAAATTAAAGAAAATAATTTAATGCTCAGGAGTCCTTACTTTTTGGATTGCCCTCGTATAATTAACGTGTATTTCCACCGTATTTTCAATTACCAGCAGTAATTTCCAGCATTATATAGTGAAATATATAAAATCTTTTGCCGATTGTGCTGCTCGTGTTGAATTATTACGTGTATTATTTTCGCGTTATAAAGGTATTCTTCTTGGTCGAAGGAAGTAGGAAAGTTAAGACTTTTCCCGGTCCCATGTTGCCACATTGGCTATCTACAACGTTGCCACGTCTTCTGATTACTGGCAGTGGTGTAGCAATTTTCCTATACCAGGAATCGTGTCTCATAGCTGGACGGTGTGAAGAGAGCAGACACATTGGCGAAATGAAAAAAAAAACTCCGTCCAGTTTGATCTAGAATATTTTTTTAAACTTATTACTTCCGTAATAACAGTCTGATTCTTTATACAGATTACTTGAAATTTTGTATCTTTAAATATATATCTTTACTTCTGGTTATATAATTAACGAGGTATTTCTTTAACTAGTTGTAGGTGGCTGAGCGGTAATGCACTTGCTTCTCGACATGGTGGTCTTGGGTTCGAACCCACGTTGTCCCAATATTTTTTTCATTCATTATTTCCTTGCTGTAAAATATATATTATATATGTAATACAAAAACATTATTATATTTTACAGCAAATTGTTTAAAAATAATGTCTGATCTCCAATGAGAATACACTTGTTGGATGTAGATCGATAACTTTTTGTAAGGGAACTTGTGTGAATATAAGAAACGTTAATTATAAGCTACAATTACAGCGATTTGATTTCTATACAGTTTAGCAATAAGCATTATATTATGAAGTTATAGAATAGCTTAAAGTTTTGAACCTTCTTTCCAACATTACTGAAAGAAATATCTCAGTCCACAAATGTAGTAGCATGGTAGCAACTAGCTATATGCCATGCAGGTATTGTAGCATTTGGGGTGGGGGGGGGGAAGGGGGAGGTCTACGGGTGGAAGTAATGGCAAAAGCCACACCGGCCAGCATGGGGGAGAAGTAGAGGCGAAAGCCTCTCTGTGTTACGCGGGAGGGTGGGTTTATAGATGTTTATAAAAGCTTCGTAATTTTAAATTCCAAAAACCCACATTAAAATAGAAATCAATTGTTGCTTATAATTAACGTTTCTTATATTCACACAAGTTCCCTTACAAAAAGTTATCGATCTACATCAACAACGTGTATTCTCATTTGAGATCAGACTTTATTTTTAAACAATTTGCTGTAAAATATAATAATGTTTTTGTATTACATATATAATATATATTTTACAGCAAGGAAATAATGAATGAAAAAATATTGGGACAACGTGGGTTCGAACCCAAGACCACCATGTCGAGAAGCAAGTGCAGTTACCGCTCAGCCACCTTACAACTAGTTAAAGAAATACCTCGTTAATTATATAACCAGAAGTAAAGATATATATTTAAAGATACAAAATTTCAAGTAATCTGTATAAAGAATCAGACTGTTATTACGGAAGTAATAAGTTTAAAAAAAATTCTAAATCAAACTGGACGGAGTTTTTTTTTCATTTCGCCAATGTGTCTGCTCTCTTCACACCGTCCAGCTATGAGACACGATTCCTGGTATAGGAAAATTGCTACACCACTGCCAGTAATCAGAAGACGTGGCAACGTTGTAGATAGCCAATGTGGCAACATGGGACCGGGAAAAGTCTTAACTTTCCTACTTCCTTCGACCAAGAAGAATACCTTTATAACGCGAAAATAATACACGTAATAATTCAACACGAGCAGCACAATCGGCAAAAGATTTTATATATTTCACTATATAATGCTGGAAATTACTGCTGGTAATTGAAAATACGGTGGAAATACACGTTAATTATACGAGGGCAATCCAAAAAGTAAGGACTCCTGAGCATTAAATTATTTTCTTTAATTTAAAGGTTTAGAAAAGCGGTGACGCTCTGGCCTCATATTCGGGAGGTCATAGACTGAAATCCTCGTTCGGTCATGCAGATCTGGGGTTTTGAAGGTTTCCCCAAATCACTCCATATGAAAACTAGAATTATTCCTTTAAAAGGGCATGACCGACATCCTTACCACTACTCCTATCGCGCCTCTCGGTAAGGAATTCGGCCCTGGCCTTCTAAAACAATCATCTCAGCATTTGTCTGGAAGTGATTTGAGGAAGGCATGGATGGCCCATATCTGGATGGCCGATCGGGGATTAGAAGCCGCCTCCTGCCGAACACAAGTCCCGAGCGTTACTGCTCACCCACGACGCTCGTTCTTCCGGTCTTTAGACACAATCAACCTTATTTTACCGGTAGACTGTGTTTGTTTGAATTGTTGAGGCTTAGGTGATTTTGGAGTCGATTATCACGGGTGACGATACGTGAACGTTCATCTTTACACCTGAGACTAAAGAACAATCACGCTAGTGGCAACACCATTCATCGCTAAATGCTAGTGTTTGTTTATGTTATTATACTGTAGTAATTCCAAACAAAGAAAAAACGCAGGAAATTTCATGCCTCATTAAGTAATGAATATTTAACCATTGTATATATCAAATCGCAATGCTGTAAAGCACAGAAAGTAAGTGTTTACCAAAATCATTAACAGCATTGTAGAAAACGAGAAAAGCCGGTAATTTTAGAACTCCTGCTTATAAGCCCGATTCTCAACGAACTTTCTTTACTTATACCAGTTATAAAATAATTTATGTTTGTCCTACGATAATAATCCGGTTGTAAATTTTTAAGTGACAATGGTAGTTTAATTTTTTATTGAACCAATAATTAGTTCTTTGCGATTTCCTCTTATGTATTTACATAATGCATAAACATTATAGTCACCCTACAGAATTAGAGAAATAATTCCAACAAAAAATTATTAGTTTCTGAAACTAATAATAATTATATAGCTCTAATGTAATATAATTATTTTGGAAACATACAGTGGCAGATCTCCTCCCTACCCTCCCACCCCCCCAAATTCAAAATCCACTCAAGGTTCTCCCAAACCTGAATCCTGGATCCGCCACTGGAAACATGAGAGCCGTTTGATAAGGGACAGACAATGTGATTTCGTCGCGGCTAGAATCCCGAGTAGTTTTCTTTCCATGTTGCCGCCACACAACCGTTCATATTTACGTTGACTGCTGGTTCAGAAACATTTGACACTTTCAGTTTCGAGTATGTTATTCCCTGACGCAGTTAGGAAAGAATCAAGGATATCTTGAGCATAGTTGCGTGTCAGCAACGGTAAAAAAAAATTTATATTAGGATAAAGCCACGAAAACGCCACCAGTTGCTTAAAAGAACTGATTAGTGATAATGCTTCTGCCTATGCAATTTTAACGTGTACTTCTGAAGAAGACAAACATGTATTTGTCGAAACTGCAGTAAAGTTTTGAAGAATAAAAACTTTTAAGCAACTGGTGGCGTTTTCGTGGTTTTATCCTAATATAAAAAATCAAGGATATATTCTTCGCATAAGCTATGTGTAGGTTCGGAACGTTTATAAATGGAATAAAAATAAATTTAAAAAAATTTGAAGTACTCGGATTCGAACTAAGAACCGTCCGTTCAGAAACCTCGAACGCTAAACGCAGGACCATGGTGTTAATAGTACTTCCTTCCTCGTCAGACTGTATACAACGCAGCTAAGGAAGACAGTTTCATTCAATATGTCTTGGAAACACATTTGTCAGAAATAATCTCTTTGTGATTGTTTCTGTAATTTCGTAATACAAAAAAATCTACCTCCTCGAACGTGATGATTATTCCCGTTTTTGTCCATTAACCAAAAATTCTAATTGATTATAAATAAGTGCTTTTGCTGTTTGTAATTCGTTCCGCAATACTGCCAGATAGGACCAAATTATTTTAAAATTAAAAATGGACGAAATTAGAAATGTATCATTCAATTATAATTTCTTAAATTAAGAGCAGGGTTAATTTTCAAGGATTCATCGAAACCAAAGGAAAGTATTTTCCAGTTTACAAAGACTGTTTCGCGGTTCAGATTCGTGATTTTTTAACTACAATACTCCTCCACACTTTGCCGGTTATAAATAATTCCAGGATGATAGTAGCTTAACAAATTGTATGGCGACTGTATTGTCTGTGAACTTTTCACGCTAGAGGCGAGTCTAGAAAACTATATGGTAGGAATAGAACTGCCACTTGCCAATAGTACACAGAAAGAACTTTCTTAAAGCCAATTTAAGGAAGAATGACAAGTATTTCCTTGTTCAGTCTTGATGACATTTGAGATCAGAAATTATTTTTAAACCATTTTCTGTAAAACATAATTATTACCCATATGTAGACACTTTATGTTTTACACATATATGCTATGTATTTATCAACAAGTGAAATTGATATAAAGAACGAAAAATATACAACTTGAAGCTGGATCGAACTCACGACCGTTAGATCACCACACCACAACTTACAGGACGAAGGCCCCGTCCGTCATATAAGCGAAGTAAAGATATATAAAGAAAGAAAAATTCGTTATTAAATGGGTATTGACAATCTGTATAAAGAATCAAACTGTTATAAAGGATGAAATTAATTATATAAAGGTATAATAGGTCAAACAGGAGGAAAACGGAAATGAGTCTTCACTTTTGATAATGTCTACTAGCTATGAGACATTAGTCCTTGAACACGGAAATCTCTTCAGCACTGCTAGAAAACCGTCAATCTGACAACGTAGCAGGAAATTTGACAACGCTGTATGAGGAAATAAATCTTAAATTTCCTCTTACCGGCCTCTATAACACGCAAACTAAATAATTTATAATCAGCACATTAGTTTAAAAGTTTATTGGTTTGTCTTCAGTTATCCAACTTAAATAATCAGGCTGATATATAAAAATACAGCTGGAATCCATGTTGATTGTACGAATTAAAATCCCAAAAGTAAGGTGACCAAACCAATTATAGATACAAAATCAATTTATTTTCTGTAATATATTCATCATTTTAAATGCTGAAAATTATCTTTTTTCTATATAATCACCTTTTTAACCGAAGCAGTTTTTTTAAACATTGTGACAGATTGTAATGACTGAGTGTGATGGGATAAGCAGTGACACTCTGGCCTCGCATTCTGGAGGCTACAGATGCAACTCCTTGTACGGCCATCCAGATTTGTGTTTTCCATGGTTTCCCCAAATCACTCTTGATGAATGCTGGGATGGATGTTTTAAAAGACCACGGCCGAAGTCCTTCCGTTCCTTGTCCCCAGTCCGTCACCTCGACGTCGACGAGGCGTAAAGCCATAAGCTAAAAAAAAGTTATATCTGGTATGTTCTTTGAAAATAGTCACTCTTTCAAAAATTTCAGAGATGAGTGTGCTAGAAATCGTTAGTTATGAGGAGTTAATATAAGAGATGAATCTTTTTATAGCCCTGTGCTTACAGTTAGGGAAGATTTTATTCAGCAAGATTTAATAGAAATAGGTTTTTTTTGTCTGATGTGTTAATTTTTATTAATTGTTTATTACAGAAATTACATATGTTATATGTAAGAGTGGGTATGTTGGAATGGTTTGAAAACGACAAAAATTTATATTAATCCTTTCTTACTGAATTTCACGAATCGGAGAGTAAATATGTTGTTAAAATTCACATCAAGCTTTTCAAGATTTATAACTCATATCTTTTGTTTGATTTGTATATACCATTTGAAAAGAAATTTCTCAAAATTGGAAGCAAACTCTTTTTAAAAAACATTTTTTACTAGTTTGCTTTATGAATGTATATATATTCTGAATTGAAGTTGATACACTATAAACCAAACTAGCAACTGACCAATTTTAATTTATATTTTCTAGTAATTAAAAATTGACCAATATTCGTGTCTCCTATGATTCAACGAAAGTGTGAGCTTTCACTGCGATTACTGAAGTAGAACGTAGGTAGTTTTGAGACTTAAAATCTCTCAGCCCTGCAGCTGACCACAATCATACTTTTAAATGCCCGACTGTCACAAATATTAGTGGAATGACTACCGTTCCTTGCAATGTCTCACGCGAAACCGACAGATATGCTTATGGCACTGGAACAGGATTTTTTATTCTTCTACCTGCTGAGAAAAATTGTTACGGATATACGCATCAGATGGATTTTTTTTTTTTTTAATGAAACAAACACATGGAAAAATGGAGGAAAGGAACTGACAAGTTGCAGTAAATACATTGCTTGATTAATGTTGCCTAAATACAAGACAGTTGAGTTAAAATCTTGCAGAGGTGGGCTACGTTTCGTGAGAAGCCACGTACCGGGAGATTATTTAAATACCTACTTTCACGTTCGTAGCGACGCGTTCTAAGTTTCTATTCACAGAACTTAGTTTTGTTGCGATGAAAAACTTTTACGGAAGCAGAAGGATGTAATCAGTTTTGATATAGCCTATGTAAAATGAATTCTGTTAAACTCAGGGAAGTTATCAACCACAATGCGAAACATCATCTTGACATATCTGAAATCTTAGTACACATACAATGAAATATCACTGAAAATGAGTCCTAGAAATGTTTGAAAAGAATCATCCGCAGCAATTACGGAAGTCAAATAATAGCTTCCTATCAGTGAGAAAACTTTTTTAAACAGGTGATAATGTAGCTTTTTATCATTACTCAGCTTATAGACGTTATAATATTACTCGCAGCCAGACCCTCTGCTTTAAATGGAAAGCAAGTTCCGAGTGGTCAAATGCTCTGCGTAAAGTTACAATTTCCTCCTTCAACTATAACAGCTATTCTACAAACCAACTGCAGAGAATAACAGCGCTAAACTATAAAAATTTGGAACAGTTTGCAGTGAAGCTCTTGATCGCAGGGTCTCCTTTTCAGCTGACTCATAATTTTCAATATTCGAAATATTAAATTATTTCAGATCCTTACGTAAAATTCGTCCTCATTCATCGCTGTTGTATTTTAGTATTTTGACACTATTTTTTGGTTCAACAGCTTCAGTAATTCGATAAATTACTGGAGACCGTTACTCAGACTTAATGAAACTTGAGATCCACGTATAACCGTTTCTTCTTTGGGAAGGTATTTTGGGGTTGTTGTGTTACCGAACTTGTTGGGTGAGTGGTTAACGCTCGAGACTGGAATTCGGAAATTCGCATGTTGGATCACCGGTCCGATTGTCCTGACTTCGGTTTTCCTTGGTTTTCCGAAGTTACTCCAAGCGAATGCCGCGACGTGTTTCCCGATTTACCATGGTTGCGATAATTGGCGTTACTTTCCCCAGCGTTCTCCGTGCCCTAATGACCTTGAAATCGACTAGTAGTAAAGCCCTAACCAATTAAAAACATTGTTACGTCTTCACAGTATTGAACTCCATCCTTCTATAGCTGTGATGACAGCAAATTAGTTGATACATAGATTAGATTGGTGAACATAAATCAATAATTTTCTTTCAGTAATAAGCGTGCTACAGGAGACAGTTAAGATCACAGTAACAGATCACCATTAACTGATTTAAGCGATTTGACGGAAATTGTTAGATTTTTATGATCAAGAAGTTTATCCGTTCTGACTATAACTTTGCTCTTAACGTCACTTACTTAGTTGTATACAACAATGACAGTAGAACAATTTCTTCTGATAGGATGCCTGAATAGCATTTTGAATCAGTAACTGCTACGAAAACTAGTTTTATCGTATCGAAACTTTGGCTTGCCTTTCTATCTAAGTTAAAAGTAAGCCTTGGAAGCTGTACTTCTTTTCATGAAATCATTGAAATTTTTACCAGTTCTGTTGGCACTGACATTTTGGATGTCCACTTTCAAGTATATTTGTCAGTAATTTTGTGTATGTCACGGTCAACAAAATCCATGTTTTGGATTTCAGAGGATTAACGAAATAATTTCAGGCTAACAGTGGACTAGTTCATACTGAATACCGTGGCCGGATTCCTTTACAATCCTTGGTAAATAATCTTTTCCGTGACATTTAAAAAATATAACATTCATTTAAAGACTGAATTGGTAAAAAATAAACCAAGAAAGCATTTGTGTAAGTTTATCGATACGTGCAGCCTCTCCATTATTTTAGCTTCTCAGTTGGTGTATGTTGTGATTTTAGTGATCCACAGTACATTAAACACAAGAAGAACGTAACAGTTCATGAAAATCACTTATGTCCGAGGCTGGAATCGAACCGTCTGCTCCAGGAACTACCCGAGCGCTAACCACCATTCTTCCGGGTCGGCACCCGCGATGCCTACAGTAGCAGCGGATGAGTCCTACCAAGACCGCAGCAGAGGGGTCAACTACTGTTATACACATATTGGCCAGCATTACGTTTCCTTGTTCCCAGTTTCCTGTGTATTCCTCGAAACTATATGTCTCATAAACAACAGTTACAAAATATAGAAACAATCGTTCATTGTCATTCATTATTGATTAGTATCAGCTTCTAAAATTTTCGCACTTGTTAAACTTCTGGTTGTATTCTGGGTTACCAGTTGACTGGTAACAATTTCACCCCTCAAATCAGTGCAGGTTCTTTACGGACTACTGTCGGAAGAGTTCACCATAGTATTAACATCAGAATGGAGTGAAAAGTTGGCCTACTATAATAACTTCAAGTAGCAAAAAGCGTATAAATCGCGAAATAAACTAATGATTTCAAACGTGTCCGCTAGCAATCGCAGCAGTTCGTTAATTACCAAATGTTTTAAATCCACGTCCTTGGATACTTACCAATAACGTTTTCGGTAAGAACATCAAACCAACGTTTCACCTGTCGTTTGAGTTTTAACAGCACCACCCACAGAATATTGCTATAGCTAAAAAGGCGTATTAGATTTTTGTTCTTTGCCTGTTTATGAAACACCACTAAAACCACAAAGGTGACAACAATTTGTGAAATTGTGCCTTCAACTACTGACCCCTCATCATGTTTTGTTTTTGTTTTGAAAAGAGTGTTCATTTCGCCTTAAGCAGCTTTCGTTATTAATGGTAGGTGAAAATTAGTTTTTTTTTACGCTAAAATACTGTCAACTCAGAATGCGTTGACGACATCTCATGTCACCGACAACAGTCATTTAGTTATAATTTTTTCCGTATGTTTCTAAAATAATTTTAAATGTGGTAGTAAGGGAACAACATGTCTTCATAGCACACCGCAAAATTAACTAACTTCAAAAATCTGCAATTATTTGTCAACGCACTCACCTAAAACTATCTTTACATGGCAAATATTGATTTTATCATTAATAGTCAGTTATTTTAAGTGAAAGATGATCGGTATAACGTCTTCCTTTCTTTTGACGCTAGCGTTTCTTCAAAATTAACTTTTTGTTTGAAAATGTTAACTTTTAATGTTCTGTATGGACACGTAATTTCTCTTGAATGTTTTAAAAAACTAAAATGAAGTGCTTTCAATGTCTGCACAACTCTTTTATTAACGAAATACAATCCATATTTTCGTTTCTATAACGAATATGTTAAAATATGTCACGTTTTTTTGTGAGGTGGGTGAGTCTCAATTTTGGATATTAACATGAATGTACCACCTACCGGGTATAGTACTGTCTTGGTAGATGTGTATAATGGGTTGAATAAGTCCCAGGATGAAATGTAGCGATGTGCAATTCAGGTCGTTCGGATTAATATGAGCATGGTAGTACCATACAATACTATTGGCTGTATTATAATCTTGCGTATCCCAAATTTTGATATGCTTGGCGACAATTTTGATTCTAACATTTTCCCCTCCGCAAAACTGCAACTCTTTCCTGCCTGTATCATTTTTAGAATCTCCTTCTTCATAACGTTCCTCTCATTCAGACCACCCAAGGTACTAAAATCTTCTACTTCATCCATTTCTCAATATTTATATCCTACTTACTTGACTTCTTTAACTAGCAGCTTCACCATGTCTCTCATCTCTTCCTAGATTTTGCCTATTAACACTGCGTCATTTGGAAAAGCTACTATATTCATTTTACTGCCTATATGTAATCCTGTTTCCGTCTCTGTATCGTTATTTATAGTTTTTTCCAGAATAAGATTAAAAAGGAGTGGTGAAAAGCATCTCCTTGTGTTCACCTTGGAAGGTAAGACTCGGTATTGAGCGCATTTTACACACAGTGTGGTATCTCTGATTAACTATTAATTCCTGTATTTTTCATATAAATAAGACCTTGATTAAACAATAATTTTACGCTGTTTTGTAAGACATGTTTCAGTGTAGTTTAATCCACAACCCGAAAGTTGATCAGATTCTCCCCAGTGTGGCAGAAATCAGGCAGTGTGACCAAATGCATTATTAATGCCGCCATGCTGGAAAGAGGTGCGCCGTTCCCGGACCAACGTAAGAGCGAATAGGACATGCTATTCACATAAACTATGTAGGGCTTTTCTACTGTCACATATGCGAATGATCTGTTGGTTCCAAATTTTCTTGCCCCTTATTAACATTGCACAAGCAGAATAACATCATAAACATTTACCAAAAACTTACAATATTCACAAATGCTACTCCCTCGATTAAGCTAACCTGTCGATAGTGACGCTAGATATTACGACAGAATGTTAGCCTCAACAAGGGAACACATCCGTTGAGTGTGAGCTGCTTCCGCGAGCTGTAGGTTAAGTCCAACAGGTAGTGTTTGGGAGTGAGAAATTATTGCAAAAGTCTTTTTTTTTCTTTTTTTTAAATCAGTAACAAGTAATTTTTAAATTTTGCTCACCATTCGGTTCTTTCAAATAATATATTTAAATAAAACAAAAAAAAACAAAAACTACAGGTAAAATATTATTATTGTATTTAAAGAAATTTTGAGCGTTTTAAAAAAATATTTAATTTATTTAATTGTAAAGCAATTATAGCTGCTGTAGTGGGGGGAAGCACCTGGTCCCCATGGAATCCCAGTAAGAGCATCTTCAGAGTACAAGCGGAAATCCGATCATCTCTGTCTGATATTAGTCGCTAAACTTTAGAACAGAAGGAAGTACCTTCCGACTATACAGGGTGGTCAGAAATTCGCTCATCGGCGGGTAAGGAAAGTGTTCGGGACATTGAACCAACGAAATAAATACAAAAAAAAATCTAGTAAAAGTCGTACCGTTTTTTAGTTATACGCAGCTAAAGTTGGCCAATAAGAGCGCTGCGCGGGCGAATTCAAACAGCCTTCCACAGGCGGTGTTGCCAAGCGTACTCGAGGCATAGGACCGCCAAAGAAAACGAAAAGAAAAACTCTCTTCGGAAGTGGGGATCGAACCCGCAACCTTCAGATTGAGAGTTCGCCGTCTTACCGACTACGCTGCGAAGGCACTAGAATTTCGTTGTTTTTAGAAGCCACTAGGGCGGACTGTTTGTTCTTAATCGGAATTGATTGGTAATCCGCGACATTTTTCGGGAAATCGGTGGTGGGACTAAAGGACCATGCCAGAAGAAGTCTCGCAGTCGAACGCAACTTACCGATAAAGACACTATTGTCATCATGCAACGTCATCAATTTTCGTTTAAAGAGTACGCCGATATGCATTTGGCGTATGGCGCTGCTGGACAAAACAGGGCTGAAGCAGTTAAGATTTACACGACTCGATTTCCTAACTGTGTGAATCCAACGGCCAACACTTTTGTGTTGGTTGACAGAAGGTTGAGGGAGACGGGAAATATTGTTGTCCACAGGCCCGACGCTGGACGAAATCGGTTCAGGCGGAATGTAGGATTTGAAGACAATGTCCTGGAAATGATTGCTGATAATCCGAGGACTAACTAAAAACAAGATTTTTCAGAGATTATATATTTTACGGTTACTGTCGCGGGTTGACGCTTATTGTAAGTAAATCCGTGTTGGGTTTCAATGTTGCGACTGATAACGTCAAGTTGGAAATGAAACTACTGTACAGTAATTTTGTTTTGTATCAGAGACAAAAGGTCTTTCAAGGAGTAACAGCTTGTTTACCTTTTGCGGCTTGCCGCGCGTTAGCGAGTTGATACACGTTACCAAAATGTTTACAACTTTTTTGAATAAGAACAGACTTTTTGTAGCAGAGAAAGTTACGTTACAAACAATAGAATGGGTTTTTTTTGCTCTTTTTTCCAAAAGTTTATTGTTTTTTTGTTTTATTGTTGCAAAATAGTAGCAAGGATATTCACGTTAATCAATAAAAATGTTGTGATAAAAGAAGCTTCTTTGCAACGAATAAATTAAGTACGCAGATTTTTTTTTTTTTTTGCGCCAGTAACTAAACGATTTTTGTACAAAAATTTTAAAAAAATCCTTTAGCCCCACCACCGACTTCCCGAAAAATGTCGCGGATTACCGATCAATTCCGATTACGAACAAACAGTCCGCCCTAGTGGCTTCTAAACACAACGTAATTCTAGTGCCTTGGCAGCGTAGTCGGTAAGACGGCAAACTCTCAAACTGATGGTTGCGAGTCCGATCCCCACTTCCGTAGAGAGTTTTTCTTTTCGTTTTCTTTGGCTGTCCCATGCCACGAGTACGCTTGGCAACACCGCCTGTGGAAGGCTGTTTGAATTCGCCCGCGCAGCGCTCTTATTGGCCAACTTTAGCTGCGTATAACTAAAAAACGGTACGACTTTTACTAGAAATTTTTTGTATTTATTTCGCTGGTTCAACGTCCCGAACACTTTCCTTACCTGCCGATTAGCGAATTTCTGGCCACCCTGTATAATTGCGCAGGTAACCACAATTTCCAAGAAAGGACATCGAAGAGATCCTAGAAACTACCGACCCATATCTATAACATCTGTTTACAGTAGAGGTCTGGAGCATAATATTTTCCAACAATATGAATTTTCTAGACGAAAACGAATTGCTTACACCGAACCAACACGCATTTAGGAAGAGAAGTTAGTGATCCTATTTTCGTATGATATAATAGAAGTCATTGATGGGTCCTTCACGAATTAATTTTTTTTTTTTTTATTTTACTCTGTACCAAACAACCAACTTATAGCAAAAATTCGAGCGTACGATTCATCGGCGGAAATTTGTGAATGAATACAAAATTTTACAAATGGTCGATAACAATATCCCGTCGTTAACAAAGAAGCAGCTTCTAATCTGCATGGAACACAAGACCTTCCTCAGAAAGTGTGATGGGGCCTCTTTCTTTCTTATTTTTTATAAACGATATTGGAGGCAACGTTGATAACAGTTTGAGATAGTTCGCTGACAATACAGTCTATAGAGAAGTAAAGAATTCGTCAGCTGCTTAGAAATTCATCGCAATCTGGAAGTTATTTCGGCGATGTGAGATCATTACCAGCAAAAATTGAAAGCCAATGTGCATTACTAACAAAAGTAATCCGTTTGTTTAGGAGTACAAACTTAACAGTTCAATTATTGACATGATTTATTAACTTAAATATTTTGGCGTAACATTAAAAAGGAAAAATAACTGGGAGCTCCACATAACTTCAGTAGTCGGTAGAACCATTTCTAAACTGCGATTCATATATCGAATATTGAAAAATTGTAATGCAAAAACAATGGAGATAGCATAGAAAACTGTCCTACGGCCACATATGGATTATTATTTTGCCTTTTGGGATCCGCGTGGAAAAGGATTGATTGGCAGTATAGAGAGAATGCAGAGTAGAACTGCTCGATTTGAGACTGCTTGCCTCGTTCCTTACGACAGCGTGACAGAAATGATAGATAGATTGGTTAGGAGATATCTGGTGGACAAAGTAGGTTTCGTTTGAATTTGTTTCTAAACATTTCATGTACGACTGCTATGAAATACTTCATCCAGCAACCTAATCAACAGGAGAGGCGTCTATACTTATATTATAAATAAGAAAATAACTCTGTTTCTGTACCTGTTTGTTACGTTTTCAGGTATAAACGGCTAATCCGATTTTGATGAAATGCGACGTGTTGATACTATTTGACATTAGGAAGGGCATAGTATGCTTTTATTCTGTATAAATATTACATATTGCCATAAAATGTTGAAAAATCAATTGGACGGTGATAGACAGAGGCATAGCATGTGTAAGTCTCTGTAACGACTTTCTGTAGAACGTGCTGTTAGCTCAGTTAAGCTTGTTTGCTTTCTAAAGTTCCAAGTGTGGTCTCCGGTTCAAATCCCGGTGGGAATAAAAAAAATTAAGAATTGTTTTTGATCGTATGAACGACGCCTGGACAATACGTTTTTCGTATTACATGTTAAACTGTAGGCCCCATAATTTGAGGGGTGAAATGCGTGGCAAATTGTAGGCGGCTGAACAATGCCGCACGCGTTTACTTTTTTACGCTATTTTGGCCCCTCAAGCTTTATTTCTCTCGCAATCAGTTTGTGTGTGATCTACACTAATAATATTATAAATGAGAAAGTGAGTCCCAGTTACTCTGTGACGTTTTGACGACTAAATGGCTTACCGATATTGATGTAATTTTACAAGGAAATACTTTCTATATTTCAGAAGGACACGGAATACTTTTTTCGGTATGAATAACAGATTTATCGTGAAATTTTCATAGCTTATCGACTGGTGACAGACAGACGGATGCATGTGTAAGTCTGTAATATTATATCAGTCGCTCAGGCTATGCTTCTTTCGCAGTCAATTAGTGTATGATCTCATAATAAATTTCGTTTACAGACAAAACTAATTATTTATTATAGATGTCGATTTGCGCTGCCCCGTACTATTACTTTGTGTCTACCTAAACGTTTCTGGCATCAGTTTATTTTGGCTTCTTTTTTTAAATTACTCGCAGGCGTAAACCAAACCTTAGGTGGAGCTCTAGCATAGCACGAGTAGCTAAAATTATTAGAACCCATCAATCTGATCGTGATGCTGAAGAAAGAAGAGAAGACGACGCTGAAATTGAGCTGCCCTCAGTTAAACCCTCCTACCTCCCTGCTCCTTCGTTTTTTTTTTTTTTTTTTTTTTTTTCTATCTTTAAATATGTTGGAAATTGATTCTCTTCATAAGACAGGTTTGATGGTAGAATGATGACCTTCCCGTCATATTATGCCGACTCGGTGTTGTTTAGGACAAATCTTACGTAACTTACAGCTTTTTATATCCAATTCTAGCAGTAAAATTCTAAGTCCACGCGTACGAAGTCGCGGGTCACAGCTAGTGAATATATAAATAAAGTGACATACTGATGTTTGTACGAATTATATTTTCCCTTCTGTTATTCTGGATTAATCTTGGTATCAAACGCCCCTGCCACCCACAATTTTTTTTAACTGCAGGACGCTCCCATACTAAGCAAGACAACCGAAAATCCTCTCTGCGCTAACGGCACTAAAGAACCATCATTTACATCAAAGTAACAACCCAATTATGTATGAAATCATTACAATAGTCATAAATTTGGAAAAAAGTAATAAACGTGTAGTGTTGTCCTGGGTGGAAGGACATTTTGGGTGTAGAGGCAATGAATTAGCCGACCAACTGGCAAAGGAAGCAACCGTTACTGGCAAAGCTACCCACGTAAAGACTCCCATGTCGGACTTAATCGTGACATTAAAAGACAAACTATACAAATACTGGGACAAAGAATGGGAACACACATCAATAAAGAAGGGCAAACACTATGCAAGCTTACACCCGGTAATTTTAAAACGACCATGGTTCCAAATTGTTCGATGCTCCAGGAAACTATACACCAGCATATCTAGACTAAAATTTGGGTATGCACGCTTTAAAAAGCATTTATACAGGATCGGTGTTGTCTACGATCCATACTGCGAATGTGGTCAGGAAGAAGACATAAATCATATATTCTTTGTATGTTCACTAAAAAAAGACATATCCGACAACTTTACTAAGAAACTGGTGCAGCTGGGGCAGCAACTGCCAACAAATGTTTCTACTTTGTTAGCCACTAGCAAATACAAAATCTTTTCCCTCATGTACGCTTTCTTACGAAAAATCAAACTGTAATTATAAAAATAGCTGTATTAGTAATTGTAACAGACAAATCTCATCATTGCAAGGCTCACTATGTATTATAAAGATTCTAATGTGTATTTTTTTACGCTGTAAACCAGTATTTTTAATTTTTTTTATGCACCGAAGATAGTATACTTTTTTCATGAATCATGTAATTTAAACTGTAATGGATATTTTGTTAACTAGAGATATTTTAATGTACAGAATGTAGTATGTAATTTTCAATTATAACGTGTACAATGAATCATGTAACCGGCCACATGACTGTATTTAACCATGTAAATAGAAAATGGCTAAATGGCCTGCAGGGCTGAAAGCCAAATAAACAAATTAAAAAAAAAAAAAACCGAAAATCGCCCTAGTTGTATCTCCAGGAAAGTTGCTTGGAAGTTAAACACCTTCCTTAGTAACAGGTTACGTCCGAATACCGAATATCTGCAATATATGTGTTGCTCATTATAACTGGTAAATTATATTTTATAAGTTATTAACTCTTAAATGTTTGTAATTCCTGTTCATATGTGAATCATCTAAACTGTAAAAGAACGAGACTTAACATTCACTCACAGCCCAAGATTTGTACGAGTGCAAAATCGCTAGTTAGGAAGCAGATAGATGTGGTTTATCATAGACACACGCCACTCTCTGGTGAATAGCTGTCGTGAGTGGTGCTGTTTTTCCTGCTGCGTGATCCTTTGAAGCAAGCCGCGGGCGGTGGTGCTCTGTCTTCCTGACAGGACCTTGTACCTTGTTTCCTTGACTCCGTTATGTGTATTGGTCGCCAACAAGTAAAACAAGCAACAGGCTGTTCCAGGAACCTCACGGTAAACACCACTGTGCGTTGCCAACATTGAAAACGCACAGTGCGTAAAACGAAGTTATTAGCACACGAAAAGAAGCATTCCGCTAACGAAAACAAGTCTAAAGCTATCCATCGCCTGTGTGCGTACTTGTCTCCATTTTGGTGCCTCAGTACAAACATGTAAGTTTAGAGCCAAAGAACTGATGCAAAGACATTATACCCAATGAGTGAGTGACGTCGGGGCTATCGAGAAGTAATGAGAGGTTACCGTTTTAAACTACAGGTATAGAATGAATTATATATTCCAGTTCTGTTCAAAACTTAATTGATCCCGATCCTTTCACCGAGTATAAAATTCTAAACCTTCCCTGTAAATGCACACAACTCCATATTGTGATTGCTGTGATACCTTTGTTAGTGATATTTGATCAAGGCCTGTTTTGGAATGGAATACAGTAGTCCTTGTCTCTAAAATATAATCATTTGGAGTGGTTTTTTTTATTTATTTATTTTTTTTTTTTTTTAGCTTCAGACACGGTTAAACATCGGTAAATCTAAGTTGAGAGAGCATGGTACCTGATGAATCAGAGAAATGTTATCTTCAGTCAATTTTATCTGAGTCAGAAGAAAGTGATTGACGATTGGGCCAATTCGAGCAAATGAAAATCAGATGTGCTTTCACTATATTCAGTTGTTCACTGTCGGATCATCAACGATTGAGGCTCAATGTGATACTGAAAAAAAAATAAAAAAAAAAAAAAATCGCCCATGTAGTTGTGTTACTCATAGGAATGAAAAATTATTTTACATATTGAACTTCGAGTCCACTTAGATTTGTCGTAGCGTGAATAGTTCTTGAAATGTTTATTGGAAGATTCACCAAGGTCGTACAGTTCATCAAATTCCTCAACCGGTGTATTTCATTATTCGTTATGAGAGCTTAGTGGTTTATTCGCAACGCCACTCTTCAACACTGTATAAGAACGTTTATACAAGTGCTTCCCATTTCTTCTACTGGATAAGTGGCTGGGCTGTTAAGTGCCAGCAGTTCCATCTATAAAGCTCTTCTACGAACCGATACATCAACTCGCAAAAAGCAGACGTTAAAAACTCTGTTTCAATGCAGTATGCACTATTAGTCAATGTCATGGGATCTTGTGTTGTATAAAACTGATGTAGTTCCAGATACCAGCGTCCTTCAAATTTGAACTATGACAATCGATTTCAGTTTTGCTATTTCTAAATATATCCGCTTTCATTTTCGATGCCTCTCAATATTTGGTAACCATTGCTTTTTGACAGTAAATTACTTCTTTTGTCTATGATTTCGGACATCATGAACTCGCTTCCTTCTCAAACATACAGTGTAATCCCTGGAATCTTACTCCATTTATATCAACTTGTGTTTAGTAAAGTTAGTCATTCACATTTTTTTTTTTTTTTGCATTTTCCTTTGTAAGAAATTAATAATACAATGAATTTTTATGCTAGGTTGTACTTCTATTTCACTCATAGCTGTCTAAGGAATAACACTATGCTATGGTTTTGAAAGAATAGAATAGTCAGTCACGGACAGAGGCATGTGATCATTAAAAAAAAATTGCCTTTTGGTACAACTCCTTTACAAGTAACTAAGGTGCTGTCATGAGACATTCGATTTGAATGGTATCACAATATGATTAGAATTCAGCCATTCGATTTGAATGATGTTGCAATATGAGTAGAATACTATTGAGTCAGAAGAAATCTGACAACTTCCTATTCCCTGAAAACAATGTTTGAAGAGTATAGTAACAATAATAAAATAATAAATTGTAACTAAGATTTACAGTATTCGTGGTGAAATTTTTTAACCATTTTACAACTATACACCGAACATTAAATCCGTCACACTTTGAAAGAACCGTTTTGAACTATTTTTTATTTGCTACTGAACTCACATTTTTTTTTTTTAATTTTCACTGACCTTTACCAGTTGAAACGAATTTTTTAGCAAATACTATCAAAACATTCAGATTAACTCTGAACTGCCAATATCTCTGTGATGTTGTGATTTCAAAACTCATCCTAAAATATTTTATACACAAATACAATGAACAGTACAATTTTTTCTCTTTTATTGCTGAAACAAAACAGTTTGTACATCAACCAAATTTATTTTTTATTTAACCAAAATGTAATTTTGTGAATCCCATTCACTTCAAATTCGCTTATGCTTCAGTGTGCCATCCACCACTGAAGACTTTAACGCTGACCAACTAAATCCCAAGGTTACTCAAAAGATCTGAAATACTACTCTGAGACAGTCCTTTATTCCAATAAATGAACGATTCTTTTGTCAGGATGTAATCAGAAGTAAAATCGTTAAGAAATTTAGTCTTGCAAAGTGTCACAGTCCTCTTGGTTCAAAATGAAGGCAGGGAATTGGACCCTCGAAATGTTTTAGAAATGCGACATTCTAGTCTTACACGGCTGGAAGCTCGAGACGTTTTCCTCAATAGACAACGCCCTGAAATTCTTTTATCATTAGGAAGTTAAACTGTTTGAAGCTCGTAGAATCAAATAATAGGATTAAATCGAGGGAGGCTTATAAAAAGCCAAAGAGGAGTAAATATATGACCATTTAGGTTAGCTTAAAACGACCATAAATGCACTTTGTTACATACAGTGAGAGGAAAATACAATTCTTATGCAATTATGCATTGGAAGAGGCGACACTATGACAACTGCTGAAGGAGGTCACAAAATTCACAATCCTTATTAGAGCTATACTGAACAAGTGTTCTTCACTTCCTCAGAGCCACTGGTAAATAAACACTTCCTTGAAACGTTTGTCAGATCGGTTACTTCCTCCTTGTGGTTGAACTGATCCAGCAGGAAGATTTTCTTCTTACAAAATAACCACGCATAATATTAAAGAGATTATATCCTATACATTCAACTGAAATTAAATACCCCTCCCGTGTGCACTAAAGAGCTTCACTACAGTACCCTTCAATTTTTTTATCCTAATACGTTTTTAGAACTTAGCCATGCTACTAGTTGGCACCAAACAATGAATATTTTTTGTGAGATGAAGTGGACCTGTGAGATATTTTTGAAGGCCACCAATTGCCTTTTGGTTCAATAAAATAGTCTTTAAATTTTTAATGGCATTCCTCCCGATAGCCATTCATCCAGCTAAGCCGTTTTGTGTGTTTATCTTGTGTACTGATGTATTTCCAAATACTTTTTGCTCATACAATTGAAAGATGACACAAGACATACAACAACACCTACTTTAACACCCATTCCCCTGGTCGGAATCGCACCAGTGACCGAGAGTACCGGTAACGCTCAAGCCATCCCATTCGGAAGGACAGGGGTTGAAATCTTCGTGTATCCATCCGTATTTCGATATTGCATGATTAATCGAAAAACACTAGGTGAGTGCTGGGATGATTCCGTGGAATGGCCATGGCTGAATTCCTTGCCAAAACATGCCCTCAGTCCTTTTTCCTCTATAATGATTTCGACGTTGGCCAGCCCTGAAACAACATCGAACTAGAGACTCTCGACATGTGGAAATAGCACTCTAGTTCCTTCGCTACCATGTTCGGTCATTGAGTAGGATAAATCCAACAAGGAAAAAGTCCAAAAAACACCACAGTGATGTAATTATTTCTATTTGAGAACTTATTTTTTGCTTCTAGCTTTATATCTAATCGAGGTCATTAGAGGCAGGAAAGGACTGGGGGCAAGTAATGAAGAGGAATTCGGCCATGGCCTTTTGAAAGAACAATCCCGGGATTCACCTTGGGTGTTTTGGGAAAACCATCTGAAACGCTTACCCGAACAGCCAGATTGGTATTCGAACCCACGACCTCCCGAAAGCCGGATTAAAGTGATAACACATACCTACCACGTTCTTTTTGTTTGAATTCGCCTCCTCCCGAATGACAGGCAACAGTGTTACCTATAACTCATCGGGCTTGGAAGGCAGGAAGTAAAGCTTGACAGAAAATTTTATAGAAGTATCAGTGTTAGTTAGAAACAAAGAGAGATATGAAAGTTTCCATACTTTCATCTTCCAGATTTAAAATGTGGAACCGCTAATTCACATTGCAGACGGATTTATTTATTTATTTACTGTTCTTAATTACTATTATTACTACTTAAAACTGTTGCTACTGCGTTCAAGTTAAGCTTACCTTCTAAATATGGTATGATGAAAACAAAATAAAGGTGTTAATATTCAGCATCATTTAATTTTCTAGAAATAGTTTATTTATATTTCGTGACTTAGTTTATCATTAGAGTTCTTACGTAAATGCTCTTTATACTCACCCATAACCTTTGTGTGTTTTTGTAACTCACAGTTCTGTAACGCTGCAGCGCTAGAAAGTGTAACTAAGTCCATTCAAACTCTCTTATTGGTTTTCCGTGGGTAATTTAGCTATTCGTTTCGGTATTCGACATATAATTGCGATCACTAGCGAATTGTTAACTGTTTATTCAAGGGGGAAAAAATATACAATGGTTATCAAAATTACGAAAAAAGTGTTATCATCTCTCTAGAATCAATCGATTTGGGTATTTGTATAATTATTATTACTAAAAAGGTGATATTCATGATTATTTTTACTGTAGAACTCCGAAATTTGCCTCTGAGCGTCTGCGAGTTTCTTACTGCGCGGGCTCTTTTTATTAGTCTTGGGTAAAGTGTTGGGAATGAAAGGTCTATTTTATCACGAATTTAGTGTACCACCTACCAGTTATGCTGTCCCATGCGGCATTCGTGTCTAGAACGAAGCATAATCGAAAGGCGATGGGTCTCGCGAATTGTGTCCCCGACTGTACAAGCGTTGTACGCCCTTCCTGTACGCCGGGCGCATTCGCCAGGTCAGGCCACACTTGCAGCCCGATTTGACCATCCTCTGCCCTCCAACTCACCGTCCGTTGCAAAAAAAACTCATCTTAAACCCTGTTTGGCATATCCACACTCCGTGAGGTAAGCGGAAAATAGTTTCTTTTATAGTCTACCTGTTTTACATATATGCGGAGGTGCAATAAGAATCATTTTCAGAATGTTTTCAATTGACTCTTCTTTATGATATCGGTTATTTAATTTGATCTACTGCAATTTTCACAGATAACTCTATAATTCTGCTTAACATTTCCTTAATACGCACAAACTCTTTGTTTTACGGCAAGTAATCCCACTGCTGCGTCAGCTTCGAGAATGCTCTGTTTTATTATTATTATTATTATTACTTCGCCATTCTCTACGAGTTTGTGGCGGAGGGTGCAATGCAGCTATCCGAAAGGGTAATTGTTTGGAAAGGATATACGGGATATTACAGGAGGACCCATGGGCTATTGTGAGGAACCATCCCAGCATTCGCCTGGAGTGATCCGGTAAAACCATGGAAAACCCAGATCAGGATGGCCTTTATGTATATACTGAGGCATTTTCTGTTACAGTTTTTTTTTTCACTTAATATACCTCCTCTAATAATGTCGATAAAACTGCTCGATTAGGAGTCAGTCAAAATCCGCCTGCGTGATTCAGTCCAACCCATCCTATCTTCCGCTAACCTCTTCTCATCTCAACATATTCAAATCTCTGTCTTCCTCTACAGTTCTTACCTTCGACTGTTTCCTCCACTAACAAATTAACCAATCCTGCGTATCTCAAAATATGACTTACCATCCTGTCTCTTCTTTCTATTAGCCTCTTCCACAAACTTCTTTTCTCACCAATCATTTCAAAACTCATTCATTTGTAACTTTATCTGTCCACTTAATTTTCAAATGCTTCAATTTTTCTT
>CM061920.1:341851882-341881031 GCA_031002005.1 Vandiemenella viatica | reverse complement strand
CCTATTTACACACGACGTAATGAAAGTTATCGATGGAGGTTCACAAGTAGATGCAATTTTTCTAGGTTTCAGAAAGCCTTTGACTCTGTGCCACACAACCGCCTTTTAGCGAAGCTTCGAGCGTACGGTATGTCGGATCAGCTTTGTGAATGGATAAAGGATTTTCTAACTGGTCGGTCGCAGTATGTTGTCGTTGAAGGAGAAAGTTCTTCTAATCTAGATGTTACATCGGGTGTACCTCAAGGAAGTGTAATTGGACCACTTCTTTTCTTAATTTTTATAAACGATCTCGGAGACAAAGTGAAAAGCCTTTTTAGATTGTTTGCTAATGATGCGGTTATTTATAGGGAAGTAAGAAATTTGGCCGATTGCTTAGAAATTCAGCGCGATCTGGATGTTATTTTGGGTTGGTGCGCTGAGTGGCAACTTACTTTAAATTGTAAAAAGTGCAAGACGATGAGCATAACTAACAAAAAGAATCCAATTGTTCAGAAATACGAGTTAAACAAAACAGTTATTGATATGGTCAATTCTATGAAATATTTGGGAGTAACAATACAAAGGAACATGAAATGGGGACATACACATTAATTCGTTAGTAGGTAGAGCAAATTCTAGGCTGCGATTCATAGGTCGAATCTTGAAAAATTGTAATGAACAAACAAAGGAGATAGCGTACAAATCTCTTGTGCGTCCACATTTGGACTATTGTTGTGCCATTTGGGATCCGTTTCGTAAGGGGTTGATCGAAAGTATAGAGAAAGTACAGAGAAGAGCCGCTCGATTCGTGACCGCTTGCTATAGTCCTTATGAAAACGTCACAGAACTGATTAGTAGACTAGGTTGGGAGTCTCTGGTAGATAGACGATACACGTTTCGTTTAAACTTATTGGTAAACATGCGTACTCCCACTTTCACTTTTGAGTGTAGTGAAATACTTCTTCCACCAACCTATTTGAGTCGGAAGGACAGGAAAGATAAAATTAGAGAAATAATGTGTCGGACTGATTCTTATATGAATTCTTTTTTCCCTCGTACCATTAGGGATTGGAATGCACAGCAAAGAGATTAGCTTTGGTGCTGAGCACCCTCTGCCACCCACAATTTTGTGAATTGCAGAGTATATATGTAGATGAAGATGTAGATGTAGAAGGTATAAGTGAAACATAAATGCCTCCTAGAGTGGGAAAACGCAATGTTATTACATTTCCCAGATACGAATAATTCAAATAGTAAATTTTGTGAAAAGCTTCAGACATAGGTTTTTGACATAACGTACTCGTATGACAGCATAAATAATCGAAATTATTTTATAATTTGCTGAAGTTGATTAAGGATGTACTGTTATTTCTCGCTTTGAAGACTTTGCTACACGAGTAAAGGGAGAGTGGTTAGACCGAGCGTGGTGGGTGAACGGTTAACGTTCTGGCCTCGCATTCGGTAGGACGCGGGTTCGAATCCCCGTCCGGGCATCCAGATTTGGGTTTTCCACGGTTTCAGAAATCACTCCAGGCGAATTCCGGGATGCTTCCTTCAAAAGGACCATGGCCGAATTCCTTCCCGTTTCCATGTCCCCAGTCCCATTCCGCATCTAATGACCTTAGCCGTCGACGAGGCTTAAAACAATAAGTAAAAAATCAGAGAGCGGTTAGCGTCACGTTCATTGATCTATTCTTCTCAATTTCTAAAGTTACAAACAAATTCAAGGGAGAGGATTAGAATAAAATCAGTGTAAAGATGGATAACTATAAAATACGTTGATGTGAGCTATAGAAATCCCTTTTATTCCTTAGGGCTTTATGCCTCGTTGACATTGAGATCAATGGAGACTGGAGGAACCAGCCCTACATTCTCCTGGAGTGATCCTGGATACCTATAAATTAAAAATAAAAGAAGGAAGAGGACTTACTATTTCGGAAGATCCCACAAGGCCACCAAGCTTGTAACGTTCTGATCCAATGGACTAATTATCATCGCAGTATCGTATTCCATCACTCTACGAGGTGTGGTTGTAAAATAACGAGACTGATACTTCTACAGAAGAACTGGGCAAGAGCTAAAGGTTAATGACCGACAGCTGTGTAGCGTGCAATCTTCTTTTTTTAATGCAGCACCTCCCGTGTCTGTAAACAAATCATTCTGGGGTGGTCTTCGTTTGCATAGGAGATGTTGTTTTGTTTGGCCTGAAAAATGATAAATGTTATAACAAAGCAACGAATTGTAGTGATCTTTTACATGAAACTTGGAGAGCGCTACTGGAACTTATCTTTTATAAAAAGTAGTGTAAGGCGGTGAATATTTATCATATGCGCGAGGATTTGAGTGGTGTAAGTGTGTCCAAGATTTAACGATAATTCACCCTCCGTTAGTCCTTCCAAGTCAAAAACGAATGATAATATTGAAAAAAGTCGGTAATTCGATTCGATATGACGTTCGGGTTAACTATTCGTGCGATTGCTGGAACTATATAAGTTGACAATGAATGCTTAAGCCAAATTTTACACAACGATTTTAGCAAAAATTGTGTGTGAAAATGGTGTCTAAAATTCTCACGATTGAACAAAAAGAAGCTTACGAAAATGTTTGTACCGACGCTTTCAATTCTACTGAAAATGATCCGAACTTCTTTGAAACAGCGATAAGGAACATGTGATGAATATTCGTTTTTCACTTATAATCCTGAAGTTAAGCTCCAATCCATGCACTGGAAGGCCCAACTTCACCGAGAGCTAAAAAAGGCTTGAATAAGCAAATCAAGATTCAAAGCCATGATGATTGTTTTTTTCGAAGTTCATGGGATTGTGTACCTTAACTGGGTTCCAGAAGATCAAATTACTCATCAACATTACTGCCTTGAGGTTCTTGCTCAACTCGGTAAGAAAATTTTAAAAAATAAGAAGATAAAATGATCTGAATTGTGCTTACGCTGCATTGTTTGTCAAGACGTTTCTAATAAAGTACGACATCCTACCCTTAGACCATGCACCTTATTCGCCTCACTTTGCACCATGTGACTTTTATATGTTTACCAAACTCAAATCTGCACTAAAAAGAACAATTCTTCAGTCCGTTGAACCTGTTGAAGAAAAAGCGGCACACGTCATTAAGAAGCTCACAGAAGACTTCCAACACTGTTTCGAACAATAGAAAATTCCCATGGAACGTTGTAGGGATAGAATGGAGGCGTGTATTGAAGGTGAAATAACTAGCTATGTATAAATTCAAAACAATTTTCTGACAGGAATATTCCAATTATTTTATAGTCACACCTTGTATATACACAGAACAGATGTTTGGAATTTAACCCAGGAGTTTTGTACACAAGCTGGTGATGGTGAATTGTGCGCCCTTACCTGCTTCTATCCGAATGGAAAATATATTCGTCATCGGAGCTGGAATTAGCTACTCCCGTGTAGAACACCATACACTGTCGCATTACGTTATACCCTGCTCACCTTAAATTGGAGGCTCAAGGTCATTTTCCCATTGTTCCGCTCCTCAGCTCAGCATCCCCTCCCGTTGCCTCCCTCAGGCGAGATCGCTGTATCGGAGTGTCAAATTTTCCAGCGAGTACTCTTCCCCTTCGCTTGGAGGGGTATGGGCAGCGGAGTGGGGACAGAGTAGAGTGACCTTGAGCCGCCTCTGTAATCTGAACGCGTTATAGATACTCAACCGCGGTGCTGGTTAGCATACAGTGTTATGACTTAATTAACCATTTATGCTCATTTTAGAATGTACTGACACAACTATACGAGTTTATAGTAACTTGTGAGAAGTTCTCCATTACAACTACTTGGATATAAACTACTGGAAATAAACGCAATTTCACATATAAATTGCAAGATTTCACAAATTAGATAATAATACGATGAAACATCGTCCAAAATGGTCAACTGAGGCCACGAGTCCGAATGACCTTGACGCCGGGCTTTGGGATGCTTCTTGGGTGTGGCTGATTGTCATAAATATACTGAGCGTCGTCTTTCGCGAGTCTCTGCACTGTTTCACACTTCGATTTAGAACACGTGGTACCAACATTGCAAGAATGCAAATTATATTAGCTTTACTGCATCACAAGGACGTTTACATACATCCAATCGTTTGATTCTGGCTAGCCTGATACAACAGTAGAGCCACACTTTGCAGCAGACAAATTTTCATTTCCTTCTTGAACAACGGAAGATCGACTTGTTTCGTAGGTCCAGTCATCTGAGAAGAGATACTGGACAGTTTTGGAATGCACCAAACTTGTTACTTGGAAGCTTTCACAGGAAATACTAACATCAATGCTTTTAACTTTCGTAGGCTGAAAATATTGAGCAGAAGGAAATTTCATTCTAGTATATCGGATTTTTAGCTTTTAATTAATACATGGGTGTATGGAAGTTCGTAGAAGTAGACTTGAATACCAGATTGCTTCTAATAGTTTATTAATTTTTTTAACAGAATGTTTTTCTTCTAGTTCAGAAGTTACTCAGCAATGTTATATTCATTTCCACTGAACACTGAACATGGCCTGCATCAAAAGGAAGCATTTTTCGAAAGACAGTTTTAGAATTCAACGAATGAAACATTTGTTGTTTTACGAATTTTTTCTAATCGGCGGTTTTTCAATGTATACTTACTCAATATGGAGAATAATTGATACTAGGGTAGAGGGTTCTCTGCTATGATCAACAATTAGTAATTACTTTAACAACTTAAAAAGTGATCAACGTTTACATAAAAGGAAGTTCGACCCAATCAAAATTCTATAACATTTTCACGCCACTACACATATCTATCAATCTCCGAAGATGAAAAATTTGGAATTAGTGGAGAACAGGCGGAATAGTAACAAACTAACGCAACTAATAGTGGGCGTGGTAAAATGTCCGAACTTCAACTGACTCTAACATTCAGTCTTGAGCCATTGCGTAAACTTGAATTACAACGGCCGTAAACTTGAAACTACTTGTTAACACGGTCGTAACAACGTCCGGACTGGTTACTAAAATCTTTGCCAGCAAACCAAGATTACGCAATTTAAGACATCTCGAACACAGTTTAAGGTAGAATCCGAACGATGGAAGTTTTTTTGGTGTACTTCACATTAAACCGCAAGCAGTTCCAGAGGTGAAGGCATCTGACGAGACAGGAATTCGAACTGGGGACTTTTCGGTTTCCAGTCCACTGAGCCACCAGACGGCTATGTCAGAAAATAATGTATTTTACAGGATGATTCAGGAGGAATGGTAAATATTGAAGTAGGTGACAGTATGAACAATATTGAGTAAAAACGTTCATATAAACATGTGTTCGATTTCAATTCGTTTTGGAGATACAGATGCTGCATAACATTCATAAAATAAACCTCAAAAAATGATCAAGAGCACACTAATAACTTATTGAAGTACTTTATTCATCCAAAAGCACACGCATATTTAACAAAAATTTAAAATAAATATTCAAAAATCCCACAACCGACTTCAATAAACTTTGCAGCTCTCTTCCCAACAGTACGGGTAGCATTTCTAAGCACGTCTTTGTGTACTTTTATGAGGGTAACAATGTTTACAATGCGAGCGAATAATTCATATGTTTACTTTTTCTTTGTACACAAGCGCATCGGGACTGTAGGCCTATGTGTCGACTTCAAGCATCAATAAAGTGCTTCAATCTGTGTAATGGTGGGATTTTCGAACATTTGTTGTAAAATGTGCGTTTGTTTTTTGTATGAATAAAGTACGTCACGAAGTTATTTGTGTGCGTTTGACCATTTTCAGAGGTTTTATTTTATGCATAACATTGAAGCACCTGTATCTCCAAAACGAATGTAAATCGGACACATGTTTATACGAACGTTTTTACTCAATATTGTTCATCCTACCACCTCCTTCAATATTTACCATTCATCTTGAATCACACTGTATAATCTCCGCTCTGTATACAATGTACTCTGGGCCCACCCACACAGAGTAATATACAAGCTGTGCTAGAGAATTATCTACCGGTGCTTCCTTTTTTTTATGGCTTTACGCCTCATCGACGTCGAGGTCATTAGAGGCGGGATGGAACTGAGGACAAGGATCGGGAAGGAATTCGGCCATGGTCTTTTTGCAGGAAGCATCCCCGTATTCGCCTGGAGTGATTTGGGGAAACCATGGAAAACCCAAATCTGGATGCCCGGACGGAGATTCGAAACGGCGTCCTCCCGAATGCGAGGCCAGAGCGTTAACCGCTCACCCACCACGCTCGATCTCTGGGCTTCCCACACGCCAGAAGGCGTAGGCCCTCTCTGAATGTCACTGAGCACTTTTTTAGTGGCTTTAGTGACCTGAAGGTGGTGGAAGGTCAAGCTTATCAGGGGAACTAAAACTCTTCTTCGTAGAGGTTTGTAACACAGGAATACCGGTTGGCGTCAGTTTTAGGCGGTTTTCAACGTTTATTCCCAGGTGGCCAGTTTCCAACTATCCACCTCAGAAATATTTCATCACATACAAATCCAACCGCAAATATAAACACATGTTGTCGCCACTTCGTTTCAGCGCATAAAAGGAGACAACGCATGATGATAGGCGAAACACGGAACTCCGACAGCAACTTAAATAAAAAGTCGCGGATCGTTGCTTGAAGCCATCTGCCAGGTCGTCCGCCAGCTGGCTCGCTTTGAGAAACTCTGACGTTAAATTCGTTCATGGAATAGTTGGAACCTCTTATGAGGGCTCAGAAACTTGAGGACAGCTTTAAACTCGCACTACAACAAATCATTGTACTACAGTTTCATTTGATTAACTTGCTCTTTCTTAAGGATTGTTTGATAGCTTCTTAAAAATGATTATATAGTCTCTACGATAATCAATATTTTTCTCGTTTGAACACATCTGAAACTCTAAGCCTTTGCTTTATAAATATCTCTCTCGAATATCGTTTTCTACATATACTCTCATTTCGAAGAGTTATCCTTTAAACCAGGGGGGGGGGGGGCAACCCAAATGATCTTGCGGGTCACCTTGGAAATGCGTCAAAACTCCGCAGGCCGAATATAAAATTATATTTTGTATATTATATTAGATGTTCCGAGATGCGCGCGCAATATGAGTTCTCAGAATATAACATAATTATTCCGAAAATTGATAACTGTAAACTCATAAATAAAACAGGAAATATCTGTCATATATTCGCAAAAATATTATTTTAAAATCAAAGTAATCTTTTTCTCAAAATGTCGACAGTTAACTTTGAAATATATGGATGCACAAATAATGTATTTTTTAAATACATTGGTTTTCACTACATTGGCAATTATAAACTAAATATAATTTGAAAAAGTATGATGAATCACGCGGGGCGGAAAAATCTTCAAGGCGGCCGCGGGTTGGCCAACCATGCTCTAAACCGGGTACGATGCTTATTTATATTAATTTTCATGATTGAAAAAAGCTGCTCACATTTAAACATGTTTCATAATGTGCAAGTTATTTTTCGTGCGAAAACACTCAGCTGTGGAAATTTTACTTCGGAAAGGTATGTTCTGTACCTGAAATTTCTGAATCTCTCGCGGGCCGGATTGAAGCTGGCGGAGGGCCGAATCCGGCCTGGGGGCCGGGGCTTGCCCATATATGCTTTAAACGAATAGAGGTAGAGAAGAAATTAACGCAATGTTGTTGTAGCCCATGTTTCCACAGTTGCTTAATTAATTACCAGTTGAATGATAACGCCAATGCAACTGTTTAATTTATTTATTGTTGCGTCGTACGCGTTTCACCTCTCATCGAGGCATCATCAGCAACGAATCTGTGTTACAGTTTTATATACAGTTTTATAAACATTTTAATCTTATTATTACGTAATTATGAGCATGGGATATTTTAATAGCTAAAGTTACTTACTGTTTACATTTGTTAATATGGTATGCAGCTGCGCATCTCCGTTTCCTTATACAAAGATGTTTTGCCTGTATCATATTTACACAATTATACGTTCTCATCATTTGTCTGTTGGGCCAGCTGGTTTGTTTATGTCTTGTCTCTGGTGCGCTTTCGCGTCCTTCGGTTGTCTGCGGTGGCCATCTTATCTGTATATGTCATGTCTCGTGCCGATAGCGCGAGTTTTGAAAAGTGCGTGTATGCGTGATGGTCTTGTTAGTGTGCTTTGTATTTATGTGTGGATTTTTTTATATTGTGTTTATTTTGTTTTGTCTGTCGAGTTTGTTTTTATTAGATGGAGTAACGTTTTATTTGTGATGTTTACTTGGTCGTTTAGTACCTGTTTGCCTTCATTTTTTGCTTTTTGAATATATGTTTTCCTGTATATTGAGTGTGTTATGTCTGTGGTTGTTTATAGTGAGAATTTTCATATCTGTGTTTATGTTTGTTGGTGAATGGTCAAAACATATTACGCATAGAGTCAGCAAACCTAGAAAAATTACTGTTATCCTCGCAAACACCTAAGTCTATCCATGGTTAATTTGTAGTAAAATTTATAAACCTACACTTATTTACGTCATTGTGACCAAGGAAATGACCCAAAGAAGCCTATTTAAAATGCAATGTTGACATCCAAATCTCTTACAACAGTAGTAGATTCGTATCAGCCTCTGTTTCACAATGTTGATTTTCAACCGACAGCTCAGTTATTGTTAACTTAAATTTAACTTAGTCCACAACCCGTAGGTTGGTTGGATCCTCCCGAAGGAGGCATACTTACATGTTACCAAAACCGCAGCACTCAAGAGTCGCTCGGAGAAATATGAAACACAAAACATATAAACAGAATGAAATGATACGATTTGTATGCGTGACGTGCCAAAGTGATGTATTTGCTAAGGTGCCTCTCCGCAGCATATACCAGCCGTAATTATAAAATAATCCGTCACTGTGAGGATAATGGCAATTTTTTTAGGTTCGCTGACTCCATGCGCAATATGTTTTTTTGGAACGTTCCACGAATTATCGCGACGTGCTCGTAAAATGTGCCGTGGTTTGCGCATTCTGGATCAGCATGTGGTCGCTATTTGGAATTACACCCACGCCTCCTCCGCGTGCATAAACACTCTCCCGGCACACACAAACAGCGGGAGGACAGCACATGTGTTTACGCGGGTGTGTACGTGAGAGATGGATAAAGTCTGAGTGGGCAGTGCGTAAAGCATACAGCACGGAAGGCCTCGGGATGGCCATCTCATCGCCTCTTCTTCTTATTTACTTCTATTTCTATCTAGGTTGCTTCATTTTCTTATCTTAGATATAGCTTATCATGTTTCTGATGGTTAAAAATTTCGTTTCTCCAGTCTTCTAAAATTTCTGTGATAAAAAACATTACTGTGGTGACATCGCGGACTATAGCTGATCTATCGCCTTAGCAACTAGCCTCTCTCCGCTTCTCTAGAATGTCTTTCTTTCTTTATTGCATCCAGCCACCTGAGTCTTGGTCTTCCGCGTGGTCTGTTCCTTTCAAATCATTCGTCTGTCGCATCTCTGAAGAGGTGCTCATCCCTTCTCATTATCTGACCAAACCAATTTACCCTTTGTCCTTTTATTATTTCCACTATACCTGCAAGCTGTTACAAGTCTCTTAGTTCTCTGTTTCTTGTTCTTCTCCGCTCTTCTACCACCTTAACTGGATCAAAAATTTGTCTCAGAACCCCATTTTCAAACGTCATTACCTTATTCTCCATTCTTCTGGTTAAAGTCTATAGTTTGGTACCATACAATAATATTGGCTGTATTATAATCTTGCGTATCCCAAGTTTTGATATGCTTGGCGACAATTTTGATTCTAAAATTTTCCCCTCCGCAAAACTGTAACTATTTCCTGCCTGTATCATTTTTAGAATCTCCTTCTCCATAACGTTCCTCTCATTCAGACCCCCAAGGTACTAAAATCTTCTACTTCACCCATTTCTCAATATTTATATCCTACTTACTTGACTTCTTTAACTAGCAGCTTCACCATGTCTCTCATCTCTTCCTAGATTTTGCCTATTAACACTGCGTCATTTGGAGAAGCTACTATATTCATTTTACTGCCTATATGTAATCCTGTTTCCGTCTCTGTACCGGTATTTATAGTTTTTTCCAGAATAAGATTAAAAAGGAGTGGTGAAAAGCATCTCCTTGTGTTCACCTTGGAAGGTAAGACTCGGTATTGAGAGCATTTTACACACAGTCTGGTATCTCTGATTAACTGTTAATTCCTGTATTTTTCATATAAATAAGACCTTGATTAAACAATAATTTTACGCTGTTTTGTACGACGTGTTTCTGTGTAGTTTAATCCACAACCCGAAAGTTGATCAGATTCTCCCCAGTGTGGCAGAAATCAGGCAGTGTGGCCAAATGTATTATTAATGCCGCCATGCTGGAAAGAGGTGCGCCGTTCCCGGACCAACATAAGAGCGAATAGGACATGCTATTCACATACACTATGTAGGGCTTTTCTACTGTCACATACGCGAATGATCTGTTGGTTCCAAATTTTCTTGCCCCTTATTAACATTGCACAAGCAGAATAACAACATAAACATTTACCAAAAACTTACAATATTCACAACAGCTACTCCCTCGATCAAGCTAACCTGTCGATAGTGACGCTAGATATTACGACAGAATGTTAGCCTCAACAAGGGAACACAACCGTTGAGTGTGAGCTGCTTCCGCGAGCTGTAGGTTCAGTCCAACAGGTAGTGTTTGAGAGTGAGAAATTATTGCAAGTCTTTTTTTTTCTTTTTCTTTTTTTTTTAAATCAGTAACAAGTGATTTTTAAATTTTGCTCACCATTCGGTTCTTTCAAATTACATATTTAAATAATACAAAAAAAACTACAGGTAAAAATTATAGTTGTATTTAAAGAAATTATGAGAGTTTTCAAAAAATATTACAGTAATTGTAAAGCAATTATAGCTGCTGTAGTGGGGGAAAGCACCTGGTCCCCATGGAATACCAGTAAGAGCATCTTCAGAGTACAAGCGGAAATCCGATCATCTCTGTCTGATATTAGTCGCTAAACTTTAGAACAGAAGGAAGTACCTTCCGACTATATAATTGCGCAGGTAACCACAATTTCCAAGAAAGGACATCGAAGAGATCCTAGAAACTACCGACCCATATCTATAATATCTGTTTACAGTAGAGGTCTGGAGCATAATATGTTCCAACATTATGAATTTTCTAGACGAAAACGAATTGCTTACACCGAACCAACACGCATTTAGGAAGAGAAGTTAATGACCCTATTTTCGTATAGAATAGAAGTCATTGATGGGTCCTTCACGAATTAATTAATTTTTTTTGTTGGATTTTACTCTGTACCAAACAACCAACTTATAGCAAAAATTCGAGCGTACGGTACATAGGCGGAAATTTGTGAATGAATACAAAATTTTACAAATGGTCGATACAATATCCCGTCGTTAACAAAGAAGCCGCTTCTAATCTGCATGGAACACAAGTCCTTCCTCAGAAAGTGTGATGGGACCTCTTTCTTTCTTATTTTTTATAAACGATATTGGAGGCAACGTTAATAACAGTTTGAGATAGTTCGCTGACAATACAGTCTATAGAGAAGTAAAGAATTCGTCAGCTGCTTAGAAATTCATCGCAATCTGGAAGTTATTTCGGCGATGTGCGATCATTACCAGCAAGAATTGAAAGCCAATGTGCATTACTAACAAAAGTAATCCGTTTGTTTAGGAGTACAAACTTAACAGTTCAATTATTGACATGATTTATTAACTTAAATATTTTGGCTTAACATTATAAAGGAAAAATAACTGGGCGCTGCACATAAGTTCAGTAGTCGGTAGAACCATTTCTAAACTGCGATTCATATATCGAATATTTAAAAATTGTAACGCAAAAACAATGGATATAGCATAGAAAACTGTCCTACGGCCACATATGGATTATTATTTTGCCTTTTGGGATCCGCGTGGAAAAGGATTGATTGACAGTATAGAGAAAGTACAGAGTAGAACTGCTCGATTTGTGACTGCTTGCCTCGTTCCTTACGAAAGCGTGACAGAAATGATACATAGATTGGTTAGGAGATATCTGGTGGACAAAGTAGGTTTCGTTTGAATTTGTTTCTAAACATTTCATGTACGACTGCTATGAAATACTTCATCCAGCAACCTAATTAACAGGAGAGGCGTCTATACTTATATTATAAATAAGAAAATAACTCTGTTTCTCTACCTGTTTGTTACGTTTTCAGGTATAAACGGCTAATCCGATTTTGATGAAATTCGACGTGTTGTACAATTTGACATTAGGAAGGGCATAGGATGCTTTTTTCTGTATAAATATTGCCATAAAATGTCGAAAAACCAATTGGACGGTGATAGACAGAGGCATAGCATGTGTAAGTCTCTGTAACGGCTTTCTGTAGAACGTGTTGTTAACTCAGTTAAGCTCGTTTGCTTTCTAAAGTTCCAAATGTGGTCTCCTGTTCAAATCCCGGTGGGAATAAAAAAAAAATTGTTTTTGATCGTATGAACCACGCCTGGACAATACGTTGTTCGTATTACATGTTAAACTGTAGGCCCCATAATTTGAGGGGTGAAATGCGTGGCAAATTGTAGGTGGCTGAACAATGCCGAAGCGTTTACTTTTTTACGCTATTTTGGCCCCTCAAGCTTTATTTCTGTCGCAATCAGTTTGTGTGTGATCTACACTAATAATATTATAAATGAGAAAATGAGTACCTGTTACTCTGTGACGTTTTGACGACTAAATGGCTTACCGATATTGATGTAATTTGACAAGGAAATGCTTTCTATATTTAAGAAGGACACGGAATACTTTTTTCGGTATGAATAACAGATTTATCGCGAAATTTTCATAGGTTGTCGACTGGTGACAGACAGACGGATGCGTGTGTAAGTCTGTAATATTATATCAGTCGCTCAGGCTATGCTTCTTTCGCAGTCAATTAGTGTATGATCTTATAATAAATTTCGTTTACAGACAAAACTTATTATTTATTATAGATGTCGATTTGCGCTGCCCCGTACTATTACTTTGTGTCTACCTAAACGTTTCTGGCATCAGTTTATTTTGTCTTCTTTTTTGAAATTCCTCGCAGGCGTAAACCAAACCTTAGGTGAAGCTCTAGCAGAGCACGAGTAGCTATAATTATTAGAACCCATCAATCTGATCCTGATGCTGAAGAAAGAAAAGAAGACCAAGCTGAAATTGAGCTGCCCTCAGTTAAACCCTCCTACCTCCCTGCTCCTTCGTTTTTTTCTTTTTTTTCTATCTTTAAATATGTTGGAAATTGATTCTCTTCATAAGACAGGTTTGACGGTAGAATGATGACCTTCCCGTCATATTATGCCGACTCGGTGTTGTTTAGGACAAATCTTACGTAACTTACAGCTTTTTATATCCAATTCTAGCAGTAAAATTCTAAGTCCACGCGTACGAAGTCGCGGGTCACAGCTAGTGAATATATAAATAAAGTGACATACTGATGCTTATACGAATTATATTTTCCCTTCTGTTATTCTGGATTAATTTTGGTATCAAACGCCCCTGCCACCCACAATTTTTCGAACTGCAGGACGCTCCCATACTAAGCAAGTCAACCGAAAATCCTCTCTGCGCTAACGGCACTAAAGAACCATCATTTACATCAAAGTAACAACCCAATTATGTATGAAATCATTAAAATAGTCATAGATTTGGAAAACAGTAATAAACGTGTAGTGCTGTCCTGTGTCGAAGGACATTGTGGATGCAGAGGCAATGAATTAGCCGACCAACTGGCAAAGGAAGCAACCGTTACTGGCAAAGCTATCCACGTAAAGATACCCATGTCGGACTTAATCGTGACATTAAAAGACAAACTATACAAATACTGGGACAAAGAATGGGAACACACATCAATCAAGAAGGGCAAACACTATGCAAGCTTACACCAGGTAATTTTAAAACGACCATGGTTCCAAAATGTTCGATGCTCCAGGAAACTATACACCAGCATATCTAGACTAAAATTTGGGTATGCACGCTTTAAAAAGCATTTATACAGGATCGGTGTTGTCGACGATCCATACTGCGAATGTGGTCAGGAAGAAGACATAAACCATATATTCTTTGTATGTTCACTAAAAAAGACATATCCGACAACTTTACTAAGAAACTGGTGCAGCTGGGGCAGCAACTGCCAACAAATGTTTCTACTTTGTTAGCCACTAGCAAATACAAAATCTTTTCCCTCGTGTACGCTTTCTTACAGCAAATCAAACTGGAATTATAAAAACAGCTGTATTAATAATTGTAACAGACAAATCTCACTATGTATTATAAAGGTTCTAATGTGTTTTTTTTACGCTGTAAACCAGTATTTTTAATAAATTTATGCACCGAAGATAGTATACATTTTGTCATGAATCATGTAATTTAAACTGTAATGGATATTTTGTTAACTAGAGATATTTTAATGTACAGAATGCAGTATGTAATTTTCAATTGTAACGTGTATAATGAATCATGTAACCGGCCACATGACTGTATTTAACGATGTAAATAGAAAATGGCTAAATGGCCTGCAGGGCTGAAAGCCAAATAAACAAATTAAAAAAAAACTGAAAATCGCCCCAGTTGTATCTCCAGGAAAGTTGCTTGGAAGTTAAACACCTTCCTTAGTAACAGGCTACGTCCGAATACCGAATATCTGCAATATATGTGTTGCTCATTATAATTGATAAATTATATTTTATAAGTAATTAACTCTTAAATGTTTGTAATTCCTGTTCATATGTGAATCATCTAATCTGTAAAAGAACGAGACTTAACATTCACTCACAGCCCAAGATTTGTACGAGTGCAAAATCGCTAGTTAGGAAGCAGATAGATGTGCTTTATCATAGACACACGCCACTCTCTGGTGAATAGCTGTCGTGAGTGGTGCTGTTTTTCCTGCTGCGTGATCCTTTGAAGCAAGCCGCGGGCGGTGGTGCTCTGTCTTCCTGACAGGACCTTGTACCTTGTTTCCTTGACTCCGTTATGTGTATTGGTCGCCAACAAGTAAAACAAGCAACAGGCTGTTCCAGGAACCTCACGGTAAACACCACTGTGCGTTGCCAACATTGAAAACGCACAGTGCGTAAAACGAAGTTATTAGCACACGAAAAGAAGCATTCCGCTAACGAAAACAAGTCTAAAGCTATCCATCGCCTGTGTGCGTACTTGTCTCCATTTTGGTGCCTCAGTACAAACATGTAAGTTTAGAGCCAAAGAACTGATGCAAAGACATTATATTATATTAGGTTTAAAACAAAAAACTATGCACAGCCAGATATATGTATAAACTATAAGAACAACACAATCTTAGAAACAGAGAGTATAAAATTTCTTGGTATTAAAATAGATCAGAAACTCTGTTGGCATGATCATATCACTACACTACTGACAAAGTTAAGTAGTGCCACCTTCGCAATACGAACACTTTCTCTAACAGCAGATCTAGAATTAATGAAACAGGTGTACTCCTCATATTTTCATTCAGTAATGTCATATGGCATAATTTTTTGGGGAAACTCTTCACAAAGTAAAAAAGTTTTCATAGCACAGAAAAGAGCTATTAGGTTTCTGTGTAGGGTAAAACCAAGAACTTCTTGCAGACAACTCTTTAAGAAACTCAATATTCTTACAATGTGTTCTCAGTATATATATTCTCTCATGAGCTTTGTCATAGAAAATTTTAACCTGTTTACACCTAATTCACAGGTACATAGTTTCAATACAAGAAACAGAAATAACTTGCATAAAACACAAACATCTCTGTCATTAGTACAAAGAGGAGTTAATTATTCTGGGATACATCTGTTTAATAAACTACCTAATCGTATAAAACAGCTTTCAGATAATAAAGATGTATTCAAACAAAAACTTAGAGATTATCTTATTGGCAACTCCTTCTACTCCATTCAAGAATTTGAAGAAAATAATTAATTGTACTCATCATGACATTTGCAAAACTCAGTTGCAAAAATGTATGTTTATTATTATTTCTTGTATTTGTAAAATATGTATGTATATATATTTACTCTGATATGACTCATATTATGTGTATATGTATCAACAATGACATGTTTCACATCCCAGAGGTACTTCCTCAGCAGGGATCCATGGAACAAGATTGATAAATAAATAAATAAATAAATTATACCCAATGAGTGAGTGACCTCGGGGCTATCGAGAAGTAATGAGAGGTTACCGTTTTAAACTACAGTATAGAATGAATTATATATTCCAGTTCTGTTCAAAACTTAATTGATCCCGATCCTTTGACCGAGTATAAAATTCTAAACCTTCCCTGTAAATGCACACAACTCCATATTCTGTGATACCTTTGTTAGTGATATTTGATCAAGGCCTGTTGTTTTGGAATGGAATACAGTAGTCCTTGTCTCTAAAATATAATCATTTGGAGTGTTTTTTTTTTTTTTTTTTTTTTTTTTTTTTTTTTTTTTTTTTAGCTTCAGACACGGTTAAACATCGGTAAATCTAAGTTGAGAGAGCATGGTACCTGATGAATCAGAGAAATGTTATCTTCTTGAGTCAATTTTATCTGAGTCAGAAGAAAGTGAGTGACGATTGGGCCAATTCGAGCAAATGAAAATCAGATGTGCTTTCACTATATTCAGTTGTTCACTGTCGGATCATCAACGATTGAGGCTCAATGTGATACTGAAAAAAAAATTCGCCCATGTAGTTGTGTTACTCATAGGAATGAAAAATTATTTTACATATTGAACTTCGAGTCCACTTAGATTTGTCGTAGCGTGAATAGTTCTTGAAATGTTTATTGGAAGATTCACCAAGGTCGTACAGTTCATCAAATTCCTCAACCGGTGTATTTCATTATTCGTTATGAGAGCTTAGTGGTTTATTCGCAACGCCACTCTTCAACACTGTATAAGAACGTTTATACAAGTGCTTCCCATTTCTTCTACTGGATAAGTGGCTGGGCTGTTAAGTGCCAGCAGTTCCATCTATAAAGCTCTTCTACGAACCGATACATCAACTCGCAAAAAGCAGACGTTACAAACTCTGTTTCAATGCAGTATGCACTATTAGTCAATGTCATGGGATCTTGTGTTGTATAAAACTGATGTAGTTCCAGATACCAGCGTCCTTCAAATTTGAACTATGACAATCGATTTCAGTTTTGCTATTTCTAAATATATCCGCTTTCATTTTCGATGCCTCTCAATATTTGGTAACCATTGCTTTTTGACAGTAAATTACTTCTTTTGTCTATGATTTCGGACATCATGAACTCGCTTCCTTCTCAAACATACAGTGTAATCCCTGGAATCCTTACTCCATTTATATCAACTTGTGTTTAGTAAAGTTAGTCATTCACATTTTTTTTTTTTTTTGCATTTTCCTTTGTAAGAAATTAATAATGCAATGAAGTTTTATGCTAGGTTGTACTTCTATTTCACTCACAGCTGTATAAGAAATAACACTACGCTATGGTTTTGAAAGAATAGAATAGTCAGTCACGGACAGAGGCATGTGATCATTAAAAAAAAAAGTGCCTTTTGGTACAACTCCTTTACAAGTAACTAAGGTGCTATCATGAGACATTCGATTTGAATGGTATCACCATATGATTAGAATTCAGCCATTCGATTTGAATGATGTTGCAATATGAGTAGAATACTATTGGGTCAGGAGAAATCTGACAACTTCCTATTCACTGAAAACAATGTTTGAAGAGTATAGTAACAATAATAAAATAATAAATTGTAACTAAGATTTACAGTATTCGTGGTGAAATTTTTTAACCATTTTACAACTATACACCGAACATTAAATCCGTCACACTTTGAAAGAACCGTTTTGAACTATTTTTTATTTGCTACTGATATCATCATTTTTTTTAAAAAATTTCACTGACCTTTACCAGTTGAAATGAATTTCTTAGCAAATAATATCAAAACATTCAGATTAACTCTGAACCACCAATTTCTCTCTGATGTTGTGATTTCAAAATCCTAAAATATTTTATACACTAATACAATGAACAGTACAATTTTTTCTCTTTTATTGCTGAAACAAAACAGTTTGTCCATCAATCAAATTTATTTTTTATTTAACCAAAATGTAATTTTGTGAATCCCATTCACTTCAAATTCGCTTATGCTTTAGTGTGCCACCTACCCCTGAAGACTTTAACGCTGACCAACTAAATCCCAAGATTACTCGAAAGATCTGAAATACTGCTCTGAGACAGTCCTTTATTCCAATAAATGAACGATTCTTTTGTCAGGATGTAATCAGAAGTAAAATCGTTAAGAAATTTAGTCTTGCAAAGTGTCACAGTCCTCTTGGTTCAAAATGAAGGCAGGGAATTGGACCCCATGTTTCAGAAATGTTTCAGAAATGCGACATTCTAGTCTTACACTGCTGGAAGCTCCAGACGTTTTCCACAATAGACAACGCCCTGAAATTCTTTTATCATTAGGAAGTTAAACTGTTTAAAGCTCGTAGAATCAAATAATAGGAATAATCGAGGGAGGCTTATAAAGAGCCAAAGAGGAGTAAATATGTGACCATTTAGGTTAGCTTGAAACGACCATAAATGCACTTTTTTTTACATACAGTGACAGGAAAATACAATTCTTGTGCAATTATGCATTGGAAGAGGCGACACTATGACAACTGCTGGAGGTCATAAAATTTCTTTTGATAAAATTTTTGGAGTGTAAGTTCCTTGGCGCAGTAGGGAAAATTTGTTACCGTTAAGCTTGAAGTGTGTCTGCGCACTTAACATTCTGCACGTGTGCACTTAAATGTTAAAGTGTAAGTTGCTTTAATGATAACTTAAATTCACATGACTACGTAAGACAGCATATTGAAATGGCCAATAAAAAAAAGAGAAAAAACTTTTTAGGTAGCGAGGAGTAATTATTAATTTTATAATTAAATAATTTATGATTTTTATAAGTCGCCTTGTTGGGATTTCTTTGTATTTACAAACATCGAAAGTTTACTGTTTCACAATTTATCATTTTTTTTAAAAAAATTACAGTTTTAAGAAATAATGATAAAAAGAACATTACATTCATGATTCAAATTAAAAGGGCCCCATATAATTGTCCAGCTAGTATCAAATATTCGAACAGTGAGAATCTCTTTATCTTTACAGAGTGACCTGTCAGAACGTGTTGGGTTCACTCGAGATCGGAATGCAATACAGTTTTAGTTTTTGTAGGATATTTACCCCGATTTTTTTCTGGTCACTTAGCGGCACAGGTTCCTCCGTTCATCATTTAACCTTTGCAAGATGGTAACTTTGACCTAGCTACGCCACTGCTCTCGACGTGCCAGCCCAGACTTCAGCTGGGACCCGCGCATTACCAGTACGCAAATACCTCACTTGTACAAGCGTTGTACGCCCTTGCTGTATGCCGGGCGCACTCGCCAGGTCAGGCCACACTTGCAGCCCGACTTGAGCCTCCTCTGCCCTCCAGCTCGCCGTCCGTTGGCCAAAAAAAAAAATTCATCTTAAACGCTGTTTGGCATAGCCACAAAAAACTTTCCGTCGCTCGAGTCACTTGACAAAAGTGTTACTTGGCTAAAATATGCCGACCCACGTTCGCATTAATACCTGCGTCCAGGCGTTACGCAGTAGGATCCCCTGCTGCCTCAGACTCCTAGCAAGCCCGGGGACAATGACCCACCCCGGCCTCCTGTTCTCGGTGTCAACCTGCTGCCTAAATTCATGGCGCTGCCTCGCAGCTACAAACATAGTGCTGTTCTCTCTTTTAAATATAACGTCAGTGAAATGATTCAATTTCAATCATTTGAATATTTATATCCGGAGAAGACGTCACTATTACACTGTGAGACATGCACCAGTATTGTAGTTGCTTTTTTGTTTATTAGTTGCTTTTTGTTTATTAACAATTTTTTATTTATATTCATTCGATATAGATGTTTTCATTATATTATCTGATTTCTTTTACAATAAGGAAAGAAATACAGAATCATGTTTATATCGCAATACAGCTATCTTATTAATATGCGTGCGATGAAAGCTTTCATTTTCATGCAGAAATAACGATATTTGCTTTTACAACAGAGCTTTTAAGAAAATTTTAAGTAATAAGCCAGAAATATCATTACGGCGTTAGAAGCTAGTTATTAACGAAAATTCTGCACACTGATACATGCATCAGTATTTTTAGTTGCTTAGTTTTATTTATCAACAAGAAATCTGTGTTCAAACCACCATTTTTGACACGCTTAGAAGCTAGTTATTAACAAAAATTGACTGTAACAACTGCTATCTGATAATTTTGTCCAAGATGTATTCCAGTATAAAAGTTATAAATACAAAATAAGGCTAGATGCAATATAATACAATTAAATTTTCAAAATGTTCATTTGTTTACGAGAATAACTTGGAAAAAGTTCCTATTTACTATGCAATATAGTAGGCCTATCACTGTTCGACCACTCGAATCCGAAGGAAACATCTAAAAATACACAGAAAAACAAATACATAGAATTTTCACTTCTTCCATGTGTACTCAATGTGTCTGAAATTTAATTTTTAATTCTTGTGACTGAAAAATTCCAGTTCAAAAAGTATTATTGAATTTGAAAGTAGTTTCCCTCGAATAGAAAACACTTCCATTCTTGGCATCTATCCGAAATTAATTCAAATAGTTATTTTGTTAATGAATGTATCTCTTTCACTTGTCAATGTTAAAAATTCCTCAGACAAGTATGCCACCGCGTGTACACCCTATTCAAAGGAACCTACTTTCAAATCTATCTATAAAACTTTTTAAACTGAATTTATCAGTCTCAAGAATCTAAAATTAAATTGTCAGACACATTGTTAACAGCTTTAGGTGTTCATATCCAGTAAAAATGCCATGCTAAATAAAACCTTCTCTAGTGATACTAATAGCTATTCGATGATACCACACTCCATGAGGTAAGCAGAAAATAGTTTCTTTTATAGTCTACCTGTTTTACATATATGCGGAGGTGCAATAAGAATCATTTCAGAATGTTTTCAATTGGCTCTCCTTTATGATATCGGTTATTTAATTTGATCTACTGCAATTTTCACAGATAACTCTATAATCCCGCTTAACATTTCCTTAATACGCACAATTGCCTATTTACTCTTGGTTTTACGGTCAAGTAATTCCACTGCTGCGTCAGCTTCGAGAACGTTGTTGTTGTTGTTGTTGTTGTGGTTTAAGGGCGCGTCGACGGCGAGGTTATTAGCGCCCTAACAACGACCGGCTTAGCAATGTGGCTTAAAATCCATGTTCTACCGTCTGTATGGTCGACTGTAGAGGGGTCGGCCACACAGACGGCAAATAGAGTAAAATGCTAAAATGTTTGCTGTAAAGGGGCCATTAAAATACAAAACATCACAGCTTATGTCCGGCTGGCTGTAAAGAGGCCAGCCAGACATAAAACTTAAATCTAATAGTAAAACAAACACAAATCAGACAAAACAAAACAAGAGCTATGTACATGGATGAGTGGCTGTAAAATTGCCATTCATCCACCTAAAAAGATTAGGCCGGTCTTCCCAAAATTTTTGGGATCAGACCGCCCAATACACAGAATTTTAAAACTTTAGCCACATTGCTAGCTTCATTACTTAAAATAAGGGACAGATCGTTGGCTAGGCCAAGTCTGCCCTTAAGTCAAAAAATAAAACACAATCTGTTAAAATGTGGCGTACCGTCAAAGGTACGCCACAAGCATCACATTCCGGTGGGTCCTCCCGGCGGAGAAGAAAGCTTTGCGTCAGAGGACAGTGCCCTATACGGAGGCGAGTAAGAAGAACCTCATCCCTCCTCGCCCGCTGGAAGGAGCTGCTCCACGGCTGAACGGTCGGCTTGACCTGCCGGGCTTATTATGCTTCGACTTCCAGCCACTGCCTCTGCCAAAATGTCAAAGATAAATCTCTTCACCGCCGAGACAAGGACTGACTTTGGGACCGGTGCAAAGTCGATTCGGACCTTGTCACAGGCTAACTTGGCAGCTTCATCAGCTGCCTCGTTCCCCCTGATTCCCACATGGCCCGGTACCCAACAGAATAAAACCTCCTTTCCAGATGATTGAAGTGAAAGGAGGGCGTCCTGGATGTCCTGGACTAAGCGGTCTGTTGGGTACATGTTTCCTAGTGCCTGAATGCAGCTGAGGGAATCACAGCATATGATGTATTTCATATAACGACTTACCTTCATATGCTGGAGCGACTTTAGTATGGCGTAGCACTCGGCAGTATACACGCTGCACCTGCTATCCAGCTTGTATTTGTAAGTCGCTCGAGGGAACACTACGGAGCAGCCCACTCCGTTAGCCTGCTTAGACCCATCCGTATAAACCGGGGTAAAATCCTGATACTGGTTTAAAATGTCCCTAAAAACTCTGTTAAAAACACTGTCAGAGGTAAACAGCTTGTGGAACCTTGACATTTCTAAAATAAATCTGGGCCTCTTTAAAAGCCAGGGAGGAGATTTACTCCAACCCTGGTAATAAAAAGCTGGTAGTTCACAACCATATTCTTCTAAAATCGCCTTTGTACGGTGGCTGAACGGTCTGGTCGCTCTACGGCGATTATCGTATAGCTGACCATAATTTGGCGTCATTACTACGTCGTGCACGGGACTACCGGGTGTTGCGGCAATGTGAACATAGTGTCGCACCATGAGGAGGTGCCGCCTGGTGGAAAGCGGCGGCTCACCAGACTCAGCACAAATGCTGGGTATAGGGCTAGTGCGATAGGCACCAGTGGCGAGCCGGATTCCTGCATGGTGGACACTATCTAAAATGCGTAGGTAGCTGTCCCGTGCCGAACCGTATATGATGCAGCCATACTCCAGACGCGACCGTACAAAGGCTCTGTAAAATTGTAGCAGGCAGGAGCGGTCAGCGCCCCACGACCTGCCACACAGACATTTTAGAAGATTAAGAGCTTTCAAGGCCCTGGCTCTCACATCTTTTAGATGCGCAAGCCAGTTGAGCCTTGTGTCTAAAATGAGGCCCAGAAATCTAACAGTATCAGTAAAACTTAAAACGGTGTTCCTCAGGGTAAGGTGGGGCTCTGGTAAAAGGCTTCTGCTACGAGTAAAAAGTACACACCGGGTTTTCTCGGCAGAGAAACGAAAACCGGTGTGCACTGACCATTCATCCAGCCTGTTCAGCGTGAGTTGCACTGCCGCTCGGCGCTTCTCAGGCTGGACGATGCAATAAAAATTAAAAAGTCGTCCACATATAAGGAGAACCGTAGGGACTCCTTATGACGACTGATATACTGTTTATCGCTATGGCAAAAAGAGTAACGCTTAAAACTGATCCCTGAGGGACACCGTTTTCCTGAATAAAAAGATCCGACACTTCACTACCGACTCGGTACCGGAAGCAACGACCAGATAAAAATGATTTTAAAAAACGGGGTAGGTTACCTCTAAAACCCCATTCATGTAACTGTTTTAAAATTACATGCCGCCAGGTAGTATCGTAGGCCTTTTCGAGATCGAAAAAGACACCCACAAGGTGTTGGCTGCGAATAAACGCATCCTGTATTGCCGCCTCCAGGAGGATCAGGTTGTCCAAGGTGGAACGGAACTTCCTGAATCCACACTGAAAGCGGCTCAGTAGGTTACGGGATTCAAGACACCAGACGAGGCGGCGATTGACCATCCTCTCCAGTGTCTTCCCCACGCAGCTTGTCAAGGCGATACTACGATAACTACCTGGCAACAACTTATCCTTTCCAGGTTTTAAAATAGGGATAAGCGTTGCTTCTTTCCACGAGTCGGGGAAGTGTCCTCCGGTCCATATGTCATTAAAAATATCTAGAAGGTACTCCTTAGCATCTTTATTAAGATGCCTCAGCATCTGGTACTGGATCAAATCAGGCCCTGGAGCAGTGTCGTTGGCGCTGTTTAACGCTGACTCCAGCTCCCAAAGTGTAAATGGGCAGTTGTAGGCCTCTGTATTCGACGAGTCAAAGCATAGCGCGCGCCTCTCGGCAGCAATCTTGCATTGCTGGAACCGAGGGTCAAAATTGGTGGATGAAGTGATAGCGGCAAAGTTCTCCGCCATCAGCTGCGCTATGCTTCTTTTGTCGGTAATAATACGTCCGTGATCCAGTAATCCAGATACTGGTGGACGGGAGTACCTTCCAGATATACGGCGGATAGACTCCCATACTTTCGACGAAGGTGTGGAACGATTTATGGTGCTCACAAAGTTCTGCCATGACCTTTTCTTGCTCTCCTTAATAACACGACGCGCCTTAGCTCTGGCTATACGGAACGCTGCCAGGTTGTCGGATGTAGGGTTCAACCTGAAACGCCGCAACGCTCGTCTGCGACCCTGAATGGCGGAACGACATTCATCGTTCCACCAGGGGACCGGCGTCCTTCGCAGCGTTCCGGAGCTTTTCGGCATGGAAACGTCAGCTGCCTGGTGAATCGCCTGTGTAAGGTGATTCACCTTCTCGTCAATACTGTCATACTCCTTTAGAGTAAGGGAGCGGCGGTAGAGTTCCCAGTTGGCTTTGCTGACGTTCCATTTGCGTCGGTTATTACCTCTTCCACGGTCTAACTCAACGTGCATCCATATTGGGAAGTGGTCGCTCCCGTGAAGGTCCCGAACCACCTCCCAATGCACGGAGTCCGCGATTGAGGGGGAGCACAACGAAAGGTCAATGGCAGAGGACGATCCGGATGCAGTGGTGAAATGTGTCATTGCACCAGTATTGAGGATACATATTTTTCTTGCTCTATTAATCTACCAACCATTCGGCCTCTGGGGCAATCGGAGTTTGAGCCCCACAACGCACTATGTGCGTTGAAATCTCCTAAGAGGAGGAATGGCCGAGAAAGCTGCCGCAAGATGTTGTATAGGTCGTCATAACTGACGGGCGTATTTGGTGGTAGATAAATAGAGCATATGGTCAATTTTATAGGACCATGAATCCTCACTGCCACTGCTTGTAAATCAGAGGTGAGAGCTACAGGTTCGGAGTGGACAGTGTTTCGGACAAACACCGCCACTCCACCCTTCGCTCGATCACCCTCGGTATCGTCCTTACGGTACACATCATATCCTCTTAGCACAGGTTGGTGTGATGGTCTGAAATGTGTCTCTTGCAGACAGAGACACAAAGGATCAGACCGTGCTAAGAGGTGTAACTCCTCTTTGTGAGCTGTAAATCCATTGATGTTCCACTGAAGTATGGGAGCCATCCTTACCTATTTAACCTCACCCGCCCCGGTTCGGGTGGGTCTTCGGTCATTTCCTGCTGAGGAACGGGACCAGACTCGTCCACCAGCATTTCCGTTTCTTCCTGCCCGGAAGCGGAGACAGACATCTCCGACCCAGAGGACTCCTCAAATTCCTCGTCGTTCTTTTTTCTTCTTCTTCTTCTTCCCCTTACCCTCCCTACTGATGGACAGTCTGGGAGGAGACGAAGAAGGGGACTTGACAAACTGGGTCGGATCAGTCTGTCTAAACTTGGGACCTCTGATTTTCTGGTCACCTCTATTTCCACCGCTAGCTAATGGTATCGCTACCATTTCAATAGCACGCGGTGGAATAGGAGGTGCCGTTAACTTGATTGCTGGTGGAGTCTTTGATACTGCTGCTGGAATGGTCGAGGTTGCAGATGTGTTGCTAGCGACATCCGCGGTCTGGTGTCATGACCTTGGTGGTTTTTGCACCACACTTGCACTGACATGAGCACGTAGTGCTTGTGCCCATGTCTGCAAAGGATGTCTGCGTAGCAACACTTTCTTTCCTGACGGGAGTCGAGACCGTCTTGGCAAAGCTTGTTCCAAATATTGGAGCGGCGAGCGCTTTCGCCTTCTTCTTTGCCTCTATATAAGGTATCCGCTCTTTGGTCTTCAACTCCTGTATCTTGCGCTCTTCAAGATACACTTGACACTCCCTGCTCCAGGCGGGTGCGACCCGGAGCAGTTGACACACACCTGTGGGAGCGTGCAATTGGCACCAGGCTCATGTGCCCCCTTGCCGCATCTACCACAGGTGGGGTTGCCCTTGCATGACGCCGTCGTATGTCCGAACCTCTGGCACTGGAAGCAGCGCATTGGGTCCGGAACATACGGACGGACGTTCAAGTTAATGTAGCCAGCTTTAATACACTTGGGCAACACTGGAGTGTCAAACGTCAGGACGAAGGTGGCAGTCTTTTCAAGACTGCCATTTACCCTCCGTGTAATCTGACGCACCTCGACCACTTGCTGATCCTCCCACTCCTTAACGAGTTCCTCGGTTCCTAAATCCATGATGTCACGGCAGGTGACGACGCCTTTTGAAGAATTCAGGGATTTGTGGAGTTCGCATTTAACAGCGAACTCCCCGAGCTTCTCACAGTTAAGGAGCTGGGATGCCTGCCTACTGGTGGTTGTTTCCAGCAGCAGCGTCCCGTTCCTCAGCTTTTTAACTGATCTCAAGGTTCCAACCAGTCCTTCCAACCCTTTATTAATATAAAAAGGGGACACCTTTTCAAATGTCCCCTCTACCCTTTCCATTACAACGAAAGCGTTCGGTATCGAACAGACTTTCCCGTGACTATGGCTTTCTGAAGCGGGAGGGCTATCAACCCTGGCCCGCTTCTTAGTACTGGGTGTATTGGGTTTAGCCTGCGGCACACCCGTACCGCAGGGTTTGGTGGTTTTTGTGACGACTTTTGGTCCCACGAGTAAAACCATTTTAAAGAAGCGCTAATACAACAGGGGTGCGCAGGTGCCCCTGAGGTTGTACGTTAGCGTGTTTGCCTCTCACCCATGCACCTCCTCGGCACGTATCCGACCTTGAGGTTAAGGGTTTTTTTATAGAGGTTTGTACCGTCCTCGCGATCCGGGCGATGAAGCCAAGATCCCCGTTCTCCTAGGCACACAACGTTCCACCGCCACGCCCTACGGTGGTCGTTGAAGCATGGTAGGAGTTTACGGTGTGGGAAACTTGCGGCGCTCACAAGTTTCCAGCTCGGGCACCGCGGGTTCGCCAAACCCGTACCTGGCACTTGCGTACCAGGCCCTGCGGGGGCTTCGAGAACGCTCTGTTTTATTATTATTATTATTACTTCGCCATTCACTAAAAGTGTGTGCGGAGGGTGCAATGCACCTATCCGAAAGGGTAATTGTTTGGAAAGGATATACGGGATATGACAGGAGGCGCCCATGGGCTATTGTGAGGAACCATCCCAGCATTCGCCTGGAGTGATCCGGTAAAACCAATGAAAACCCAGATCAGGATGGCCTTTATGTATCTACTGAGGCATTTTCTGTTACAGTTTTTTTTTTACTTAATATACCTCCTCTAATAATGTCGATAAAACTGCTCGATTAGGAGTCAGTCAAAATCCGCCTGCGTGATTCAGTCCATCCCATCCTATCTTGCGCTAACCTCTTCTCATCTCAACATATTCTAATCTCTGCCTTCCTCTACAGTTCTCACCTTCGACTGTTTCCTCCACTAACAAATTAACCAATCCTGCGTATCTCAAAATATGACTTACCATCCTGTCTCTTCTTTCTATTAGCCTCTTCCACAAAATTCTTTTCTCACCAATCATTTCAAAACTCATTCATTTGTACCTTTATCTGTCCCCCTAATTTTCAAATGCTTCAATTTTTCTTTTTCTGGAATTCCTAAAGTCCATGTTTAACTAGCACAAAGTGCTGTGCTTCACACATAGAGTTTTAATAAGTTTTTTTATATCTTAGATCAATATTTGAAATTAAAAGATTCCTCTTTTTCATGAAGGCTGTTTTTGATATTGCTATTCTGCTTTTTAAAATGTTCCTGCTTCGGCCAACAGTTGTAATTTTACTTCTCAAGTAGCAGAATTCACCTACTTCTTCTATCACATCCGATCCTATTTTTATACTTAATCTACTATTATCGGTAACATTTCTGCTACATTTAATCACTTTTGTCTCGCTTTGATTTACATTTAGTCCAAACACTTCCTTCAGCATATTGTTCATGCCGTTCAGTAACTTCTCAATATCCTCAGCCTTTTCTGCAAAGTCATCAAAAAATCGTAGGATTTTTTTCTCATTGAACACTTAGACCACATTCAAACTTTTCTTTCGCTTCCTTTTGTTGCTTCCTCTACAAATAAAAGTTGAATATTAGTAGTCTACAACCTTGCTTCACACCTATTTTTAACAGATACATTTCTCTCATCATTCTCTACTTTTATTATAGCAACTTGATTCTTATATTGTTAATAAAGTTTCTTCTATTTCCATATTTTAGACCTGACTTCTTTAAAATTTTGAACATCTTATCCCACCTAATATTATCAAAAGCTATTTCTAAATCAACAAACTCCATAAAAGTATCTCTGTTTTTCTTTATCCGAACTTCAGGTATCAATCTTAAAGCCAGAATTACTTCCCTTGTACCGCGGTTTTTTCCTAAACCCAAATTGATCTTCACCAACTATCTCTTCTACTACCCTTTCCATTCTTCTGTATATTATTCTGGTCAGTAATTTTGAAGCACGTGATGTTAGACCAATAGTGCAATAATTCTCAAATATTTCGGCTTATGCTTTCTTCAGAAATGTGAAGATGATACTTTTATCACAATCAGTTGGAATTTCTTCTGTTACATTAATTTTGAATAATCTCTGGATTCCTTCTTCTCCTAGGTATTTCAGAAGTTCTGCAGGAATCTCATCAATACCAACGGTGTTACTTAATTTCAATCCATTCAAAGCTCCATCAATCTCTGTCCTCAAAACAGGATCTCCTAAGTCATCAATGTCGACATTGCCTTCCATTTCTATTACGCTGTTGTTCAAGTAATCCCCATCATACAGCTTCTTAATGTATTCCTTCCATTGATTAGCTTTATCTTCTGAGCTTAGAAATGGTTTCCCATCGGCAGCTTTAATTTTTATATATCTTTGTTCATTTATCAAAAATTTTGTTTGATCTTCCTTCATGCCACATCTACTTTGCCTACTACCATTTCTTTTTCTATTTCTTCACACTTCTCTTGCAGCCATTTTTCTTTTGCTTTTTTGCATTTCCTGTTATCTGATTTCTAAATGGTCTGTATTGGTCTCTTCTCGCTTATCCTGAGGATTTTTGTGCTTTTTTCTGATAAATCAAATCCAAAATTTA